>OW387135.1:47012493-47612493 GCA_936440205.1 Lepidonotus clava | reverse complement strand
GCATACATGGCGTCGCATACATAGATAGTTCAATGTCGGTGCATTTTCGATAATTTCTGCTTGAGCGAAGTAATTTGGTAAGAATCTAAAGGGGGGTACCCACTGTGCGATGCGATATAAATTCTGGTCGAAACAGAGTTCACCAGCGACCAATATCTAACATTGCTAGATATTGTCCAAGCGATTTGGCTTTTTTTTTTCAAGTGGAATTCTGGTCGAATCGCACAATGGGAACATCATTTCTGGTTGTTTTTGACCAGTTCTAGTCGTTTAGACCAGAATGGAGAGACCGGACTGGTCGAAACGACCAGAATTCTAGTCTAATCGCACAATGGGTTCCCCCCTTTAGTTGAGTCAATCAAAGAGTATAAGATACTGATCGAAAGCAATCCCTTATTCGACCAGAATCCCAGCTTTATTGCTTTAAAGGTATCTTTATCGGAGCACCAATTGAGCTTTAGGGGATCATATTATCCACTGAGGGGAGTACCTATTGAGCGATTCATTTAAGTTTCTGGTAGAGTTTCCTCATTCAAGAGAAAAGAAATCAAAATACAGAAATGGTCAAAGAATGAGCAAAGGATGACCAAACTTACGGCCCCATTGAGCGATCTGACCTTAAATGTATCAAGTTTGAGTTATATAGACGACAATGTTAGATATTGGGTGCAAGCAATACCTCTCTCGGCCCGAATTTCAGTCACATCGCCCCCCCCCCTTTCTCCATACACTGATTAAAGGGGGGAGGGGGCGAATCTATCAAGTGATTCAACTAAAATTCCGGTCATATATCGCCATTTAAGCAATCTGAATCCGTGGAAAATGACCAGAATCGTTGTTCCCATCAATATAATAATTATTATATCATTTTGCAAATACCTAACATTGTAAGATACTGGTCGCAAGCAGTCGTTTAATTCAACCAATATTTCAGCCACATCCTCAAATGGGTTCCCCTTCTTTAAGACTGCCCTGGGAACGGGCACACATGTCTGGTTTATATACCACGTCTGGGGGGCCTTGGGCCGGCATATATATTTAACACGTATGTGGCTGACAAAGTCTGGCAGCTGGCCATACTGCTGAGACAATACCCGGAGGCCAGGGTCTCTGCGAAGAGTAAACTGATTTTAAAATGCCTTCAAACTCAGTAAATGCTGCTTTCTGTTTCAAAATCGACACATAGGCCCCTAATAGGTTTAATATTTTCTCATAACCTGCCCGTGGATCATGCCGTCTGTTAACAGGCTGGCTTAACAGCTTTGGACAAAAACAGTCTAATGAACTAGCCAACCACTGTGCACTTTGAATGATAATGGACTCATCTGATGTGACATTGTAAAATCGAGACTTGGCTGATTATTGCATTAATCTATATATTGAGTTGCCTATAACACAATTCCTGCTCTAAATTAAGGTAGTTTAAACTCATCTATTCATTTCAATTGTTACCCGACGCACGAAGCTCGGTTTACACGTCCTGGTGACCACTCTTGTCAATGAATCTTACTATAGGAACGGCGAAGAACGAGGATATAATTTCATAAAATGAATCAAACTCTAGATAAGAGCATAATGCTAAAAATACTATCTCAAGGCTGTCAGGACCCTTAGGACAACTTTCGGAACTGCCGCAAGGCTTAGAATAATCATAAGAATAATAATGTTGACGACCTGCATTAGAGAAGATTAAGTATTGTAATAATTGAGTCACTATTAGAGAAAGTTCTTTGAAATACCTAAATTATGTATACATAAATCCTTGGAGTAACTCTGAATGTTAAAGGTACGAATAGTCGGGAAAACACGCAACTTGGGGTTTATGGGGTATACAAAGGATGTTTAGGAATATGTCGCATGATATGTTATATCCAACATTCACCTGTAGCTTACCAAAGGCAGACCTTTACCTGAAAATAAACCAGTGTCCTTCAATCAAGGCAGTCAACTGTGAACATGTCATCCGTTGTTGTTTTTTGTTTGAGAAATAGATTGTCATGGCTAGCACAAGCACTAGAGGACAAGCCTCGACAGGGCAATGGAACTCCTAGGGGATTCGGTCACCTGCCAACCCGAGGGTAACCAAGACGAAACTTTGGGGTCCCAGGAAGGTGCCTCGAGGGAGGCCACCTCCAAAATTTTCCCGGGCATATTCGAACATCAAACTAGGCGTTTACAGTAATAAAGTGAACATGCAAATCCACCACTACCTTTCAAATAGTCCCAAGTTATCTTAAGATACTGATATTTTGGATACCAGAGCATACATAATTTCAAAACGACAAGCTTAAGATGCCCCTCTTTTGCCTCACTTATTGTGTATTGTTGTGGTATATATCATAGTTAGTTAAAGTTAATGTCATTTTAAGGTTTGTTATGTGAGAAATACACAGTGTAAAAAGCGCCTTATGTTACAAATATTAATTTATAAGCCATTCATAACATAGGCGCCATAGTATCTTCTCCAATTTCGCACATGTTATCCCAAATACATCTTCGAAGAACAGATATGGTGACCTCTGTAGATGCAGTGTCTTTCTCACGAGGGATATTTTCGACATAAAAACGATGAAATCCTTTTAAAATGCGCATTTCTGGAGAGTTCACGTCTGCCGCGGCCTGCTGTCTTGGTAATGGGCATTAGTGCCGGCGGCAGGCGGGGATCGGTGACAGCCCGGGGTGTCGGCCCTGACGGCGCACCTGACGGCACCAAGAGGGGGCGCTGAGTGTTAGCATAGAAATGTGGAATGTGGGTGCATTTAAAGGGGGGAACCCATCGAGCAAGTAAACCAAAGTTCTGGTTGTTGTCTGGGACACAAGAAACAACTCAAAAACCTGAATATTTTCTGTCACCTCATGTTAGTCTTTTCCTATGTTCTTGTAAATTCATCAAAATGCAACTTTAATGGCACATTCAAAGTGGAATGACAATATGTGTCCTGAGGCGTTTTTTTGCTGACTAGATCTAATCTAACCAAAAAGTTATCAAATAATGGTGAATCACTTGGATAATATCTAACATTATTTGATATTTGCCATTGCATTCGACTAGAAATTAATTGCGTCGCTTAGTGGGTTCCCGGCTTATGTGTTTGTGTGATTGTGAGTATGTCAGTGTGTGAGTCAGTGTGTGTGTGTGTGTGAGTGTGAGTATATATGCGAGGGGGGATTAGGGTGGGGTGGGGTGGGGGGTTCAGTAAGGTTTATTGGGTAATTTTTATTGGGTCAACCGTGTTTTTCAGGTAATTACATAAAATGAATTAAATATTTTACATGCTTTAGCATCACATATAATTTTGAACTATCGTCATAAGGATGCATTTGTATTATTTGGTTTGTAGAAATGTATTTTAAACTGTGCAGAAAAAGACAGGAACTAGCCAGAATAAGCCAATGTGATGTGATCGCTGACAAATTATGACAGACCAGGTAAGTAATTGTCGGCGGCCAACTTACGAGATTCAACACGTCAACTAGTCGGCAAGTGAAAATGCCTCCCTCAGGGAATTGCAGACAGGAAGAATTAAAGACATCGAGGGCGCCATGCATTATCGAACCGGCTATACACGCGACGTCGCATATATGTGACGTAGTTTATACTAAACTGCTAAAGGCAGGGTATACACGACGTCGCTTGTATAAAAGACGGTATTAAGCCATCTGTAAATCCCCATTATTATATGCTACTAGCTTATCGCGTATATTGATTCTTTTATATAAGCGACAAGTTAGTAGTTTATGGAAGTGGGAATTTACAGATGGTTTTATGCTTGTTGCGTACATTGTTTCTCTTATACAGGCGACGTCTATGCAATGTCATTTACACTAGAGACAGTGTATACGTACACGTGACGTCGCCTGTATAAAACAAACTGTACACAATCATGACAAAAATCAAACCTTCTGCAAGTTCTTGTTTCCATATCCTACTAACCTGTCGCCTGTACAATATAATCAATACAGGCGACATCTACTCATATACACTTCTCCAAACACGAAGTGGTTACGTACATGACGCCGTGTACACGACGTTGTATATACTAGGTAGGATATTCACATAACGTCGCCTGAATAAGATGAACTACGTACAAGACAACAATCAAACCATCCATAAATTTCCATTTCCTTATACTACTCAGGTTGTCGTTCATATAATGAAGCTAATTCAAGCAATAGATTGTCTCGTAAATAGTGGCCCCTATTGAGACGACATTTAATATAAAAGCCAGATAATAATAGGCGACATAGCGTATACATGCAGGATGTCGCAGGATGTACTATGCAGGCGACCTGTTTGAAATTCACATTTCTATCTACTACTAACGTAACGCGTGAATAAGTGACTCAATACACGTAGCAATGTCACGCAAATAGCCAAGTCTATTGAGGCGAAGCCACTCGTATAGGTTTTGCCCTTTATGATACTATGCGTCTTAATATATCTCGATATGATGATGTCACAACCAGGGAGCAATGTAACTGAATGGACATGGCAAATAATGTAAAACATCGATTATTTCCATGTAGATTGTCTGTGACACCGGCATGTCATTCTCTTGGCATGGTGTTATACCTGCATTGTATTGTGCTCCCGGTTGTAGACGTGTTGGGGAGTATAGACAATTACATAACATTTATGTTCCAAATCTTAGGACAAACATTCGTTTTCACACATAAGGCCATGCTTTTAGGCATTTTCACTGATCAGGAACATGCTTCCATCAACATCAAACACAAATCGCCAATGTTATGCTCATGGCAATGTCATTGATCTTAAACTAATGAATTGGCTAATAGAATACATGAAGCACAATGAAAGATTGTGAATTTAAACATCCCTCAGCGGATGATTGTAGCCCCCCCCCCCTCCCTACGATTTGTCCCTGAGTCAAAATGTTCCTCATCAAAGGAAAAAAATACCAAGCCGGCTTAATCATTTATCATACAGACTTTTGGTTACAAATCGTAGAAGAAGAGTAATCGAGATGTGGTGTCATGTTCCAAACTTTGATGTTCCTTATCTCAGTCATTCGCACGCAGTAAACTGTGTCATCAGGGACTTATAGCATGCAAGTCTTTACAAGGAAAAATATCAAACTACGTCACCCTTATGAGAAATCGTATCGTGTGTGGACCTCCTTAGGCAAATGGAGGAACTTGATATAACCGTTGACATTGACACCCCCAAGGGTCTATTGTGCTCTAATTCTATAGACGTTTACTCCACACCATTGTCCCTGTGCACGAAGGGCTCCCCGTCACAGGCAGGTACCCGGATGTAGCTGGTGACAGCCCACCTGTCCCGGCACGTCTCAGCCTGTATTATCGCCCACGTCCTTATCTGTCTGGGACCAGCGAAGACACATAAGTATGGCGTCATGTAGGTGGTGCTTCATCGGGGTCTGATCACCATATAAGGGAGACTGAGATGGGCCATGCAATATACGTATATAATAGGCCCCAAACGAGCAATGATATTCAAATTTATGTACTACTGTTCATCATATGGATATGATTATGTATTTCTGTGTGTTCATCTACCACAAACGGAGATTTGAATAGTTTTCTAAAATCTTGCATTTGTAGCCCAAGTATGACCGAGAAGATTAAAAAAAGGATGCCTGTCTCAGAACGTCACCACTGTCCTGTTGAGGAGCATGAGGGATAAGTGTCTGAATCACCCTTGGTCCAGCTGATTTGAAGGGGATTATTCATACATGTAATCGGAGAGGAGTCAGCGTGTCTTACGTCTAAAAGGGGATTTACACAGGCCGTCAAAATCATTACTGGTTCACACATTACGAATTTTGCCATTACGATAGAATCTGAACAGAATCATAGTGTGAACCCTGAACAGGAATTCATAGTGTAAGAAAAGTTGTCGGAAGTATCGTAACAGAATCAGAAGTCAATTTCTGTTCCAATCCTGTTACGAAGCTGTCGTAATCTTTATCGTAACAGGATGAAACATGAGGTGTGAACGGCCCTTATGTCTTATGTCCCGACAGATGTCCTATGGGTGCCGACAGCCTTGTGACAGTCCTGACAAAATAGCTAACAGTACATAGAATTATTGATTTATATAGGGTTTACATTAGAATTTCAGAAATTCTGCCTCAGTTCTCTCCCAATATTATCGTAACAATCAGTGTAAGAAAAGCTATTGTCCTGCATAAAGTCCCATTCGCCCTGGCCGATGTTTGTGTCGCCGAGATCTACGGAAAAATTGTTTTAAGGTATCGCAAATAACCTCATGTGCGATAAAATTATTGTATTCTTAAAAAAATCGATCGTAAAGCATTCACACTGAGAATACGGTCCCTTACGACAATTTTTGCAAGCAATTTTGTCTTGAATCGCACAGAATCTCAGCGAAAATATTAAACTGTTTAATATTTCCGTAGAGATTCTGTGTGATTCAGGACAAAATTGCTTGCAAAAAGTGTCGCGTGACCAGTTGAGGGGAAAGGGTGCTCCGTGCGGGATTTCTTATGAAACCAATGTTGTAGAGCAGGTTCTTAGCTTTAAAATGATATCAAGCATGTCCAAATCCGATGATTATTAAGCAGGTTATGGGCCCTTAAACGTAACACTGTCAGGATACCAGAAAATGTATAAGGAAAAGCTTAATTTTCTTGTATTTATTGAGATTTTGTATGAATTATCATTAGTTATCATAATTGTAAGTAAATATTCAAAAACACAATTTTATACATTATTTTTTAACCAGAAATGATAAATGTCTTCTGTTTTCAACGTTAAGACCTGAAAATGGTAGTTTCTCATAGTTTACACTATTTTCTGAAAATCTCAGGAATTATAGTTTCCATGGCAACCAAACAGAATGGATTAAGTGAATTTCCCATATCAAAAAGTTCCATTGACATTCCAAATATGGAAATATTCCATCATGATGGAATGTTTTGAGTATGATAAATGAATTTTACACAAAAAGTTGGTTTAAGACAAAATAATCACTATTTTTCATAAATCTACTCATATCTCCTTAAATATTAGGTTTGGGACAGCAAATGTTGGAACTTTGGAGTACCTTTTCCCCTCGGTTGGTCACGACCACTCACTTCAACTTGAATAATTTCGCAAGGGATGAGGTCGCAGAGACCTACGATAATCAAACATTTCCAACATTCGCATATTGCACAGACCTACGACAAACCACTTTCACCATGGCGACTGGTGCTTTAACCGGGCTTGACCCTCATATGTAATCGCAACAACCCTCGTTGCATAAAGCCGAGCTTTCTTTCAATCATCTTTGGGTTCTTTGTATAATGTATAATGATAACTTAAAATGCCATCAAAATAAATTATACTGGTCGTAGTTGTATAGTTTAGCAACATCTAAATTAGGGGTGCATGAATAAGGGACAGGCAGTATTAATAGAAACAAGTGTATATTTCTAGAGCAGATTATCTGCTTTGATGTCTAAGAATAGACGGCACCTTTGAAATGTGCAGGTTATAAATGGGGTACAGCTCTGTTCTGGATCGAAATCTAGGTCGAGCAGGCCGTCTCTATAAATGGAAAGTTTTATCACATTAGGTGCTGAAGGCTCCCAACGCTGTCCATATTTTCTGGTAATTATGAACGCAATCTTCCCTGCAAGGAAGAGAATAGCATCAGGGGATTCATCTTCTATATTTGTCCCTTTAATCATTGAATTTCCCTCAAGATTACACAGGACCTAATCGTCCAACTGTGTGAACCTGTTTAGGTGTACCAGTGAAGAAAAAGGCATAGATTGGGAGGGCCATCTAGGGAAGGAGCTTGGGAAAAAGCAATAATCTGGGAATATATATTCATAAATCAGACTCAGAGGAAATAAAAAGGCCGCCAGCTCAGGTAATTCCAAGCTATTACCATTAAGACGCGGATAATTTGCAAGGCAAATCCATGCGGGGGTGGCTCAGAACCAAAGCCTTGGACAGGTTTAAATAAAAACCTACCAGCGTTGACGATTTTTTTTATTCTGTGGGGCTTTTAGGCAGAGGTTTATGGGAGTGTCTTTCAGGTGTGCTTTTAATGGGGGCCATTACAGGCCGGGAGTGCTGGGCCTGAGCTGCTCACACCTATTGAAAGCTTTGGGGCGACCTCCGGTGGAACTGCTCGGAACTGCTCGGTACTGCTCGTTTCTGATTGACAGGTACCCGACACTCTGCGAGCTGGGAACACTGGTCCTGTTAATGCAAGGGTCCTCTTTTGTCTCTTCGCAGTAATTGTATCTCCAATAGCCACCTTACGTAGAAAAAGGCCCTGTATGATAGCGCTTCCCCTACTGGTCAGTTTAAGTAGTGTTACATAAAAATCTGTTCCATAATTTACCCGTTTCATAATTTGTGATTGACATAGAATCCCTCGGTTTAGTCTCGAATTAATCAAGGACATGAACATAATTTTTTACATTGGAGAGGTTGGGCGGCAGGTCCATGCACACCTTTATATTTGGTAAAACGAGAAAATGATCAAACGCGAAGTGTACGAGCAGGACGGTTATCAGTCCAACAACTACCAGCTGGCGTCTCCCCAAGGACACCACCGTCAAGGTCAAAACGACCCTAGTGGGTATGGAGCTTAGCTCCTCCAGTCAATAATAAAATAAACTGGACAGTTATCACCACCAGTCATCAGGCCCCCCTACCATCCACCTCACTGGGCGCCCTCTGAAGTCCAAAGTCACCATTATCCAATGGATTATCCCCCCTTGCCCCAAGGAGTCAAGTCGTCCTGGGACCTCTTGCTGAGTATGAAAATCCGCCCGTGTCAAGGAGACAATTCAGTCACCGTGGAATCTCCAGTGGACGTCAGACCCATTTGATTTGGCATCGATGTATTTCCCTGGGTATAATGGCAGACTGTTACCAACTTCCTCTCGATCGAAGGGGCAGCGTTTTATTCTGGCCATCAGAGATGTCGTGGAGATCATGGGATTGGTGGGGGCGGATACTTTGTGACCATCCATCCCAGTATGGTACAGAAGTCGTGTGTAATGCTCCATGGGACATGAATTAAAAAGAAAAGGTAAATTGTCTATATTAGAAAAAAGATTATTATTACCAGAGAAACCATGAGTTCAGGGCGATTTGCAGGTTGGCCACTGGCGGGTTTTGTATTTTCCTCTTTCTTATTAATGCAATATGTGACGTTTGGACATATTGCTGTTGTCGTAATTTAGCTTCCAAATTTCTAACTTCTGCAACCAAGTGCTAATACCCATGCCCACATATATCTACAAAATATTAAATCTAGTTACAATCTTTAAGTAGGAGAAATTATTTTCCTGTCTATAATTGTGTCAAATATTGATTCATACATTCACGATATATGCCGCATTTTCTGTTTGAGGGACAGGGGAGGTCGTCATGTGTTATGTGATCGTATCCCCTCCTTCCTGTCACAGTAAATGCCCCGGCCTGACGATTATTGACCCACGTCTTTTTATGATATGCCCTCAAAAGTGGCTATGGATGTTTTCCTGTGGCGAATACAGCTTCCATACTAACGCCGAAGGGCAGTGTTTAGGGAGTCTAGGAAGCTGTGCGACAGAAATCCAAGCTTTTGCAAGGAATCAAATATCCAACGTATTGGATCTGTTTTTGTCTTTTCACCGCGATCCAAGGATCAGCTTATCCTTTTTTTTTTAATTTCGCAAGTTCTCTTGAATGGGACGAGTCCTTCACAGCCACTTTTGGTCAGAAGCATCACGCGGGCGTTAGGCTTTAAAGGGGCAGTCCATGTGAAAACGTTTCGCTCACCTATCAAACGGGATTAGATAGCTCTGTCATGAAGTGTCGCTTATTAAGAGTGAATTACGCGTGTCATACATATCTTGCAGGGGCAGAAACAGGATTTCGGAAAGGAGGATCTGCAAATAGGCTAAGCACTATCGCAGCATGAATTCGCGTGTATGTGCGTGACATATTTTTCTCCTTTGCAACTTTAAGTCCCCACCAAAAGGGGGATGGGGTCAGGACCTCCTGACCCACCCCCACTGGATCTGCCCCTGTCATGTGTGTTATGATTTGTATTAAAATTGGACGTCAAATAACCTCAACCCAATTCCGTCAAATGGGCAGTATTTCTTTTTCTACCTGTCACCTCAAAATCTATTTTCATTATGATGTCTAAGATAAGATGGGGTAAAGCCAATAGAGTATCATCTCATCTTTACAGTCTTATGGCATTGAATATTGAGTTTTTGTTGTTGTTTTTTTTTATTTAACCGCATTCACTTATAACAATGTTCTTCCATGCAGGTACAACGAATAATAACTATATAATCAACATTCAAAGTAAACATTCAGGTAGGTCACACACATCAACATATAATAACAATCGCAGTATATGATCAATAGAAGTTTACAGGAAAGCCATTGGTTTTCAAGCCACATAAAATATTGTAATCAATGGGTAATAAATAGTAATAATAATAGTAATACAAGTACGATGACTCTTGTACATGTATGATGACATAGGAGAATGAAAGTACAATGACTGGTCTAGTATGGTGACAACTATAACTAGCTTGTACTATGACATTTCAAATGGCAAGTACAGTGACTGGCGATGACTGACTAGTACAGTGACAAGAGAACATAGAGGCCTAATGCATTGATTAATTATTGACAGGTATTTACAGTTTAATTTAGATTACGGCTGTATGAGTTTATACATGCCTCATATAAGGTCGTATGAGTTTATACTACCTTAGGAGTATAATTGCCGGATCCAGGCCTTTACTAAATTCTTGAAAGCATCTTTGGTTCTCGCAGTTTTAATACTCACCGGGAGTTGTAACCACAACTCCGCACCAATACAGTATGGGCTTTTCGAGTACATCATTAGTTCTGGTTTACAAATTGAAAAGCGTATTTCAGTGCTCGATCTTGTGATTTTGGAGCCAACTCCAAGTGTCCCATAGTAATCCTGAAGATTGAACATTACGTTAAGTAAATGCATATTTCGGCGCATGTTTAAGTTATCAACATTGGCCAGCTCATGTAACCGACGAGTGCTAACCTCTCGGGGATTCCCAAAATTAAGGCAAATCCGCAAAGCTCGATTCTGCATGCGTTGGAGTTTATCTAACTCAGCCTTTTTACAGAGTGTTAAACAGAAATCTGCGTATTCTACAATTGGAAGTGCCATTTGTTTGTAAATTAACAATCTAGTATGTGTATTCAAATATTTACGCATAATAGTGAGCTTATGGATGCGTAGGGCGAAATTTCTTTTTATATTATTAACATGTTTTGTCATAGTTAAACACTCATCAATAACTACTTCTAGATATGTGTAAGAATTTGTATTAATTAAAGGAACACCATTTATTCTGATATTTCTACTATCTAATTTACTCAACATATTTCTAGTACCATAGGTACAAACTTGAGTTTTTTTGGCGTTGACACTAAGTTTATTCAAGTTACACCAATTGTAGGCTCTGTTAGTAGCTTCCTGGAGTTTTTCTATTAACTCAGTCGGGTCATCACCTGATGCATAAATCACAATGTCATCAGCATACATGAGCAGATTTACATCTGCTTTAAGAATCTGTGCCACAATACCATCTATATATACATTGAAGAGCAGCGGTCCACATATCGAGCCCTGAGGAACCCCTGATTTGATGTTGTCAGGTTCTGAATAAAGCCTATTAAATTTAGTAATAATTTTCCTATTCCCCAGATAGCTTTCTAGCCATTTGAGCAATTTTCTGTTCGTACCCAGCATGCCTAATTTGCTAATCAAGCGATTATGCGAGATGGAATCAAAGGCCTTTGCCATATCTAAATATACGGCAATTACATAACGATGCTTATTCACTTCTTCTGTGATGAATTTCAGTAGTTTCATGATCGCATCAGAAGTAGAGCGATTCTTCCTGAAACCATGCTGTTGGTCACTTACGAAATTATTTTCGTCAAAAAAAACAGTTAAAACTTTGTGGCAGTGTTTTTCTAATATTTTACCCGGTAGTGGGATTATGGAAATTGGTCTCCAATTTGTACATTCGCGTACGTCCCCTCCTTTTGGAATCAGCGTAACCAAAGCCGTACCCCAGGCATTCGGGAACACTCCAGTCAGTAATGATGCGTTAAATAAATGATGCATTTCATCAATTAAGTGTATAAAACAATCCTTTAAGATAAAGGTGGGGATTAGTTTAAGACCAGAACCTTTATTTATATCAATATCTAGAAACAATTTCAATAAGTCTGCCTTATTTACCATTAAATCTTGATCATCAATATAATAATGCGGATCATAATTAACATCAATATCTGTGCCATGACTACAGTTGTTTTGAATTTTAATCCCTATACCTGCAAAATATCTGTTCAGTATGTCAGCACTACTAGGTGTGGCACCCAGATCTTGATAAGCATTGTCATCATCTGGGATATTTACTTTCATTGTAGCCAAGTCAGCCTTGGATTTCCCAAATAATCCATTCAGATGTCTCCAGAATTTTTTTGGATCTCCTCTAGACTCATCCAGTTGTTGTTTAATATAATCTTCTTTTGCCCCTTCAATCCTCTTATTCACTATATTACGGAGTTGCTTGGCCCTAGTCCAATCTGAAAGATCTCCTCGTTTTTTTGGCTAATGAATAAGCATTTGCCCGATCATTTATAAGCTCTACTATCTCCTGAGTCAGCCATGGGGTAACTTGTTGTCTTATCTTAATAGTTTTAATAGGGCACATTATTTCTAAATGTTTAAGAATTATATTATAAAAGAAATCCCATTTTTGATTGACATCGTTAATGGTGTAAAAATTAGTCCAAGTTTCTGAAGTTAAAAGTGATAACAAATGATCCTTATTATATCGTTTATATGTGCGCCCCGTAATTTTCGCAAACGTCTTATTTTCACGAGCCTTCTTCCGTACAGCATAAACAGGAGAGTGATCGCTCACTTGATCATTTGAAACATCACTTGGGTTACAAAGGGACAGTTCGTATAGATATGGTCAATGCAAGTAGTAGTGAAAGCATTTGATCTAGTCAGGGAAAAAGTATTGCAATACTGAAAGAATTCCATTTATTTGAAGATGTTAGTGTCAAATAGGCCAAATAAGTTTAACTCGGTCAACCTTTGATGTTTATTAAGATAGAATGTAAGATGACCTGAGCCAAAAATTCACATTTGAAATACAGTTTCATTGATTATACTACCACTTCTTCTCTAACTGAGATATTCAGAATCGGGATTTTTTGCAGAACATACACAAGGAAGCATCTAATTTTGAATTTCTTTTTTCAGAAATTTAGCTTTCTTCCCTTTTTACTATGGGAATCCCATTCGCTTAGCAGTCGTATTGGCAGATTTGGGCAATGCATCAACGATCTGTTTACCATGGCAACCGCATGCTAAAATTTGTCAAGCTATGGACAAATTCATTTGTAGTAAGCATTAAATTTATTTTTATTATTACACAGCTAAATAAAGGCTCTAGGGCTACAAATATGCGTGTTCATAAGGCTGAAAATCCGAGAGGCTGTCACCTATACATCTGTGAGGCAGTTTCCAGCACTTACTGGGACTGTTGTTTCTTTTTAAGGAACGTGTGCTGAAGGCCTAACCCCCATTTATATGTCAAACTTGGACGTTGGACGCCGACAAGTGATTGTTGGCACCCGACATCTAAGTTAGGTTAGGTCACCAGTCCATCAAAATTGCTGTTATCATGTTGAGATGCTAAGGCCAGCAAACCACCATTAACAACATCCTTTAATTCTCCCTATCATGGATGGCTAACTCGAGGTACTTTAAGTACCTGCAGGTTATTAGCCCATCCTGCATTGGCTATATCCTGGGGTTGGACAAAATCACTGTGTAACCCATCCCTGTTTCCTGGAGTCGGGGTAAAAAACTGTATGCGATGTCAGATGTGATGTCTCAATTTCTTTAATTGAAATATCTTGTTTTGAACTTTGTTAAATTTCGAATTCACAAAATCATTAAAGGATAGTCGATTGTCTACTAAAACACCTAAGTAATTGTAAATATTAACATTTTCAAGTGGCTACTCATTGGTGACCATTAAATGTTTTGTCTACTGGACATTTATAGGGCCTACTTAATTTATTCAAGTTACACAATTTATATACAGTTTCCAGAGTCTCTTGGTTCTTCAATATAGCTCTTTCAAGCTTATCGTCTGATGCATAGATTATAGTATTGTCAGCATATAGAGTAATTTCGCTGCCTGTTTGCTGCAGTTCATAAACAAGGTCGTTTATATATACACTAAACATGAAAGGCCCAATTATTGAGCCCTGCGGGACGCCCATCTTTACAGGAAGTTCCTCAGAGTGGTCATTTCTCAATTTTACTCTTTGCTTCTAATTTTTCAAATAATCTACACACCAGTTTACAGATCGATCGTCTAGACCATACAGTTTCAATTTAGCACACAGGATCGAGTGATCTATGGCATGGAAGACACGGCTGTAATCAATAAAAATAGAACTAGTCGATTTACAGCAATCCTTGTTGTCATACAAAAACTGTACATACTCACAGATTGCAGTGGAAGTACTATGCCCACGACGGAAACCATGTTGATTTTTTAACAAAATATCATTAACTTCAAAAAAATAGACAAGTTGCTGATATACAACTCTTTCTATTATTTTACTTGGCAAATGCAGGGGGGGTGACCAAAAAACATCAACGATATTTCTCGTTCACTTCTCGTGACTTTTTCCGCCCAAAAACGAATCACGAGAATTCTCGTACTAATTTTCTCGTCCAGAAAAAATCCACGAGAAGTATCGTGGCAATCTACGAGAGGCGTACGAGAAGTTTTCATGCCGAAAACGGACTATTCTCACGATTGCAAATTTTGTCCTCGTGGTTTTTTATTTGCCGCCTAAACATCAACGGTTAGCTTTAATTCTTTTTTTTTCCACCAGAGGAGGTCTGTGGGCGTGACGAAAATCATGGGTGAGATAGCTAAGATGTTTTTTCTACTTTTTACAATGAATCTAAAAAATAGACTGTAAAATAGCCTTCCCTAGAAGTTCTCGCTGGTCTTTTTGATACTTATAAAGGCAAAAATAGCAGTTTATCCTTTCTTTGCACTCAAATAACATCATTTGCAGTCTGTGTGAGCGATAATAGAGGAATTTAGTAAATTTTTTTCTGAATGAACTTTCCTGCTGGCCCCACTGAATAATGTAAAATATTAATATGGTACTTATGCATCTTTCCTAATTGTTTCTAATATCTCCATTGGTCTTTTATTGATTCCTAAACATCTCTAATATCCTATTATTAATTAAAGAATATGTAAAAGTACTAGAAAAATATCCAAAATATTTTTTTTTTTTCAGCCCCTGTTAGGAAACGCCCCGAGAAGAAGCTATCCCGCGCTACTCCTTTCTCTGTGTTTGCCCTGAAATGGGCCCTAACCAAGAAGAACTACCGTCCTCGTTGGGGAGAGAAGAGATGCAAGAAGTTCCGTATTTTAAAAGAACGGAAGGATCCACGAGAACTATGGCCTAGGATTTCAGATTTTGAGGCTCGATTCCGTCTCCCACCTTCGTGTGTTCAACAGCTTACTGATGAGTTTGAGCTAAGCCGCTTCCGACCAGGAAAGGGCAAAGATGAAAAAAGAGGATCTCCAATTCCCCTATTCCATAAGGTACAACAGAATGAAAATTAAAAATATTTTTATTGAATGCCAAGAGTATGTAGCACATTGAGAATCACTCCCATATAAAAACCAATTCTGTCACTAATTTAAACCAATTATTTTTTTGAAAAAAAAAAGTTCCCTTTTATATCCTGAAATATAAATCATATTCAATTTATATTTTTTAAGGTCTGCTACGCACTAAGATACATGGCCCATGGTTCCTACTACGGGACAATCCGAGACACACAGGGTGGAGCATCTCGTTCGAGCATAGGACGTGCTGTGGAAAGCTTCTGCAAGTTCCTGTGCTCGCGTGCCCGCAAGCGCATAAGGTTCCCAAAGGTAATTAAATACCATTGTGCCATTACAAATTATTGGTTATTTTCCAAAAAAACAAAAAATTGTATCACATTCCCAATGTCTATGAAGAAAGGTTCTAAATGTTCATTAATTATAAAGTAACTTAATCATGTTTGAACTTTCTTATTCAGTTTACTGTTAATAATCAAAAAATAGAAATTTGTACCATGTTGTATTACTTTTATTAGGGCCAGAAACTGCATGAATCTGCAGTGCGGTTCTCGAGGAGGCATAACATGGACCAGTGCATAGATGGCACTTATGTGCCTATCAAGCGCCCCATCCGACACGAATATGCTTACGTGTGTCGTAAGCAGTACCACGCCTTGAACGTCTTGGTAAGCATACAAAAAAATCAAATTAAAAAACATTATTAGACATGAACGGTAAATGTTTCATCACTATCTGTTTTCTTCCGAGAAAGTTTTTGTTTTACATCAGCATGTCCAATCTTTCGTATAGAGTTCTATTTCCTTTCTCGCTTTTATAGTCACATTTATTCAAGTGTTATTTTTTCTCGTGATCTAATGCACACATATTGTTATTTCAGATTGCTTGCGACCACGAGGAGAGGATCACCTTCGTTGAACCCGCCATGGCTGGAGCCCACCACGATCAGGGTGTCTTAGATTACTCTGATCTTGGCTACCAGATCGCCAAGAACGACCGTCTTGGTCCGTACTTCTTGCTGGGAGATGGCGGGTACGTACACACAATTTTTCTATTGTTTTCAAACTACCAGTAATCACGAGACTTAACATCAGAAAACAATATTAGGCTTGTTACGTACTACAGTATCTAAACCATTTCTGAAACTGTTGTGCATTATACTGAAAAACTTCTCGTACTTTTCTACAATGTCTTCAAACTTGTAAACAATTCACAACAATGTTAGATATATATGACACATGATTAACCTTCCATTTGTTCACAGGTATGCCCTCACCCCACAAGTAATGACACCATTCCGGGCACAGATCCTAGATCAACTTGAACCCTGGGACAGGCGCTACCAAGTCGCGCATACTACTGCACGCTCCTCTGTGGAACGCTGTATTGGTCAGCTGAAATCTCGTTGGAGGTAAATAATCACATGTCGCAGTCGAAAAGTTAAGCCTACTAAACATAAGAAAATTTGTAATGCTTCCTATTAAATAGACGCACAGCAGTTACATTACACTTTGTCACATAGCTTTATGAAAACGAAAACGAGTAATGACATTTCAACTACTCTTTGTAAGTTTACACATGTTACCCTGCCATTTCTAAGTATATACGATGAATTTTTAAATCATTCTTAGGTGCCTCTCAAAGTCTGGTGCCGGTGTCATCGACATGGAGCCCCTTCAGGCGTCGCGATTAGTGAAGGCATGCTGTGTCCTTCATAATATGTGCCTGGACTGGGGGCTTCGAAAGATACGACCCGGGCAGAACCAAGACCCCGAGTACGAGGGACAGATTCTCGTGGACGCTCACGAGGCGTTCAAGAAGAACCAGCCGCGGGCCGATCAAGTCAACAGAGCGGACGATGAAGATGACCACATAGTGCAGCAAGACTATGGGATCAGGCATGCAGGCTACCGTAGACGCAAGTCCTACATACACCGTAACTACGGCGGGCCACGTCCAGAGGTGATACGGCCTTCCCCCCACAGACCCCGAGGACGGATCCCTACAGAAGGTCGAACTGCTGGCCGACCTCGTGTACCTAAGTCTGGACGTGTTCGTTAGAATAGCCGAACAATTATAGAAGCGAAATTACCTTTACCACGATAACAGTTGCAGCAAAGACTATCACTACTTTTTCTCTCGTTTCTTAAATTTATGCCGCTACTCTATTTTCTTGAGAAAGCTTGTGACATTCTTCATTCATGAAGACGTTAATGTATTAGGCCGAATGAGAAAGTTTAAAATTCATACTGGTATGAAATTAAACCGTTCTGTCAAGCATTACAAACTCTTAATGTCAGCCTCTGATACATACAATGTTGAATAGAAGTTCCCAGTATCAGAACCTACATCACTTTCTTTTTAAATACTGCACCAGTACAGATAAAATTTTTCCATCTTTTACGCCAGACATGTAGCATTAGTGTCATAAGAATGACCACGAGAAGTAACACTGTATGACTGGAAGAAAAACAAAGTTATCGTAATAATTGTTTTTCTCTTGTTGCTTAGTGTGAGATAGTTCTACATCATACACCATTATATGTTCGACCTTCCGGAAGGTAATAGACATCTTAAAATAAATGAGGAATGAACATAGGAAATGTATCTTTCAACTGCATTGAAATTCTACACGAGAAGTGACTTTCTGTCTCTTCTAATAAAAGCACCTTTGCATATTAAAAAATGAATTATTCTATTCCTGTGCAGATTTCTCACTACCTGTCGAAACTTTACTGATTTTGCTAATGTTTGAAACGGGTACAAGAGATACTGTGTCCCCCTGGGCTTCCCCGTGTAAACCCTCCTGCAAAACCGGTATAAACCCACCAGAACTGGCTAACTCTTTTACATCAGACTGAGAAGGCCACTGAGACTCATCCTGGGTACATGTATCAGGGGCCAATACAACTCTAGTCGGGTCCTGGGTTTCCTCGCTTTCCTCTTCCCCTTGAGTGTCTGCTATTTCATTATTACTGTCATGCACATCGTCCTCAAACATTTCAAAGTTTTTCTCGTACGTCGCCTCGGTAGATTTTGGATTAAATGTCACTTCGCTAGTTTCTAGATCTGCCTCAGTCTGAACAACTTCTCCTACCACCCTAGTGGACATACCCGCAATGGTGGTGTCTGCAGACGACGTTGGTACAGCTGTAGGTTTTGGTGACATCATCTCAGATTTGAATTCCTTCTCAGCTATGATAATTTTCTCTGGAACAGTTCTGTAGAGAAAGCCTGCTTTGAGTACCTCAAGAGACTCTTCTATTTTGGAGATTGACCCCTTTATGCCTATTACATCATGCCTCAGGGCAATAACCTCTGTTCTACACGCAGCGACGTCCATTTTCATCTTGTTGATATCACTCTTACAAGATCCAACTGTGGCTTCGACTGTTTGAATAGTGTCATTCACGGTGCAGACATTTGTGTTGATGTTGACCAGACCGTCGTACGTGCTGGACAGATCCTCTTTGATGTCACTTGTCTGAGAAGATATCTGTGCACAACGCCCCTTCATACTCTGAGTATCGACCTTCATCTGTGTCATTTCCTGCCTAATGTTCGACAAGTGTGATTTTGTGTTTCTAATATCAGTTACAGATGACACTAGCTGTTGTTCTATTCCCATTAGGGCAACTTGCGCCTTTACTGCGTCACTCCCAATTAGACTAACGTCAGTCCTTACTGATTCCATGTTACTCCTGATGGTGTTAATTTCGGTGGGAACACTTAACATTTTCTGTACATCGCAGCGAAGACCAAGAATCTCACCGTGCATGACACCCGACTGTTTGTCATGTAAATCTATGTCGTTTTTAAGTGAAAGGAATCCAGTTGACACGGTATCCTCAATCCTCTGATCTATAAACTCGGCGGCCTTGTCCATGCGACCTTTAGAAAATAATGTAGGTTCTCGTTTAACGTCTTCAGTGTTTTCATCCTTCTGATTATTTCTCGTTTCTCCTGTACCTTCTTCCTTGTCATAGGCCTCCTGGGCCGCTACTGCTGCCTTTCTGTCTCTCTCAAACGCATCATCCTCTGTGGCTTCATATGCAGCACGTGCTGCGATTGCAGCTATTTCATCTGTTGAAAGAGCACGTGCACCTCGATTAACTCTCTTGGAAGGAAGGTTTCGATTTATGTTAACAGTTGGCACTTCTTTGGACGTAGAAGGCTTCTCGAATATAAGCGCCTCGTACTTCTCGTGTCGAGGAGGCGACTTGGGTGTAGACGAGAGTGGATGTTTTTTTTGATCTTGGTTGCCCGGTTTTGATTTCTTCTCGTCCAGATCGATGGAGTGTCTGACCCCTTTCTTCACTTCATCTCCACCCGTACCGACGTGTACGGAGTAGTCCAGATCTTCACTAAAATCCTCTCCGACAGCAGATTCACCAATCTCTGGCAGAGTGTCTAAAAAATCGAATAAACTTGATTTAGAAATTTTATCTCAAATAATAACTGTATATATTGGTGTATCTGAAAAATCTATTTTCATTTTAAATATTGAATAGTTTTCCTATTATTTGCATATACTCTCAAAATGTTTAAACTAAGAATACTTTAATTTTTTACCAAAAAGGTTATATCATTGCATTTTTTACATTTATTACATTTAAAGAAATATACTTTACATTGATGTTTTTTCATTTTCATTTCCTTAATCTTATTTTTCACAATCACCTTGTGTTTCTGGTACTTCCTGTGAAGAGAAGTCCAGTTCTCGTCTGCTGCTATTGCCCCACGAGAGGTCTTCTAGGGTAGTTGCAATAGACTTCTTGCCCGAGTCAACCTGTTCACGCTTGAGTCTGAGCCTGTCTGATGATCTCGGTGCCTTCCTCAGCGGAGTCGGCTCCAACGAACTGTCTGGGCTCGTGACTGCTGCTGTAAAGGGAAACCTAATTATTGAAATAACTGTTAAATTAACAGGATATATATTCACTGGTATTGTTGTTTTTAAAAATATTATAAAGATTTACTTCTCGTGGCTAAAAAAAATATTATTGTATATTGATATTTCTTTTGGTAGAAATACATAGCTATTCTTACTGGGTTTACATCGACTTTTTTGAATTTGTTATGGTAAAGAATAAGTATTTATAATTATTAGTTACGCTTCTTTTCATTAAAAAAATATAAATAATTACCCTGACTGTACTGGGTATCTATAGCTTCAGGACTTTCCGTCAGAGGAGGAAGTCGTGAACCCCGCCCTCTCCGGGCCTTCTGGGCAGGAGATTGCGACTCAGGTTCCTCGTTGTCGGAAATGTCGTCCTCCGAGTTTGTTGTTGCGCGCTGGCCCTTCTTGGTACGAACTGCACGTGCCGGCTGTCTTTTTCTGGCCCTTTCTACCTCCTCCCGAGTGGACTTGGCAGCTTCCAAGGTGGGTCGCTTGTTGGACTTTACCTCTGAAATAATTGAAAGTAAAGGCTTGTCTTTATGGCATAAGTATATGACGAGAACTTTGGTCTTATGTCACGAGAACTAGAGTGCCAGAAGAGAGAGACGAGAGGGACGAAAAGAAACAAGATTCTATTTTTTTGCTCTTATACATTACATAGGTTTCATGTCTTTAAACTGTACATTCTAATGTACCTCTATTTTTTCTCTTTCAAATCTGTTATCATCATTTTAAAAAGGTATGTCATAGGTATTTATTTAGTGATATTTTATCATTCAGATTTTTAAAGACTCAAAAAAGTTATATCCTTACTGTAGGTTTCAGCCTCTTCTGCCAAAGAGTCTTCGTCGTCAGAAGTTTCTTCCTTCTCGACCTTTGGGGCAGCCCTGAGCCGTTTCTGCTCCCTCTCGCAGGCCTCCATCTCAGCCGCATCGTCAGAGGAACCGACTGTGCTCCCCTCATCGTCTGTGTCTGCTGGATCAAGTTTGGTTTGTCGTGCCCCTGCAACGACTTATAATTTAGCCATATGTCATTTTAACAGGTTTTCGTAGGTTTTGTAAGTATTGTACGTCTCAAAATTTTATAAGAAAGTACTTTCTTATAATTTATGAATGACATAACTATAAATATTATTCATTAAATATACTGTTATACATTTAATCTCAATATAAAAACGGTGTACTTTTTACAGCCACAACTTTATTTAATTTCATAGTATACATTTTATCTTTTTTGTAATTTTACTTACATCCTGCACATTCAACACCCCAGAACTCCAGACACATGATCTGGGAGGGTGTCAGGCCCTTGTCTTTGGGCATGCCTGCCGCGCCACTCGCCCCATACTTCTTGACCAGTTTTCTGTACTGAAAATGTCAGTTGAAATAGTGCGACGTAAATTAAGTGTTCAAATTGTTAACAAAACACTGTCATTTTAATTTTTTCAGATTCTTCAGTTTTCAATTATAATCTTACTGAAAATTACATAATGAGATACTCACAATATGTACTACTTTATTTTGAATCAATGGTTATGTTTTTTTTTTACGTACGAGAACTACACTGTCCTACGAGAACTACAGCTTCTCGAGACAATTGTACATATTTCTTTTAATGGGTTTCTCAATGACTTACAGCCTCACGTGATGTCGACTTGTGGTCTTGTGAATGTATGTACAGGTACTTCTTCCGCCTCTTGTTACCGCCCACCGAGTTCACGTTTTCTTTGATTTTCTGGAACAGCTTCTTCCTCTTGGCGTTCTTGGACTCCTTGGTGAGCTCGGACTTAAAACTGTTCTTGAATGCTTCACTGGAATGGTTAAAACAAATATTTTAATATCCAGGGTAAAATAACTATTTCTTCAACATTACAATTTTACAATCTTACTTTCATTTTCAAATTAGGTACTTTTTACACGAGGGAAAGAAGTCAGTCGACGTTTTTAGGGTACATAAGGTAGGAAAAATAATTTTAAAAAATCCTATTGTATTGAAAATGAACAAACATTACATATGTTTCGAAAAACTAGTTACACTTATCGTGGGTAAAAATTATTTGTTGCATCTATGGAATATTAATTATATTTCGTATAGGTGTAACTCTTGGCACTTTGTTTTGACTTTTTATACTTACACATCCTCCCGAGCCGTGTCATACATGGCCTTATGCTCAGCTTCGGTGAATGGTATCTTTCTTGGATCGTCTGCATCGCTCTCC
The DNA here is from genome assembly GCA_936440205.1 of Lepidonotus clava. NCBI lineage: Eukaryota > Metazoa > Annelida > Polychaeta > Phyllodocida > Polynoidae > Lepidonotus > Lepidonotus clava. The sequence goes on along the minus strand of OW387135.1, from coordinate 47,589,680 downwards.
GAGGAGCACCATACAACATCGGGCCTAGCCCCTTTACCAGTTACTTTAGATATCTTTTTCACACCACCTTTTTTCGCTGGAGGAGTCTTTGCTGGTGTCTCTGTTTTGGGAGTGGGTGTACCAGCTGCCTTTTTTCTTTTACGTCCTCGTGGTGTCTTATCTAAAGGGGGTGTTGGCGGTAAGGGACTGTCTTCCACCTGTATCACTGGGCTGTCAGGATCTTTGGTTTTCGCTTTGGCCTTAGGCTTTGGGGTACGGGGGAGACGGGATTGACGTGACTTACTCTGACGAGAACCTTTTGGTTCGGCTTTTTCTTCTGTTCGCACAACTTGTTTCACTTTTGCTGACCCTTTCTTCACTGTTCTGTCTTGTTCGGGGCTGTCCTCGACCAAATCTACATTAATAACTTCGTCAGAACCGGCTGTGTCTCGGTGGCTGGGACCTGGTACAGGCTCTGCTGATGTCTTCTTGGCCTTCTGGCCTGGCTGGGGGTACAGATCCAACAGTGACTCCAGATACTTGTCAGACATCCTGTCCCTCTTCTCTAAGGCGGCATTCAACATGAGACGCAGTGACTCCTTCTGATGTTCTTGGATATCGGGACGAGACATGACTTCCTTAATCGACTTGATCTTACGCTCCACAGCTTTGAGATCAGCATCAGGAGAGGGGGCAGCCATCTAAATGGAAGGACAAATTTCGTAAACATTCTATGTGTTTTGGTGGGGGGCTTACGTTAGTCTGACATCATGATTAACAACCATGATATGCTCAGAAATTGGATATTGTCGACTCATTTCATGTTTATAACTATTACAAACATGTCTATTGTGAAGTATGTCGTACAATTACAATTATTATTTATCAGTTTGGCACTCACCTTGGAATATTACGTGGATTTAACGACTTGATTTGGAAGAAAACCTGAGATGAATGAAATTCCCGTGACTTTATGGACTCGTCAACTCCGTCTTACGGCTGGTTCCAGTCTTATTTTAAATGTATTAGACATGAGCCCATGCCGAAAACCAGCAGATACACCGGTTGCCGGCGTGTTTTGCATGCTTTAGTATATACACAGGCCGAGAACAAGCGAAAAAGTGCCGTACCGGAAATGACCTTTCCCGCGGCTCCGATGACCTACTTTCGGTCGAGCCACTTCTCGTGACAAAAATACACGAGAAGTTTCGGTTGCCCTACGAGAAGTCAACGGCTGCGAGAAGTGCTCACGAGAGAAACATGGCACGAGAGAAAAAGAGCCACGAGATGTTTTCTGGGGGGTTTTATTAAATATTCTCGTACGGTGCAAACTTTTTTTCGCGAGAAGTTTCAGTTCTCGCTGATGTTTTTTGGTCACCCCCCCAGTACAGATACTGGCCGCCAATTCGATGCATTAAGTGATGATCCATTCTTAGGTAAAGGAGTAATAACTCCAACCTTCCATGTATCAGGCATAATTGACAGGCGCAGACATTCATTGATTAAATGAGTAGTTTCAGTAATCATTTTTAGCAATGCATCACGTATTAACCGTAAGTTTAAATTCTTGAACCCAGATGATTTATCTAATGGCAGATCCTTTAACAATTTTGTAATTATTCCTTTACAGACAAATGAAAAACTAAATTCCCTCCAATTGTTGTTGTTGAATTCTTTGGCGAGATTTGGCCCAATGTTCATATAATATTCATTCATTACATTTGCCGCCTCTACACCTTTAACTATTGTACTATAATCCTTTCTAATTCTTTCACATCCTGCCTATCCTTTTCCTTTACCAACATGCAGATTTCTCTCAATTTCCCTCCAAAATCGTTTTGGATTGGTATTTGAATGATTCAAATTATTTATCACATATTTTTGTCTCGCATGTCTTATTACCTTTGCTGTTTTGCTTCTTTGCATCCTGAAAGCATTCCAGTCTGTATCTGCTTTTGTACGTACTCTCTTGGAGAAAGATGCATGTTCCTTCCTAATGGAACGTTTAACATTATCATCAATCCAAGTGGCTTCGACATGTCTGGTTTTATATCTCTTAATCGGGTACAATTTATTTGCATTATGTCTGATTATTTTCAACATGATATCTCACTGTTTATCGGGGTCGTCCAGTGTTGACCAGAAGGTACCCCATCGCCAATTTTGCTCTACAAGAGTAACAGATTGTTCACAAGTATAGTTTTTATAGTCCCATTTGGACTCATAAACATATTCATGTTTCTCCCGAGACGTTTTCTTAAGGATAGACACCAGTGGTTAGAGGCCGATTCAGGAAAGCATGAATAGCTCTGTAACTAGCGGTCTGATCCTATCATACTATGTATCACCTGAAAGGTCTTATTTTTCTCTATCTATTGATATAAACAAAGTTATAGTTGCTGTACAAACGTAGATTCTATAAAATAAAAATTGATTTTTTTACTTTTATTTTTTGAACATCCATATCTCAGTTAATATTCAATTTTCAGGAACAACATTTTTCAGACACATGTATAACATCCATATGCAGGGAAGCGTGTCTCAAATTTTTGATAAAACACCTAGAATTGATTTTATCATCAAAAACGGCAAAAAACGGGAAACTTTTTCAATTTTCTTTGCAAAGAAATTTTCTACATTTAATAAAAAGATAACTAGGACCTATATCAAAATTTTGAGACAGGCTTCCCTCTATCTATATGTCAAGATGATATACCAAAAATTTCAAAGGATTACCTTAAATATTAAGTGAGATATTCATGTTCAAAAATTATATTTGAATATCATGATTTTTAGTTTTGCCGCTTGCCAGCACGGTTGTTAGTCTAGCTATTTTCATATAAGTTATGTTGATAGACATGGTAATTTCTTGGCTATCCAATGACATTTTCTATTTGGTTATACAATTAGAATCAATTCTTGTGATTGTATTTAAAGTGAGTCACGCCATTCACGCCCTTACCACTGGTGTCTATCCTTAACTACATAAATTGGAAAATGGTCTGAAATATTCACCCTTAAGACTCCGCCCCCAATTATATTTGAAATATTCGTAAAAATAAGATCTATTGTGCTTTTGGAATTGTTGGTAATCGTCGTTGGCTCTTTTATCAATTGTTTAAGCCCATATTGACGTCCAAATGCCCTCAGCGTTTTTAACACCAGAATCATTTCTTTTTGTATGATTTATATTGAAATCACCTAATATGACAACTTCAATACCTTTCTCATACCTATCTCCCAGCGCTAACTTCGTACTCTTGGTCAATTCATCATTGAATTTGATATAGCACCATTAGGTGGTCTGTATAATAATTCCGATAACCATTTTCTTATTTTTGAGTTTACCAAATTCGACCCATAATTGTTCAATATCAGGAGTACTAAACGAGCAATCGTCAATGGAATAAGCATGTAGGCAATTTTGAAAATATTCCATGGTAAACTTTGATGTTGATGTAAATTGGGATGGGCTTATATGGACTAGTGATATTTATTTATCAATTTTATCTAAAATGAATGATTTTTTTGCAAGCCTTACTAATGGATATTTAATGTAATACAGATACAAACTTACCAACATACTCATGTCTATTTTTCTGATAGGCTAACCACAAGTAATGCCATGATTAATGACGATTTGTATTCTATAGTCTGCTGCCCCGTCGCATAACAAAAATAAGGAACAATTTTTGGCACATGGTCAAACTCTCCCTGTTGTGCCAAAATTCAGCATCGATTTTCACCAATTTCTAATAATTTCTCCAGACTGAAAATTTCAGGGATTTTAGATCTAAATATCTAGTTTTCAGAACCGTTTACAGAATTAAAATCGGTTCATTAGAACAGCCACAAATCAACAGGGGGACCCATCCCTACAGGGACGTCCTTGTTTAAGGACGTTGTTAAGGCACTAAGTGACAAAAGGCACTAAGTGACAAAATTTTGCCACTTAGTGCCTTTTTGTCACTTAGTGCCACCCTCAAGGCACTAAGTGACAAAAGAGTCCTTATGTGGTGAAGACACTAAATGACAAAACTTTTGCTATTTACTATCTTTTTGTCATTAATTATTCAGCCTCTTTTTATTCATTTATTGATTGATTTTTATCTATTTATTCATTATTTTCTATTCATTTATTAATCATTTTTATTATTTTGATAATTATTTTCATTTATTGATTTGTGATTAATAAATTAATTATTGATGAATCATTTATTTATTTATTTATTAGTAACTAAATTACAAGATTTGGCCTTTTACTTTATTTTTGTCATAAATTATTTAGTTTCTTTTTATCAATTTATCAAGTATTTTTCATTTATTTACGTATTTATTAAACTTTTTTTTTTTTTTCATAATTTATTGATTATTTACCTAATTTTGTTATTATTTTGTTATCTTTATTTTTATTTATTTGATTTTCATTATATTTAGTTTATTTATTATTATTTATTTAAATATTCCATTCTTCAATGATTTATGATTTGTTATGATTTATTGCTAATTAACCAATTTTATCTATTGATTATATTATTTATTCACTAATTAATTATTAATATTGAATTTATAAATATATATAAATTCACTTATCACTTACTCATGAATAAAAAAAAGTTATCCTCTATTAATTCATCTATTATTCATCTATTAATTGTCTTATTCTTTATATATGAAAATTAATTGATATTGATACATTTTATCAATATCAATTTTCATTTATTAATAGATTATTTATCCCTATTTATTACTTTTTAGTTTATTTATTGATTGTTTGGTGTCTTTTTGTCATTATTAACTATCTAGTGTCTTTCTGTCGATTTAACTTATAGGTTAAATAGCCAAAATAATCTTTTTAAACATATCTTTGATAGCAAATGCCAAGATGTTTGTTGGTTAAAGTTTTTGTCACTTAGTGCCAGTTGACGTTTTTGTCACTTAGTGCCTTAAGGGTGACACTAAGTGACAAAAATTCAGATTTTGTCATTTAATGCCTTTTTGTCACTTAGTGCCTTAACAGATGTTCTTGTTGCAACGGTTTGGTTATGCGACGTGCCACTACAGGTGAAATACAAAAACTCAGCTCTCTGCGGTAGGGAGAATCGTTGCGGGTAAAGGCTAGTTTCCACTTCGCTGGCGGCCGTCATGTACATGTCGGCGGCCGGCAATGGTAGAAATTTATCAACTACCCCCATAACTATGACGTGGATGGCCATTTCAAAGTATTGTCATCCAGTTGGGATGCAATGGAGCATATACAACCAACGGCAAGCTACAACTATATGTACCTCCTTAATAGTTGCATTTCGATTATTGAGAGACAAGTTCCAAATGTTTGCAACTGACCTTGAAGAAGCTCAATCATGTGAGTGCAAAGGGCACTGACAGATGATTTGTCGGCTTCAATTCAAGTCAATGGCAGAAGAATTCAAGAACTGAAACCAGTCTTTAATATTATTATTGTGCTGTTTGTCTTTGCAGCCTACATACCTGATCAAATAATTATGTTGTATTTTGCCGATAAAAACGGCGCTTGTCAACAACAAGTTGGCATGTGGAAACAGGCCTAAACACTTACACTGAGTTGTCAAGGTGCACTTCAACTCCTTCTTAATCATAAATCGACTTGGTATATGCTTAAAGGTGGGCGGAATTGGGAAGAGAAATTGTGAAATAATGTCTGCTCACACTAATTGCTAGCGTGATGAGAGTAATTAAGAAGATCGGGAGAGTAGCTCGCAAGTGACAGGACAATTTCGCGCCTACAATAGATGTAATTGGTGCAGTCATGCAATGAGCAATAATGTAGCTACCTGCAAAAACAGTCTCGACAAGAACTTGATCCCCCGATGGGAATTCACCCACTCACCCTTCACATGAGGGTCCTGGATCGAGGGCACTGTCATCTTCTTAGGATGCCGAAGTAACTCACGCAAGATTTTGAGATATGGGGAATCCCCAGAACGCTGGAGACATCGGCGTTTTTGGTTAATTCAATGGGGGACAACTACTCCATAGGCGATTTCTTCATAAAAGGTAGCCCAAAACTCTTTGTATCTTAGGAGTTATGGCGAGTTGAACATTTCACCAATGCTACGTCAATAGCACCGATCCCATGTTGTGCCCAATAAGGACCCACTGAAGTATTCTCCTTCCTCCGATATAGGTTCTCCACTTTCGCATGTTGTTGCGTGTGTTTTCGCTTATTAGGTCAATGGATAAATATCATATTGCCAAATGCCATGATGTCCCTCACTCTCACTATAGAATTTGACATCTTTATATATTAAGCCCACCTCAAATTGTGTTCTACGTAAATGTTGGGACATAATATAGACAAAATACATCACATCTTATAACGCAAATCTCCACAACTGAAGTTGTCGGAATATACCAAAGTCCTGCAATCAAATAAAGCTTAAGTTAACTTTTATCTGATCAATCAAGAATTTGTTGTTCAAGTTGGCTAGCCAACCAAAATGCTGCATCCCTGGCTAATGAAGGGTTGGACAATCCTTTTGAGGCTGCAGGCTTTGGCGTCAGCCCCTATTCGCCTATCCCACTTGTTTAAATTTTGCAAACATAACCAGGGGCCATGTTTTCATAACTAGGCCTAAGTAGGGTTTTATCATTATGTCTAGGACAAAACAATCTATCTTGGATAATTCCCCTTATTGGTTATTTTGGAATGACATTGCTACTTTTTGTAAACCCTTATCTCGAGAATTTAGAAACATCTGTAACGATATTTCGATTGGATTTAGTTTTCTCATGGAAACTGGGATTGACTATAAATTACACAAACTACGCAGGCAGGCAAAGGGCTACGTCACTGGAAAAAATAACTCTAGATGATAAATGTCAAGTCCATTTTACTATTTTCTTTACACGTTTTAGAGTAAAACGACTGAATTTATTTTACAAAAATATGTATAAAGTGTGCAGTGAAAACCTTAAACCTTCCGTATGAAGACTCCATTCAAGCATCCTGTAGTACCAAAACACTAGGTAAAATCAGAATAAGTTGGTACTATCCCTCTCAAATTACCTAAAAGCAAATTTCTTCTAGCCAAGCACTAACATCCTCCAATGGATATAGGCTATGGACTGTCCCTAGTTATGGACGTCCACTCTAAAAGGCCAAATGTCCTAATGTTGACAATAAGCAGTGCTTTTGGGCAGAAGGCCTGAGGTATGGGGGCTGTATAGTTGGGAAATATCGGTGAAAGATAATCCCTGGGGAATTCATGAATCTAGGGCACATGAGAAGATAGCATGATCTGTTTTTTCATGAAATAAAGGTCTGCTTTGGGTAATCTCAGATGCTCCGTAACATAACAGAAAGTGCATAGTACACGGCAAATATAGTACAAAAAACACTTGTACTATTAAGACAATTCATTCCATATATATGGGGCATAAGAACCTGTACGTGTTATTATCTGGATGAAAACATGATAACATATATCTATAATATTTCTTAAAATAACAAGCATCCTTATGAGTAATAATTATAAGTAATCAAATTCATCAAATGGAGCTTTTAGTATACAGCTTAAAATAAAAAAGGAAATGACATCTTCTGGTCTCATGGGGTCACTTTATTTAAGACTATAGAAATATAACCATGAATATTATCAAAGAAATATAAATAATAATTATTATAGTTTTAATGTTACCCTAGCCATACTTTTGTTACTCAAAAAAGTACAGGAATGGTCCTGGCGAGGTGGCCATTCAAGTACTTCTTGTAAGAACTTTAAAGGACCATAATTTTGGAATCATTAAAGTGCATTGAAAGATAATAAAACACATCTTCGCTTCTAAATGAAAAGAATCTCTCATTGTGTTCCAAAATGCCCTTTAATACACGACTCTCGCCATGAAAGGAAAGATCTCTCAGGAGACAATAACACCCTATTAAATCCTATCAACAAAAGAAACTACCCATAGGACAATTCTTTTAAATCCATTCGGAACCGCCACCCCAAGTGGAGACGACATTTAGAGCAACCCCTCTGAATTCTAGGTCAGTTTTTTTCCTGGTGCATGTTTCCGACCACCTCAAGATCCCCGTCCTGTCAGCCCGTTTTATGTTGGGAACGTTGTGGTGTGCGGCAGCTGGCGGAGGGCCCTGAGGAGGTCACCAGTGCCGGGGGGTGGCAGGCACTGTCCTCCACATGCCGCCATCTAACACAAAGGGGTGGCTCCGGGGGTATTAGAGGCGGGCTGTTAAACTTGGTATTGCCTTCCGAGGGGATAATTTGTCCAGGAGAGCAGGAGAAGAGGTCCTCTGGGACCTATGTGACAGAGACGGCCCGTGTACATGCGGACGTTTACGGGGACCTTCCCAGCCAAATGCCAGCATAGTTTGTATTTCAATGGTTGTTCTTGGCAATATGAAGAAATATTGCTACTGTTGGTGAAGAAGCTGCTAGTCTCTGAACTGAAGAACAGCAAGGATAGTCAACATTTTCCCCCTTCCCAAAAGCATGCAGTATTGATACAGTGCTTTTGAAATGTATTTAGGGGTAGACACCAGACTATTGCCACGATTAATAAGCAATGATGCAGAACACTATTATACAAATAATCTAAAGAAATAGATTACAAATGGCAATTATGTATCCAGTGGCCTGTTTCATAACAAACATCTGTATGTTTTGCATTTCATAAAGTTACGATCAGCTTTTTGAGTGCTGTAGCTACGTGAGTTTAATTTTTTTTCTTACATGAGGTTGGGTGGATTTACGGGAGTTTTGGGTCAATTCACTGGAATTTTGGGTTGAATTACGCGAGTTTCGTTATGAAACGGCTGCTTACAAGAGTTTCAATCTCACATACAGTTTCCGTAAGGGCACACAAAACCTACGTACCCACGTAGGTTATTGTAAAACGCCCCACCTTATGACGTGACCACTTCATAGTGATCACTAGGTTTTTGTCAAATGAGACTATTAATAAGTTTCAAATAATGACCAATAGGCACTCAATCCCATTCTGAGCATTATGGCGTCATCTGAACAACGTCTTTAAAAAGAAATATTCAAAATGTTGCATACAAATTCCTTCCCATCCCTTTTCTAATCGCCATCGAAATTACACTGGTCGGTATGTTACACATCAAGAATTGATAGATGACCTTCCTGCAATATCATTATCAAGAAAAAACCCTGCCTCTATGATTTGACACAAATGAATACCTTGTTCAGTAACCTCATTGGAAAGTCTAGAACTTTAAAGCCTGGTCCCCACAGGGCGATTAGTTTGCACAAAATCCGCGGCGACCAACGTGAATTACGACGGTATGGTCGCCCGACGACTTAACATACAAGGGCGCCGTGATGTCTGGCGACTAAACCACTAATCGCCTCGGTTTCAGGGCGAAATATTTGACATCTTTAATATTTTCCTCTAGTCGCCGCCGATTAGTGCCCTTAATCGCCGGGTAGGGCGACTTATGTGTCCTCTAGTCGCCGTACGTTTGATGGCAAGAGCGTCCCAACTTGGAGATTAATATTTTGGCCCCCCGGCGATCAGTTAGTCACCCAGCGACCAATATTTCTTCCTTGGTCGCCGGTGAAATACACTAATCACCTGGGTTTAGTCGCCACGTGGGGACCCGCCTTTAATAGCAATTCTTTCTTTAACTCAACAAATCTTCAGTTAGAGCTATGTGCCACCTATTCGTGATTTGCCATAGAATACTGCTCGATTGGTGCTTATTTGTAGGATTGATCGCGATGGTTGATAAAGCTGTGTCTCCACTTGAGCGACAAAACAGTTACTGAGAATTTTCAATGGCGACAGGACCCGGTAGACAGGCTGGTCGCTCAAGTGGAGACAAGGCTTAGCAAAGGCAAAGTTCATCAACTCATTAGGATGCTATTGGTGATCAAAGTATACTGGCAATAAACTCACCAAAATAAATGTAATCACCTGGGATACTGGCGCCATTCTGTCTGGTGACAAATCCCTTTTGTCTCCAGGGTTTTGGGCATGAGATCAAGCATGTTTGATCCGGTTTGTCGTCAACCATGCCTTTTTTTCTCTCAGTGGCCTGGGTTAATCACCTGGTTGTATATAGCTTCCATGATAACAAGGTGCTAGTCCCTGTCTACAGGGCAATGGCTTCAAACCTCCCTTTGTCGCCGACCAGTGACGGGTGAAAAACCGGGAATGTCGGCGACAACCCGATCAAACATGCTCGATCTGATGCACAAAACGCCCGGCGATAAAGCCGTGTCTCCACTTGGGTGACGGACTTGAGAATGTTTGCCAGCGATGAAGGGAGCTCTGAAGCCAGGTGCTGGTAGACGGGCTGGCGCCTGGTAATTATTTAAGGCACATTTTTTTCTTCATCTCCAGGAATTGTCGCCCGGCGATGAAGAAAAAAACGGCAGACACGGCGATAAACTATATAAAACATGCTTGATCTGACGCTCAGAAAACCCGGCCACAAACGGCATTTGCTGGAGACAGAATGGTACCAGGTTCATGGGCGACAAAGCTTATTTGTTGCCCGCCCTTTGGTCACCCATCGTGTCTCAACGAGGCGACAAATCATTTTTTTGTCCAGCGTCATAATTCCTTCACCCGGCGCATCATTCCCGTCGCCCAGCAACACTTTTTGCAACTTGTCGCCCAGCGTTCTAGCTTCGTTGCCAAGGTTAATCGCTCAAGTGGAGACACGGTTTATAAGGCCCGTGTCAGCATCCAGGGCAATAAACCTTGTTTTGGTCAGCTTTTTGCAGAACATCTCAAACTGACGATAAACGTGCTCTGAATGGGCGAAAGTTTTCCTTTGCCCGGCTACAAAAAAACATCGCCCAGTAATTCTTTAACTTGTTTCCAGGCACTAAACCTTCATTGCATAGCTTTGTTGCTAAAGTGGAGACACAGGTAAGGGGTTAATAAGCGTCACCCAGCACCTTACCTATGTATCTCTGTTTTTGTCACCTCGTGGAGTCATGCCTTGAGTCTATATATACATAATGCCATGTCTCCACAGGTCAAAAAATTGAAGAAATTTGGCTGGTGACAAAGGGAGGTTTGAAGCCACTGCCCCATAGACAGGGGCTGGGACCTAGTGCATGCTTAATCATTTTCTTTTTCTAATAAGTTTATTAACAACTTCACGTGTATTACATCTTCTTAGAGTCTTAGATGAAAAGTGTATTTATATAATCAATACATTACAGACATAAATGAGATCTGACGTCTGGAAATCCTGACATTATAGGGATGTTTCGCCAGACAGAATGGTGCTAGATTTCTGGACAATGAAGCTTATTTTGGCACACTTGTTGCCGGTACTTTTGTCACTGAGTTCATCTCACCAAAGCAACAGAGCTTTCCATCGCTTGGCAATGCATTTCCGTCGCCAGGCAACATATTTCCATCACCTTGCCACGATTTTCACCTCACGTTGCCTAGCGATCAAGCTTCAGCACTGGGGTTTATCGCCTAAGTTGAGACACGGCGCTAGGAAGCACTATTTTGTTGCCAGCAATGTCTTTTTCATTGCTTACAACAGTATTTTTATCGCTGGCTTTCATCGTTATCCCTTGTCGCTGGCAATGAATATTTGTCACAAGGTTTATTGATTGCCTGTGGGGACAGTGCTTCAACAGTATCATTTTGAAGAGCACAGATTATGATGCATATCTGTATGGAACAATTATTGACCGTACCTCTGGCATACTACACATTAAATCATTTGCATATACGTAAAGGTATACTTGGTAATATATCCATAAATAATACTATAAGGCTTCATGCGTCATTAAATTTCCGTTGTTTTGTGTGTCACCTTCTATCAAATGTACCTGGCCAAACGATCTCGGTGATGTCTGAGGGCAAGTTGTAACCCAAACCCATTACCGTATTGGCTTTATGATTGACCATGAGAAGTTGGTGCTGGCATTATATGGATGGATCAGAGGACAGCAAAAGGAGTTTATTATTTGGGGGTGATGCCAGCTGGCAACGTGAGCCGCCCCCATTCCTGCCAGCGCCATTGAGAATCAAACTAAAGCTTGTACACTTTGCATTCCATACGGCGGTGACAGTGTCATGGGCGAACCGTGGATGCAGGCCTGGAGTGGCTCACACCTCAATACGAATTAACCGAGCCTGTCTCGGCACCCTGGTCACCCTGCCAGCCTCTAGCTAGGGCCCTCCCCGCTGAACATGAAAGCAGGGAGCGAATTAGGCGGGTATTTAAGAGGACTAGATTGCTTGTTCCGGGCCGTGAAATGGGGCGCACAGCCTTTGATGTGAGAGAATCAAAGAATGAAGTGATAGCTCACGGATCCAATTGTAACACTGTTCAAGGTTTATGTCATTCATCTCGGTCGTTAAAATCGGACATGTCAGAGGGTAGAAGTCAGGGCTTCAGTTTTACATACCCCTTAATGGGATTAGTGCCAATCATAACTTCTATACATGTATACATTCATATGTAAATGTACACACGTGTGCGTGGGGCTTTGAATACGCATGGGCCATCGATACGATACGAGTCCCATGCCATTCATAAGTTATTTATTGGAACACAATTCCTCAAACAATTTCACGATGTTAAAAAGTTGCTGCAACATCATCCTTTTATCATGACATAATTAGGGCTCTCAAGTTGCAGCAGCCTCCTTAAAATTGGCCACTGAGGGTGTTGATTAAGCAACAGAACCTCATTCATTATCCTACATTATGTTAACGTGTGCAATTTAATAAAAATAAAAATGAATGGACCAACATTCGAATATAAAGACTTGGTCCACCACCGGTCCAACATGTTCAACATACTTAATATCTTTTCGCTTCAAAATCAGTTCACAAAATCACAACATACAAAATATTGCCACATTAATTTGGTGAGACTTAAGCGTATTCCAACTATTTCAAGAACATACACATACCTGTGTCTTCAGATATTTCAGGTATAAAATATCTATAAATGCTAGAACTGCAATTTGAATTCATAAACAAATAACCCTTCCACCTACGAATTACCCTGAATTCATATTAATCACCTTGCAAATAATACACAAGAGGAGCTTCAAGTACTCAGAATACCTCCTTGTGAATTCATTTTAAGGTCTCATTAAGTGATTGATCATGTCTTTCTAAGAAAATTGCATTCATGATTCAATAATTATGGTGAGCCATGATCAAAGGAAAATTACACAGTTTTTTAGTCTAACATTCTTGCATAATTAATAAGCATAGTATATTAACATCTCCTGTAAGTGTAATCAGAAATGTTTCTAATCAGGTGTTTAAACGCCGTCTAAAAGTCTAAGATAAACATAAAATTCCGGCAGAGTCCAGTTCATGAGCGTTAATAACTGCATGGCCATGGGATAAACTAAGTTCTGAACTACAACATTCAACCAATGTTGACTCCTTTAAGATGAAAGTAAATATTTCACATAGACAATACCATGGCATTCTAGATTGACCTCTTACCTTTATGTTTTTTGGTGATAAAACACCAGTTATGAATGCCATTTACTGCATTTACTGCATAGTCTGGATTTAGCACCGAGCGTGACCTCAGTTTTTGAAGCATGACCAAGCCAGGGTAGTCCTTTGACCGGTGGCATTTGGAGTGCGCCCTTTTTGAGTCGTCTATTGACCTTCACGTCACATTTCACTCCAACCAGTCAAGCCATCGGTGCATCCATAAACACCACATTAATGACATCTTTAGATTACATGTAATTGTTGCTGTCAATTAATTTTGATTGATTGGATAAAAAGACCCGATACAAAAAGGGAGAAAGCCTTAAAATCATTACGTGATCTTTGTAAAAGGTTAAATTTGTTCAGCGTTGCTGTGCCAATTGACGTTTTGAATTAAAGGGCAGCCCAGCCAACAATTCCCTGTTAATTGCAAATGCCTTCCATTTGTATACATACTCTCCCAGTTAGGTGACCCACCATTGTTAGTCATATGCTTCTGAGAAACGTACTATCATCTCAGTCAAGGCAGCCAATTTGTCAGTCAAATTTACTGTTTTGATCATTATAGTTTGTCAATGTGACTTATATTTCTAATAAATATTGTCTGTAAGGACATGTGATCGGTCACATAGTCTTATGGTATATTTTGTTAGTCTCTGTTAAAGCCATCCAAAGTCATAAACCTGGTCAAAGAGACTAACAAAAATATTAACCAACTTTACTTTTCCCCTACTGACTAAATTTCAGGTTCTGAGGATTATCTGTGAGGTGACTGGGAGAGTATACTATGGTCCCATCAACCTATAAATCCTTCTTCAGAGAATGCCAGTAGGAATTATTGTTATTTGGGCGTTCAGTATGAAATTGGTTAAATCTGCTATTGGTATTTCATTATAATAGTTGTATTGTTATAATTACTCTTACAAAGAGACAGTGTTGAAAGTAAACAAGAGTTTAGAACTATTATTACCAATTTCAAATGGAGCTCAATTTCTTAGCTTTTTATAAAACATAATATCTATTGTCGGTTAAAGTTGATGGTAAATGAAATGTATATTTTATGCAGTATATCTGTTTGGAAAGTCCAATAAAACTACAACTTTTTACGGATTTAGCTTCTTTGAATTAAGTTGGCTTATCCCCTCCCCTGCAAAAACGCCTATAAATGGACCGGGAACTATTCGCACTTCTCAAATTCAGCCAGCTTGCCCTTTTATTTTGCAGATTAACGCATGTTTTACTCCCTCTTATGTGTGTATTTTACCTGTAGTGCCGGATGGCAGGTGCTGGTCGGCTCGTATTGTTACCAAATGGCTGCCTGAAGGTATTGGGTCTCTCTGTAATAAAACTCGCCTAATAAAACGCAGGGCCCGTTGTGGGTAATTTCGTGTCGGCCGTACCTTTATTTAGTACTCATTTTCTTTTTGTAACTACTATTTCTAACTACAAACCATTTTTGTGCAGAATCAGTGCCGAGCAGGTTTCTTAATGGGATTCCCGAATGGCCTCAATCCTGGCTCATGTTGTAATGACCAGATTTACGAAGCTTTGGACAATATAAGTTTGAAATACAGTATGGCTTTATAACCATAATGAAACAAGCTTACATATTTATCAGTTTACTTTAGGAGACATCGCAACTAATGTTGCAGACATTATAATGTAGTTTTAAGGTGCTTCTGAACTGAATATACATGTGTCTACATGCAGGAGTCTATGACGAGGAAACCAATGGTATGAAATGATAAGCTTTCAATCTAAACAACACTCCACATGGGGGGGGGGGGCTATTTGCAATGTATATTTTTGTAGATTGTGATTATACACTCTTTTTATGTAAAATAGTTCCATGCTCAAATATAATACATAACATCAAAATAGTTACGGCCGATACTTCAAACTGAAACGCAACACATACATAGTTTTCCCTGCCATCATCATTGTATCAAAATTAATTTAAGCCTGTAGTCATGCATGGTAGAATTATGAGGTAGAAGTGGTGGACCACAAGAGGTTGTTTTAAAAGAGAAAATTGGAATTGAATGCAATCTTCATAAGTCAGGCTAGGCGACGGCTGGGCCAGACGCCAAATGACCTTCTATCAACACCGCTTACCCTGATGCAGTTACTAGAATAGATTGAGACCCACTAGCCGAACAAATCCCATTAATAACTATCATCAGTGGGCCAGGGACGCAATAGTTCGACGTCTATATAAGAACTGCCTCGTGTTGGACGAATCCTTTCGGCGGGTCCTCATATTTTTTTAGCTTTCCTTTGTTAAAATTAACTCTACTGATTCCGAAGTCTTGATGTATCTTAAACTATCAGAGAAGTAGCGGCGTGAGACTTACAATACAAAACTGGTTTTTTTAACACAAACATTGGGAGAGGGCGCTCTATGTGCTCTCAGTCCCATAAATTATATCCGTACCTGATTTCGCTGTACACGACAGATGTTAGTAGTATATGTAAATGGGAACGTGGAGCGTGTCGCGTCAACAGAAAATCAGATGTGAACCATGCGATTTATTTAAAAGTTTGAATTAGAACGACATGATTATTATAGAATCTAAAAAGGGAGACTATGTACTCTCAGTGTTATGCAGCAGCTCGTGATATTCTTATTGTGTGTAATTTTAGATATGGGATGTACAGCTATCTGTCACCTGTTACATGTTATTACACATCTTGCACGACGAAAGGGCATGGCTTACTATATAAAATTACCCTGTCAAGACAGCCAAATCAATGAGGATTTCAACAGGTACTTGAGTCTAAGGATCCCCGCGGCCTTGTCAAACCCCATCCTTGAGTGCTCGTGTTAGCCATATTAGTCTTCTTCTCAAGCATAAAATAACAAGGGATCGGATGTTTACAGTTGAGCACCTTGAATGACCCTGGTTTATTTTCAGGTAACAGTCCGTCTTTTATGGGCAACAGGTACACACTGATTGGCTACAGCATATCAGATGACCAATTCCTTACAAATCCCATCCAATAAACCCCAAGTGTTGTTTTATCCTGACTATTTTTTTACATTTCGTTGTATCTAATATTTCAAGTTACTTCATGTATCCACATAACTCCGGTAATTCGAGAAACTTAACATAATAATTACACAGTTATTACAATGTACTGAATACTGTAGCAATAGGTGAGAGTAAGCGCAAACGGAATGATCAAAGGCGGCGTACCAATTCTTACTTGACTGTCAAAAGTTTGATCACAATACAATCAATTTCCATCCAAACTTCTAAATCATAAATCGTGTAAGCGGCTGGCATCTGGCAGTCTGTCTGGGCCCAGCCTCCGTATAACTTGGGAAACTCCGGACGATATGAGACCGGAGAAGGGCAGGGACGACCCCACTACTATCAATCATTCATGGAGAATATATTTGTCACGGAGGCGTCCGGGTGATTGTACTACAAGGAGGCGACCGGTGTTCGGGTGGGCCCCCTCCCTGCCTGCTCCAATAGACGCAGGGTGAGCCAAGAAAGGACGGCAACAGCAGGTGTTCTGGTCGACTTACAATATGACTGTGACATTATGTCACATCTCGCACGGTGTCCCAGGGTCCGTTGCACGATGACGTACAGGGTAACAACGAAAACTTTAAGATATTTTTAGCTCATGTGGTTACCAGCAACATGTAAGTTACGACTTTTTTTTCGAAATTTAACCTCTGCAAAATCTTTCCAATTGATTCAAATTACATTTTGTAAAATTATGTGTGAAGGGACACTCTAGGGCGTTATACTATAAAGATTTACAGTCTTAAAAAGGTGACATGTTCTCCATAAGGAATTTCATAAGAAAATCTTTGTAAATGCCCTTACAACCTCCGAAAATGACATTAAAACTTTAGTGGGCAAAACACAAATTTCTTTAGATGAAGTCGAAACCGTCATGGTGCAAGGTAGAACTCGTCCTCTTAGCTATGATGGAAAGTACTGAGTTTAAGCATGTGAAATAAAAGTTTAAGGAACAGCGTCTTCTTATGGAAAATTTGGGGGGAAGTTGTTACTAATATTCTAAAGCTACAATGAGGCTAACCACCGTTCTAATTTCGAAACTTTCAGTTCACTTACGGAACTGTTGGACCCGCTTTAATATTGAGGTTTTGGGGGCATATGGTAATGTTTTGCTTGTAACACTTAAGTTTTGGAGTCAGAAGACGGCTGACGATTTCAGATAAGCCTTATGCAAGCCTTGATCGTGAAAGTCATTTCCAACTCCTGTACCAAAGGTGCCCTTCTATCGTTCACACCTCTCCTCCGGGCAGAGGGTCGGATGGAGGAAATGACATTGGGGGGATGAACATCTTCCTGCAGGAGATTAAACCTCTAAATCTTTCATGAACCCTTTCCTTGGACAACCCTTATACATTTAGAGATAGTGTTTTGGAATTGGACATCCGATTGAAACATTAAAAATTCAATATACTTCAGACTTCTATAAGACCAACTTTTGAACAAGTGTTTCAGAGAGTATGTAAACTGCGACTCAAAAGCCACACACTTTGATATCAACTTCAATTTTACTTAGTTCGGCACTTTTGAGTCAGGAACTACGATCTAACTTCATCTTATTAAAACATATTTATTGGACATCCCACAGTCAGGATATTAAGTCAGGGTATTGAGAATGCAGCTTCTCTTAACTGCCCCCGAGGCTTAACTTAAATCTGTTCCTTTCTATGATGGTCTTAAGCTTCAGACAAAACCTGGCAACCGAAAGAAATTTGAATAATTTGAAATCATGAATGTTTTACATTTTGGAGATTCGTAGAAAAAGTACATGATTCTTCTTCTTTTCGAACATGTTGAACAATTTCATTTACCAGTGGACACCAGTAACTGGCATACTTTCAAGACAATAAGATAAAGGTACGTGAGGTCAAATCATTTTGTCGATCTATGTCCCAAGATGTATTCAGCTTGGTACTGATCACACTGGGAGAGACTGGGAAACACGTGTCTTCTTTTTGTATCTGTAAAGACAGAGTCTACAGGGAACATTGATTTCTAGACTGGCTGGGCTGGTCCATCTCTTCCCTGTGTATGGAAACACTTACAACTTAGAGCTGATGCCATTTCCCGAAGTGGAAAGACGTGAGGGTCCATTGTCCTTGAGCCGAAAACGATTAAGTTGTCTCCTGTCCCTGAAGCTCCTCCTCCTCTGATTGCACCCATGATCCAATAGTGTTCTCTTGGTACAGACGTCCGCTTCCACTTCAATTACCGGCTTGTATTTACATCCCGTCCATTAAAACACCAGGTCGACGATTATAGTCTACTATGGAAGATGTTCCTCAGCATGTCTGGGTCAAAGTAGGGTTTTAGCGAAATAGGGTAAAGTGAATTATATCATATTAATTCTTTCTGAAATGCAATGTGCATATAGTTCAACTCACCCTTGAAAAGTCCGAATAAAAGTAGTAATAAATATAAGGAACTATGTGCCGCTGTTTTCCTTGTGTGTCTGCCGAATTTTGAAGCCTACTTACCTACAACGTAAAATTTGAATGGGCCACACACTACGCTAACATCATAGTTATATATCAGGTCATGATATCACATGCAGCGGTATTATGTGTTAACTCATAACGCCACAATAAAGTTGTGATCAGGTATCATGGAAGAAAAAATGTGGGCAGGCAGGTCGATTTGATCTAATTAAAGACCTTTTTCTTTAACTTTAACAAATAAATTCAGGCATTCTTGGAAATTCAAAAATTACACCAGGATCCCGTGTTCAGCAATTTCAAGTATCTAAGATGCGTCTTTTGATCAGATATACTATACTAGTTCTTGCCTCCTTAGTCATTTCTATTAATCTTGTATATTCTAAAGAAAACCTTTTGCCAAAAGATGGCTAGGCCAACAAATTAGGGTAGGTCAACACATTTCTTAGGCCTCCGAGTTCGCGAGGTTTCCTAAGGGTAACTTCTTCTCGTAAACTAAATAGTCATAAAAAAAGACGGCAAAGAGTAATGCGAAGAGCTGTTCAATATTTTGTAATCATTTCTTAAGGTTTTGCAATTAACTTGGGAAGGAAAGTTGGGATGTGTTGAGAAAAGTCCTTCATTTGGGAGGGGGAAGCTGGTGAGCTCCCCACCACCCTTCTCCTTGTTAAGAGCCCCGTGTAGGACATTGTGACCTTTCACAGTCTGTGCAGAACTTTTTAAGTGGAAGTAATGTTTTATCATCAGGTGACAGCATACATCCTCAGACACTCTCTTAATAGGAAGTAGTTTATTGTACACAAATAAAAACAGAATAAAACAGACGACTCCATCCACCTGAGCACACAGAGATCTATTGTAATGACCAGCAGACAAACGACTGGCTCATAAAGAATTGAAAACTCCTGTTTCAGAGAGAAAATGTCCCTTCCGGAGTGATAAATATTCATGCGTGTTGCCCAGTCTGTCAACGACTGCATATCTTCCGTCTTTGAGTTTACCTTTGCTTCCATCTAAATGCAAATCTGTGTTAATCTTTAGCTTACAAAGTGAAACCTACGGCAGATCTACCTAGACAGTGTGCATTATTACAGCAAGTCAATAGGGTTTTCGGAAAATATTTACAATGACTGAGATGTGTATACCTTTGGGTCATTTACTCCTGTTCAATGTTCTTCTGCAAATATGTGAGAATGATGTGATGTCTGTCAATGGTGTCCCACACGGAGATCACAGGATCTTGGTAGTATGGCAAGATTAAGGCTGAAATACATGTAGTCCAGGAGGTTAGTCGACATGTCCATCGTTTTATGTGTTGCCAATACCTTTGTCAGCATAATGTACTGCTTCTAGCTTGTTGGTCCAAAAAGGTACATCAGCTCACGCTTGGAAATTTGGTGGGAGGGTGATAGGTTCATAGTTCCCCTCGGCACAATACATGCGCACTAGTACTGTTTCTTTGAAATACATTTTCAAAACTTAAATCACCCATTCTAAGCCATCAACCATTAACTTATCACTGGGTGGTATAATAACACAATGGTTTCACTGATACATATCATTTTTCATATAATATTATGCATTGTACATAATTATACAGAAACATACACACACATGTATAGGCACACATATGTACATTCATATTCATATGCATACACGTATATACCTATCTACATACACGTACATACATACTCTTGTACATGCATGGAAATCTTGTAGTTTACATCTGCAACTCTAGTATAGTTTTCATTTTTGTTCATTTGTTATGCATGAAGTGCTATAACCAACTGGACCTATTAATAGATCCAGTTTGCACTGATGTAGTCTCAGTATGAATGCAGAATTAAAAAGACATACATACCTACAGACCTCATTATTATCAATTCCTTTGTGGCAGGTTCGGATAAGCTGATAAGGTTTCTATGGTTTCCATAGCTTTACACCTTTGTGTGAAATACCTTTCCCCTAGCTTTCCGCTGCCCTTGGATGTCGCTCGTTAAAAGAAAATAAATGCCTCTCATAAAATATAAATTCTAACTGATTACAAGCCTCAGCTGGCACATCCCTCCTGTACCACGTCTGTTCTCAGTAATTTACAAGCACCGTCTGATTAGGACAGAAGACAAACGGGTCGCTGGATCTCCTGACGCGTGTCCTTGCCCCGAGGCCTAGGCTTTGAAGTAGGGGTGTGTGAGGAGGGATGAGGGGTTCTGGATGTAGGTACGGGAGGGGCCTGGCATTCAACCAGCCTTTGGCTTGTTAGGAGCGAGAGGTGGGAGGAGGGTGTGGGGGGAATTGTATTGAGTGACAATTCTTGACTTAGAGACAGATTTCATTAGAAAAAGCTTATATATAAAACAAATGAGCATTCAATCTATCTTACAAATTACCAGATGCTCAGCATATTTGAATGATAACGTCGGGTATCTCAAGCTTAATGTTATGTGCGAGCGCAATTACATCAGACTCTTCAGTGTCAAGAGAGTCTAAGCTCAATCATCTCAGGGAGTACCAAACGGTCGCGGTTGAAGATGCCGCAGGCAGGGTATATAAGACATACATATAACCAACCGAGAAGAGGATACGAGGGTAGTTAGCACCCCGAGCCCGGACCCTGATATCAGCCTGAGGCCAGGGCCGGAAGGGCCAGTTGAGGGCTGATATCAGGGTCCGGGCGAGGAGGTCTAGCCACCCGAGGATCCCCTTCAAGGTTGGCTATGGATTTATCGTACCTTAGGCTTATAGGCCTACATCTCATGTTAAATTCCGTGTCTGAACGTCTGTGTCCGAACGTCCGTGTTCAAAACTTCCTCATTATCGCCCACAGCGGTGACCAAGGCAAATCATACATTCTACAATGTTCATTGTGCATTATTTTTCCTGCGTTTCCTTCGTAGGTTTGCTCATACAAATAGAAAACCTCGCATATTTTTAGGTAAAATATGCGTTAAACAATGCATTTTTATGGACATTTTTTTCAGGCGCATTGACACACTGGGGCAGTTCGCGGGGTTTGCAGTTTTGTATTACTACGCAGTTTCCTGCATGGAAATACAAGGACTACTTTAGGGTGATACAAGGCTGGTTATAACCCATTTTTGATACAACAGGCTTTAGACTCTTAACTACTAAACCTGTATCGCCCTAAGATATAATAAGTAGTGGGCAATGAGCCACGTCACCTAAACGACCTGCGATGTATCAGCCCAAGGGTGACCTGCAGCTGAGCCCAGTCCTAGAAAGTACATGCCAACAAATCCCATTGCATGCAAATCTTAGATTTAAGATTGTTTTTACATCATGTGAAAGTCTAGATATATTATCAAAAATATAATCTTAAAGATGTGAGATACCCCCTATGATAGTTATGACCCTCTTAATGATACCTGACTGGCATGGGCACCTCTGAAGAACTCTGAGCAACTAAGAGCAGCATGATCAAGACATCAGTATTATGATGTTTCCCCCTCAGAGAGTGTCAGTGGGCGTTCATTCGGTCGGCTGACCCCGGGGACGTCACCCGCCACTCACCTGTCACCTTACCTGCCGGCCGGCCTGACACCAGTCACAACAGGCCCTCACGTCCGCCCCGCACTAATTGAGGCCCTAATTAATTGAATCTACAAATGTAGCCAAGCTATTTGGCCTGTCATTTGTAGTTTCGGGATTATCAACCTCAGCATGGACGGTGTATAGGCCTTTTCTAGAAAAACATTCTACATCATCGATCATCGCTTAGCAAGTGTAAATGGAAAGGCTGGCGACATTGAGTCATATACACAATTTCAATGTAATGCAATTAGGATTATCGTAGTATTCATTTTCCTGTTGGTGAACGTTTTGGTACATGTCTTTTTCATTGTTCTACCTATCACGTTCACAGGTTTTCATTATAATACTTTTCACAACAAATAGGACAGAGTCAGCTCAGTCAGTCTTTAGCTTATAGTTTGCCAAATGATGGCGATTCACTCATCATTTTGCATATTAACACCCTTTTCTGGGCCAAATATAGTTTTTATAATGTAAAGTTCTCGGAGGTGGACAGTCTCGCAAAAACTTTTACATTAGGGCGCCCCCCCATGTTGTTGTAGTTGTCGTTGTTGTTGTTGTTGTTGTTGTTGTTGTTGATGATGATGATGACGATGATGATGATGTTGTTGTTGTTGTTGTTGTTGTTGCTTCTGCTGCTGCTGAAGATCTCTGAATCCGCCCATGTTAACGTGAATAGCTGAGGGCCCTGAAATACAATTTAATCATGCTCTTTTCATCGGTCACTTAAGTTCAAAATTAAACCCTATCTGCAAAAACCATAAAGATTAAATGATCAAAAAATCGTTCTACAGACAGTGTCATTTTCCTGACATCAAACGATATCTGCAACAAATTTAAAGGCAGTTGTTCAAATAATCTAATTAAATCTGGTTAACCATGGGTAATGTAATGGCTGACAAGTGTAAATCTATTCCCGAAATTTTGAATACCCAATATTACAAGCTTCATGTCCTACAACTGTAGCCCTATCGGAAAGCGTACCTTTTGGTTTTGAACGAAACTTCAAGACGGCGCCACCGTATGAAACATTGTACATAGGCCTATTGCCGATACCATGCGCGCACCAAGTATAATATGGTGATGGTTTAGGTATATTTCCGTTGGAAATCATGACATCGTGTCCATCTTGAGGTATTCGCTTTCGATCCACATTTTTTGGTACCTTATCAATGCCTTAAACCCCAGCCTTAACCTGTGATATCAAGGAATTAATCAGCACAAGTAGCCCTCGAGTATAGTTGGCAAACACAGACACAAATGCCATATGCAAACATTGATGCCCGTTCCTGTACTCCCAACCCCCTTGCATACACCTCCTCCCCCTTCACACACATGCACGCCCACACATACACACGCACGCACGCACACACACACACACACACACACACACACACACACACACACACACACACACACTCAAACCTCACACACATAAGTACAAGTTTCCGAACAAAGTCAGGAATGATACCTCATAGACGAATACACAAAAGTATATTAACAGAACAACTCCGACACTCTACCTATCTCATCAAAGAGATCAGAGAAACGTTGTCTGTGTTCAGGTTTGTCAGTTAATGCCAGCGGGGTGAAGAGGGAATGGGTCCAGGTGGAAAGTATCACTGAGTGGAGAAGTGGTGTACCTGCCAGCGAACAGGGAGGTTGAATGGTAATTGTGTATGAGTAACCCAACGTTAACCTATATCAGGCCCAGTTTTCAGGGCCTCACCGAGCTCAAAAGTGTGACAAGTCTAGGGCTTCTGGATAATTTGAGAGGGTCCCATGTCAGCCCAAAGCGTTTCCAATTACTCCTGATGGGTTTTCAGATACACATTTGCCACATTTTCTATGTTTTAATTCAGGTAACCTTTTCAAAATCTGTCTATATTATAGTAAAAAAGTATAATATTTGCCTTTGGACAAGAACCTTTTTTTTTTTTTATCCATGTTGGTTATGCTTTGTACAAATTAGTATGAGCATGTTTGTATATTAATTTTAAAATGAAGTCTATATTTTGGCCTACTCCTTTAAGTATAAATAAAAAGTCTAATCCAGCGGGTATATAAGGCTAACAGAAAACAGTGTTATTTACAACTCAGATCCACCAACTTTTAACTATTCGGATCAGAACATGGATACTTTGAAATAGCCTAAAGACTAAAATCATTATTCGACTGTTGGCTTGCTCTGTCGGAAAGGGATACGTCTAACAGGCGGTGCTTTATATCCTCAGCCGAAGCAGAAAAAGTATGAATGGAGTAGTGGCCTGCACTGACGTGGTGGAGGTGTGAAGTACCTGTCAGGTGAGGAGATCCCACTCACAAACACCGCCATCAGGGGGCCTGGGGCTGGAGGTGGAGATCTACCTGAAGGTGCTCTTGGAAGAAGAAATGTATCTGTGACCTGTCATTAAGATCGGTCCAGGTGAACCAGGTATATACTGGAATTGACACGTACATCTTGTAGTATAATCATCGTATTAACAAAAAGGGTACTCAGGAAAATTTGTCATCATTATTGAGAACTATGTAGCTTCGCCTGTTCATATGTTATTCGTGCCAGAATGAAGGTATATAGACATAGAACGATAAAGAGGATAAGGGGTACAAGTATGAAATGCAATAACGTTTGTGAGGTTTTGTAATACTTTCATTTTGACGAAAAAAAAGAACACCGTTTGTATGGCCGTGGCTGTTCCTACTACACTGATATTTTGCCAAGGCCTTATATACCTTTTTTTGTCAGGGCTGTTACGGAATTCGACTAATAATTAGATGAAACCTACATAAAGTGTAAATGTGTAAGTATATCTTACATCTTTTTGGGAATGAAATTTTGTATGTGGCTTTATAGGAAACTTTTCTTTCTTTCTAACAGTTGATGTAAATAATTATAAATTTCTACAGTACATACTGTGTACCATGATAGATGTGTGAATCACTTCAACTTACAACACCAAATAGAGATGCGGTTCTTTAAAAGAAAAGCTGCACTAGCCTGTCCCATCACAGTAAGTTCAAATACAGGTTCATGTAAATGTGTGATCCTCAGGTGTCTTCAGAACGTTAATCACAACTTGTGGGACTGGGACGTCCCCTAATGACGTCCTTCCCAGACCTGACCTTGAACGCATTTATTGTGCGATGTATCAGGATAGCCCTCCAAACTGACATTGATGAGGTGTGAAGCGTCTTAGCTAAGACGTAAGTCTTAAACCTTGTAATCTTAACAGCAAAGTATACATATGTAATCTTCCGACGAATGGCCATATCAGGCAACTTGATTATGATTTTATCTTAACTGTCTGCAATGAAAGTTCCAGAGTCTGAACACATATGGATCATATTACTGTATTGATAAGTAGCACCTTTAAATTCTTGTTGATAGTTCTGTGACATTATAGGAGAAAGCCTGGACGAGTTGATCATCACTTAACCCATGATGGGAGGTCGCAGCCGACTAATTTACGACTGGCTACTGACAGTTTACGTCCAACCCAACCTCCTCCGTACACCCACACGTCTGTCCGTGCGTGGGCACACTCACTGTTCACAAGCCATTATACTTCTTGTCCAGTCCTTCGAGAAGCATGCATGAGTTATGTCAAAATAAATGTTTTAGGTCTTGATATCTTAAATCGCTATCTGTTCCTTCCAGTCAGCAACTTTGTACAGAGGTAGCATTACTCACTGTTAAACCACATGAACAAACAGAGATTTATTTTGCCTATTTCCTTAATCTGTTACATTTCTTATGCTACAGTTAAACGCATCCACAAGAGAAGTTCAGCCCCTCCAGCCTTTCCTTTCTATCTCAATTTGTAATTCTCTGTTGCTGGAAATCGTTCGAAAAATCACACACTCTAAGCTCTGACCAGAGCGAGAATTTCGCGAATGACATCGTTGCCCTTGGCAAACAAACACACATACACACCCTGCCTCTCTTCCTCCTTTAAATTCTGAAATCGTGAGTGAAGAGAATGTTGCCGTGACAAGGTAGAGGCGGCTAGAGGCGAGCTTCTGACGGCGGCGGGCAGGTGGCGCTAGGGGTAGGTGTAGTTGGTACGAGGGGCTAACTGGTTTCGGCAGGTGGGGTGTGAGGTTCAAACGTAATCTGTTACAGCACGACGTGGGGCCACTACAAAACCTACCCGAGTAATTGCTCAATGAAAGAACTCTTTACTCCAGGTTTGTCTACTAGAGAGTTGGCCGTAAAAATAAAAGGCAATCGGGAATGCCAATGCACTTGGCGTAGGAATCAGATTCTGTTAGAAACCAGGATTGGCATAGAATGGGTTACAAAGGGAATTTAGGAAGGGTGGCCTGGGGTGTCTTTGATGGAAACAACGCCAGAAAATACTGTGGCAATTGCTTGCCTTCCCTCTTGTTTGGTTGTTTTCTTAATCTTTTTTTCACTTTCGTCTTTTGTCGGCCCAATTTAATGCAAGCCTTTCCTAAAACGATTTTGGATAATTTCACGACGACCTGACCCTCCTCCTTCGTGGCAAATAGACCATTTTCGTGATTACTGATATCCCTAAAGGAAACAAGTAAACTTGAGCTGATTGAATCGGAGCTACTTCAATGACATGATGAATGGCTAACAAAAATTGTTTCCTCTCCTAATAAAATGTTTTACTTTAGATATTCGACGTTATAATAAAGAAACATATTCCACAATTTGGTACCTATGCTGCGGTCAATGTAAAATATATATCGGTCCTGAACAGCCAAAGATGAATGAAGCATAATATGTTGTTTACAGGATTCTGCGAGTATTTTTTCACAAAACGTATATATATATCCGTGGTTATGCAATGTATCTGGTGGAAGTAAGTAACTATTTGAATCTAGTTCTTCATTTTTTTCTAAGACTGAATTCTCCAAATTGATGATAATGTAAACGCATTGCCTGCGTGGGTTGAGTCAGGGAGACATGTGGAATGAATAGTGTCTTAAGCCGAGTTTGGTATCGGGACTCTTCAGCCAAATTCAACTGGTGGAAGAGGTCAGTGGTGTATCAGGGTACAGCATATTGCCTGAGTAATTACTAAGTTCGTATTGAGGTATCACCATCCCCGCACCCACTTCTGAGCCTTCCTTACTCTTGTGTTTCATCCCAAAGTAAAGAATAACCAACACGCAGGTGTGAACATGTGAGGGTCAAATCTGACAGCGGTTTATTTCCAGCAAACTGCCACTTTTTATATGCCAACCAACAGAATACATGCCGCTGATTGCTTGATATAAGTTACATGAAATTAAAAGTAACGTGAAACTTAACAGGACATCCACCAAAATGGTCATGTTGTCTACACTTTAATAATATTACCAATATGTATAAATGTATCTTGCCTTCATGGCATTATTGTACCTAGAGACTCTGAGTCAATATTACATAGAGTCATTGTGTCAATATCTATTTGAGTTGTTGTGTTGATATTGATTGAGTTATGACGATTGAGCTAATAATCCAAAGGTTTATAATAACTATGTAATATATGATTCATTGCATTTGTTTTATGGTTTCTTGGATTTCTGCAATTATGGTGTCACACATAATTGAATATATACGTATTTGGCTATGTGTCACAAATAATTCAATATATACTTATTTGGCCATGTGCAAAATGATTCTAACACAAACTTAATCTCATTCAGCCATGCAATTGTTCACCGATAACTGTTGTGTAGCTATCACCAAATGGTCTATTCCCTTCCAATATGCGGGGTGCGTTTCACGAGGCCACCCCCCGCCCCCAGCCGGGGTTTTGGGTGGGCCTCTGACCTGAGTTAATCAAGGCTTAATTGACCCGGGACGGCGGCCACTTTGAGGGTCATCTCATGTCAATAACTGTCACCTCTGTAATCAAAGACCTGCAGAGTGCAGCCTTTTTGAAGATCAATAAAGATGGTCTGCTAAGTACAAAAAATAACATAATGACTGATGTGGTCCACATTTAATTAAAGGCTTATTAAAAACGACACTGATTAGAATATCGAAATAATAGTTGGGACCGTAAAAATATGTTAGCAAATATTAGAATAACATATCCATCCAGAAGGGAGATATGGATTATCAAATGCCGAATAATATGGGTTCACTATTCACTATACATTATTGCATGGAAGTTTGAATTGCATACAAAAGTTTCTGAATTAAAAGATCTATAATTCTACGGCAAAAGATTCCATCGGTACTAGAATGGATATTAGACGTGGTCTCTACCTGAGATAGATATTTTCTTTAATCGACGAGCTTCATTTAGACCCCGGTTTAGTGGTTTAGGGCCCCAGAGTGGGTAAAAATAGTGGCAAAGTAGATTGAGTAGAAATAGCACCAGGTACCTACAACCAACATACAGCCACTCACTCCCATCTTAACCACAACCTATTCAGGCCACCGAAAGTCTAAAACCCATCACGTGAAATGCAAATTGGCGATGACAAGGCCAGCGTGCGGACAACCGAGTTTGCTGGGTGCAAGGACTACCAACAGGATAAGATTTGAAGCTGGCCAATTTGGCGAGGAAATTTGTTCGGACCCTGGTCTGAATACCTGGCCCTGACAAAACCTTGGTGTTGAGATGTACATCAGTCAGAGCAGCTCTCAGCTCGGGGCGGTCGGCACTGAGCTGCTCCTTACCACATCAAAGGGACTCGGGTCTATAGTAAGACCTCCTGCTGGTAAGGCACATTGAGGTAAGGCTCACTTACTTGGCTTGAAGTCATATCAAGAGTTAACCAGAAGAAGGGATAAGGAATGCCTCATTACAAAAGTAGGCCACGTAATCAGGTAGGACATATTGGAGGGTAGCAGACTCTACATCGTCTGTTCTTTTAACCATTAGTGACCATACTGGATAGATTCCGATGAGATTGCGGAAAAGTCACAAAATAGTTTTGCATAGTGAATTGAACAAGAGGTAAGGCACATTGAGGTAAGGCTCACTTACTTGGCTTGAAGTCATATCAAGAGTTAACCAGAAGAAGGGAAAAGGAATACCGTATTACTAATGCAGGCTACGCAATCAGGTAAGATATCGCATGAGAGAAAGATTTGTTTATTGAACCATTACATCCCATTTACCTGTTCGATGTGCTAGACCGACTTCTAGTTGGATCAATAAATCTACAAAGATTTTTCATCTGTTAGAGTTAAACATAATAGTCTATTGGTATTAAGCCAAGTTCTTTCAATCGCAAGTAACGAAAATACCCACCATTGCTGTGAGCAATGCTTGTAACATTCTACCTAATTGCTAGGTAGTTCTGGGTGGGATGTGTTTAAGTTTGGGCGTGCGTTATACTGTAGGACCAAGTATTGCCTTAACCTATAGGCTGTTCCTGGTCCTTTAGCTAGAAAAACGACCATATGCCTTCTTTATTATGAAGTTCGTTTTGGACTTAAATACATTTCAATCATTTGCATTATTCCCATACCTGCAATGGTAGGAAGGTTCATGAGAAATGCCTCGTATACATCTATTCACACCTGCTTTCTTTCTTTTTCTTTTAGGGTATGAGTGACACCTGAACTCTCAAATGTCAAATGGCTAACACCACAGACCTCCCCATTAGCGTCAGCACCTTTGACGACCTTCAGGGGTCCCCTTACTACAACCTGACGGTTCGCCCACCCACCCGGCCCCTCACCCCTGCCTGCTGCGTCCCCGGCTCAGAACGCATCGTCGTGCCCGTCATCTTCTCTATTATCGTCCTCCTAGGCTGCTTCGGGAACGGCCTAGTCATAACGGTCGTCTTCAAGAACAAGAGCTTCTTCAGAAACACAACCAACATTTTCATTGTGAATCTTGCAGTGGCCGACCTGATGTTTCTGATCTTCTGCGTGCCCTTCCACGCGGTGATCCACACCAGCCCGGACTGGCCGTTTGGAGGGTTCATGTGTAAACTGGTGCACCTGGTGCAGTACGCCAGCATGGCGGCCAGCATCCTCACCCTGGTCGCCATGGCCCTGGACAGGTACCTGGCCGTTGTGTACCCTCTGAAAACCAAACACCTGAGGACCCCCAGGACAGCGTTAATCATCATTCTGATCATCTGGATCCTGTCTGTTCTGATCGCCCTACCCTGGCCCATCTTCTACACCGTGAAGGTCTATAAGACCATCCCCTCCCGACCTATCGCCATTTGCGCCGACAAATGGGGGCCATACCGGAAACATCGATCTACCTACTTCCTGTTGCTCTTCCTGGTGACCTACGCCATCCCCCTAGTGGCCATCGCGGTACTAAGCATCCTGATGGTCCGCCAGCTCTGGATCCTCCCTGAACCGGACTGTCCGCGCATGGGCAGTTCGCTGCAGGCCAAGCGCAAGGTGACCTTCCTGGTGATTTTCGTCATCGCCGTGTTCTTCGTGTGCTGGCTGCCTTCTCACATCATCTGGGTGTGGACCAACTTCTTCCGCCGGACGTGGCGCCGGAACTACACCTTCTACTACATGCGGATCCTGGCGCACGTGTTCTCGTACGCCAACTCGGGCATGAACCCCGTCATCTACGCCTTCCTCTCCAAGAACTTCCGGCGGGGGTTTCGGCGCGCCCTGTCGTGTGACGCTGGTCGGCTGACGGCCAGCGGGTCTCCTGCCGGGTCCCAGTCTAAGTCGGGAACCAGCGTCAGCGGCCAGTCGTCTAAGGGGAACGTCAAGGTGGTGGCTCCCTCTGGTGGGACGGGGATGAAACCCGTCATGGCCATGCCTTGTCCCACGTGACGCCTACGTCATACCCATGTCTTAAACCTTTCATGAACTGTTGTCTCCAAATGAGCATAGGAATAACATTATTAGATAATTCAAAACCTTATGATTTATGAGTAAGAGGAATGACGATTGTCAACTTCGCCTGATTAAGCTATGATTAAGTAAAGAAAAACATGTTGAACCCTTTGTCAACCCAAAGCACATTATATATACCTTGATGTGATGGAATACATCTGTAGCCGCTAAACAATGCCTCGAGGCTAGGATTCCTAGGTCTGTTTAATATCAAGATCTCCGTTACTATACATCTTTCTTATGACCCTACGCAGTGTAGTTTTGCTGTGCCCCGGACTAAGGTGGCTGGAGTCCCTTCACTGAATCACTACCCTGCATATAGGCTAACACTAGGCCCATTTAGAACTGTTTGTCTTAATCTCAACAATACACTAACAAGCAAGCAAATTCATCATTTTTAGCACTCATATTAGCATGCAAAAACACTTCTTCTTTGCTACAAGTAACCTTATATCATGATAAAAGATGTGGTTTAGGTACATCAAGGAATTCTTTGAGTCATGCTAGTCTTTTATTTGGAAGGAGGTCAACTCTAAAAACAAGTTAATTACAGGTAATCACCAAGGAGGATTGTTTTGACCCTCAGTCAGCACAAATACAATTACACCTGCCACCCTCTCTCCTCCCCTCCCACATACACATTCTACAATGTGCACTGCTAATAGATACATGCAGACCCTTGACCACCTGAGTGGGCACCAATTCTCACGTCACTCTGCACAAAGCCAAGTGGTCAGTGTCACAGACTGAACTGGACAGCACTCCCCTCCAATTCCCCTTACCAGGGTTCATATTACACCTAAGAGGGGACGCCACCTTTAAAAAAAAGGGTGTATAATATCGCAAAGTATCTGATACACGCATTATCCACACACTTATACCTGGACACATAACCTTTGTAGCAAGATTTGGATCTTGCATGCTGCCCCGGCCCGATGATTATAAAGGCAAGACTCAAAGGGCATAGAAAATAGTTGGAGAGGCGGATAGACAGTCGTTGCCTTTAAGACAGAACTATGGCTGAATTGCTTCCATATCAGCAATTCGATGAAATTATATAGTGTGCATGCAGTTCAGTATTAGCCTATAAACAAAGAGATGTAATAATATGAGCTCAAACTAGTTTTCTAGAGAATAATTTATGATATTGACAACGTAAACGCTCACCATTAGTCTCTAACAGAAAAGCTGAGTTGTCAACGACTTTGGCATAAATGTAACTATAAATGGATTCTACTTGAGTAGCTCACTTTACTGTCGGTATGATTATCGTCAAATAATTTGTTTTGTTATTTTCTATCACTTATTTCGAAGACAAATGTCTAAGGAGGAACATGCTTCCAACAGTATAATTATGAAAAAAATGTATTACAGTTTATTTACAAATTATAAAGAAAAAACACAATTATCTAGTTGCTATAATGTATTGGTATTGGTAGTCTCAGCTATGGGGGAGGATCATCAGATAGGCTATTAGTAATAAAATGATTCGTCTTCGTGTATACGCCCACGCTCTTATGTGTACATGTGCCATACGAGGTATGATATCATAAACCGTTATTAGAAAGTACATCGCAGAATGTCAGTTACGCCGACTCTCCTTGGTTGAGAGGTTGACGTTGAGGAAGAGGGAGAGGTCAGAACCAAATGGACCCCCACCCATGGATCCGCCATTGCGTACAGTTTCTCATAATGCATTATTCAGTGTGTTTACATGTGTCCATGGACACATGCATGTGTCCATGTGTAGCCATCAAGATTTTGAATACCCTTACATCATCAAAATGCAGAACCTTTGTGTGCTTTTAATTCAGATGTCTCGTCAAAGTCTCCATTACTGTACATGTAATTCCTTCATCAGGAAAATTAAGTCCGTCCTCAGAATGCATTCGGGTTTGCCTTCTTTAACTTCATATATCAGTGATTGTCTTTCATGATTTATAGAAATCCATTACCAAGCTATCTAGTTTTTAATGCAATTAACTCAAGTTCATTCTCTATCACTTGTCTTGCTATTGTCTTCGCAATTCACCATCTGTGCCCATATTAATGACTGATGTAGGTATGACAGAGTGCAGTGCACTGTTATCGCATAACTGTACCAAAGGTATAATATCATAGTCATTGTGCACTTTGATTAATGGGGTACCCCGTCGCCATCGGTGACGTTTCACTTTGAGAACGGATTCAGTGTAGATACCCTAGATTAAGATCCTTCAGTGTAGGAAGATTAATTGTGATTTCGTATCACAGTCAGGGAACGTGAGCAGGTGGTTACACAACGACTCTATTAGTGTTGTCCCTTCTTCATCAAACCCATCACGGAACCCTCATTTTTAATTCACTGCACTGAATGAATGCCCACGCATTGCTTGGCTTCAGCCCGATTGATAACCCACACATGCAAGACAGATGTTCGTTCCCGTACCAACCAAGAGTTTGAGGTCGTCTAAAAGAATGAGTAAATGCGATTGAATTGATATGTTATTGATCGATGGATATGGACACAAACGTGAATCAGATGAATTACTATGTTGTCGTTTAAACCATCTTAATGTAGGATAAAGGTACCGCTGTGGAGTCAACTTACCAAATACTGTGGCACCATATTGTAACTATATGTTTGGCCAGGCTGTTAAATTGTTGAACGTTCCAGATTCCTGTGACAATTAAGAATAAACCTAAAGCACACAATTTAACAACTGAAATCATCATGATAAGTATTCTAAGCTTAGGATTTGATGTTAATTTTAGAAATGATATTGAAAATCAGTAGAGATGAATAGAAAAAGCCAGTATCAAGCAGCCCCAATTATGACTATACATTATGTGACTGAACTACTTTCCCATCTCCCGCTAGCATGTTAAAATACATCTAACAATGGGGAAATCCAGTAATAACAGCGTTGGCTTGTGTGGGAATATGCCTCTCAGTCCTTTTGCCTTTTGTTACTGGTCATCCTTCATAGAGCTATGGTTGAAACACAGTTGGTGCCATGACCCAAGCATTATTACCTTCCTTTTATTAATATAGCATTGCTTCCAATCTTCACCAAGCCCCACCTGTCTAATGCTAGCTACCATTGGCACAGAGTGAGTGAGGGCCAGGCCAGAGTGTCAGTTAAGAAGTGCTGGCATTTCAACTCTTATATAGTTATCACTATGAAATAAAGGGTAGAATATTAGCACCCAGGGAAATACTTTTAAAAAAAACATTTATAGGAGATATTCATTATCTCTACATTGTTCTCAGCGATAACTGGCTCATTTTGCTTTTCATATATTATATACTATAGGAAAACTCCCCAAAATTGTATCAAATGTATTACACCGACGTGATGGAAAAACGTGTGTAATCTATAGGTAATTCCTGAACGTTTTTTCAAGAATGATAAAGTGGTTAATTCATTTGTAGATGTAATACTTGGGGGCGACGCCCGAGCTCGCTAGTGGTACAGTGGCTCCATCCGGTGGATGGGTTCGGTATGACGCGAGGCACCGCAGCGCCCTCCCCCATGGCCGTTCCCAGACAGAACCAGGGGCGACGGGGAGCATTTTCAGAATCGTGTTTTAAAGGGGTCGTCCAATCTATTACCTGCTTTTTACATAATGCTTTGTGTGGGTGCGTTATTATGATGGACCATTCCTAAAAAAAACTCATAAAGGATATATTGCATTACACCAAAAATATTAATTAATAACACACACACACAAAGGTACTGAACTTTTCGTTGGGTGTGCCAATGTTATGGCTTTTTCTTAGATATATGTTTCTTAGGGGGGAATAATATTACAGTCTATTAATAGCAATGATAAGATATTTTTACACATTTGTTCATACTGAGCTAAACGCATTATTGGAAAAAATCTATAGACGATTGTGATGGGTGTGCTTTATAATCAAAACAACTTTTAGTATTACAATTTTTGCCAATCAGAAGGGTTCCCAGAGGCCTTATCAGCCGTATGTCATGCTAGAACTCGTGTCCCTCACGAACCGACTATATATACGGTATCGTGTAATCGACGTTGTTTATATTAACAAGTTCGCTCCGCTCTCGTATGTCCCCAGCGGGTATCGAACCCTGCCGTCCCGAGCGGAGCGGGATAGGGGTGGGGCCCAGCCTACACACACCCTACACTGGACGCCGCGTGGTGCGCTACGCGACCCTTCACTTACAGCTAGCCATCGAGGTCAGAGAGATCAGACTGCCACACACCCCTCTGTGTCCATGGAACTGACGACGGGCGTGGAGGGGTCTGGGCTATAATTAGAACCACCCGTTGGGTGTCCGGGGCCTCTG
Source organism: Lepidonotus clava (assembly GCA_936440205.1). Lineage (NCBI taxonomy): Eukaryota > Metazoa > Annelida > Polychaeta > Phyllodocida > Polynoidae > Lepidonotus > Lepidonotus clava. The sequence goes on along the minus strand of OW387135.1, from coordinate 47,554,114 downwards.
TGTGGTCAGACTCGGCCGGTCACCCTGTTAACTTTGCAGATAGCCTCGTGGTTTCCCTTCACATATTAAGGTGTAAGATTTGCATGTTTTCTGTTAAATGGGAATAAAATAATTATGAGGAAAATTGGAGCAGGGATATGTTGCATTTTACAATTTATCTACTTGAATAAGATGGGAAATATTCTCCAACTTAAGAGTCCCTCCAGCATCTGTTCATGTAAGGCATGATTGGCCAGTTTTTGGGGAGCACTGGAAGTTCCTGGTCACTCTCCACCAGAGTTCTCCAGTCAGGATGCGTCTGAATGGGAGCAGCATTGTGGTGGAGAGTGCTCGCATTCCCACAGTTATTTATATAAAGGGAAAAGACAGTGTGTGCACGGCGTCATGTGTATAAGAGAAACAATCTATTAATTTTGACAATCTATAAATTCCCCTTTCCATATACTACTAGCATGTCACGTGTATTGTTTATCATATACACGTGACATGTAGAGTGTCCCAACTATCCTGGATTTCAAGGGACAGTTCCAGAGTTCATGGGGACAATTCCGTAATGATATTATTTATGCTTGAAGAATAAGAAAGATATTTTTATTACATCAAATAGAATTTAACTTTGTGGAAAGGGAAGACATCCCCATTCTCCCCATTTTCACCATGACATTGTATTAATTTTATTTACTTTAATTACATCATGTAATTTATTCTAATGCACACGGTATTGTAGCAAAGATACTTGAACCTATATATTTAGGCGATGTCATAACATGCATATAATTTGATATTACCATGTTTCCTAGTTATGTATCTGGTTATTTATATCCTCATGATGTCACGTAAATAAACAGGGCTTTAAACATAATATCATCAAAATAATTCACATAATATAAACAACGTGTTTCATGTATACACGAATTGATATACGCAACGTTGTATACACTATACACGACGTCACTTGAATAAGATTAATAGTGTACAAACTTTCCACAAATTGCCATTTCCATATACTACTATCGTGTCGCGTGAATAACAGAACCAATACACGCGACAATGTTGGGTAAATAGTGGAGCCTATTGAGGCGACAGTCGCCTGTATATAGGCCGCGCCGATTGTCTCTTGCACTGGATTTAATTGTCCAACCTGGTGACGAGGGAATCGAGATATGGTTCAGCCATACAGAGTCTATCTATACGGCAGGCATAAATCACCATTTCTCTGTGCTACTTACAAAATCAAAACTGTCGCACATCAGATGAGTCCATCTACGCGATATTGTCGCTCACATAGTGGAGCCTATTGGTGCGATGTCATATATATAGACAGTGCATGCCCTTCATGGGCATTATACAAATGATATTTGATTGGAAAGGGAACTTTAATTAATGTTGTTGATCTTTTGTTGGACCAATATTAATGTTTTCGGTACGACGCGAAGTATCACATTTAATTGTTTTCCACAATCCAATGCTTGACTTATTTTGATTGTTTTTGTCAACCAGAATAATATTATTGTAACGGTGAAGATTTTTTCAGCTATATCAAGACCAACTCCGGTTTTTGACCACAATATAGTTGTGATGACAGAATATTAGGTAATTGAAATGACGGCAAGGTGAGGTCATCTTACAGGTATCTACCGGGAACCGAACCCGGGCCGGCCCCGTGCAACACCAGCATGCTAACCACTAGACTGTCTCACCCCCCTTGTTGTTGTAAAGCCCCATACCCACTAGGCGAGTTGGGTCTTGTTGCCTGTCAGTATGCTACATTGCAATGAACGTGTTTGATAAAATCGCTGGGCAAATCGTCCAGCGATCATCCCGGCGATTCAGATCAAACATGTATCTTTCAATAAACCATACTGACAGGCGATCAGGGGAAAATACGATCGCCGGGGCCCAGATGGCCTAGTGGGTATGGGGCTTAATGTATCTCTAAATGGACCATCTTATGACATCTCATATATATCATGAAGTATTGCCAAGAAGACAATTTTTTCAATTACCTAAGTATTGTCATTATTGATTAAATGAATTGAAGACAATATCCGATAAATACGTACAAAGACACTTTATTTTCTCAGGGGAGTTCTTATCATTACATCTTCTACCTACAAAAATAGTTTTACTCTACATATAACAGCGAGGCCTTCATTTCACACCAGATGGCGCCAAAACACAGCTCTAGCAATGCAAAATGGAACCAAGTTTCCTCTACTAAATTGTGAGGTATTTTCCTAGACAAAAGCCGCTAATTCTCACTAGCAAATAATAATATAAAATGCCAGTTATAACAGTGGAAATATTTCTGTTGAAAACCACCTGCAGTCAAATAGATCTCAGCCCCAAAGTCGTATTTTCGTAAAACTAAAACGTACAGGGCTATATGTTAAATATCTGTGGACCCAGCATATATTACAATAATAAATATCGATTATTCCAGCGTATATATATGGTGTGTGTGTGTGTGTGTGTGTGTGTGTGTGTGTGTGTGTGTGTGTCTGCCTGTCTGCCTGTCTGCCTGTCTGTGTCTGTGTCTGTCTGTGTCTGTGTGTGTATATGTGTTTGTGTGTCTGCTTGTGTATGTGTCTGGGTGTATGTGAATCTGTCTGTGTTTGCTGTGTCTGGCTCTGTATGTCTGTGTGTCTGGGAGGGATGTCTAGGGGTGTATCGTGCTATGAGAGATATGAGTAGAATTCGTCTCTTCTCGTTTAGAATAATTAGAATGTCAATACAATATTTTCCCCATATTACTGCCATAATTATATAATTGCAGTATGCTATCTTTCCAACCTTTTTTCAGCAAATAGGGACATTTATATTATATCATTTTTCAGAGACAATAAATGATAGGTACTTTTTTTTCAGACTTACACTCTGTATTCAAGAGCCTGTATAGATCTATAGAGTGATATGTTTGGTATTGTTTGAGAGCTCAAGACATACTTAAATGTTAATTTTCCGAATGGTGCTTGCTTTCCCCCTAATATAAATACACACACATATATACGCTGAGATAACCTAAAACCAGCTTACTATAATACATGTACATCTAAGACGGCACGAGCCTTTTTGGCCTAGTAAGATGCTGAGCATTCCACAGTTAGATACTCAATGGACAATAGTAAGAATATTTCATGAACAATGTACACTATTCCAAATTGTAATTGCCTAAGTATGGGATACAGTCGTAGTCTTATATTGGACAGGTTTGGGACAATATGACAAAGCTAAGTGGATCGTACCAAGTTGTATACTGCACAAGCATCCTGTTCCTTTAATATCAAGGACTACATACGTATAATTTTTGCCGTTGTACCGCCTTTTTTCTTATTTCTGGGTCTTAACAACAAGTTCATCAACCAATATGGAGTCACGAATTGCAAGACATCGAGAAAGCAATAATTCAACACTACAATACCTATAATACGCAAGGTCATGGTTTTCTACTCGTAGATCTAAGTCTTCAAGATAAGGGGACCTTTCAACAATTACGTGCGCATCAAGCAGTGATGTAATTATTGGGTAAAGAATCAGAAAAAAATATGATACGTCACTTAAGTGTCGTGTTAGCCAGGTCAGGCTAATAGGTTCAAGAGCAGAGAGGATGCATTTCAATTCAGACAAGAATGCGTACGTAATGATTGGAAGGTCGGTAATGATAAAATTGCAGGCGTGGACCCCAAATCCAGCACACAGGCAGTGGCTACGTACCCGTATACAGCGACAACAGCAACAATAGTATCCTGGAAATGTCGGGATAATGATAATAATAGGTCACAGAAACAGGTCTATCCAAGTATGTCAAGCAGACAGTCCACCTTGCGTTAGAGTTGTATAGAAACCAGAAACCAGAAGAATGCGTATGCAATACATACAAACCATCCTACTGTAAAGATACCTTCTAACGTCATGTGATTAGTCTGTGATTGTGCAGATGCATGTAGCATAACTTAACCTATGCGGCCGAGCAGTAAAGAATTAATGTTTATGTATCATATGTTACAGTTATTAATACTGTTTTTGTATACTCCACTACTGTAATCTTAACAGGTTATAAGTTCGTCAAACTAAACAAAAGAAGTGCTGTGTGCGGGCAAACGTATACAATTAAAGGGTGTTCAATTTAGCTCATTATGTATCCAGTTCACCGATTTAGAAACATGGGTCTGCCCGTGAATATATGAAAGATTAGAAACAAGAGACAGAAAAAAATTGTCTTAGAACGGAGAATTGTCCAGTCATCAAAGAGAGGCAAACAAAAAGTACTCTCTTTTACCCAAGATGCCCTTTATAAACGAACCTCTGGATTCTTTACGGTGACTGTTCAGAACAGCCGTACTGTATAGTTTTGGAGGGTAGAAGACGAACTAAATCTACAGCAAAGTTGCTCCATGTCTCAAAAGATCCCATCTTGTCTTCGATGGCCCGTGTCACGTATCTCACTGGCACCTCGGTCTTCACAGGCAGTCCCACGCTATACACGTATGGACTGGCCTTTGACAGACAGTACTGAGAGTAATATGATAACGTACAGATGTCACGCTATAAGATAACATCAATGTCGAATAAATAGTTCAGCACCACTTACGTACTTTTACAACCTTTTCACAGAATTGACCACAAAACAAGACACTTAGGATTAACGATCAACAGACAGGTTCGAGACCAATGGATCCATCGTAACGGATACCATATCACGGGAAATACAATAGCTTGGATTAAAATGCATGTATACATGTACGTAAAAGCATTACCCACCGTCACATGACTAATGATAACCTAGCTTTATAAGAATCCATAATAATACAAGTTGTTTTTATAAACGTCTTTTTATAAACATTCCGTTACTTTAACCTGGAGTTTAGGCGGGAATAGGTTCAACATGCCTTCAGGTAACATACCTCAATATTTCATTAGAATTGGCCCTTCTATCTGTTCAATATGTTGAATACAAAAAGTGCAATGGCGTTGAGATGTTTTATAAAAAAAAAACACAAATACCCTAGTCAAAACCCTCGGGCTGAGGACCTAACAGTAAAACAATACAAGTTAATTGTAATACTCATTTAAAAGTCATCTACACCAACGGTATCCCTAATTCCCTTTACTTTTGTGTCTATCATATAGTTATTTTTCTAATACGAAAAACTGCATTAAGATAAAACATGAGATCATTAATTTATATCTTTATTTCTTGTAATTAACTTTGACGGCTAATCCTCATCAAATTAAGTCCTAAGTGATGAGGAAGAATACGTTTTTATCGACATTATAATGGAAATGGACGGGGTAGGGTAACTATTCTTTACATCAGCAGCCTGATTAGAGAATCGATCTTACTTTCTGAAACTAATATTTATCCAATGCTTCACCTGCTGATTATTCAAACAAATATTAGGTTTCCTTTGTAAAATTACTTCTTTATCACACCTAATACGCTGAGGAAATAGCTCATATGTCACATATATGTAATGGTGAATATTCTCCCGAGACCAAGAATGAAAACACCAGATGTACACATGTGTCCCAGAACATGCTGCATAAAATAGAAATTCCATCGACGAAATCACGTGTTAGCCTAAACTTCGCTTTACTCACAAGGAAAACGTATGGCACACGTGATATAGTTGATTGGGGGTATATCAAATACCAAAATTACATAAAATTACACCCCAGCAATAGCCATAACGTCTTTCGTTATGTAATCATTTTGGCTCATGAAATCATATAATATTATTTGATAACTTTCAGTTTTCTTTACCGTACAAACCATAATGTTTAATGAAGTAACTACAGCCATTGCTGTCTCCAAATTTCTCGTGTATTCAAAAAAATGATACTATCACTCATTGCAACCCGTATGCTTTGTATTTAATGTATTGAGCACCAATAATACGTCATAAAGCCCTTTATGGTAAATTGTCATTTTCAGTTTTCTATTCTCCATGAACACTTCATTATCGGATTAATTAATCATGTACATATTAATATTCTTAACCTACATGTCCCCTCTGAAGTGAACTATTCTTAAAGACCTTGCTTCTGCGTTTACACCACTCGCAGACTAATATAGGTCAGTTATAGTACGTTGTAATCAGAAACTCTCATGAAAATAATCTCTGATGATGAAGCATTAGTCAGATGACATCAGAATCAATTCAGACCCCCATAAATAGCGCCTTTTCCAGCAATACCTCCTTTTATAGTTAAGCACTTAAATGTACACAGTTTGTTGTCAAACATCGGGTAATATACTCAAATTTATAAGCGTATACCCCCAAAGAATTGAATGTTTCAATCAACTTTAATCTATGACTACATCCATGGGCACGTACTTGTCCTTCTTCAACGGAATGAAACCAAACTTCAATCTCGGAGAGTAGCTGAGATATATACCAACTGCATACCATTTTAGAAAAAATCCCCTTGGGCTCTTACCTGTGTGACGTCAGCCTTAGGCAAACCCTCTCAAGCTAAATTATCATATATCAGTTGTATAGCCAATAATTTTCAACAGGTGAAACACAGAGGCATATATCATAACTTTGAACTTTTCAGGTGCAGTTTGTGATGAAATGAACCTAGATTCGTTATCACGAATCCCTTACCTATAAGGATCTGCAAACTTCAAAGACCTCAGCTAATGTGAAAGTCTATACCGGGCAATCAGCCTTGGTCTCAATTGCAGACCGTCAAAGCAACATTTCATGACCAGAAATCAATTGAACCCCTCCTCCGAATAAATACTGCTAAACCCCATTTCAGTGACATCTTTTTTAACCCATTTTGTGGCAGTAACCCTAAGGATAGCATAGCCAGAGAACCTGAAATTCCATCCTCCATTTACAAACACAAAGTCGAAAGCAATCCTAGTGCTCAATTCCAATCTCAAGTAGGTCCCAACATTGCAACCATCCACACCTGAACCCATTCGCGAACATTTCAAAACCAATGCCCCTATAAGACTCCACCTATCTGCACTGGTTACAGAACCCTCAATGCTAAGCCCACGGAGAACCCTCTCAAAAGGAGTTCTCTGAGGAGGTAAATCCCCTCTTCATGGGCACGAATCCTCGGTGCATCATGGCGGTGTTGGAGGCGGCGTAGGACGTCTCGTCCACACTCTCGATCATGGTGGTCATCATGGAGCCGTTCCTCTCGAAGCGGGTGCCCTCGGACACGGAGGTCCTCATGGAGACCACCCCCTGCAGGTTGGGGTGGTCCCCTTTGTGGTAGTGCACGCAGTGCATCCAGCGGAACACGTACTTGAAACCCTTCCGGAACCTGGGAAGCAAGAGGAGAACAGTTAAAATAATTATCTCTATTAATAGGGTGTTTTTTTGGTTGTGTTTTGTTGTGTTTTTTTTTTACAAATTCCTTTTTTTAAAACAACTTTTAGTATACATTTCTGGTTTCCTGCACCATCCAGTTCCTCACCATTGAATCAATAAAACCCAATTCCTCACCAATCAATAAAACTATCGTCAAACGTTTGAGAGTCTAGTTTGATACAGTCGATACACCGTTTTAATATCTATTAATAGTACCCTATAATTACAGCCGGATCTTAAAGGAATGACCAGCTGGATCCGGACAGAGGAAACATGAATTACAATTATTCTAATTTCGATTTAAACTGCCCAATTTATCAAGCCAACTTCTTGAGCCCGTTTCCTTGCGTACGTTGCACCAGCCGACAAAAGTCGCTGGTGGAATGGATAGACTAAACGGTGTTTGAAAGGACAAGGACTTCTAATTGGAACTGTCTGTAAGAATAGAGACCAATTTAGTCACAGAACAATTGACTTGATAGTGGAACCCAGCTTTGATAGCACGTTTTTTTTGTAGTATCAATAGTAACCAATCACAATAGCAATTGACATTGTGTAATCATTTATAAGGCCTTGTAAGATTTTAAGAATTAAAGTAAAGGTTGACCACACATCATAATATCTGTTCATGTATATAACCTAATATTCTGAAAGTCGACGGGGAGAACAGGCGTTACGCTTGAAATCCTCCCAGAATAATGTATAGGTTCAGACAACTACCTGAACTATCGTTGAAATGGCAGTAACGTTTCCAACTTTTTGACATATCACACACACACACACACACACACACACACACACACACACACACACACACACACACACACACACACACACTATTTACTATTGGAGGATGATCTCTCATTGTCAACTGACCAATGTATGGGATATGGTATTCAGCAATAGACCTGTGTGTTCTATCTTCATTAGACCATAATAACACAAATTTAACTGTATGTTTTAAACATAACCACACGATGACCTAGTTTTAATTCAGTTACAATGAGAAGGCACGCATGTTTATGCCATGAGCAGCTCACCTGGCGTTCATCCAGCAGTAGATGAGTGGGTTGTACATGGAGTTGCTCATGGCCAGCCAGTAGATGACCAGGTAGATGTGCTGTATGTGCGGCGAGTTGTTGATGTGCTCGTAGCGGTTGGTCAGCACGAAGAAGACGTGCTGCGGCAGCCAGCACACCCCGAATATGGCCACCACCACCATCATCATCTTCACTACCTATGAGCAATAGGGCATAGGGAAGAATACGATATCTATAGAGATACATTGTTTAGCAAAAAGAAGCTGGCGTGGACATGTGTCATTACTATAAGGGATGCCATTGCTACTATTGTTCTCTCTCAGGGAACAAAAGTATTGAGAAGGTAGAGGTCATGACCCCTTCATTGAGATAACAAGAATTGGTAATTATTGGTAGTAAACAAATCCTCAAAATATTATCGTCGTCGTTCATTATTGGGAAAGAAATGTGTATGTATGTAGGACGGGGTTGAGAGCGTTTATTTGTTGTGGCCGAAAATCTGTAAGATAAACAAAATCATTAACTTTGAAAATTGTTTGCATTTTCAAGTCGCACCCCATTAGACCTAGATGACCAAATAGTTTCATACTGAAATAGGGTCTCGGTCAACACCTTCCATGACCCATCATACTGTGATTCTCCTGAATGTAGCTTGATCATAGATTTGGCTTTGATCGTTTATATTAGGAAGGATGCCCCTCAAACCTTGTTTGAGCTATAGACTGCGAGGGCTCTGAAGAATTATGCTACCTTTTAATGAGTGTGGATCAAAGCCTATCGACCTAATCGTTATAAAGTGCAGGTGGAAAGAACAAAGTGCGTCAGAAGATAAGTAAGATTGCAGATTTAACCTAATGAAGTCAAATGACGTTAACGCATTAAGCTCTTAAGGATCCATGTGCATGGAAGCCGTTGGCTATGTAATAAAGGTGGCTGTATAAAATTACACTCTCGGGACTAGAGATTTCCATTTTTCAAAGCAGTATGTATACTATTATCCATATTAAGTGTTTTCAATAGAGGTAACGGGCTTAAGGGACCTTGTATTGGACACTAGTAGTTATCATTTCTAGTTTAACGTCGGGAAATCTTTACTAATAAAAAAGGAAGAAAGTTTAACTGAAATAAGTCAAAACGTTAAACCGACATCTGTTCTTGGTCACGTTAACTCTCGTTAAGTATGTAGCCGTTTGATCATGAGATGAACTAGTTTGGGAATACACAGAGACACCTGTCCAGTCACCTTGACCAGACCGTTTTTGATTCGTTTCTCTTTTTCTTTCGGGGCCTTCCATTAATTACATACTCGGTATTTCCTGAATTTAAGAGTTCATCTGTTACAATTATTCCTTGAATATAAATGTTAGATCACCACCCCATCCCCTTGATTCAATAATTAGTAGTTTGCATTTGATAGTTTATGTATATTGTGTGACTAAGCATTGAATTGTACATGTGACAATATCATTTTTAATACTCCCTTGTCCACATTACAATCATATATGCACATATAATGTCCCGAAAACCAGGGGGAACCTTGATGGATATTATGAAATAAGATCTTTGAATTAAAAATGAATTATTTCCATAATTTTGACCCCCCCCCCCCACCTCCTTCCACACACACGCCCTTGACGCGTAGGTACTTAATGTAAGGTCGCTTATGTTACTATTAGGGAGTTTCAGATCCTCTCAGCCATGACGTAGCGTATCTTTTCCCCCACCTTTTAAGCCCTACTTCAAATATATTCCGTTCAGAGTACACTTCTTTACCTTTGCTTTAAAAATACATTTAATAATACTTACATCATTTTGTACTTATAAGGCCAAATAAAAAGAATAGTTGTGTCCAGGTAACATAGGGAAAAAAATAGGGTAGGTAGGTCGAAATATCTTTTTTTTCTCTTTTTGTTTTACTAGCCAAAGAGTGCCGGGCAGTGTTAGGAGTAAAACAAATATTCCAAATATCATCTAAAAACATTTTTAGCATCTAAAATACATGTCCTGAGCATCTATGGGCCGTTTTATAGTTTTAGGGTAGGGCCAAAAATTTAGGGTAGGTAGGGTTACCTGAACACAATATTTTTTGTTATTTTCGGCCTAACCTTGAATATGATTGGGTAGGTTTGAGAAACGTTGACGTATCTAGATGCGTTGTGGACTCTGGAACTCTCTATTAATGCAGCTAGAACCCCTACCTTTCTCTTGGACCTGACGGTCTCCTCCTGGCGGGAGGTGTACTCGCCGATGGCGCGGCTGCCCCACAGCTCGATGCCCACTCGGGCGTAGGTGCCGGCCAGGATGCCGAGAGGCACGAAGTAGTTCACCAGCATCAGGAACACGTTGTACCTGTATGTTATAGAGGGGGAGATGGGAAATGAATGGGGTGGGACCGGAGAAATTAGACCTTTTGTAACTGAAGCCATTAAGTTCATTAAAGGCATAGGGTATGTCACCTTTCCGATATCTTTCAAGATTATCTGACTTCAAGTTTTGGAATGGTCTTGTAAAGGTGACCTTTCCATTACCATCACCTCAATGGCTCGATTTACAGAAACTTAAAGGTCTTAAAAGGTTTTTTTTCGTGCAGTGATTGATTATAATTTTTTACAATAGTTTCATTTTTAGAAATTTCGGAGTGATTAGAGTGGGACGTTGTATGCACACATCTAAACAATAACTATTCACCTTATATGTAAACGAAATAAGGGGAAAGGCGAGAAGGGAGTATCATCCATGGTTCTGATATTTGGTCATGAGCTCCCATGAGCTTTAATAGTATGTTATTTCCTGGATATACAATTAACTTGAATACAGTTTCCCGATTTGCAAATGCAAATGAAATATGAGAAAGATTCAGTAGCGGTTAGCGTTTTCTCTCAAGTTTCCGTCAAGATTCAGATTTGATTAAGTACCATGTTGGTTTTTAAGGTTGTGACGAGAAGAAGGATGGTTCATTACGCATAGTTGACGTCGCCTGATAGGAGACGTAGTAGGTACGGGTGGAAGGAGGTAGGGAAAACGGGGGACTCTGACAACTCACGTGGTCTTTAACACGCAGTTTTTGCACCATTTTGTAACTTCACGCAAGTTTTAGCTAAAGTAAACAGGTTTCTACCCTCACTTTACCTTCGAAGATAACTCAGAAATCCAGCACCCAAGGAAATTTGGTGTAGGAGTTCCCGCTTGATTTCTCCCAACCACAGATAGTCAGTTTTTTGATTTTTGCCGGCAGGTTAGCCTGAAACGGGATGCATCCTGGGTAATATGTCGACAAAACTCCTGGCTTTAACATACAAATTTCCATAAATTGTTTATTATTTGTAAATTAACATTGTAAAAAAAACTAGCCACCATTATTTTCTAAATTAGTAGCCATGTCCATTAATATTTCGTGAGTTGTTTGCAAATTCATTAATTGTAGATGGATTTATTGGAATTATTTGTTTATTTTCTATAGTTTTATCATGGATTTTGACGACAAAATTAGTCAAAATTAGCCTGCAGGTGCTTAAAATACTGTAAATCAGCTATCCGTGGTAGGGAGAATTGCCTGATAGGACCTCCGAGAAAGAAGAGGTCTTCAGTATCCCCATGTTGGGTGGACAGGTTGTCCAAGACCTCAGGAATGTTCGGCTTTTTATATATGCCTTGCCCCGCTACTGTCCAAGCCCAATTATGGGCTTTGTTGCAGCTAATCAGTATAGGAAATCGAATACCTGCTGCCAAACGTCTTTTAATAACCTCACAGGGCCCGCGATGCATATATATATATATATAGATATATATATATAGATATATATATATTTATATGTATATATATATATATATACATGTAATCACCAGAACGAATTTTCAGAGCTCACTGCCCTGCTGCTGAAATTATCATTCATCTCATAGAATGATAGACAAATTTCAACGTTTCAGCTGTTCTCGTCGTGGATCAGAACAACATTAAACAACTACATCAACTCCCATAATATTATGTTTCATTTTTGTTATGAACTGAAAAAAAGCAACTCTGATGTTTATTACTTAATAAACATTTATGCAAAAAGAATAATAATAAAACAGCTGTTAACCCTGGGTTGTATCCCCCACTGGTCAGGCGTGGGTCACCCAGGTGTGTTTTATTGATATTGCAGGTGGCGTGCAGGGCTAGGGCCGGATATCACCCTGAAGCCCTGGAGGACCTCCAGTGGTCGATGGGGAAGCCCCTGGAGGTCACCCCGACCGTGCGTTAACCAAAAGCGGACCGGCGGTCATGTCTACCATGTCTACCATGTCTACCCTGTCCCCCTCCCTAACCCTCTAACTGATCACATTTAATTACTTCACTTTGCCTGCAGTCGTTGGGTTACTGATAAGGGGTGGGGTAACGCGCGGTTGGTAGTTGGAGGTGAGCGGCACGTAGGATTAGCAGATACAGAGGGAAATTGAGATCATGGGTAATCCTCCAAAACCCTAGATCGCCAATGAAGCGTACATGGAGGAAGGACGAGTATGCAGATAAGGGAGCGGTATTTGGAAGGGGGTTGGTAATTTGAGGCTATTGATGTTATTACTATTGCATATAATTTGCAGAGGCTTTTGCTGTTATTACTATTGCATATAATTTGCAGAGGCTATTGCTGTTATTACTATTGCATATAATTTGCAGAGGCTATTGTTGTTATTACTCTTGCATATACTTTGCAGAGGCTGATAAGCCATTCAAATACTCTTAGGGAGCGCTACCTCTGGGATCCCAATGCCCAACCCGGAGAACTGCCGTCCTCAACCCAAAACTTAGAGACTCCACTATTATTTTAGCATTAGGGACTTCTCCTCCCACCCTAAGAAACCTAGAGACTGATACATGCCCTAACCACACACCTGGAAACTGCACCCTCCTACCGCCATACCTATTCAGTAAAATGTCTAATGTTCCATATCAAGAGGTGATACTACAAAATGATATAGCTAAGCAGGGCACTCAAAAGCAGTAGTCTGATTTATAGTGTTTGTTGCGAGAGTAAGTAAGGAATAGAGGCACTTCGTGCGTACTCTGTTTAATGCAATATAATACAAAACTCTCTGCACAGAGTCACCAAGTGGGTGCGGCTTCTTGTGAGCCCCCGATGCTAAAAGTAGCACGCCCTGCGCATGCTCAATGAAACGCTAACAGCAGGGACTTCCGGTCTGATTAGTCGTCGACCCGGAGGTGCCTTTTTAGACGGGCGTCGTGCCGTGTTCGTGACGGAGGGGCTTGTCCCCGACCAACTCCCCTAATCTGCACGTCTTCTCCCACCCCCTCTCCCCCACACTTCACAGGGTTACGGAAATTCCAGCCTGGTCCCAAGGCTTGGAATGCTTTCACGAGTTTTTAATATCCGTTGTAGTGCGGCTCGTCCTGGGAAATCAGAGGTAACGGGAGAGGTAACGGTCGTAAATTCACCTCGTCCGAGCCTGCTTATTGCCTCCCCCGCATGGGCCGTGCTGGATATTCCGGAGAGAGCGGTATAAGATGCTGCACTGTTTTATACTTATGAATTACGTGCCTCCCACCCCCACAACGAACCCTAACTAACAACGTCAAAAATGTGCATGGACTTCTCGTTCTCCTGCAGTACCTTAATTATCATGGAATCATTGACTCAGGTATGAGAGCCGACACCGAACATTAGCTCAATACGTAAATACTTCTACTTTAGCATACAATGTATAGAACTTTTGATGATAACGTATGAATATATATAGATACTAATATAAGAAGGCCCACAGGGGACGTCCGAGGGTGGCTGGATGTACCGGAGGGTCGACATACGGCCCGCGGCCGAGAGGTGCGTCCATCCACCAGAGGACGTTCCCCAAGGGCCTTCTATATTTTATCACCCAAGCAAAAGCCAAATAACCACATAAATATTTTGCAAAAAAAAACAAAAACCACTGCACATGTTCTTCCCGTGTACCGCTACGCCGTGCATAATGCGATGAGCTTTGCGGAGTGGGACCCATAGTCTGCCCTCAGTAGAAAAAAAAATTCTAAATTTCTTTTGGCTGGCTAATAATTTTCTTTGATATTTTAGATGTTCTCACTTTGCATTTCATAATTTTTCATCCAATATTAAAGATTTGCCAACGAAATGAATATTTTTGGATCGTATCGGAACTACTTTTTCGGAGCCGACGGGTAGGCCGTACAGTGAGGCCATACACTAAAGCCCTGTCCCCAAGGGGAGTTTATCGTCAACGACAAACGCGTTATCGTCGGAAAATGTTTGTCGTCGGAAAATGTTTATCGGCCGATTTTTTATAAGTTCGCCGAAATTTTTTATCGTTGGGATCCTTTTTTATCGTTGGGACATGATGGACGATGAAGTTTGGACGATAAAGAGTCCTTTATCGTCCAGAAAAAGGCGCCCCACTGGCTGACGATAAATCCGTTTATCGTCGGCCTTTTCTACCGAAATATTAGGCATGTTTAATATGTATATCGTCGACGATGAAGGGTTATTCTTTGTCGTCCCTGTCTATCGTCGGAAAACAGTGTGGCCTCTATAATTACTTGGCGCCAGCCTGTCTACCAGGGCCTGGCTTCACTCCTTCATCGTCAACGATGAAGTCCACTTCGTCGTTCATAGTTTATCGTCGAGTGTTTTCCCCCGTGGGGACAGGGCTTAAATCCTTCTACAGCCCGCTTGTCGGTGGAGCGGGTGATAATATGTTTGGGCCCGGTTGCACTAGCAAGTGCTTGACGGCAAACAAACTATTGTAGTTTCATTACCATTCACCTGATTAAATATGTAATCAGACTAACTCAATCTTCCATTTTCATTCCAAGCTAAATCGCCGTTACCCCACCGTTAGACAATATACGATTTCGCAAATAGTATATTACGAACGTGCAGAAACAAAATATGTGACATTTTATGCTTTTACAAAGTCTGCTAGTGAGTGTAAAAGTCTCTTAGCTTGATCCCTTGGGTCTTTGGGTAGGAGGTAAAGATGGGTCTCCAGGTCTACATGTAGAAGATCAAAGTGACTAGGAGTTCAATTAATTAATTATGTTCTCCTACAGTTCCTTGGTCATGAAACGCTATTCTGGGGCACTCTACATATTGGCTATAGAAACTAAGCAACAAGCGACTTATGATACTCACCAGAAGTCGATCTCATTGTTGACGCCGTCGGGCCACTCCAGGTAGCAGACGGTCCTGGAGGAGCCGTCGGCGTAGTGCCAGGTGTAGGTGATGGAGTACAGGAGCTGGGGCAGGGCCACCAGCATGGAGGCCACCCAGATCATGGCGATCATGGCGAGCACCGTGCGCGCCGACATGCGCGGCCGGAGCGGGTGGATGATGGCCATGTACCTGCACAAATAGAAGAAGACTATTTATAATGAATATTTGTCTCCTTATTTTCATAAAATAGATGTATGCTGATTATCCGATTTCACCTTTAACATTTATGAAAATGTAGAAAGTGGAACAGAAATGTGATACAGATAAACAACAAAAAAGGCAATCAAGGCAAATCCATCTGTTTGAGGTCAAACAACTCAACCTTATGGGTAGTTTAGACGTTGTTTTATAGGGAAAACCCACAAATGAAATTCAACCTGGATTCAATTAACATTGTCAATGAAATTAAGGCTTAGGTTGGTGGGGGTACACAGTTCCATCCGTAAGCTATTGACCAGAAGCTACATAGAACGTCACAGACCCCTTCAGACATAGTAAGGTCATGATTCAACCTAAATAGAATGCAATTTCCACATTCTTAATAAGTCAGTTTGAGCCCAAACCTCACGCGTTTCACTAAGTTATAGGACAATACCAATATGACGTTGCAGCGCTAGACTAGTGCTGCAGGTAAGGCCACAATTTAAACCCTCTAGACCCCCAATCCGGCCGTCTCTGCCTGGAGGTATTCCCCCTCTGTGACCACCAAGAAAAACAACGATCTTTTATAAGTTTTACTTTTTTTTTTTTTTCAAAAAAGGACTTTGATAAGTATTCTATTTATAAAATCAACCAAGACAAATTAACCCATTAACCTCTCTAATCGTTACTACAAAACAGATTGCTATAACTTAAATTGATGGGTCTTGGTAAACCTTTAAACCTCGTCAACTACTAAGAATGTAGGGAATTCCGAGGGGAGGGAGGATCATGCGTAGAAAACTTGAGAAAATCAAGCTGTCCATAGCAATGTTGTAATAAAGGGCTGTTGTAATACAGTCACGGCTTTTTGCTGGATGGGCTTAGCTTGAACATAGGGCAAGCACTTATGACAATGTTTACTTTACGCCTATATAGCTAACAGCAAATAAAACATAATTTCATTTCATTTCAAAAGAGAACTATTTTTACAGTAAAAAAAACAGAACCGTTGGAACTTACATCGTGTGACAATTTGCCCTCACCATAGCTTAACAAAGTAATACTTCAAATAGATATATTTTCTCCAGAATTTCTGTTGCCATAATTATCAAATGCCATTCAAAATGCCTAACGCATCAAAAGATTGCATTCGACACACACAAGCAACAACATGGACTTACAGATGGCACGTTCCTGCGGTTTGTACAACTCTATCTGTGTACATCAGATATGCCATTCTACGTATACATTTTGATGAAAGCATGATAATTTGTGAGATACTATCGGGTATTTTCATATTCATCTCTGTACGAGCAGTTTTCGTATTGTGTAAACTCGGCCTGAAAGTTTAAACTTAAAACTCTTTTCAATAAGAATACTTTCCATAGCATAAATACTAAATAAAGCACTTTCCATAACATAAATACGAAATAACGTTTGGATTATCCGTTCTCAACAAGGCGGTTTGTTCATGTCCGCGTACAATAAACAGATCTAAACTGGTACATAAAGAGTACTCAGTCGAATGGGAGACACACCTATTATCACAGAATGGGCGATGGCCGTTGAAACGTTTGCAGGCTTTTGTTTCCTGACGGGTCCTTTTCCCTAATGCTTTGTGCCTCTGCCCGCCGCTCAAAAGAAGCCAGCCTTTGAAATGAACACGGCAAATGGCCATCAATGCATTGACACGGCAAGTGCACTGTTGAATCAGGGGCAGGCTGTTCTGATCATTGTTCATTTCTTTGTTCCCACTGTGTTTACATATCCATTTTCAATGATCCAGCCGTCCACCTATATACATATTTACTGGATATCGATGTGGCATAATCTCTCTGTGGCTTGTAAACGATCTACGAGAAAAATGGCCTCCTTTATCACTGGATATTCGCAGTTATTGACCCGTAGTCTGCAAATGGGCAGTGTGCCAAGAGAACTTTTCAGAGAGGTTGTCGGTTTGCTGCTGCCTATAGGTTATTTAAATTGCAAACTTTCCCGCAGAATCGATTTATGGAGTTGTTTATTTGGTCGTCAAAGATGTTGTTTCAATGGGTAACCATCAAGCACCGTTTAAATGAGCAAACCGTGCATATTGCCAAGGGTTAAGTGAAGCGGGATTACATCGACAGATCTCTCAATAAACCTACTTCCATTTTCATTCGTCCTTCATTGCAGTTCGGGTTTAAAGGATTAATATTAAGCAAACCGGTCAAAGAGGGGAGAGGATCGGGAAGAAAACGCAGATGGCAGAACCTGTAACCATACCTTAACGTCAATTTTCTTGCCGCATGTGAACTGATAAATTTGATTCTTTGACAATGGTTGTGAACTGATACAATTTGATTCTCATGCAATGGTTTTTAGAGATATTAATATTTAAATTTCAATAAGAATATCAAGAAAACAAACAGTATCCACCTGGTATTCATTAATTGATGTCCCTCGCGATAGCTGATAGATGTGACCATAACAACTCATCCACTTCACCCCCTACTCTGACTGTTGTATTTATACAGCTCTATTATCTGAATGCATATGGACAAAAACAGAAAACACTCCACTCTGTAGGTATATAAGCTCTGTTTCGCCCCTGAATATTCACTGATGGTTCCTTGACCAGCGGTCAGCGTTATCAAAACTCGTCATAACTCATGTGAAGGGCCGGACCATGACAGACTGGCCGGCTTAGGGAGCGCTGTCCAATACACTCTGCCCGGCCGTAGAAAGGTCATTAATAGCCAAGATAAAACGTTTTTAGAGTTGGCGATCCCACCAAATTGCCCGAGAAACAACTTTATCTCGCAGAGGACGCACTGTTACTCGGAACAGTGGCCCCCGGTTCGTGACTAGTATACCGACGGCCGGTTCAACCTGCAACCCAAAGCCCCTACTTGATTGCGGCTTAAATACACATAGAGAAACTACTACTCCATACCAGCAGCGGTGATAGCCCATACAACAGTAACCCTGCCCTTATGAAGCCCATTTCACATAATACTGCTTTCATTGGAGCCATTTCCCTCATCCTCATCATAAATCCAGTTATGACCTACTCTCCAAAGGACGATGGGGCCTGTCTTAAGGTATTGGCAGATGGCGCTGCCTGAGAGGGTTAACTTAAAGCCTTTATCCAATCACTGCTGGCCTGATATAGCTGGTCGGATCAGGGACCAGCTGTAGAAAGTGACCCCAAGTAAAGGCCTGACTACCAATGCATGGTCCCTAGTTCCCCAAGTGTCATTCTTTAAGGGGCATGGGCCGATCTAGCGTGATAGACGGAGGAGGGAGGTCCCGATCCCTCCTTATGGTTAGGACTTGAAATAGACAAAAAGGAATGATATACTTAGCATGTCCGATGCCGACCCCCGGCCCCGCTTTCAAAATACTGGATCCGCTACTGAGACACTATAGGAATCATATATATTGCTAGGGGGGAGTTGCATAACTTTCCCATTACAATGTCCGTTAGATGGTCGCGCTAACCGCTCGCCAAATCGCCGACGGCGAATACAAAATCAATGCGGCGAATTTATTTCAGAATTATTTCAGAACCTCCTCCCAGAGGGGGTTGCATAACATTAGCTGATACCTAACGGAACTGTAGCGGACGTCGAGTGTTGCAAAACTATTGATGGAGAACCAGGTGTTGGAAGACCCGTTAGAATATTTCCACTAGGGATTGATGTGCGTGGATTTTCTGTTATTACTATTGGAAAATACAGAATATATTATCTAACGCAAAAGCT
The DNA here is from genome assembly GCA_936440205.1 of Lepidonotus clava. Classification (NCBI taxonomy): domain Eukaryota; kingdom Metazoa; phylum Annelida; class Polychaeta; order Phyllodocida; family Polynoidae; genus Lepidonotus; species Lepidonotus clava. The sequence continues at coordinate 47,534,630 of OW387135.1, read as the reverse complement.
ACTCCACGGAATATGCAACGTTGTTATAACGTTGTTGAATATTTCAACATAATATTATATGCAACATTTCCGGTTTTGTGCTATAATAACGGAAATGTATAACGAAGCAACATAATTCTTTGTAAGTCCTGTTTACTCTGTGTTGTTCGCCTCTGTGACAGCCCTAAAAGGGTATCATAAGTAGCAACGGTTTCGACGGAAACAGTTTCAAGCCAGGCCAATACATTCTATTTCCCTATGGTAAAAAAAAGCAGCGCTATTCTTCATAATTAGCGTAAATGGAGGCAGAGCTATATGGAACCGCATTCAATCAAATCATTGTCCTATGACAAAGTCGACAGAGCTTCGCTTATCGTTTGTCATAGAACATATCTGAAAAAAACATTATCTGCGTTTTGTCTTTTAGACACATATTATATTACACAGACCCTATTGCTTTTTTGAAAAGCACAATGATTCCTATGAATTTCTTTTAGCCCTTGCAAGTATTCTGATACATAGTATACCATTCAAGTTGTAAATATACGAAGGGTGTTTTAGATGACAGGTATGCATATAACGTAGAGAAGCAAGGTAAATGAGCACGTGGGGCCAAATATTAACCGAGCGAGTAGTCTACAAAAAGTGAGGCTGTATTACAACTCCTCAACTCGATATGGGGTCTTAGAAAAACGGGAAATCATTTTTTGATCTGCAAACTTGATTCATATTAAGGCCCTTAATTATGGAACAGTTTACCAGCTGCAATCCAAAAGACTCAGGATTATCATTCGTTTAAATCGCAGTTGAAGACCTTTTAAACCCTACCCCATTTCAACCCTCCTCAAAGATCAAAACAAAGAAAATCTAAAACAAAATAATTTGTAGAGAGAGCGATGTGATCACAGCATCTCCTCATACCTCTCTCACCTTTCATCACCCTTCTATATTATTCATTTAGTAGATTAATTATTTAACTACATAGTTGCTTACTTGATTTTCAACATTTTCCAACTCTTTTACTACTCCCTTCTTTTATGATTATATGGTTTGATGCTAAATGAATCTGACTGACTTGTATAATTAGTGACAACATTTTAAAGATGTAGTATAATAATGTGAGATTGTCAACCACTGAAAGAATGGTTACATACTGTCATACCAAAGTGTTGTTTGAGTTTCAAATGCAATGAAAAAAGACATTTTGGGTACAAACTACGCGATCAAACGTTTCAAGGGATTTCACTGTATGGTATATCATTTGTTTCAAATTACCACTTGGCCTACAGTTACTTAGTACACTAACCACCATCTCGAAATATGTTTGTGTTTGAAATGTTTAGCAGCGTGATTGAAAGCCATCGAAAGGTGAGTACATCCCATATATTTTAATGGTTAGCAATCTGGCCAAGTTTTTTGTCACGTCACTTATTTGTTGGACATTTAAATTTTATTGGTATTTATTTAGATGGAAATAGATAATATAAAGTTTATGAAAGACCCGACCCCTGTATGACCTTCTAATGCTTCATGGCCCCTCTGTGACCTTTTAACACTTCATGACCCCTGAATGACCTTTAAATGCTTCATGACCCCTGTATGCTCTTCTAACACTTCAGGGCCCCTCTATGACCTTTAAATGCTTCATGACCCCTGTATGCTCTTCTAACACTTCAAGGCCCCTCTATGACTTTCAAACGCTTCATGACCCCTCTATGACCTCCTAAAGCTTCATGACCCCTCTATGACCTCCTAAAGCTTCTTGACCCCTGTATGACCTCCTAAAGCTTCTTCACCACTGTATGACCTCCTAAAGCTTCATGACCCCTCTATGACCTCATAAAGCTTCTTGACCTCTCTATGACCTCCTAAAGCTTCTTGACCCCCCTATAACATTTTAACGCTTCATGGCCCCTTTATGATCTTCTCGTGCTTCATGCCCCCTCTATGACCTTCTAACACTTCATGAACCCTCTATGACCCTCGCTTCGTGACGTCACTAACAGTGGACCAACTACTCATGAATCACCGCTGGTAGCCGGCAGGCACCCCATCGAGCACACCAGAGAGTGGGTGGACGGCCTGTCACCGTGAGGGACCAGCGAAAGGTCCTTTGGTCACTCCTACTAGGGCCAGCCGAATGTGCACGAAAAATAAATTTTGTCTTCAGACTAATTACGATTATTCGGATAAAACACCTTTCCACCGAGCCTGCGTATTAGACCCTTTCATATAGGAACCCATTGGAACGAATACCCCAACTCAATGATTCAGAAATAAATTATTACCATCTTCAGGGTACTACATTACTGAAAAGGGTCTATAGCATATCATAAAATTATGAACTATAAAATTATTTCAATTGATGGTATGTACAGGTAATTCACGCAGTTTTCTGTGTAGATGGCATGAATTATGTAAAAGAAAAAAAACTAATATTTGCAAGTGAACTTATTTGGCATGTTATAACTTCCAACATTTGGAAAGAGGCAGATGAGCCGAGAGATGTAAGGGCGGGGAGATCAGGGTTATTCTTGTGCCAACACATACACCCAGTCAGGTCCCCCCCCCATTCCCTCTACCTCCCCTTCTACCCCCCCCCCCCCCCTCCCCTTCACTCCCCCGGGGTCTCCCAGCTCCTATTGTTGTCTCTGGCCCTGTCGCTGTTTGGTGGAGAGACCAGTGTGAGCGGGTTAAAAGGGGCCGCCGTCCCCTTACCTCTCCGAGCTGCTCCCCAATAAGGCCCGAGCAGCTCCCGCCATAGGCCCAAATGGAGTTGGCTCGTTACCCGGCCCTTGTCGGCCCACCCGACGGCCGGGGACGGCTAGGCCTTTCAGGTGGGTGAGGGGGTCAGAACAACTCGTTATTCTCTTCCCTCTTTTACTGTTAAAACAAAGGTTACATGTTAAACCATGAATAATGGGTTTGTTTCTAGAGCCTCTTAACAAGAGCCACTGATGAAGAGGTGGCCATTAATCAAATTTCTTAACTCTACAGCAGTAGATTCATTGACAAAATCAATTGTTATCTTTGATAACGCTCATGAACACTATTTAAAGTAAAAGCGCAAACATGCAATTTAAGTTTAAGAAATGAAAGATAAAAAGTGCAGACTTTAGTCAAATTAGCTGTTGCCTGTAAGTGCATTTACACAATGTAATGAATCAGTTAAAACATGTCCTTGTTCTAAATAAAGACTTTCTTTTAGAGACATGTGCGGACTTTTATGGCGCCAAAACTTCTTATGACTCGGATTTAATGTCCGAAAAGTTCAAATTGAAATGACCCTTGGGAATGGAGTAGATTCAATTACGGATTTTTGACGCGAACCTGATCTCTTGTCTTTCTTCACCTGGAAGTTACAGATTGCTTTCTTGTTCCTCCATTAAACGTTTTGGCCAAGCCTTCAGCCTCCGTCTGCCTGTCCCTGTCCACTAAGGCTTTTAGTGAAAGTAAAAACGCCACTAAAATCTATCCATCATGACTCTCTGAAACTGATATGTTCTGGGAAGTTCAATTCTAACAGCTGTCTAATGTGGATGGCAAATGCATCCAAAACAATTTCTGACCACGTTGATGGCAATCCATGGAGTTCTGAAAACACAGAATAGTTAACGGAGAACTATTCAAAATAATTACAACCAGTTGTGCCTGTTATTTCACATAATTATATCTTGGAATCCTGATTTCAAGTCCTAGCGAAATAAGTTAACACAAGTAAATAATTTAACCCAGGCCATTTCGCGGCAATCACAGAAGAAATAGTGATTTCATTATAAGCTTTTCACAACCAAAACAGGAAACCAATACCGAACTTTTTTCGACTGCATAGTATATTTATGTTAAATCTATGTTGATTTCAGGATCAACCAAAGAGTACAAGCACAGCGAATCTGGGTTACAGACATGATAATTACAAAGTGTAAGGCCATAACGTGCAATAAGTGGCTTTAATTTGGGGAGATATATTTACAGTGAGACTTTCTACTAGGGAGACGCTTATTGATTTTCATATAAGGTGTTCTTTAACATTAAATATTCATTAATTCAACAAGGAAAACCTTTCTCGATTTGGAGATATGGATGTAGATTTCACATGAACCTTCATATTTCATCACGGTAAAGCGTTTGGATATCCATGAATAAAAATGGAGTATCACTTTAAGTCATATTATCCATTATCAGACCATGACAGAAATTGATTTTTTGTGTTCTATACAAAGAATGCAGGCCGGTAAGTGCAGACCAGCAACTAAAGATGCTGCCATTATTGTAGTACAAAATCCGCTTTGACCCTCCCATCAGTTAATTATACCTCGAACCAATGGAAAGCATTTGAGTCATGCATGACATTTAGCCAAAGTTTTCGTTTTTATTTTCACATTATACTTAATTTAGACGTATGATGAAACAGGCGAGGAACAAAGTTCAATAAGGGCAAAATCTCAAAGTTTGCATGGCCCTGAACCAACAGGATGTTGAGCTATTTAAGTCAGACGGCCGCCACAGATTGCAAACCAAGGGAAAGTGCCTGCTGCCAAGCGCCTATTATTCTCACTATTTCAAAGCTCGTAAGAAGGAGTAGATTTAATTTACATTCAGTAGCGGGGCATAATTTTGGCCGACGTCTGGCAGTGCTGAGGACTGCGGAAGTCGGGGCAGTGGTCGGCTTCCACACAGGGAGAAGAATACGGACACTTGAGATTGCTGTGCAGAGGCGTTCAGAGACATCTGTTGCTTAGAGATGTAATTTCAGGTAAATGCAAAGAGTGTGCCGAAGCACAAATAGCAGTGGTGGGGCCAGGCTTTGTCGCCGACATGTGGTCTGATCAATTTTCCAACATAATGGTGAAATGTAAAACATGTTAACACTATGCTAGCATTGGAGTGGATAGGTTTTCTAAATAGAAATTTTAAAAAGGGACTTAATGAGGCTAGTAATTGTTCCCGTGTACTTTACTTAAGGGTTTACTGTTACAAGATGGAGCATTGTGATGCTAAACATCAGTACAGAAAAGGTTTCAAAGATGCAAATAATAAAGTTGGAAACTTTAAAACCAATGAAATGTATGACTTGATTTTATCATCAAAGTCTATCATGCAAGGCATGCGTTAGCGATTTGGTACGGGGTAACTGATTCACTGTGAACAGCACACTTTGATACACAACGCTTTGGGTCCCTTTTCAGAACAGCCTGAATAAAAACATTATAGATATAAATTAGAGGTATATCCAGGCTTAAGATAGTCCCTGCGGTCCTTTATATTAATTCATGCAGATGAATTAAAAAACATTGGAATTTATGAATGTAGAAAAACGTGTATCATGTTTGAAACCTCTGACCAATTGCCATGGTTATATCGAATTTGATAGATGACTTACGATGTCTAAATGGTCTTTTTGTATCTACATTACAAACTACTGGATTTTCTAGCAAATTGTCAGTTATAATGTATAGACACATATGTAAATACATTGTATGTATTAAGATAAGTACAATATATGACATATTATATGTGGAGAGAAATTAACGCCGTCCTTAAAACTGCAGCCTGGTTGTCTGGTCATTCTAGTTAGACTGGTACCGCCACAGGCCGTATATAACCGTGGAAGGGATGGGTTGGACCAGGAGACAGGCGCACGCGAGGCACAGTGGGAACTACTCTGCTCCTGTAAGCTGACCCAGGAGGAGATAATGCCATGGGGCAGTTAAGAATGGACTCCCGTTCAGGGAAAGCCTGCCCCGCCAGAGATACCGGTCCTGCCCAACAGTTGGGCCGAACCTCCTCTACGTTCGTGCAATTGTTAAATTTATTAATTTTATTAATTTATAAAATTAATATTGAGATCGGTTATTGGAAAATAGTATCAGTATAAAAGCTATCTTGAAATGGAATGATCAGGATACAGTCGCATCCTAATGTGTTTTCACTTTGTATTCAGCGCTCACGGTTGAAATAACTAGAATTAGTTCTGCAACATAATACCCATATTCTATTTAAATCACAAAACTAAATAGTTGTTCCTATAGATTGTATCATCGTCAAATATGTTGTTATTCTGAAACTTATTTTTCTATATATATTTGTGAAACAAAAGTTGTCTACATAATATGTTTACTGGAATTGTTAGAAGCGAAGGCTAAGGGCGGAGGACACATCAGATTCCTTAAAGAAGCCCTGCCCACCGGGGATTGACCGGCTGCGTTGTAACGGGGGACCCTTGTTTCAGCCGGCGCCTCACTGCCCCCTTTGTCACCAGGGGCGCTGCTTCCCACTGTCTGAATGGGTGATGTTCGGCCCGGCCCAGACCAGGGAAAAAGTGTAATGAAAGGCCATAAGACAGGGAAAAAAGGGCCATTATACTGATAGACTCTCTTTAGATGTCTACTTTCTCGAGCCTCGGGACCGTTTTTAGGTTATCGAATGTAGCGGTATAGTTGCTGTTGAATTGATTTGAAAAAGTATACTATATTCTTTGACAAAGCATTTAATTTCTAACGTTATAAAGAGATTGTTCTTTATTTTTGGAACCGTTACAAACTATTTTTGGTGTATACTGTACTGCAAACGCTTGAAAAGTCTCTCAGGTATAAAATTTCAAAGAAGTTTCTACCCCATTGTCTTATTTCAAAAATAAAATCAAGAATAAGATGTTTATTTTGCGATAGGTTTTTAGGGGAGAGCCTTTAAATCTACTGAAAGTCCTTAACATATTATCGATATCTGTGCCATGTGTGACCCCTTCAGATCAGGGGTCCACCCTGTGAATACTGACCTCTCAGTTCAGTAAAACATATAGTAGTTTTTAATTTTTACACCAGGATGATGTAGAAGAACGTCCTATCTTGATCAGCTGAGCAACCCACAACCAATGTTTCCTCTTAGTGTGAAAAAATATTGCAAGTTCCATTAACTGTTGAAATACATTGTAGGGGCATAGTTGAAGCCCTTGGAAAAGTATAAAGTGTGAAATCTGGCTAAAACTTCATTAAAACAGTTAATGTTATTGTCTTCCTTCTATTATTGTGGGCCCACACAACTTCTCAGTTGTTTACAACAGAAAGTGATGACATCACTATGATAGGATTTCCTCCCACCAACCACTTTAATCTAGTTCACACTATGTACACTTTGTATTTATTTCAAACAGTGTTCTCTCCAAGTTTTCTAGTAGATTGATACCATAGGATTACTAATTAATTTGTCTACATTACCAATAAGGTTGTGAAAGAAATTTCTCTAATAAAGTATGTCATTAGAATGAAATGCATCTCTAACAATTCATCTAGTGTGAGTGTAGCCTTAGTCCATGACACTGTGGTCAACCATGTACATTTCACTTGACCCAGTTCCGGTTCAGTGCACACTGCAATTAACTCAGGACCAGTCCATTGATGGCAGGGGAGTACTCATGAATCAGTGCACTTGAGTGGCCCTCTTTCTTTTGTAATGTATAATTAAAATGCTTTATTCACTTTAATAGAATATCTCTGGAATATGCTGTATTTGTGGGAAGGAGAAGGTCTTCCAAACTATAAAAGTTATGTAAACCATATTTACAGAATCTAACCCACTACCCCCTTCTCTTAAAATGAGTATCTTCTGCAAGTACTTTTTCAATGACATCATCATTTCTTGGGTGTCACATGGGGTATTTCCCAGAAGTATTTTAGTCATTGAGCAAACCAAAACAAACCCAAAACTTTGAAACCATGTTTCTCCATCACAATGTGTCTAATGGTACATAAAAGAACATGGAGGGCATTTTAGAATTACCTATGAGTGTGTTAGAAATGCTTATACATTTTCATGAATTTGTGACAATTTTTGTAGCTGGATTGGTTGTGGGTTGCTTTAAGTGACGGTTAAAATACCTAAATAATTGGATTAAAAATGTAATCATGCCGATGAATGTAAAAACTAAAACGTAGATAGGAGCATTGTATCGGCAGCATCAGAAACACGTCTTCGTAGACATTTCAGACAGAAGGACTGCCATTAACCCTGGCTCAGCAAACTCCCTTTAGAAAATTACAAGTAAATCCGTTTTAGTCGACCCCCCTTCAGCCCCACTACTCCTCGCCGCCGGTTGCCGTACGTCACGCCCGTAACGGTTAGTGCGGGCCGCAGATAGTGGCCAGCACGGACATGGCCGCCGTTTTCTCTGATCACCAGCGGCCGGGGCCCCCTCCGCCACCCAAAATACGGCCTGGGGACAAAGTGTTATGGCCTGCACTCACTGACTCAGCCTTTTATAAGTTTGACCGTTATTTTCCTCATCTCTTTCTCTTTTCTTCTTTTGTCAAGTTTTTCTTCTTTGCTCTCCTACTTGGTACGACTAGCACATTCTAATGATGGCTACATATTCACTTATCTTCCAGAGGGCGATTTAAAACTAGAATTACCGGCGAAACAGGTCGACCACAACCGTAGGCTGGCCAGAAAACTAAGCTTGCTTGATCTTTTTGTGCCAATTGCACCTGAATCATTCCTCAGCTGATGATTGCGTATGTCCAGAATCGCACTGTGGGTATATGAAACGGCGGTACACCTAATAGTGGAATCGACAGGCAATTGTACATGTGTCGCCGCATCATCGAAGCTAGAATCACCGTAGTTGTTATGTACAGGTATATAATATAGGAAAACTAAGTGAGGATGTTGGTATGAACCAGAAATGTGTAACACAGCCAAGCAAGTGATGTTATCTAACGCTCCAGCGACGATCTGTTTCATTCTATTTTGCTTTTTGTTACTTTCTTTGGATGCCTCCAATCATGATTCTGGACCAAACTTTGACATCGTATCATAATATCATTGCAATATGGTGGTTATGGTTTTCAAATCAAAACTGAATGTTGTTTTTTTGGTTGGGTCTAAACATCATAAAACAAACTTTGTTGAGGGTTTAACCTCACCATCAAATAACTTACTATACTGCGCCATTTGATTGAGTAACAAACTAACCAACATAAATTATCATGGTCATAAAACGGTACTTTAACAACTTGCCTGTGAGGTAAAAATAATATATTTACCTCACAGGCAAGTTGCAAATTAGAATGAAACAGACCGTGTTCTATAGCTATTCAAAATGGCACCTTCTATCGCAAAAAAAAAGAAGTTTCCCATCCCATATTCAATTTCACCTGAGACAGGAACGAAGGCTAATTCTTTTTTAATTCCAGTTCAAAATCAAATGATCCTACTTTCTGTTGATATTTGATTTCAAAAGATTTATCATGTCTTCAAGGAAACGCTCCTTGACATCCCGTTGCTTCGGTAGGGGTTCCGTCCCGTGATTAATTACAGTGCAAACCTGACAGGAACGTCTCAGGGCTTCACTTTGCTTTTTCTCGTCTTACACCTTCCTTCCCATAAGTGACGAATGAGTTCGATGGAGAGGCCGATGCGTCTTCCCATTGTCCACTACCTGGCGTTTTGCTTTCCACTGATCAGTTCAATACCGTGACAGGAGTGTTCCAAGCATGTCTGCACCACCATTTCCCTTAATTTTCCATGTATTGGAATAGTTGGTCGTAACTAATTAGATACTCTTTAGATATGTCTTAAAGCCATCTGATTTAGCCGGTTCCAATCACCTCAAATCTACAGAGAAAAAGTTCTGCTTCTATCAGTCTATTTGGCTACTGAAAATAGGTGTGAGTAGTATATGGAAAGTTGGAATGTTGAATGGTGACTTTCAATACAGTGAATTATCTAAACGAAACAGGCAGCTCTTGTATGCTGCATTTTCTAGAAGAATTATAATTACCATATTTATATCATAATATAATCCATCTCTCCAAAAATGAAGTACGGAAATTTTGCGAGGTTTCTCACTGGTAATATGCGCCTACATCGAACCGGCAATACACGCGACGCCACGTATACCTAGTTTATATTAGAAAAAGTGTATACACTACGTCGCCTGTACAAGTGAATCAATGTACGCAACAAGCTACAAATTCCCATTTCCTTATACTACTAACATGTCCCGTGTATTGTTTTTGTCACACACGCGACATGCAGAATTTGGTACCGTGTGGATCATTTATGAACGACAAAGCCGTCTATAAATTATACTAACGTGTATAGGCTAATACAATCATTATGTCGCCTGAATAAGACGTCATGCGTCATGTCAGACTAGTTACAAATTGTCATTTCCTTACACTACTAGCAGGTTCCGTGAATTATAGACTCAATACAAGCGACGTTGTCGCGTAAGTAGTCGAACCTATTCAGACGACATCGCGCGTATCAGCAGTGCCCAAAGCATATACATTTCTTACACTTTAGAATAAGATGATTGTCGAGGGCTGACTAGTTACCCATAATAATGCTATAGTGGGCTAATGATATAATTATCTGATCAGTCAGAAACCTCATCATAGTAAGGTGAAAATACCTTTTATATTAAAAATCAAATCTTTGACTTACGACAGGTGCGAAACACCCTCTTTGTTAAGGATGTGCAACAGCCCCAAAAAGGCCGTAAGCCGCTGCCCGCCCTCTACCCATATTGGCCGCCGCCACCTTCTTTTAATCAGAAGGTCCAGCCTCCTCGTGGAGATTGCTTAAATGAGAAATTGAAAAACGGGTGAGTCCTTGTTTAGTCTCTGTCAATTTCCGAAGTGTCCGTGGCCGAAGCCTGGTCGGCGGGCGGGCGGGTCGTTTCCATTCAGAGTGTAAGTATACCCCGGAGCCCCCTACCGGACATGAGGGGTATCAGGGGTGCCGGGGCGGGCTTAATGACCCCCTAGCCAACTACCATGCCATTTCCGGGCCGGCCCCCGCCACTGACGACGGCCGGGGCCAGGGGCTTCACTGGGCCGGCCACAACTAATAAAAACCAATATCCTAAGGTAAGCGCCATTGAAGACCTGCTGGTTCATTTGTACACGCTTGAATAGCTGTTTGTGTGATCTGGGGAAGGCCAACAGGTTGGGAGGGTAAACCTGACAGGGGAGAGTAAAAGGCTGTGATTTTACATCATTCCCTGGTGCTAAATTTTGACCAGCGGACTCTAACTGACAGAAAGGATGCTACTAAAGATAGTGAAGAAAATAAGTTCAATCTGTTTCGTGTACATGGATAATATATAGCAGTGGTGGATCCAGAATTTTGAAAAGGGGGGGGGGGAGAGCGTTATTCGATTTTTTTAAATTACTTTTTGGCTGAATCTTAAATTTAAAAATAAAAGATTTGGCTAAAAAATAAGGGGGGGGGGGCGCCCCCCCCCCCCTAAATCCACCACTGCACAGTGATTATATTAGAGTAATCCTATCACGTACGTGAATGGTTAGATAGTTAGCCAAAGCAGGTGAGATCAGGTTTGGTCTGAATGTAGTTTTAAATGTCTCATCCTCACCTGTAATGCCCCATCACACGTTCCGAGTGATTGGTTATTTTGTCTTGAAATGGCTGCGATTTACAGCCACGGCCAAGAGTCGTGAGGATCTTTAATTATTGTTTCAATCCCTGGCATACGTGCTGCACGTGATTCCCTCTTATGATTGCATGCTCGCAATTTCTGTTTTATTCTTGGTCGTGACAGCCTATTCTGATACGGCAATAACACGTGAGTTACAGCGGCATGATTATTGCAAATTAAAGTTTATTTCATGTTTGAGATTTTTTGGTGTGAACTCGTTGAGAATCGGCTGAGAACTCAAAGTTCTCAGACTAATTAACTTTACTAATTGACTAATACAGCATAAATCTTCTCAGTGTGGTAAAGATACCTGCCTGATGATGATTTATCTGCTTATCTTTTAGATATATTTTCTCAAAATAAGTATCCTATACATTGAATATATAACGTATATATTTGGTTCAAACTTTTGGGAAAAACGTCCTCGACTTTTTGACTCCACCTGCTAAACGTCTCAGACGCCTTACCACCAAAGACCTACAGCGTTATTGGTTAATTCACGGCTCCGCTTATTGGACATAACTTCGCCTGGCCCTTGGCTACCAACGTAATTTCAGGAGGAGGTACTCATGATTAAAAATGCCTGAGGGTTTTCCTTTACAGTAAAGATTACCCTTGTGATAAAGCTGTAAAGAGTATTGGTAAAAATGATTTAAAACTTTAACAAAATATTATGTAATTAATGCATTACCGTGCTGATTATACGTCCACTAGACGCCATAACTGTACGATTATAAACCTTTCACACGAGTCTGCTTATTCCAACCTCCCACAGAAGCCTTAATAACTTAAAGCCTGACTCTATAGAAACCATTAGCCAGCTCATTGGTTCAGAAGTTTACCGCAAGGGGCGCACTGTACAATATTTAAAACGAATGTAGCCAACAAAATATAATTCTATCACAAACAGTATTCCTTCAATGAACTACAGCCAACTTTAAGAATCCGTCTTTGAATATTATAGTTTCAAAAGGTTCTTCTCTTATAAATCGCTAGACGTATAGGTCACATGAATTACTAATTCAACAGAAGCAACAAAAATACATTATAATAGTCGTAAAGACATGCTTACCCCCATGTGTAAAACGTGAATGTGACACCTCCATGGCGCACACCGTTGCCTTCCAAGTCGCTTGGGTGTAAAGGGGGTACTACGCCATGCAGTATGGGAAAAAAATGACAATGTCGCGGAAAATTCAAACGGATGAGTCGCTTGTATAAAACCCTGCAAGTTGCAAAGTTCATACAATTGCACATGATATCTTAGCGCTGCTAGGGTCTCAAATTGTAACATGGCCTCAGATTTACTGTGCACTCCCCATTCCCGAATTACCGGGACCTCCGGGTGAGTGGGGTCTTGGGGCACCATGAGCAGGGAAGGGGTGGTATATGATACAGTTTGAATCTACTCATCGGGTCTGGACAATATCTCTTCAATTGAGCACCTATCTTTTTAAAAGTACTTTACTTCTAGGCAATTTTTTTGTTCTTCAGAAGGATAAGCTCTATTCACATTATTGCGATAGAGGTATGGTGATATTATGGCTGTGCATGCTATTCTCATAATATGATAATTTGTCTGTAGGCGCCTACCTAGCTACATCTCTCATATCATAGATATCGCTGCCTCCTCGGAGTTTCCAAATATATGCAATGTCTTTATGGCTTTTACTGGCAATTAGAAGGTCAGGTGATAATTATGGCTTTGTGATGTATGACCTGATCAATTGTAATATTTTACAGTATGAAGCCGGGAAACAGACGTTTAGTTTAAAATCCATCCACATTAAATAAAACTGCCTATTAAATAAGGAGTTGTTCATCATACTTGATTCACAGTAATTTTCCTAGTAGTATTACCCAAAACTAAACTTTATAAGCTTTTACTTTCAATATGATGTCAAATATGTAGCTGTAGGACTGGAAAGCAGAAATGGCATTTTCCCATAGGGAACAGTGTTAAAGCCCTTTATCTTTGCCCACAATGTCCAACCCTAGAATCACAAAAACATACCTCATTTTGGTTCACTTTAAATGGAGGTGATTACCTAATTGAGAGAAAATAATAATTCATCCTCATTTATCAACACCTTATTGACTAAGAAAACACAAGTACTAACTCATTCATTCAGATTTGTGTCAGTGGCTGACTTTGCAAAAAGTGCAATTATGTCCGACATCTGTATCATGCCAGCAGTACATCCCAAAGTGGACAGGTCTAATACAAAAGGTGTAGCCATCACAATAGATGGAAAAATACTATCTGATTCACATTATTTGGTCTTACAAATGTGGTAAAATACTGTTCTGTATAGAAATATGAAAGATATCTTTGGTTTCTCATGTCAGGCTCGGGATGGATTACACGCGGGCGTACTATTATGAAAGATATAAGAGTAGTCGGGCAATTAAGACCTGTATTTCCCTAAGCCATCAGTCAACATGTTGAGTAAATGTCCCACAGAGATAACTATTTTTTCTTGGATCGCTAACAATGAAATTCGGAGATCTGAATGGTCATATCACTAAGCTAAGTGATACAGGGGTAAAACAGAAGTGCAGCAGGGGAAAAGGGGGCGGGGATGAGGGGATGAGGGGATCGCCCACATATGGCACTTCAGTTCGCATGAGTTTGGACAGACCTGACGTGTACGTATAGATATGTACTCCAACCCGCCCTTCTTGACTAATCAGTACTTCCTGATGCCTTTTGGGCTCTGGGTATCTATAAGCAGCAGGGGATAGTCTGGTATACTTATAGAAAGTATGCACACAATCCACAGGTCTGGACAATATCTCTTCAATTATACACAGATCTTCTTAGAAAAATACTTTACACAAGACCAACTTTCCTTCCTCGTACAGATAGAGCAGGAAGAAATTGGAGATAAAGGTGACTTTTGTGTGCGTAGCAGGGCGGATCCAGGATGGGGGCGATGGCTCAGCTATAGGATTTTACACACAAAAAAGAAGCGCATTCTTGTGTAGGCGACAATGAACCATGCGATCAGCTGCGATTAATTCCACAGTAGTAAATGTCATGACAAATACCCACATGATGGATATGTTGTTGTTTCCCCCATGACGCAAGGCCAAGGGCTACAACAATCTAATATTTCCAACATTATTTTTAAGACTGCAGTGACCCTCATTTTTATAGAGCGAATGGGCCGTAAATTTATTTTCATCGCAACCTTTGCCTTATGTCTCGGTCAAGATAATATCAAACCCAATAAAACAATTTGATACTTTTTATTCTTCCAGGTAGAGCTTTAGGGGAACTTTTCTCGCTCACATCTTCACATCTAATTGCAGAGGAACTTATAGGTTGCAACAAAAATCGCACCTACGCAAGCATTCCATCGCAGTTAGGAGGTGTTTATCGCATCCATGAGACAGACGAAACCGAATCGAAAATCGCCTGCAGCAAAGGGGCATTAATTGCCCCCCACCCAATTCCCACAAATAAATAAATAGATAAACAAATAAATAAATAGATAAATAAATAAATAAATAGATAAATAAATAAATAAATAAATAAATAAATAAATAAATAAATAAATAAATAAATAAATAAATAAATAAATAAATAAATAATATATATATAAATATATAAATACAAAAATAAATAAATAAATACAAGAGAAGCTGTCACCGTGTCTGGACTGGGGAAAGGTTCAGGCGACCTCTCTGACGGCAAGAGACTTGTCGCAAGGCGTGAACAATGGGGTGTCACCACCGTAACAAACCTGGCCTGATTTACGACCTCCCCCCGCCCCTCCCCCGCCCCCCGCCCCCCGCCGTCATTCCCAATACTCAGCGGCCCGGGTCTATGGCCACTAAGGGTAGGCCCCGGATAAACAGCCTGCGTCCTTTATGACCTTCGCCGCCCGCCCAGCAGCCCGATCACGCACCCCAACCCATCCTCACCATGCATGATTCAGCCCACTGTTTGTCAGTTTTCTTCTTGGTATCATGGAGGTATAAGACCCCATTACCCAAGTACACTTCCCCAATGTCAATATGTGTATTAGGTCATACAAAATCAGGTCACGATATTGCTAAATACAAATGGCCATTCAGCATTATGGGGCGTACTCATTTTGGCCATCATACATGATCAGTTGGTAGATACATTATGCTTCTCAGTGGAGAAGTGAATATAGGTGTGCTACCATTGAATGATGCTTAGGTTTGTGATAAGGTAAGGATGAGGAAAAACTACGAAAATTCGTGTTCGATTTTTTTTTTCAATTGTAAATTATTGAGAATTTTATAATCTAAGATATAACTCTTTGGAAAATCAATCAGGTTAATTGTACTTGGTAAGGAAGACAAATTGGGAACTCGTGTACTTTCGATTCATGTTTCCTTATTCTTAATACACGCGATTAAACCGATCGTATAGGCTTAGTACAAGTACATTATGATAGTGGTTCATTATCAATTAACTCCCAAATCAAAGGAAAATATTTTCCAGAAAGGTTACCAAAACCTCAATATTCTATTTCTCCAAGAAAGGTTTACCAGCATTTGATTGGTTATCTAAGCAGTAGGTTTTCAGATGTTTCATGATATTCCTGTTCACAAGATAACAGTCGAAACTATTTTTTCTAATTCGAGGCACAAAACACTGGTGCCCCTCACATTATACTTTTAATATCAATGTAATCGGATAAAGTTTTTGTTGTCTTTCCTTAGATTTCTATCACGAATTACTACAGTGGTATTGTAGATGTGTGCTAGTACAAAGGGAGCAGGTAATTTCAGTCTTGGGCTGGCTGCAGTAGTGGCAGAGGATCGCTCAATCTGTTTGCACGGTGTCATACAGAGGATCGCCATCAATCAACATTATCAGCCCATAAGATGGGCCTGAGGGCCAGGCCTGGTAATAAACCCTATCTCTGCTGCTTTATGATAATCTCGGTAGCTTAGATAGTCATGAGACAAGATGCAGATGTCATTAGGACCAAAAAGGTCTCGATGTGCCCCCACGGATTGGCATTCTGTAGACGTGATTGCATCCTTTATTATTTAGTACCACCGCGCTATATTCACAACTATATTAAAGGTGATATCAATATTCACTCTGATAATTCTAAAACCTTTCATATAGTGCCAGCTGCCTAGATATATACATATCATGTGTATAAATATATGGATTAAAAAGAACTTCATAAATAAAGGTGGCAACATGTTTCCCGTACACACGGGTACAACCATCAGTTTCAAACAAATGGGAATACAGTTATAGACCATTTCCTCTTCATCTTAAGTCATTTCCATGCTGAACATGCTGCAAGAAAATCTATAATTTCCCCCAAAAGACAAAAGGTTTTGATCTTTGCATAGTAAAATCATTTGGACAGTTGGGAGAGTTGTTCAAATTCGTTTTACGAATGGTAATTTTATAATAGAACGTTTCCCCTAATATTTGTAGACTTATATATAATATATATGTATATATATATGCTCATTTTTATCTGACTGGCCATATATCATCAGGTTTTGTGAAGTTATCGATGTCACTGTCAGTGTATTCTGTGTGAAGACCCCAGGGATCAACAAGGACATGACAGCCCATTTGTCGAAGCCCAATCACGTGATCTACTCACAGCGCCGTCTGTCGGCATCAATCAGAGGCTGGGTGATAATAGCGGAAGGAAGCAGGATCGATGGGGAGGACCCACAGCGTCTAATGCCCTGCTAAGACAATGACCATTGATTGGCAGAAAAGGGAAGCCCCACCACCCCAGCAGTGGTCTACTGTACCTCCAACATTGCGGGTCCCCATTCTCTCTGTTATAAGCCTACTCGTATATATCCACCTTTATGACACGTAGACGGCAAAGAAGCCAGTAGTGGTCTGTTGTCACTTCAACACTGAATGTAGCTCCCCTAAGCCGATAACACTAACTTACATATATACAGATGATAACCTTCTCCCTATCCGACCACCGGAGGGACTATTCGGTGGTTGTTCTGACAGGAAGGCGTATGCCGGGAAAGTCAATCGCACTGTGCACTGATGAGATAAGTGACTTTGATCGGTGAGCCGGGGACTTCTGATTTCTTTTTGCAGAATAGGACACGCTCTATCTGAGATTGATCCTGGTGTCAGATTCTGTCCTCTGAGCTAGACAACTTGTGGGTTATCAGCCATTTAGTCACCAGACTATGCCGGATTAGACACCACATGTATTTGGTAGTGCTACATCTTCATAACTTTTGAGAATAAAGCTTTATCGAACTCAATTCCACTTTGATGGACAAAGTGTTATATTTACCTGTAGATTTTTGCAGTAGCATTCATTTCATTATATTCATTATGTGTGTTTTTGTTCATAACTTTATAAAACCATTACATTTAATTAATTTTTTTTTTTTATTTGAACAAAACCATCTCGTTTTACAAACGCTTTTCAGACAGTTGATGTGTTAGTTACAAGCAATGTATTAGTGCAAGATTGATGATGTATAGATGGTTGGATGATGTGTTATATACTTTGTAATTTTTGTTAAACCTGGTATTTATCCTAGAATGAATGATCATTCATGGATTTTACATCTTCGGACCTAAGTTTTCCATTCGTAAGTATTCAAGTCCAACAGTTTGATCCTCTGTTTAAAAAGGTTCTGGTTGTCTATATGTTGTATATCAGAAGGCAATTTGTCCCACATTATGCACATCCTATAATACGGACTGTTCATAATATAAGTTTTGGTAGTAAAAGGTCTCTTCAGTTTAATTTTTGCATCAGTCCGTAGGATACGATTTCCACGTGTTTCATCAACACAATTTCTTAATCTACTATATCTGTATCCTAGTTGTAATATTTGTATTTTTCTTCTGTCTAATAAACATTTCAAATTATATTGCCTTTGTAATGCACTAAATTCCTCTGTGCTAATATAACTGCGATTATTAGTTATAATTCGCAGAGCTCTATGCTGAAGAGGTTGTAATTTATTAACTACATCACTTGTACTACTATCAACCATACATCCTGCATACTCCAATATAGGCAAAATATATTGTTTATACACTAACAAACTTGTCTCCACAGTCAAGTATTTTCTGATATATTCTAACTCATATATCCGATTGTTAGCCCTACCAATTATAGTATTTACATGTCTTCGAAAATTAAGTCCATGGTCTATATTCACACCTAAGTAAACATAGTTATCAACTCTTGATATTAGCTTACCATCCAAGTATATTTCATGACCCGTTGTTTTTGTCTTTCCCTTTGGTACTATTTCCATATATTTTGTTTTTTTATAATTAATTATCAACTTATTCTCATTACACCACTGCACTATATCCTCCAATGCTTTCACCATACATTCTATTGCTACAGAAGATGTCAATCCCTTAGTCAAAACGGCAGTGTCATCAGCATACATATTTAATTGGACCGGATGTCTTATTACTTGAAATATATCATTTACATACAGAATAAAAAATAATGGCCCCAGGGTACTACCTTGGGGTACGCCATGTGTCACTTTAATTTCTGAAGATATAAATTTCCCTATTTTAGTACAGTGGTATCTATCTATATAAGATTTTACCCATTTCACAAAAGTGTCCGAGAAACCATATTTTTTAATTTTTTTAAGGAGAATTTCATGGTTCACAGTATCGAATGCCTTCGAATAATCGACATAACATAATATACTGCACTACTGTGTTCTTCAACATAGTTATACAGATAAGAATATAATATGGTTCATCCCATGCTGCCTTATAAAACGTATCACAAAATGGCAAAATCTTTTGTAAAAGAATATTCAAATTAAAGAAATGCTTCGAACAAAATCACTTTTATAAGCGACTGACCTCAGAGGAAAACATGATAAAGCTATCTTTGCTTAGATGCCTTCACATGTATACATGGAATTAGTCAATTAGGCCTATACTTACACCTATCCCTCTTATTTTGTCGGAATCGTTCTTTGATACACTGTATGCAGTACGTAACTTGAGGTGTAGACTATATACATAGAACCTAGGGTGAGGGAAGGCAGCGTTCACGATCAATACAACCAACAAAACGTCTTTACATACAATTTAGATGAATGGGGAATTAGTCAATAAGGGACAATAGCTTGTTATATAAGGGTAAAAAAACCTTTGCTCGTAAATAGATACAAGGAGCAGATAGCGGAAATATGGACGATGCTAGTCTGAGACTGTGTACAGTTAAGTAGAAGATGTTGCGTGGGACTAAATGGTTATCAAGTCCTGGATCGTAGCTTTCAAATTGACTGAGTCAGGGGACTGTAGGTCTCTATAGTTCAGTACCCATCTATTTTGTATTGTCATTATAGCTTCTGGATAAAACGTAAGAAGCAAATGTCATTTGCATTTTAGTTTGATGTCAGATCTAGAGTTAGGTGTCACTTGAAGATTGGACATTGATTATGTATGTCCAATTTGTCTGGCAGCCCTAAGCTGAAATTCCCTTTGGTAATATTTCCACAGAAGCAATCAATGTTATGAATAGGCTACCGAAAGGCTGTTGAAGGTAAATCTGGCTGTCTGATGTGATTTACCATAGTATTTCGATGATTTCTATGTTTATTCCATAAAACAGTGTCTTTGAATTAGCTCTTTTGCATTAGGACCCTTTCTGTTACCAACAAACATATGTTCGTTGCAAAATTAGACTTATATGAATATTGCAGGACACACTGGAGAAACCTCAAAGAGAATTCGAAATAAGTTACTATTGTCTCCCTGTACTGATATAGGATCATGCAGTCCGCACTTAAAACATGTGTGTAGGAGGTTGTTGCTAAATATAGGCAGGAGACCTACAGGTTTTTATATCAGGGAGAGTAGAGCCACCACTTGTTAGTAAGTGATAAGGCAGGCCTTGAACGCCCAATGCTCATAGTTGTTCTAACCATCCATGAGTAAGGACCTGTATTGGGCCGGTAGCCTGGGTAAAGATATAACGCCATGGATCCATGGATAAGAGGAACACAACAGTCTAGGAGCATTTTGGTTGAGTGAGCTGAGTGAACTTAGCCTATGGATTGGGGACATGCTAATGGGAAGTCAGTGACATTATATCCTTGTTTTGGACATAATAAACATATCCTTTCATGCGAATGTTTGTCACATCTTGGCAACTGGCATTTTATTAGGAGTTGAATATGATCCATAGGACGGTGGATTAAGACTTTGACTAGCATCTTTGAAGAAGTAATCTAAGGAATCAAACAAATCACAAATACAACCTTATTATTATGCAATATCATAGTTGACTGCCGGGCAGTGTAAAGTTGTGTCATATGCAGATCTGTTCAAATGAAATTGCCTCTCGTTTTGCTGATGATGCAGCCATCTTTTTTCCTTTGACAAAAGGTCATATGGCATATCTGGTATTTCTATGAAATACGCATGAATCATAACTCATGGCCACTGTCAGTATCAGAATGTAATTATCATCATGCCTTCTACGTGAGAGGCCACATATACAGCTGCCATTGAGTGGTAATTGCAATGCTGCCTTTAATCACTGGAGCCCTGGTTTGCTCATGCAGTCATAGGTCGACTTACCCAGGTGCGGATACAGGATTTTTGCAAGGGGGGGGGGGGGGGTAAGCACAAAGGTTAAGTACTAAAACGGCATGCATTTGCACATACGCATGTGCCATTTTCCCCTCTTTTGTAGTGTAGGGGTCAAGCAAAAGGGGAGGGATCCGCCCCTGCAACCCCCTGCCATACGTCTCTACTTCTCCACAAGAGGGGGCCCTCTACTCCCTCACCTGGGTTAGAGATTAGAGATCAGACCTGCTTCAAGGCTACTGGCCCAGCCAATCACCTGACGTCACACCACCCTCTGTCCCCCAATCACTGACCAGTCCAGGCCTTCCCAGCAGACCTACCGCTACTATAAGAGGGTCAGCACACATATCACTCATCTCAGGGTGTTCTGGTGGTACATTGGTAGGGTGTTGGCTTCATCATCCAAAGGTGGGCAGTTCAAGTCTCTGTCTTGCTACTGTGGCATTAGATGTTCTCCCTGTGGCCAACAACATGGTCTACCTCTAGGGCCAGTAATCACAATATCAACTTTTAATCTCGCTATCATTGTTTAATTTTACCCATACCATACTTGTATTTTATACTCATTGTACGTTGTCTTTCATCTTTGATAAAACCATGTGTTGTCCTTGTGATTAAAGGGGCATTTACATAGACTCTAGTCTCCCAATAATGGTTACAACAAGTGATAGGATAGGCCAGACGACTAATGCAAAACGTTTATTTTTTGACGGTCGTATAGCCTATAGGAGATTATTCAGACGTATGAATCCAAGTGTATTTTCTGCATATATATTAGTTCACGTATATAATGTTTGTATAATGTTTGTATGTAAGACATGGACAAAACTCTAATCACATTCAACTCTGAAATGTGTTAAGAACAACCGATTTCTTTCATCTGCTATTTTGAAGGCTGCACCTTTTAATACGACAAACATTCTCTGAGAGGGTAAGATATCTCAGATCGCTGATCTGGTTCTGGTGTTCATTCTATGGAAATGCATTAACATGTTGAATTAGTTTGCGACACGTGCACCTGCACGTTCATAAAATAATGCATTTCATTACTGAGAAGCATGACCCGTATGTCAAATAACTGAGATACCTATTAATCCAAACGGTGGCCAATAAAACATCAATTTGGCTGTCTCAGCTCTTCATCCAGCTATTCTAATAAAGGCTGAAGAAATTACTAGTCTAGCTCTGACACTACATTATGTGGGACTGGGGCCTCATTACATACATAGCAGTGAGTCTTGATATACTTATGAGAGCAGGTGAGGGAATGGAAGCAGGTCCACGGTTTGAAAAGACAAATCGGGGCCAGATCAGGTTAATGATAAAGTGATTGATTTGGCACCAACGACACTAATATGCATCACATGAATACTAATTGCTTACTTATGGAGCTTAATCTGTTGGTTAATCCCCCGAGGGGGACCCAGGTCAGTGCACTGACTAAAACCCCTGGGATTTATTAAGCCATAATTACCCAAGTAAACCCTAGTAAATCGACCTACCTGTCTATAGCTATGGCCATGAAGGTGAACACCGACGCCGAGATGGTGCAGGGGGCGATGAACTGGCTGAACTTGCAGTAGGTTCTCCCGAAGTACCAGTCACTCCGTATCATGTAAAACGAGTTAAAGAGCGTATTGAGGATAGTTATCAGGGCGTCGGCCACCGCCAGGTTCACAAGGAAGTAGTTTGTCACTGTGCGCATGCGCTTGTGGGCCAGGACGATCCAGATGACGATGATGTTTCCGCCGGCGGCGACGAGCACCATGGCGGCGAAGGCGACGACGTAGATGAGCTGGACGTACCAGGCAGGGATGAAGGGGTTACCCCCCTCCTCCAGGGTCCCATTGGTGGTCAGGTTGGGACAGCCGGACGTGTTCCAAAGGCAGCAATCGTCGGGCACCTCTCCCAAGGTCAGGAGGTCGCCGCCGGTGACGTTTCCGGTTCCGCTCGCTCCACTTCCGGTGGCGAGTCTGACTAGGGTGCCGTTACAGAGAAACGTCTGGAGGGAGAGACTGAGGTTTCCCGACGGGTCCGACCCGACCCCGACCGCCGACAAGGACGACGGCGCCCCCACAGAGGACACCGGCGCCGCCGCCGACGCGCGGCTGTCGCCGTTGTCGTTGTCAAAGGACATAATGGTAGGTGCTCAACCAATGGCTCATCGGACGTCCCCGCTGATCATCTAGAGACTCAATGGGGGCAGTTCTCGGCAGAGTGGCCCAATGCCTATTGGCACTGTGGTAGCAGCGCGCACTGAGGCTATCATAAAAGGCCTGTTACAACTACAAAGACACAATCCAATAACACCGCCTTGTAGAGTTATCGTCAGCGGACTAAGGTACGTCTGTGGCGTAGAGTTTCCATGGGTGAGTGGTCTATGGGGGCCCGGCCGCCGTAGTACTAGTACCACCACTGGTCACAGTCACACGACGTGCGCGTCACCGTAACCCTGGCAACGATGACGTCACCACCACGCTGGAGGAGGCTGGGGATGGGTCCTGGAAGCACCCCGTGGAGCAGTGCTCTCCTGGAGGTCCATTTGACCACTGGTCACTCAGCCCCACCGGACGTCGCACCTGTCCGTCCAGTCCATCTCCTGAAAGAAAAGAAGAAATCTCTCAGCATGTGACGAATGCAGGCATTAAGGAGGAAGGAGTGTGTCATCACGTAACCAGTTTGGATATTTAACGTGACAAATGCAATGACATAATGGAACTACCAGCATCTGTGCTCTATCCATGCAGCAAATACCATTAAAATGTGATATCTTCTGACATTTGCAAATAAAAAAAAAATATATTTCTTTTGTTTTCAGTTGCAAAATGCATTTTCTTTTCTTCCCAAGATATATGGTCTGCTCTAAGCGCATGCATGTGATATAAATTACGCCTTATGCTTATGTACTTGACATATGACTGGTTTTACTGCGTCGTCGAATAAGCTGTTTTAAATTGGAGGTATAGCCTTTTCAAAGTACAATGTCTTAATATTTTAAATTCACCGGTATAATGCTCTAAGTTGGCTCCAAGTCATAATAATTATGTATTGTTAATGATTGTTAAATCTATTTCTTTGATTTTACGCATGGTCTATGGGGGCGGACTTCTGATTTAGCTCTCCTTTTCAAACAAATTGAAAAGGGCCAATGTTTTCTAGAATTAGATTCCACAGACGATAAATCATTAGCGCACCCCAAGGGTGGACCTTTTTGAAAGAGGGAGGCTTCTCACAGCACTTAATTATCTCATCAGCTCCGAGTGACAGCACTATTATCAATCTGTCATTGAACAGGAGCCGTGGGATGTGCATGGCTACTTTGGTATATCAAACCTGTCCCTAGAAATGGGGCGGGAAAACGAGAAAAAAATAAACAATGACACGCATCTCTTCATATAAGCAGAACCCTGCCGTATGGATGTTTTTAAAAAGGGGTCCCTTATGATCACTCAGATTTTGAAGAGAAAACAGTGGTCGGCCAGGATGTTATTCTACCAAAAACGCAATTGAAATATAGAAGGAACTTAGATCGCTTGGGATTTATATAAAGACCGTCACGAAACGTTTTTATCGTAAACTAGTAAAGTATCCATCATCTTTATCAGATAGCGCCAAAGGCTTTATATGGATTTAGGCTGTTTTTCTCCCGATGAGGGTTCTTCTTTTTCTCCTGCCTATTCCTTAGTGGCACCACCGGCAGCCTACCCTATTGACTTTTAGGACCCCATACACTGATTTACTTGATTTTATTGAGTGGATCCCCAGCCTCAGCGCAATGGGGGCCTGTGCGCATGTCCGGAAGTATTAGGACATCATTAACTTCCGGTCCCTCACACCCCGCCTTGCTGCCACAGCTCGAATGCCCGGATGTGAAACCGAAGACCCGGGGCATAATGGGATTGGTCACGTGGCAGTGTTGGGGTCACATGACCCTGTTGACCGCTGTCCAGTTGTTGACGAGTCCTGACGACCCGGGGACTCTGCCCCCGCCCAGCCAATCTACCAGCGGGGGTTCTCCTGGTCACTAATGTATATGTATATATTAACTAATGCATCCTTACATCTTATAAGTTAACTCCAGTTCTGCTGCGTACCATTAAGTAATACAATCTATGAGAAAACGTACATCGTCTTTTAACTTACCAAAACGCAATACAAAATTTAGTTATATCTTATCTATCTCTGTGGTAACAGCAAGTTTTGATTATCATGCAAATTTCAGTAGATCCCATTCTAGACCTAATGTAATTCCTTGAAACAGTCTATATTTGAACATGTTCACCATGTAGGTAACCTACTGCCTTTTCTATTACTTGAACAGGTCCATCATGCGGGACCTTTGGTGATGAAAATCCTATGGCGAACTTAATGGACTTTACTGGGACAAAAACTAACCTATAATGTTGCCTGTTATGCGCAGTACCCTTTGCTAATATGTGTTCTATTGACCTTCTTTGAGAGCAATTGCTAAAACTTTAATAAAAAAACAATGCCATTGTTTCCCTTGTCTATAGCATTTGCCAATATGGAAATGACTTTAGAAATGCGACGAAAAACTAATTTCAAATGGCCCTTAACATCCATGGCCGAGCAAAAAACAACAATTTGAGGGCAGTGATCCGTGCGATACAGCACTGATTTCTTTTTTTTTAACTATCAAATTTGTTCTAATTCCTTGGTTTGAATATGAAGGATTCACATGGATTTCAAAGTGGTTTACACAAGATTTCTCTTCACACTATATCTGTGTTAAAGTTTTATACATAAGACCTTCACTGCCCCCTATTTCAAGGCTGGCTTGCCTTGACAGCTCTAATATTTCAGCCGTAGCTGACCTCCGCCACCTCCGTTGACAACCCCCAGCTACAGACGGTCGGGGTCGCTCTGCACTGTCGGCGTGACGCCGTCTGATTCAGAAATCGATTGCTTCTTAAGAGCTTGGGTTCGATTGCCATGCGTTTTTGATAGTTTCAGCCCAGTTGTTTTGCAGTGTTACAGGTTTTTTTTTCAAAAAATAAGTCCGAGAAAAATTTGTGATTAATTGCCTCTAGAAAGGATAATTAATTCCTCAAAGAAGTGAAGAATGGGGTCAATAATTGTTCCATGAAAAAAAGTAGAATTCACATGAAATTGCACTTCAATATAAAAACTCACGGGTTCACCATATAACGCACTTATCACTTCGCCTTTTTAAGTATTTGAATATACTTATTCGATAGTTGAACCATATGGTCTAATAGTTACTATAGCTAGGTATAGGTAGAGTTTGCTCCCGTCCAATCTTTATGTAATGCATTATAGAGTAACCATATAAGTGTCAGTTTAACACAATTTTCTCATCATTTCCTCATCGTCTCAACGCAACATTACCTTCCCATCGTGGAAGTCTAACATGATAAACATCCCAATCTTTGTAACACATATCAACTGATACACTTAAATGTATCATGCTCTCTCTACAATTAAATCAGCCATCGCACGGGTACAAGCTTCAGGGTAGGATACTGTGATAATTGTATACACATCCAATCCCTCACAAAGCCCTAGCTACCCACCCATTCCCTGCCGAATCTGCCCCGGGTGTGAACTCACTTATATTGCTACAGATTGGTTTTAGCTAACCCAAGTACTTCCCAGTACTTCTCTTCAACTCTTTGAAGCCCCCTCGGAAGATGTGACCAGATGCTCTTTTTTTTACAAGAAGGCATTAAAACATGAAACTACTAACTTGTGCTACAATTTAACAAGTGTGTGAGCAGTAATAGATATAGGTGTGTATTCCATTATGAACGATTTACAAGAGTTGCTCGTGGGTTGTGAGAATCTAAATGTTAACCCTATGGTAGCATAGAAGAGGATGAGCCACAATGATCAGTCGACCCATAGAATCACCATCAATACTACAGAAGTTTAGGGCAGTCCATGTTGATAAGCGGTTTTCCTTCAATACCAAGTCTACATGACACAAACAAACTGGACCATTGTGTTAACATTTAATGTTAACACAATGGTAGCATAGAAGAAGATGAGCTCCATACAGTGATCAGTGGACCCATAGAATCACCATCACTAGTACAGAAGTTTAGGGCAGTCGATGTTGATAAGAGGTTTTCCTTCAATACCAAGGCGACATGACTGACACAAACTGTATATTAATATAGGCAAATGAGATTATTTCTGAATCGGACATGGATGAGGATTGCAATATAACTATATTATAGAGTGTACGCTATTTATCAATGTGCGGTATGGTACTACTATTCGTATCTGCTGTTAGTGTTGTGCTTTTCGGTAAGATAATGGCCGATCGAGGGGGTAAAGAAGGTTCAAGACGTCTGCCTGGTCAGCACTATGCCGGCTAGCCTACTTTGTTCAGGAGAGAATCTGAATTCATGTTTTTGACAAATAAAAAGAAACTTTATGTAGTATTGATAGGAAAACAATTGAGGCGAAAATAAATTATTTGCGCGAGGTGCTACCACGTTGTGAATTCTGAAACCAGCAAAATATTCTTACAATCATACTGTTTGTTACACAGTGCAGTTTCCACTTTGACGAATGTTCTTTGACGCCATCAAACCAAGAAGAGCAATGGGAGTGTAAAGGCTGGAACCCACTAAGCAACTTAATTAAATTCTGGTCGTTTTCACCAGTTCTGGTCTCTTGGTTCTGGTCGAAACGACCAGAACTGGTCACAAAACACAAAAGAAAGTGTTCCCACTGAGCGATTTTCCAGAAATCGCTCAGTGGGAACACTATTTCTGGTCGTTTCCAACTATTTCTGGTCGTTTCAACCAGAACCAAGCGACCAGAACTGGTGAAAACGACCAGGATTTCAGTTAAGTCGCTTAATGGGTTCCAGCCTTAAGGTTAGACTACAGTGATGGACAGGCATTTTACTCGTAATATCTCTGTTGCTTTTGGTGATATCTCGACATGTAATACATCATATAAAAGCTGTGAATTTTCTTTATCTTATGACATATAATGATTTTGGAACAGACATAGATTTGGGAAAATATTAATTAAAATCGTATTTTTTCAGTTTTATTTTTTGAACAAAGATTTTTAATTCAATTTTATTTTCATAGCCTTGAAACTTTGTAGCATTGTCAATAGCATTCATATGGAGGGAACCATGTCTCAGATTATTAATTTAGGCCTTAGTTTTGGTTTTATGACAAAAAACGGGTAACTTTTTGTCATTTTTTGTCAATTTTTCCAACTTCATTTTCTAGATTTCATAAAATGAAGACTAAAGCTTAAATAAGAAATCTGAGACATGGTTCCCTCAAAATGAGTATGATCTATAGGCATGCCAAATTGTATGTGTTTCCCTTTATTATTGACTGAGATATCTTAGTTCAAAAAATAAAAGTACAAAACAAGATTTTTACATTTCGGGTTAATTCATATTTATAGTCTTCCACTCATAGAAACATGATTTATATCATAGAAAAGACATTTAAATGGGTTATTCAATGATGTATGATAGATTTTGGGACAGTTGGCAGCAAACTTGACAATGTAAATTGTTATTAGTGCCGTGAAATAGCCGCGCATAACAGTAGTCTAACCTTAAGGGTCGTTAAAATGCATTATAACCGGCCCGGCCTAAGCGCGCGACGCATCACCTCAGTAGGCTGCACTATTAAATATAATATTTTAAGCGACAATATCGTGTGAATTAACTTCATTGTAATCACTGCAGGGTTTCGCCCTATCAGGGCCTTTCCTATGTATAACTCGGGTTAATAGGATCCCCTATCTGAGTGGCAAGATTGGGTGCATTGACTTGAACTATAATGTGCGACATTTTATGAACGTGACAGTATTATAAACGTTTGTTTGGAACTTCTCGTACACATGGTCTTATAAACATGTCTTAGTAGTATATGGAAATAGGAATTCTTCGATAGTCGTATCCACTGGTACGCGATAATTTGTGATTTTATGAGTAGTACATAAAAATAATACTTTGAGTGTGGTTCTTTAAGAGGGGTACCCATTGAACGACTGAACTAAATTAATGGTCTTCTCTATTAGTTCTGGTCGAAAACTACCAAAATCAGTGTTCCCATTCAGTGATTCGACCACTTCTGGTTGTTTTCGACCAGAATCAAGCGACCAGAACTGGTGGGGACGACCTGAATTTAGTTCAATCGCCCAATGGGTTCCCCTCTTACATAGTTCATCTAATTCAGACGATGTCGCATATCCTCTACTTAGTATACGTGATGCTATGTGTGCGACGTCGTATACACACCCGGCTCGACAATCCAGGAGGGCGTTCCAGAGCTTTTTTACGGCAGTTTGTAAACATATACGACATCTATATGATGAATAAAGTGTCCAGAGAAAATATATAAATTATTTTCTTTGTCCAGAGGATATTTACGACCATACGTATACATGTACGACCATTCGTATACAGTATTTTTTGTGGATATTTACGATAGGTAATGGGGGTCAACGTAATTCCATGTTCTCCATAGGAGCCAATACTAAACAGGGTCGTATGGTCAGCTATAGAATGATTATTTCTTGGTTTTATTAAGGAGGGCATTCGTATATTGTATCTGTGTACGCTCATATTCGTAAATTCATATTCGTAAACCTTCAACCAGCTCTAATAATGTATTATAATGATATGCATGACATATTATCACATGTTATCACATGTTATCACATGTTATTTACGACGGGTCGTAAATATTTACAAACATGTTTCAATTCTTTACGATACGGCGTGGACGATCCTTTGGACACACTTCATCAGAATAGTCGCAAATTTATATTTGTATATTGGGTATGTATTGATCTGTCGTAAATAAGCTCTGGAACGCCCTCCAGGTTTGTAAAACATAATAATTTGAAACGTTAAGGTTGACAAAGCAATGCTTAAAACTCAAACCCAACCCAAAGGCTTCAGGCATTAATCTTCCGATACCATCTCATATAATTAGTATTGTATTGCAGCGTAAGACAGCTCTCCTCGATGTCTACTGTTATGTTCCAGACTAGGATTAATTGAAATTGCAATCCTGTCCACAATTTCTTTACCAAACCTGTGGGACATGGGACAAAATCGCAGTAACAAAGAGACAATGCTTAATCTAAAATGATGCCCTCGCGCAAAACTGTCATAAAAATACAAAATTCAACTTGGGAAATTGCCCATTCAAAGTAACCCTTTGGATCCGAACTTTTATTCCATGTCGTGATTGCCTTTCACTTTGTGTCATCCGCGACACAACTCAAAATGGAGGAGCCAAACAGCTACAATTTCATGTCTGGCCGCCGGTGAATGGACAGAGTTACCAAACGGCGGATAGACCACTCCTAAAAGGCAGTATTTGATCGCCACAAGAGTCCGCCACATTCAGAGTACGTTTATCTTTATCTCATTTAAATGTTTGCATTAAGGTGTGGAAGGACACTTGTTGAAAAGAACAATCGCGGAACTTGTCGGCCTTGTCCTTTCATATAAGTATCAGTTCATCATGACTAAGATGGTACCTTAAGCATTAAGAAGTGTACTGCGCAACATTATCCAATGAAAGGTTTCGTATCACATTTTAAATCACAGAATTAAGTATAAAGTATCCTTACACCTGAATACTGCGTTATGTGAGGGTCTAGACCTTCACCATGACACCAGGCCACTCTAGACCTCCCTAAGGTCCTCCCTACCCCCTACATCAGAGGGCTGGCCCCACTGCCCTTCGACCTATCGTCTGGGTCATAGCCATGAAAGGGCGCCCGCCAGCTCACATCATGAGATACGCGAGACATCGAAAACTTGAGATGATGTTAAAGCACGCAAATCGTAGAAAGATACTTTGCTTTATTCAACAGGGCAAAGACGAACAACCTTGCTTAGAAAGGAATCATACCCGGAGAAGTAGCCCTGACAGTGATAGAAAAGAAAGGAAAAAACGGTTAAGGAGAGGTTAGGCAGTATGATAAGTGCAGAGAATGCCCGGCCAGGTTGCAACATTACAATACCGCTATACGACAATATTTTTGTGATCTGTCAATTACAAACTAAATGGCATAACAGAATTTTACATTATCTACACTGTGGTAAAAACCTTACAAAAGCACATCACGTTATAATAGTACAATTTTTCCACCAAAAGGAAATGTTATAAAAACATATTACTTTGTATTGGTTGAAAAACATATCCAATTCTGCAAGTCACAGTGTGATGTAACGAAAGTATTTTGCAGCAACAGTTTTG
This sequence comes from Lepidonotus clava, assembly GCA_936440205.1. Classification (NCBI taxonomy): domain Eukaryota; kingdom Metazoa; phylum Annelida; class Polychaeta; order Phyllodocida; family Polynoidae; genus Lepidonotus; species Lepidonotus clava. The sequence continues at coordinate 47,503,384 of OW387135.1, read as the reverse complement.
GGAGTCATAAAAATTATTATCATAACAAGAACAAAAATAGCCTGGTACATATAAATGTCATTGGAACATTAGACTAAACTCACATCTTCAACTGGGCAACTATAAAGAATATACAATATGTGCGTACTATAATGACTGGTTCTGAACAGGAGTATAATTTGCCGAGCTTCTCATAACGCAAGCTTCTTGCTAACTCACGACACCAGTTGCTATGAGCATCCAGGAGGGCTGCTCAGTGTGCCTCTTTGTACCTTGTCAGAGCGCATTGCGAGCAGCTCGTCAGCCACCTCCTTGACGTCAACTGTGCCGCGTCTCCCGAGACGGACCGTACTGCGGGCAGAGCCGTCTAAGTCCGGTCCCCGGGGGCCAGGGGACCTTCTCTGTGCCTAAAACTACTCAAATATTAATTAGTCCCGATAGGGGGCTGCGGGCAAACTCAACACCACTTAGAGTAAGAATGGCGCTGTTCTAACTTGTTGTGTTTGTTGTTAGTGTGTAGGAGCTACGACAATGGTTATCCAGGTACCAGGGAGTGAACAAAGTTGGTCGTATAATTTGAAATTCAAATCATCCTGTTAATGTAACCGAAGGGAATGGCCCTAGACCCCTAAATTCGACACGGCGACATGGCCATTTCTTAAATTCGACACGGCGACATAGATGTTTCTTAAATTCGACATGTGACATGGCAACCATAGTGACATGTGACATGACCCTTTTCTTAAATTCGACATGCGACAGGATGCTTATAGTGACATGGCAAAGTATTCAAAGAGGTTTTTCCTGTCACCTATAAGTATTGAGTGGTCGGGTGTGATATCTCAGAGTCAGACCAACAGAAGATCTAGAGAGGTGCGGCTAGAGTAGAAGGGGCCTTTTGGGGGTTTATGTCCCGAGCTTACGTCCATAATTAACACAGGTCATTAGCACCCATCTGAGAGATATAGGGGGTCCATGGGCGGTGAGACTTAAAGGGCTGATACCCTCCAAGGCCGGACATGGGATCAGGTTACTATTTAATGACCTGATGAGTTGTATAGGTGGCTACCAGTCCATTCTTATTTCTATATCTACAATCGTTTCTGACTTTTGATATCTAAAAGTTATTTCCAAGATGATTACACCATACATGAATATAGTATTGAATAAACGGTGATCCAATTATTATCACTGTTTCACTCTTATGAGCGTAATCCTTGCAGATCATTGTGCAAAAATTAGTTAGTTTTTTTGATTATGCGTTTTAGGGAATAAATAAATGCAGTATGGTCGCGATTTTAGTTAGTGCCCAAGCATACAACATACTGTATTAATTATGAGCTGAATAGAAGTCTTTTGCCGTAGGTTCAGGCATGAGAGGGACCCGACCCAGCAGGGTCCCTGGTAGGGCCCCGACAAGTGGTCAGGGTGTTAACTAGATAATTGGGCCAGGAGTCCCTCAGAAGAGGGCCGGTATGAGAGCTGTGTCTCTCTTCGGTCTATACTCGTTCCTCGGACACTGTATGGGGCTCACTACCATCCAAGGGCATCCTCCTTGTTATGGTTTGGAGTTTCCCACCACGTTATTGTCGCGCTTGCCCCTCGCCACCCTCGCATGTGTGAGTCCAGACTCTGTGTGGTGAGGACAAATTGCCCATAGATTCGCCACAGTGCAAGGCCCTTATCTAAAACACCCCAAAAGTAAAAAATAGCTCGAGATTTTGCGATACAATGTTTACAAAAAATTCTGTATTTCTCAATTTGATTACTATACCTTCATGTTTTTGACCATATTATATTGATCATAACATTTGGCAGAAAATGGTTTCTGTTATGATTTTTCTCTTTTGGTATACTAGTATCTAAAGGGGGTCGCACATGGTATGACTAAAATGTTAAGATTGGAAGCATCACATCATAATCATAATCATAGACAGAATGACACCCTCAGAAAAATATATTATTGCATAATAAAAGTGTTTCTAAGTGTAGATTAAGGAAATATATTCTCACTCACAATTACATATTTCCCTGTCTTTGGGATGATTTTCTCTAAATATGTACCATCTGAGGCGTTCTTACAAATTCATATCAATTCACATAACATAACTATGTTCCCTTACAACGTACGTATATATAAATTTCATGAATTAGGCCTAGCCTGAGGCTAGGCCCTACAGGAAATGAAAGGTTTTGTATTTCGTGTTCCTATATCTATAAACACATGGAACTTTGACAGCAAAAATAATAGTAACCCTTGTTGGATGTGTCCATATTTTTTTTAATGAATTTCAAAATGAGAAATTGTCCAATTTATCTATTTACATGTACATAAAGCTCAATACCTATTCAACTGGAAAATTACAAAGGTCCCCAGAAATAAAAGCATAAGAAGCATTTAAATATGGTGTGTCTGTAAGGAAATTATTACTCCAGTTCCCTGAAATTTAGATAATATAAGTGACACTAGCGACATGGCATTTCCCTTAGTGACAGGGGACATGGCCATTTCTTAAATTCGACATGTGACATGGGGACCCCCCCATCTAGGGCCCCAAGGGACATTTGTATAAATATGCGGGGTATTTTAGATGCGATCTTTGGTTCTACAGATTCATTTTATCATTTCCATAATGTTATGACCTTGAATGATAAATGGGATCATTCAAAAGTGGTCGTCGACAGGCACATATGTTGAGGACATTTCAATGATATCCAGCTCGTGCACTCACCATAATATATATTGTAATAATTACGAGACTGTAGCAAGGAACTCCGTTGTTTCTACTATAAACCAAATGCCAAATGTAATGAGCCCTTCCCCCTTGCCAACATGTGGACCCAGGAGTCTCGTCCGGGAAGAGGTCAGTCCCCCAAATGACATGATGGCACCACTGGCCAGAAGACCTACATCTACCAAACGTCACCTATAATGGCCTTATTTCGGCCCTCACACATACATAGGGCCTCAGGGCTGGGTCCATAATACACTTAGAGGCTCTTGTTATCAGTATGTGACATAGCAGAGGTGCCCTAATACGGGACGTCGGGGAGATGCGCTAATGCAGTCCACTGCCTTCGGAGCCCATGCCTGCTAACAAGGTTTGAGAAGGAACAAAAGGGATTAATCATCTCATCCTGGGTGGCTGATGGAAACCAGGTATTCCGACCTGGGGAATCTGACCGGGGTGGCAGAGCACTGGGTGGCCTGGGTGGGTTTGGTAGGTATACCCACGGTGGATTGGGTAGATAGGGCTGAAGCATAATACCCGGCCCAGGTGGGTTGGTTAGGTAGGCCTACGTTGTCAGACGGGGTTCGGGGTGGGTGGATGGGGAGGTAGACCTACAGCACATCGTGGGGCAGGTTTGGGTATGTACATTAGGCCTACAGCATCCCACAGGTTATTGGTAGGTCTACATCATTACACAGGGTCTGGGTGGATGATGTAGGTAGGCCTACAGCAACACACAGTTCCAGAGTGGGAGCATTATCAGTTTTATCTGCAGTTTAACCTCAGACAGAGAGCATATCTATAATTAATCTAATAATCATATTCAACTGCAGGAAGATCTTACATAAAAAAAAGTGTTTTTTCAATAAAAAATAAAATATCCTGGGTATTACATCGCCAAAACCCATGACTTTAGAATATAGATCTTGATGAATTGTACCATTTTGTAGAATGATATTTGGAAAGACTGGCCAGCATAATTCTAAAATAAGTAACCATACACATTAACATATCCTGGATTTCAGGAGCTAATTTGCATTGATAAAAGAAGACGAACTTAACTTTAGCAATAGTTTCTGTCCTTTGCTGTTTTCACTGATTCATATTTTTCTATCTATTTCTATTACAATCAAGACACTTTACAGCGTTCTTCCAGTCTTGTACATGTAGTATAACTTCTTGTTTTAATCATATACACTAGAATAGAAATGAAAATCAAAGTTAACTAATACAATCAATTTTAAACAACTTTCATCTGTGGTTATTTGTTGGGAAAAATCATATTAGACGAAGACAGTTTAAAAAAGAAAGTGCCCGAATTAATCAGTTTAAGAAAACACATGCTCAGTGAAGCTTGCCACGGTAACACCCCAGACGTCGCAGGAAAAAAGGTATTCTATTGGGCTCATCTCTTGACATTGTTATGTTCAAACGAAGCAATTTTAATCACTTCTACTACGGTTACTGTGACAAAAACACTGCATTTGTCAGACTGTCACTTTCTTCTAGCGTTATTATGTGGCATTACATGGCTAGTTCCAAGTAAATGTCATTTTGAATAGGTGTTGTCTGAACATCACCTATCTTTTAGGTCCTGACCCGTGAAGACCTCAACCAATTATGTATGTAACTGTTGTGTAATTTGGGTAGTTTCAATCTGATGTTAACATTTTATCAAGTCAGCTGTCTGTAATGCCTGTTATACCATATCATAGTGAAGGACAGATAAAACAAAACAACAGGCATTGTTTTGTCGCAGCTGGACTGGCAGCTGTTCATGAACAACTTGAGTGTTTATCAGCCTTTGCTCATACCACCTCGAAGCTCAAGTATAACTGTCTATGTTCATGTGCATTTAGCAGCTCAATTATCATTTTCTCTGCCTGTGAGCAGGTTGGACATTACTCAGCCAGCTTGCAACATAACAGAAACGTTCTGCGACCATATTTTTAAGTGAGTTTGTTACTTACTAAGATGACACATAACAATTACGTTTAAACCTCACCAAATCAGAATGTTATTATAACATGTCTTTAGTGAGGTTAGGACAAAACCCAAACAGAACATTATAAGAACATTTTGTGTGGTTTGAAGGACATAACCAGAACATTGTAATAACATCACGGTGCAACATCATGGCAGTATGTTGCAGCAACGTGATTGGTAGTCATCTAAAGAATGTAACAAGAACCAAATTAAGAAACCAACCAGAATGTTGCTGCAAAATTTGCTCGCCACAGGCAGGAGAAAAATTCATGTACAAACATTATTTTCTCTGACTGTGAGCAGCTTACACATAACTTTTATCTGCCTGTTGGCAGTTCAATATAGTTTTCTCTACCTGTGAGCAGCACAAGCATTTCTTTCCTTCCTGTGCTCAGCTCAAACATTATTTTTTCTGCCCGTGAGCAGCTTATATTAGCCATTATTTTGTGCGCATGTGAGAAGAAAGACATTATCAATTGTTTTCTACCTGTGAGCAGTTCAACATGACTTTCTCCGTCTGTGAGCAGCTCTAGTTCTATTTCCGCAGCTTGTGAACAGCTCAAGTGGTACCCTTAGCAGAGTAGAAGGGTGGAATGAGCTGGGTGGTAGGGACTGCGGTAGGGCATTAGCTCCCAGTGTACACGGTCCCGGATAACTCAATTTATAAGGCGGCAGAAGGCGCGGCCACCGTCACATTTCCCCATTATCTGTAATGGCCGCCCGGGCCCTTTTACTCGTCTCCTAGAACTGGTCCAACTGACTAGTGCTGGCCAAAAGGCTAATGCTGTCAGGTTCTTCTACTCTATACGGTGACCAAATGTATCACGTTCGCCTGCCTTCTTCAGGTAGAGAAATAGCTGTATTTTAGTCCAATATCTTTGTTAATCAAACTGTTTTAATTAACCCTTTAGACCCCAATCCAGCCCTATCCGCCCCATGGTGTGCTTCCCAATTCAGCTGTAGCCGCCCGGAAAAACGGCCGTTTTTTCATCATTTTTCCACATTTTTCCAAGGAAAAATCCTTCATGAATATTCAACATACACAATCAACCAATATTATCGTTTAAAAGCTGATTAAATTCCCTATCTAATGCTACAAGTCCCATTTCAATAAAATTTGTTGATTGGGTAGGGTCAGTCTTTGAATTTCCTCAAGTACAAGGAAATTCAAAGGGAATTCTGGAGGGAAATCCGGGGAAATCCCGGGGAAATCAAGCAGTTCAGGTATACATCCTTTATGGTCTAAAGGGTTAACACATTAAACATCATCGGTGATACCAGTCACCCATCGCTGCTCCCTTGCTGTTTTAAAGGCATCACGAGTTCGTCGGGATTCCTCACAGCCGCTGGCTCCCGGTCTCCTTGTCACTGTAACTCCGTCGCAGCTCAACAACGTATTCCGTCCCGCGGTGCATGGCTTATCAAACGCCAACCAGGAAGGCTCCTCGGCATTTAATCCAGAAAATTCTCCCTACCAAAGCCATACGGCAAATCTACATTGGTAAGCCACCCTGAGAAGCTATTTAAAAGATAATTTACTAAATGAAGCCGTGGAAGCCATCCTGGGAAGCCACTCGGGTAGGTAATCTAGAAAAACTACAACAATAAGCAGCACGGGAAAGTTATTCAGAAAAAGCCACATTCGTAGGCCACCTGGGAAAAGCTATTAACATCTAATTAATAAAGCTACAGGTGAGCTGCTGCTCACTGTTGGGAATCCACTGGAATCCATAGCTCACCTCTCCACACATATGTATATGTTATTTGAATATTTACGTTGATACTCGAATACTACCCGTATTACTCCAACCTAGGCCCACAATTGCCCACATGCAGGCTACCATTAACAGTTATTTCATGTTATCTAAGTAGGTAAGACTATCTACCAAAAACCTACTTCATACGTTGAAGTCTCTCAACCTAATCATCCTCTTCCCTCCCTTCCCCTCCCCCTCTCCTGTCCCGTTGCTTTAAATCCATGTATATATACGTAGTAACCCTGAGGTACCGTTTCAATGAACTGAAACCATAAACATCTGATAACTTATTTGAAAGACATAGTATATCAACATTTCCAAGAATTGGCATTTATTTTGGTCTTATCGTGGGCGATTGTATGACGCTCTAAGCCTGCCTATTAAGAGCCCCGGCCGCATGGGAAGCTCTCAAATTAAACATTAATAATTTATTTTCAAAACAAAACTGATAGGAAGTAACCTCTCTCTCTGGAAAAAAACACTCCCTAACCATGCCACTTTATCCTTGCCGTAAGCCCTCACAGAGGACCCTCCCACTCCAGTCCTAAGGCCTGTTCTAAGGACGTCATCCCGCCCTGCTCCTCCCACTGCCCGCCGCCCCCACCTCCCTGGGGACGCGCCCACAGCTGACCCCGCCGGGTCCGGCCGTCTCCGGGCGGCGGCCAACGACTGGAACACGCACCGCCACCAAAGCAGGCCAACGGCTACAACGCCGCTTCTGATTGATCGGCGCTTCACTGATTGTCTTTAGAGTCTTGATACGATCTGAATTGTGCAGGTTTTGAACAGTTCAAATTTTCAAATCTGAGTATAGGATTGGGTGGAACCAAGGAAAGCCCTACCTAATACAATAGTCTGTCAAGTGACTATTAAGCCTTCTCACACAATAGGAACGCTACACTTCTGAATCAATAATTACTTTTGGGGGAATTTGTCTGTTTTCAACAAACATACCGTTAATCCTATAAAGTAACGAATAATTTGAAATGTTGATGAAACAGACTATATTGATAAACTCGCACACCTTCCAGGTGACACGTACACACTCACACGCAAACACAAACACACACAAAACATTGTGCCCATACCCTAACCACAAGACCAAGCCCGCTCTACCCTACCCAGCCCTCCATTCATGCACACACAGACCTATACACCCTTCTCACGAAGCTGCACAGTGCAGTCCTGCTAGGCTGCCGACCAATGTGGTGGGAGTCCCCTCACTGGGTCACTGCACTGCATATAGGCAAATAGTGGGACCATTTAGAACTTTTTTTCTATATCCAAGAAATACACTAAAAAGAAAGCAAATGTGCCCTTAAAAGCACTCATAATGGTATGTAAAACCATTTGTTCTTTGCTACAAGTAATATAATTTAAAGATAAAAGATTTAGTTTAGATACATTAAGGAATTTGTCAGCCTAGCTTGACATTTATGTTGAAAGGAGGGCAACTCTAAAAAAAAGTTAATCACAGGTACTCAGCAAGAGGGGTTGTTGTGGACCTCAGGTTGAATGGGTGTTCAGGGGTCCTGGGGTGTGGAGCTGAACTGATATGAACAACCACAACTATACCCCCTCCCTCACCCCTCTTCCATACATACAAACTGTGAACTACTAGCAATTACAGACCCTTGGCCATCTGAATGGTCACTAGTTCTCAGTTCATTTTGCTCCAACCATAGTGGTCAGTGTTGCAGACTGCACTCCTCTCACCAGGTTTCATATTTTTGCTAAGAGGGGGTGCCACCCTTCATACGAAGGGTGTATAGGCTATGCCCATACCCTTACTCCAAGACACAGACTATTCTCCCCTCCCAAACCCTCTTTTCATACACAGTCAACACAAACACACACATACCTATATATTTTGCCCACACCTACGAGACCCAATCTGCTCTCTCCTCCCATGCCCTTCGTTCACCCCCCTCCCACACACAGACCTATACATTTTGCCCATACCCTAAGTACAAGAGCCAGCCTACTTTCCCTTTCACACTCACACACGCACGTACACGCACGCACGCACACACACACACACACACACACACACAGGCTTATACATAATGCCCACGCCCTAACTACAAGACCCAGGCCCCTCTCCCCTCTCCCCAGCCCTCCGTTCCTCCCTAGGGGATTCAGCGGCCCGTAACCCGAGCGTCGCCGACTCCGGCGGCCGACATCTGTCAAATGACTCCGGGCCGCCGACTCCCGTCCCCCGCCTCGTGTGTCTGTCGACTCTCAGTACCCACGTCGGCTACAGTACCCGCCGCCCCGCTATGCAATCCGCCCAATAAAGGCCAGAGGTGGGTAGACTTGTAGCAGTTAAGGCTGGGCCTGGAAGGACAACTTGGCCCTCTCCTACTGGGGATGTTTGCGCGTCTGACAGTGTTGGGAGAGGTCGTACATTGAGTTGAGTAGGGGTTGGTGTGTGGGGTGGGCTCGGCGAGGGGACTCTGCTACACAGATACCTCGGTGCAAATAGAAGTAGAGAATGTGCTTCTGATGCTACGAGAGTGACACGCGGGTGCTACTTTGCTTTCCCCCACATTCAGTATTTTATTGACCTTCAAAACTTTTAACAATGTGGTGTTATTTGAATACGTAACCTTCGTAGGCGCTTGCAGAAAATGGTCTTTTTCACAACCTATGGACAATTCTCACGAGCGAAATAAACTTCTGAATTTTACAAGTCAGATTTAAACTAAATAATAAATGATGTCGTGGATGCATACCTCACATGATGAAATGAGGATTGCAGATAATAGACCTGTCCACTTTACCAGCTAACCCACCACTTATTTCTATGATATCAACGCTTTTAGAAAAATATTCATCATACTTGATTCACCATAATTTTCCTAGCACTTTTACCCAAAACCAAACTTTAAGCTTTTACTTTCAATATGATGTTATATATGTAGCTGTAGGACTGGAAAACAAAAATGGCATTTTCCTATAGGAAACAGTGTTAAAGCCCTTCAGCTTTGCCCACAATGTCCAACCCTAAAATCACAAAAACATACCTTTTTTTGGTTCACCTAAAAAAGAGGTAATTACCTAATTGAGAAAAAAAAATCATCCTCATTTATTAACACCTTATTGACTTAGAAAACACAAGTACTAACCCATTTACACAGATTCGTGTCAGTGCCTGACTTTCCAAAAACTGCAATTATGTCCGACCTCTGTATCATGCCAGATATACATCCCAAAATGGACAGGTCTATTGTAGGTTGTGCTGCAATAAAATTAATATTCATATTCCCCATCATTGAAAAAAACATAATGTTTGATATTGAAAGATCCTATTATTATTATTACGACAGCGATGAGACTGTGTTATTGATTGGGCATATAAATGGCTTATACCTTGCGCTATATCCAACTTAATTGGTTGGCTTTGCCATTAATGACCCAGAACTGCTCAATTACCTATCCATTCCTGGGTTAAGGGCACGGGCTAGCAGTCATTAGCAACCCAACCACGTTTATTAAAGGCAATCTGTAAAAAACGAGCAGCTCATTCAGGGTGCAGAGTAAACATGTCCTTCAACTCTGAAAAGGTCCGGCCACCTCTTACACACCAAATACACCATAACCCATAGAAATGGCCACCTACGAGAGACCCGATGCTCTGAGCAGCTCACTGAGGGTGTGATACATGTAGATGGATGTGTTGACGAGCTGCTCACAGGACCCAGATCCGACAATGAGCGGGTCCTGATCTGCTCACCCTAAACAGACTGATGGCTGAGCAGTTGTAAGGTCAGCTGCCCACGCTGACCTCACCAGGCTGATCGGTTTGCCTCTTTCTATGCTGGCTGCTACAGGACTCAAGATCATTTGCGTATTGCTTACTTGGTATTTTGTGTGTATGCATACAAACATGCACCATCGCACGATACAGAAAGTAACTGAGACTTTGTGTCATCAGTCTAAATGCACATGGGACGACTGGGATTGTTAGGATTATGAACAAGGTATGTATGGCGCCTCTTAGAAATTAAAAATAAATCGATTATTGCATCATAAAAATGTTTCTTATCTTGGAATAATCAGGAAATTCATTTTCATATGGAAGATCCATTTCCCCATCTAAAGAAGCATTTTTCCAATTCGTGTAAGGGCAATAGAGGCACGCAAATTGTAATTTATGTCCGTCTAAAATTGAAGGGGAAGTATCCCAATCATATCAAGCAAGTATACCCACAAAGATTAACAGTATACGAATAAAAAGGTCGAGTTGTTATCCTTATCTACTTTATAGCAGATGATAAGCTAAGGAGATACTAAACATATACCTGGTGGCCTCTGGCTGGCTGGTTTAGCTCATTCTATTAGTGTAGGGCCGTTCACACGTTCCTAGAATTGCCTTCTCAATGGTCATATGCACTTGCATTCCAAGCATGTGCCAGATTCTCAACATTTCCTAACGAGATAGACCTTGTGCAGACATAGTCACGTGATCCCACTTTGGTGATCAACATAATGCTGAACAAGACCACGTGGCCATGCAATATATTCTAACTGTATAAAATCCATGTTATGATATAATTGTCGATTTCAAGCAAGGGAGTTTGTCTAAGTAGAATTTTACATAGATATTACTGTAAATGGCATAGAATTTGGAAAAATAAATATTATAGAGTGATCACCAATAGGGCAACCAGTCCATTTTCAGAGGTATAACTTCATCTGCACAGCCTCTATATTGGAAACTTTGATTCTTTTTGGTATAGTCACGTTTGACGTATGCGTTTGAAGTAGTCCACATGAGAGCTGCGCAGAACAATTGGGCTATATAGTATGTTTATAATCATCTGTCATGAATGTTCATCCTAATTTAAATGTGTGATCTATATCAACATTGGAAAACCGTTATGAAATTTTTGGGACAATCGCACGGTGTGAAGCAGCCTGAGAGCCCTCCTCTTATCGGCTAAGTGGGAGGCTATATACCCCAGTAGGATTACCGGGAATGATATAAGGCATAATGTGCCACTCACGGTTTGTTATGCAGGGAGTAAGAAGGATAGTGTTATTTGCATAACGGGGGCGGCGGGTTGTTTATTATATTTGGGACAATATAGACGTCAGTTTACCCGACCATAAAGTGCGATAAAAGGTGTTTCGTTTGGCTGAGCGGTGCATGGAGGAGGCCCACCCAGTGTGTGTTCACAGACCGGCCTGGGGATGAGGGGGATGAGCCCTGGTGTTCAGATTAACGAGGAGGGATAACAGTCCAGACAGAACAAGTAGGAAACAATCAAGTGCGAAAACATATAGATATATATCAGATTTAAAGAGCCATCATACGTCCCCATAGACGTCAGGTGGTGTCGATGTCTCCTGGATGAGTACTGATCCTCCATTATGTAGTAAACTGATGATAAAATAACTGTGCGAAATGACTATGGAATGGAATTCTTAATTTCCTTAAAGGAAATAACTCCGTCCCAGACAATCACTTATCACTATGCAATGGAATGGGTGGTGTAAATATCATATAGAAATGCTGATGCATAGTAGATATTCTCTTTCAAATCCTAGAATTATTGAATTGTTATCCTTCCATTTGATAAGGTACTTTTACTTCAAGCAGTCTTGTAAACCAATAAGAATAATTCATGAAACACAAGGAATCCGAAACTAATTCGGGTTTTATGAGGAAGGAGGTGAAAATGGTAAAGTAGGATAGGTCTTGCCTACCAAAATCCACTTGCAACAACTTTTAGGAATGGATAAAATGTCTTACACAACAGTGCGTCCTCCTGTTATACTATAGACGATGTTTTTGTTCAATTCATAGACGAGGAAGATGCAGTTTGAGTGCAGATTTTCAACATCATACATTTCTTTTTTCAAATGGTATACCTTTTAAAACTCTTATATCTTGTGTGATGGCCTGCCAAGAATTGGAATCGCTGTATTATTGATTTTGTATGTATAACATCTTCCCAAAGGCTCTGTGGTAGGCATACATTCTCAAAGACTCAGCGGTAGGCAGTTCGCCTTTGCACCGCCGTCTAACATCGGAGTATACCTTAATGCCTGCCTGTGTATACACATGCTTACAGGTCATCAGACTTGGCGTTCAGATAAGGGCGGGGACGAGGCAGTATACGAGCCCTGTGTAATGGGTATGTGAAGTAGACATATAAACCGAACTTAGGAGTGCCCGGGTGTGAATGCACTGGATGCAAGGCGGGCTGGCACGAGAGGCAAAGAAAAACGTTTTGGAAGAAACATCTGAGAGAAGAAATTGCCTTGGCGTGGCTACGTAAAAGTAGACCACGTAGGCGTGTGCATGTTAATGACCCAATTCACAGCACGCGGTATATACTTTGCCAATGACCATTACTTTGATCGGGGTTTGATGGGTATGTCTCCCTTAATGTTTATGGCATAGCTCTCTTATGAATGATAAGGCTTTAAGTTGGATAGGACATTAGTGAGTACCACTGGAATAGGACACCAACTAAAGCCTGTATTTTGCCCCTTGCGGTTTGATTACTTGATCTTGAGCAAACCGCGACAGCATATAACAGCAAAATATCGGGAGGCAGAATAGGGGATTAACACCCTTAATGATAGATTCACGTCCTTAATTATCACTTCATTCTGGATATAATCCCCAAGCAGTCTACCTCCCAAGTTAGTGAATCCCCTTTTTACATGTGTTCGCATAACCTTGTTGACCCAGGCTGGTAGACATTGCCAGCCGCTCAGGGAGGCTGCCCAGAGCTGCTCCGAGCAGTATATACACACTCAGCACTCAGTTTACATATTTAGTTCTCACTGCCTCTCAGGGCTAGAGTGTCTACGGCCCTCTGGAGACCAGCCCTGCAGACTCTGTTTATTGAGCTGACATAGTCCACACGCTAGGTATTTGATTCGTCACCTACCGAGTTTGCTTAACTCTGTAACAGTTGTAAAGAATTCTGGTCGTTAGGTGCGTTTCTTACCCAAAGGCTCCTATCTGATTTCCTGGTAAGTCCTCAGACACTCTAATACCAAGAATATCCAAATTCTGTGTTCCCATTGAACAATCCGACCAGAAAGTTATCAAATAATGGTGAATTACTTGGAAATTATCTAACATTATTAGATATTTGTTGCTGTATTCGACTAGAAATGGGTTCCATCGCGCAGTGGGTTCCCAGCTTAAAGTGTCTTAACAAAAGTGTTGAATCGATGATAGCAGTCATTGTTTCACAATGTCTTGGCATTTATTCAATCCGACAGATTCAATAGTCCACTGAATCAATTTGGTCGAATTTTGACGTTTAGTTGATATTTCCAAAAACATGATCCAACAATCCCAAAAGAATTAGGGGACTGATGTACCTGCATCCAGTCGCTCAGTTTTCAACCGCTGAGCCCCATGTCTAAAACCATTTTCTAATAGATCACTCTGAGTATTCTTAGCTCAGCTGACGCTCTGAAATTCTATAATCCACGTCCGTTTTAACGCTCTTAATATCCACATAATTCCTGATCCCCAAACCATTGATCAATTCATTTTTTTGGAAATAATGTAAGGTAATCAAAGAACTAAAGACAGCATATGTCGTTCACCCTATAACGCTAGGCTTCTTAGAATGTACTTCTTAGACAAGAAAATAGCTTAAATTGCGTTTTAGATACATAATTTAGATAAATCTGTTGCACACAGCGCAAAAAAAAAGTGAGAAATAGTCCTCTCACTCTGTGATGTTCCTTTTTTAAATCAGAACATTTTGGTTAACTCTCTTTTATTGCAAATGATGTTTGATCTAAAGTATGAATCATAAAGACGTTCACTCAACGTCAACACACAATAAGTGAAACGAATTAAATGAAACACATCTTATATTTCTTCGGTACAAGGCTTGTGAGAAATTATCTCCCTCGACAGGAAACAACATAGTTAAAATTCCTATTTCGACAATTGATCAAGGACAATTGATCGTGCTTCAGCTTGGTTACATGTCAACATTTTAAGTATTATTTCTTTGAATTAACAAACCCGATTGCATTTGCTTACCTATGACAAATACTTTTGCTAAGGAAATTCCATAAAAGATGATCAGAAACGAGTGAAATCTATCTATAGTTTATCTTCTGATCAGTTGAAATTTGGAATTCTAGTGAAGCCAGAAACAAAGCGAAAGTGTACCGGCCAAATATACCATCTAGCCGCTTGTCTAAGTTAAAACAAAAGTATACTATGTGTCTATCTTACTAATGAAAAAATCTGTTCAGGAAGATACGCCTTTGACCTTTTTCAAAGACAGTCTGGCAGACCCCTAGAGTATCCCCACTGTAGAAAGACAATATAGAGAGTTCCTTCCCTAGTGCCCCATCCCCAACAAAGTCCCATCCATTCCTAAGTCACGAACCCTGGGTCAAATGGCAGGTCTAGAGGGAAAACAAACCTTGGCTATACCAGTAGACTGGCCTTGACAGTGTTTATCAGGGCATCCTATGTATGCAGGGTGGACCTACATATATACGACATATGAAATTCTGATCTGTAAAGATATAGAGTTTAAAAGTTTCCAATACTGATAAATTCTTATATATGAGGAAACTCAGATTATTTTTCGTGATAACATTTCAGGTAAAAGGATATTGGTATGTGACAATTTGAATTTTTTTTTTTTTTGAAACATTTTATTTATTCTGGACGGATTTCAGATTTAGCATCTGTTCTTCTGCTCCACCCAGACCTGGTGGTACATTGATTGTTGGTCTGAGCAGCAAAAAAAGGTATGACGATACAATAGTGGTTCATATAGTCTGTACATCAATAGATATGTGTGATTGGTTGATTTTTGTGCGGGTATGGAATGGGATGGATGTGCACAAGTTTAGTGTTGATACTTATATAATTTTTGGGGAGTAGAAATTACACAACATGTTTATTTATATACAGGTAAACATCTCAGAAGAAAAGATAAAGTGTTCACATGTTGAAGAGTCTTTCGTCTTAAGGAAAAGTTATATCAACCATATTGTCTACAAACATTTGTTTCAACTTAGATTTAAACAGTGGTTTAGTTGGTATTGAACGGACTTCAAAGGATAGTCGATTCCAGAGTATACTTCCATAGTAGTATGGTGTCTTTTTGTAGGAAGTTGTATTTGGAAAAGGTAATGTTAAAGTTTCTTCTGGTTCTCTGCTCATGTGAGACGAAGGTCATCGTGCCCTTAGTGATAGCCTTGTGCCTGATTAACATTATCAATTGAAAGGCCCTGCGTTGATCAACCAGCAGGGTGTTTGTAAGATGGTACAGTTCAGGAATGTGCATCTCCTGTGGATGTTTAAGATTCAGGCTGCATCTAAGGGCATGGTTTTGTAATATCTGTAGATCCTGGTTTTTACCTTCAGGTATACTTGTGAGTATGAGACTTCCATAATCTAAGATACTAATAAACATGGCTTTTACAATGCTTAGTGAGGTGTGTGTGGTTAACATTGATCTTACAAGACGTAATATATGAAGCTTATGACTGGCAAGCTTAAAAATATAATTATAGTGTGGTAGCATGCTGAGACCCTGGTCCACCATCATGCCCAGATACTTGTAACAGTTTTCATAACCTAGAGTGTCGTCTCCAATGGTTATTGGGTGCGTTGTTTGCCATTCATCAACCAACAGATTTCTGCTCTTCGGGAAGAACTGTGCTTTGGTCTTGTCAGTATTTATGGTTAGTTTATTATACCTACACCATTTTGAAATATTATTTAGAGTATCTTGAAATTTTGTAAGAGGTTCTGGTAGGGTTGGGTTTATTTTGGTAGTAAGAACAAGATCATCTGCGTAAAGTTGGACTTTCTGGGTATCAGCATGTTCGGTTACATCATAAATATATAACAAGAAAAAAGTCGGGCCTAGCACACTGCCCTGTGGGACCCCGTGTGTGAGGGTGTTTGTTCGACTGATCACTCCGTTTACATCCACCATTTGTCTCCGGGAAGCTAAGTAGCTATTGAACCAAGCACAGGAGTGTTTTGATATATTATAATTTCTTAGTTTTTTTAATAGGATGGTGTGATCTACTGTATCGAATGCTTTCCGAAAATCTATGTACACAGAGACAGAATGGTAGTTGTCGTTCTTGTTAGTATGAAGGGTAGATGTGTAGTCTAGTACAGCCTCTTGGGTAAAGAAACCTTCCCTAAAACCGTACTGGAATTTGGTAATTATATTTTGTCGTTGTAAAAAGCTAGTAAGTTGTTGGTGCACAAGATGTTCTAAGATTTTGCCTGGTAGGGGCAGTAGTGAAATTGGTCTAAAGTCGCCTGGTGTTTTTAGGGGTTTGTACTTTAGGTATTGGAACAACCATGCCTTTTTTCCAATCGTCTGGGAAACATTTGGTGGTTACAGAGAGGTTAAACAAGCTGAGAAATTTATTCATAAAGTGATTCATGATTATTTTCCAGATACAACTCGAAACCAAAGGCATTCCACTGGATTTGTAGGTCTTAATTCCACTTATAAAGATAACCTATCCACTTATAAAGATAACCTATCTATCAATGTGTGTAATTTCCTTATGCCTTTATTATTCTAGATGTGCCCTGAGTTTAAAAAAGAAACGTTAACAGATGGATTTGACTTACTACATAAAAGGGCATGTAGCATGGAAAATTGACTAGTTTCACCCCCAGAATAGTACAATTGTCGTCTTAAACTACCAACCAGTCCACAAGGTCTGAGTGCAAAAACCTGCAGCAGGAACCTAGACAATAGCTGGCATGCAGGACGGAAGCCTGGTCCCCACCGAGGCAACAAGGCCTCTCTGTTGAATTGACCACCGATTTAAAGTTAATCATCAGGGATGGCACCCGGTTGGCATATGACAAGCCCTTTTCGGGGGATAAGTCGGCTAACTATAACCCCACAAATGTCAGTCAAACGGCAGATATTTGGGGTATTTAGGAGAGCGAGTGTCCACAGAACGACAATGCAAATTAACCTCGTTTGTTGGCACTCATTCAGTGTCAACCCCTTTCTATCCCCAACGACCAATGCTTGTTGATGCCAGGAGTGCTTCGGGGAGAAAGGCTCATGTTTGAGGATGAACTTAAGTCAGCAACCGACTAGATTTTACCTTGGTCAGCCAACTAATACAGTCATCTTCGATCATCTTAACTGTAATGTGTAATGCCTCCTTATTCAAGTTATAAAGGCATTCTTCGTAGATCAACATGTTATTTCATACGACTCACCCAGACCACTTATTACACAATCATGTCAGCTGAATGTAAGAGCTAATGTGGCATCTATGACATGATAGTCTCCAAATGGATCGGAAAAAGTGAGAAAAAGAAAATCACAGAAGAAAAACAGGAAAAAAGAGAGAAAAAGGTAATACTTTATCCCCCGGTTAACCAAGCCGGTGTGCTGGTCAGTGACAGGGCTCATTGGTCCCGGAAGCTGTCCACCAGAGCTGCCCCATTACTTCCGGCGGTCACTGCACCCACCCACCCTACGGTTAGGGTTGGTGCGTGAATGTAATTGGTTTCCGTCTGTCAGCGCTCGGCCCTGATATAGGAGGTGCTATCAGTGGGAGGCTGCGGTCACTGACAGGGGGCGGCGATGGATGGCTTCATCAGGCTTACCCGGAACTTATTTGGGCAGGGACATTTCCATCTGAGTGTATTAAAACAATACTAATTATCATAGAGCTGGGAAGAAATAATCTATAAATTGGTTGCCAAATGTTTGAATCTATGTTGTACACCAACTATAACAAATTAGTGAGGGAAACTTGTCTTTAAACAGTTCATAAATAGGAAGTAGTCATCATCTAATGTTAAATGTATTCCTTAACTCAGCTGTTCTTTCCATCATTGTTATCATGGGTTCAATGTAATGTACTTGTAGAAAAAAATATATCGATTCATTTTGTCTATATTCTTTTGCTAGATTTCCACAAAATGTCTGGAAAATTAGAGGCATGTTGACGTATCATGAGATTCTGGACCCACTTCACCTTTTAAGGCATATGAAGCGTAGAGTGATTGAAGAAGGTAGAGTGATCGAGTGATGTAAAGATAAAACAGTTTTCCCGCATCTAAGAATAGGCTTTGAGGTTTGCATGTCATGCGAAAGGTTTTGCCCAATTTGTCAGGGATTTTCAATTAGATGTCAATTGAATAATGTAAAGGCAATGATCCAGGATGCCACAAAACAACAATCGATTATCTTTTCATACATTTTCCTCTACTTGCACCTTTCGTTCCAAATTAGTCTTTTGCTAGAACGATCGACAGTGATTCTATAATGAATCATATATCTTATAAGAATAAAAACAGAAAATACTGCCAACCAATTTCAAATTCTGTCTAAAATTGGCCCATTGTTGAATTGCGAGTCATCAACTTCAGACGTTTTTATTAAGTCATTGTTTTTCCCGTACATATTGTTTCTAATAAATATTCTTCTCTGACAGTAAGCCTGATTAAAACGAACCTGTTTTACATATATTTTCAGATATTTATAATTCAGTTTTTACAGTCTCTTCGCCGCCACAAAGAGCTATTCCACATACTTTCTAAGGTTAAAGTCAGGACCTTTCCTGCACACATACAATGAAGCAAAAACCTTCCTTGTTTTAGACGTTTCTATAGTTGATCCTGATGAAAAACTATTTTAAGCCGGTGATCCACAACGCGACAAAACGCCAACCGATTTTCCTCTAGTGCATTTTGCACATATTTAGAAATATATTTTAGGGTAAACAATCCCTTGGTGTAATGGAAATTGAGGAAAGATTGATGAGGAATGACATATCATACAAGAAAAATCATTATTTTTTAAACTGTTTCTGAAATCGGTCCATAATCGGTCCAAAATCGCGCCGTGGATCACCAGCATAAGGTGCCTACTTTTTCTGAGAAGCTCTTTTGTCGGCCAAATATCAATCAGATCATCTTTCTTGGCTTATGGTAGGTTTTGTGTCATAAATGACTCAAAGCGTCCAAGACTTAAGATTTTATGAGGCATAATAATATATGCAATCTGTGTTATTTCTGTGACCCTTTACCAAATTGGCACTGTCGCACAGATTCAAAATTGATATACACAGGGGAGTATATAAGGCTCCCTATGGAGACGCATTAAGGCAGCCACAATAGAATATGCATCATCCAAGGGGACACCGCTGACAGCACAAGGTCTCCTGGTAGGAATACGTTTTACTTCCTTCTTAATATTCTGAAACTATCAACATTCACAATATCCCATCATTATCGCCAGTGGGCCAAAATATTTTCATAAAACAATGTCTACTTACTATCTAGTACCTTGCTTAAACTGCTGGCTTCCAACTGCTTCGATCTTAATTTGGTTAATGGATAACCAGGATGAGCTCATAGCAAGTTATCATAAAACTCTCAAGTATAACAACGAAATGTTAAAGAGAGTATTAACTTACTGTGTTGTATAGTTACTTTACCGTTATTGTGGCAGTTTTGAAAAACAAATGAAACCTTCTCTGCTGTCAATGTTTCATCAACGGTCACGCAACAATAGCCCGTCGCAGTGACATAGCTGTTGCCAAGATGTGTGGTATCTATGGCTACAGGAATGAAAGAGCTAATGAAACTATAGTCAATTTTGAGGTCCGTTTTGGTCCCCACGCCAACTATAAGTTACCAGTCCAACCAGTTATTTTGCTCCTATAGTGCATAGCATATTAGGAAGCCTCTTTTTTAAGTCTTCCTTGACTTTATATGGAGGATTGAGAAATATATGCAAAAAATACAGCTTATTGTCGTCGCTCTAGGACAAACATTTATCCCAACTGTCGGAGCTGTTCCTCTTACGAAAAAAAGATCAGTTATATCGTGTTATGCACCTACTGCGTGAAGCTATTCGAGCCCTCTGCACTAAGATCTTAATACATGTACAGTGGAAGCGGGTGGAAGATCAGCTATGCTGAACGGATTTTCCAAATAAAAAACGGAAAAAGAATGAATCCTGGTGAGGGGAAAGCAGTACAATACAATATGAAACAGTGGGCGTTGGGCCTGGAGCAGAGCCAAGTGATAATAGGTGCCCACTTACATGGTCAAGGGACTGTACTTGTTAGCAGTGTGTGGAATGTGTGCGTGGAAACATACACACGAATGTGTGCGTGGAAACATACACACGAGGCAATTCTGAAAAGGTCGACTGACTGGCACTAAAATCGGTTGTTCTACAAGAATAATTGGCTGATTTTAGCACTGATTCATATCAAAAATGTATATTCCTATATTGCATACCGATTGATTATTTGATTCGGTGCAAAAATCGGCAGATTATCCTGGTATAATTGGCTGATTTTATTGTTGATCTTTGATAAGTGTGAAAAACCAATATTTTTCCTTCTTTTGATTGAACATGTAATCAATCCGATTAAAAGGAAGATTGCCCAATTGCTTCATGAATAGTCACGACAGGTCAGATCCGCATCCCTGGACCCCTAAATACGTACTCAAACTGAGCTCCGAAACAATGCCTCTTTGTTGCTGCCTGTCATTAACTTGTTTGTATGATTGAAGTGACTTCACAATGAAAGTCAGTTAACCCTGAGAAATGCTTTAATGCACTTATATACATTATTTGTCACTCTGCGTGCAGTGTGGTGACATGGAAGATGACTTCCAATACCTTGGCCTGCTGATGACTTGGGCCCAAGTGCAGAGGTCCATTGGAAAGTTGTATACCTCTGGTTGGGTCCGCCGCCAAAACGCTACCTTAGTTGTGGCTTGTCTATATCTAGGGCAGGACAAACTGAAGCTTATTTTAGCATTGCCAATTAATGCTTTATTCATATTTAAGGTATCCATTCTAACAGTTTATCATAGATGAACGGAAAATTAAATGTCCTAGATCAACTGCTGAGAAGGAAAGCAAAAGATTCCATACATACATTTTTGTTTCTTCTACCCTAATACATGTTATAACGTTTTCACAGAAGTTTATACAATAACAAAATGAAAACAGAGTCAGTATTTCCATTATGGGGTAGCCTTCCACTGTAGTTAATCACCATATGCCTGTAGTCTAAGCTCAGCTGCCAATTGCTAGACTATGGTAAAACTGCTGCAGCTTCACCACACAATCTCTCTAATGAAGCACTGCAAATTACCCTGAGGAATAGGTCTTACCTACCTAAACTGCTTACGGAATGGACAATCTTTCACTTTTAGGCTTATTAGGATTGGTTGTGGCTGAAGAGGGGCCTAATCTGGAATCCCCACAGGCTCCAGTTGTCAGACGATTCTGGCAACACCGCTGTCACAATATGTCTAGTTTCTGAGAAGGGAATAAGTAGTTAAGGGCCCACTAAGTAGTTGCGGAAGAACAACTGATGTTTTGTTCATATCAGTGAATTCCCATCTATTGGATAGGCAAGTAGGCCCTATACAAGTTTGAGACAGGAAAAATTATATTATCTAGCTAACGGTGTAAGATTTAAGGCCTTTCAGTGCAGGTTGTTATACTATGGGGAGTAAAGGGCATATTCAACTATGATTTGGCCATTGATATCATTTGCGTTGACTCTAGGGTTTTATGCACAAGGCGATTGTTTTTGCAAGCGACACTTTCTGTCTCTCGGATGCAGCAAAGACATTATAGCTGTGACAATATGAAAACATGGGGGCTAAGATGTGATTATTTTCAGAAGGAATAGCGCCCAAAATGTAAAAAAAAAGATGAGGGTTGCGAAAATCTGACATTTCAAATCTTCCAAGATCATAACCTACGTCATAATCTATCTCTATTCCCATTGTCCAAAATTACGTGTATGCATGTCACTGTAGGCAAGTAAAATACCTTATAGTGGAATAATGTTATACTCTCTAGGGGTGCTAATACCGCATTGCCAATGCTTACACAAAGGTGCTTAAGCAGACACAGTGGTAAATACAAATCATCGTGTGATAGAAAAGCAATGTAAAGGGAGAGACAACACTCGTTCCTTAGTAGTTCACATTTACTGCATAGTAGCACGGCACTAATTTTATCATATCTCCTCCAGCAAGTCAGCCGCATTGTAAAACATCAAGTTAAAAAGAAACTTAACTAGTTTCATCAAGAGACATTCCGCAGTTGTAATTTAATTATTACTGATCGTTTCTATAACTGATAAGCAAATCTTCCACAGTTTTGTCTACGTTTCTGTATGAAATAGTCATTTTATCACACATGTGACGTTCTTTGGTGAGTCAGGGTTTCCAAACTCTACGACGAAGAGACTTTTGGGTTGCCTCAGTCTCGAGCTGAATGAGGAGTCTGAGCGGGAGACTGATTTGCAAGATCAGTCGGGTCGTCACTCATGGTTAGAGGTTGGTAGTGTGTGGCCAAGCGGGTCGCACCTTTGTCTCTGCAATGTTGGGCCGACTGCTTACTATTTCTCAGGTTATTTCGGGTTTCCTTACTATCTTCGGGCCTTTTGGGTTAGATAGGTTTTATTTGATCATTCACTGCTAATATTGCATATCTTAGGCTTGGAACAGTTGGAAGGCAGGACATCTTAAAGAAGAGACGTGTGAACACAGTGAGTACCAATAAGGAACTCTTAATTCTGGGCCAATCTGCCCCCTTTTATAGGCTACAAGTTGATTCCGATTGGTTTATGTTGACCACGCGACCATCGTGATGTCACATCCAGTTAACAAGTTTTTCAGTCACTTGTTGTACCTGATTACAAATTTTGGTCCATTTCGTACCCATTTTGTCCCATTACACCATTTCATTATTAGCCGGCATCTGCTATATTATTTGATTATTTCACAATACAAATTGATTACACTCGTTTTCTAGTTCAACACTTCATACCTCAAATAATGAATGGACAATTAATCACAACACATTTATAAAAAGACTGGTGCATAAATATCTTAACGCAGGAAATCTGCATTCACATTAATTTGTTAGAATGTAATCAAAAGAATGTGTTCGGTTATAAACATTCAAAATGAAAGGTTAGCCATGAAATCACCATCTTCCCTCAATGTGTTGCAAAATACCGACTTTTTCATTTATGTTAAACCGAGGAAATTAATTGCCAAAATAACGCGGATAATCTTTTCAAAAGAACAACAGGAATTAAAAACTAAACGGTGTTTGTCATTCGACTCAATAAACAGGGAAACAAGCAAAACGCCACAACTGGAAAATGGAGCATTTTCACCTTTTATTTGGAGACACATTTCTTTGGAGCCTTCGCTCTTTTTTTGGACTCTTTTCCCTGCTCATTTTAGGCTGCTGCGCCTTTTCATCTGAGACAGGTGTCACCTTAAAGTCATTACAAATACAAGCATGTGGCTCACCAAGGACATTAGTGTACTTCCTTAAGGTGGGAACCCATTAAGCGATACATCTCTTTTTGGTCGTTCAGAACAAATTGAAAACGGTCAGAACTTAATTAAACAACCAGGAATGGTGTTCCCATTTGGTGATTTGACCAGAAATCTATCAGAAATTGGAATATTGCTTGAACAATATCTAGCAATGTAAAATATTAGTTGATCTGAGATATGACCAAAATCTATTCACATCGCTCAGATTGTTACCACCTTCAACAGTTCAAGCGGGCAATTCACCTGGCAACAAAAACGTGACAATGGAAGAGAAATGGTTCAGCAACAATCTTTTTTGAATTGTTGCTGACCGTTGCCCAGAAAAAATATATTGCCCATCTGTTGACACAGGGACAAAGGGAATAAAACAGGGTAAATCTGATGGAAGCAGTTCAACTAAGCAATATTTTTTTATTATTATTTAGTGGGTATTATTGTGCTGCTCATCTTTGTTCCCGAGTGCTGCCCTTCAAATGTAAGTCTGGGTTTTTCAGGACCGAGTTTTTACCAGTGTTTTTCTAACCGAGTAAGAGGCAAAAGTGCTGTCCTACCATAATTGTTCTACTTCAGAAGTAACAATTGTAAATTATGTTCATAATATCAAAATTCATCAATTGCTTGGGAATTATCTATATGTGACATATGACTAGACCGTGTCATTTGTTCCTTTGTTCCTTTGTTTAGATACAACCGTCAAGGTTTTATTATAGTGTGAAAAATACAACTATCTGGGGATAGTTCTCGATCAATGTTTGAATTTAAAATCACATTTTAATAATGTGATTAAAAAATTCTCATATAAGATCTTTCAACTTGGCAAGGTGAAGAAATTTGTAACTAAAGAAGTACGAGTACTCATATATAAACAGTCAATTCTTCCTTTGGTTGAATATGTTAGTTATGTCTTAGATTTCTGTTCAAAATCTGATTTACTTAAGTTGCAGCGCCTTCAGAATAAAGCTTTGAGATTATGTTATGATATATACAATCCTAGGGATATTGGAACTGACAATCTACATTGTATGGCACGCATTGGTACATTGGAAGCCCGTAGAGATTTGCAACTACTTATGATGTTCTTTACTTGTAGTGAGAATGATGCATTTATACAAAAGTTTAACAGAGTCGCACGTCAAGCAGATCGCATTATCTTTAAATTAAATCGAATAAATACTGTATTATATGAAAAATCCCCTTATTATAAGGGGGCTTCAATGTGGAATAAATTGCCATTCCACACTCAAAATGCAGGTTCACGAAAAGACTTTAAAATGGCACTAAGGCAGATCTAAAATTTTGCTAGGTTGTTTCTTAGATATGTACAATATATTTCATATAGATATTGCTAAAATAAGAACATTCTTATGATCAGGACTGTCTATTGTGTAAACTATCTTTGACATACTCATTGTTGTAATATAAGCATCTATGTTCATCACTAAAACTCTACACTTTCTGCTGCTGATGCTGATACTAGCTAAGCAATGGATGTGGCAGAGTTCTAATTTTGTTCATTTATATGTATCATGTTAGCACCTATATGGAAGATCAATTCATGTAATTGAGTATGGTTTAATAATAAAAAAAAAAGAATTATGCTTTTGGCAACTAGTTTGTAAGAACTAATGCTATAGCGGATATCTGCCTGAATGCTTGATATTTAGTTTGGGTTTCTGTAAAGTGTTATAAACTAAGCAGTTATTTAAAGGAGCCTCGGACAAGATGCGATGTAACGCTAACTGTCTACAACGTCCTGATAGCACGCTATGATGTTCAGTCAAGTTATTGGAAAGTTCTGCGACGTCACATCATTTGCTGGTAGCCACTGTATGAACGTCGGCAGTAAGTGGCCGGATATAAGGTCACTTTTTAGCGTTGTTTTGTGAAGCTCCGAGATTTGCCTCTTTAGCCTTTATTGATCGTTTACTACCTATCAAATGATGTTTTATATGGTGGCCACCAAGCGCTCTTAATCAGAGTGGGCTTTTCACAGTAAATGTTGGGTGATGGCCTGGGGCATTGAAAGCAGTTTAGTGCGATCCACTCCAATAAATGGACGGCCCGTAATATTGTGGGGCTGTGGAAAGCGAGTTTTATTGTCCAGAGAAGGTCAAAAGGACAGTGTTCAATTCCAACCCTAAACAGGGGCCATTCTTGTGTATGAGTGATGAGCGATCACGTGTTTACATTACTATCATATATGTTCATATAACTCTTAAAATAGAACACGTTATATAATTAAACTATTAATTTAGGCAGAAAGGAGGGGTTACACTATTTCGGCACTGGTTTTGTGTTCGCTTTATACAATCAAAAGCTAATTAGGTTTATTTCTTTGTGAAAATATTAGAAATAAGAACGAAAACAGGTAAAACTAAACAAAGTTAATATTGGTCATTACCAGTGTTATCTTCCAACCTTTCTCTCCATAGCCACACATTAAACCATAATAATTATGCTGACCATGATCATATAATCATTTATCAAAGGTCACGAAACAGTAGTCAGGTGATCCATCATACACGTACCATCCCCCCACTAAATGGGTGCTGTAGAATAGCCCCCATTGGGATCCAATCCATTCACAGGTGCGCATGCCGAGCGGAGGTTTTGTTAGGAGACAGCCACTAGCACATCATTCCCATAGAATCTGGCACCTGCATTGCATCCTGCCCTTTACTGGGGAGTAGTCGTTGACAATAGGTACATTTGGTCTGTGCATTCAACAGGTGAATGAATATGTTATGGTCCCTGCATGGGTCGCTGCCTCTGGGGCATGTATAGGGGTTAAAGGCTGACTTCACATTAGGTTATTTCCAGACTTAAAGGATTTCTAACATCTGGTTTGGTAGTTAAATGGAGCATAATTATATTCAACCTAGGGACAGTAGGTCTATCTACCAATAAACTATCGTAAGTAGCAATACAAAGGTGCAGCAACATTGCCAGTAATTAGCCAATGTGTCAGTAAAGTTGGTCTGAGACACAACCGAGTTTATCACCTGCACGACCAACGTGCGGGGTGTATAGAGAGAGTTGTATATTTAGAGGCTGTATGTACCGCTCCTTATTTTCAGTATTTTCAACAACTTCTGAATATAGGAGCTTTTACACTATGCGACATGAACTGCGATATGACGATGTCGCAGTGAAGTTGCACATATTAGAGGTAAAATTCTTGGTTATATATGAGTAAAATACTCCAAATATCCTATTTCAAACACTTATGTCATCCCTGTGTGGGAATTTTCTGTAATATCCTCATATCTCCCCAATACCGCAGCTCAAGTCGCACAGGTGTAAAAGGGCCTTATTGCTCTGGTGAGAAGATATAGCAGAACCTTTGGGGTCGTCGTCAGGTGGCTGTGCAACTCATTGGGATCGCATGTTCCTTTGAACATGGCAAACCCCTATGAGTCAGACAGCATGCACCCTCGGGCACGCCCGAAGATTCTTCTTCTATTAGTATATCATCACTTATATTAGTATATAGGTGGCATAAAGTGTGACAGAATGGGAAAGTAGGCTTCATTATAGTGTGACGTGATGTTCAATACTGCCTTGATAACACTGACGATGTCGCAGATTTGATATGGCGACAGGGCTAATTTTGACAGTCGACAATAGGTGGTTTTTCACTATGCGATATGAACTGCGATATGACGATGTCGCAGTGAAGTCATACTTATTGCAGATAAAATTATTTGTCATTCATGTCTAAAATACATGAAATACCTAATTTTTATTTTTCTTAAATTTGAGAGGCGACCTTTGTCGCCCCCCTCCCCCCTAGTTCCACTATAGTGATATCCCTTGCCCTATGTCAGATTTGTGTAAACCCGGCTTTGTGCAGGAGTAACCAATGTGTGTGCACCGAGCATTAACGTTGGGTACAGAGATGTGGGCAGAGACCAGGCCGTCCACAGGATCACGACAATGGTCCCAGCCTACCCGTAATGTGCACTGCCCCTCTCATGACACGGACTTCTGAATCATTTACAACTTGTCGTATTTGTTGACGCTGTATATGAGAGGAAAGCATTGGCTTCACTGGTGAAATATGCCTGTATGGCTGACTGTTGAACCATCAAACTATATTGTAAGGCGGATTCATCATTGTAATTTATCATTCCCTCTGTCACCCGTTGCAAAATGTGATGCACAATGCAGTTATTGCCTGGTATTCATTCCCTACGTTATTGACCAAATCATGACGTTACCGTAATGTTCAATCAGTTATGCTGCTACCTTTAGTGACCTCACCCAAATGAATTGTCATAATTCTAGTTATCAATAATCAAGGATCATGTGAAAACCCTGATGAACAGTATCTGTTTTGATTGGAAAGGTATTCAAAGTAGGGGCAGGATGTCCATCGAGAACTACCAACAGAGTAGGCCTACAGGTAATGTAAAGTGCTGCGTCGTGATTGAACCTTGTGCATGATTTAATGTTTGTATTCATAGATGTTGTATGCGGGTGAAGGCTTAGGAGCTAATGGTCCATAGAACTGTTTATTGGGCATAACGGACGTGGTAGGCCATAGGGTTGTTGTATAGAGTCATTTATTATCTAATTGGTTTGGTCCGCACATAAAAGTTATATTCTAGTTTTAAAACGTAAAGGTATAAGCAAATTGGCAACAATAAGCTCAGTACGAAAACATGGATTATTAGAAATTCACATTAATAAATTCAAAATAAATACAATTATCAAAGTTAAGCATTAAGTTTTTTATCACCTACCCTGTCACCTAACCTGTGTGTCAAACAAGCCTTGGGGGAAAGTTTGGACAGGAGTCGAGGCCCTCAAGCTGGGTCAGGACTCGGGATTTCAAGCCCTAAACCTCATGGTTTAGGGCTCGAGTAAAGGTGAGAGGGGTCAAAGTTCTGCCTGAGTTTACGTTTTGAGTCATTACAATGTTTGTGGTCAGGGTATCGTTTATCAAAGCTAACTTGCAAGTCTTGCTGGAATACCCCCTCGAACCATGCATCTTTCTGGCATTAATTCTCAGGTGTGCTGGTGGTCAAGTGATCAGGACCCCTCTGCTCATTTCTACCAGATTTTGGGCACATTTTCAGGTGCTGGTGCCATTATGATGTTACGTCCCTAAGTGTAAATGAATACCAAGTAGGTGTTATTGGTTGATCGCCAAAGATGACACCAATTTATTCTCCTACAACAAGTCCCTTTTTATATGTATGTAAGTAAGAGATACATAGCAGCTGATTGGTCCATTTTTATTTCGTGTTTAGAACACTTAAAGGTCAGGGAACTAAGATTATTTGTGTAATTTAAGGCTCTGGAGTTTACAGGTTTCTATGTGATATTTTGAGTAATATCTATTTTGGCGTCTATTCACTTCCATGTCATATTTCAAATGACATCTATTTTCATGCCATCTTTACTTTCATGTAATATTTTAAGTAGCAATAACTTTATGATTTATCTAATTATCACAACTTCTTTGAAATATATTTGAAATTTAAGTTATCAAAGAGTTAATTATACAGTATCACTAAAAACTCCTGATGCATTTTTCCAGTTTTTGCTGAGAGCTTCCGCCAATTATTTATGTAGGGAAAACTGTTGTATTCCAGAGCCACCTATGCACTTGGAAGAGGATTACAGCCAGGTATCCTATTTAGTTATAGTAGTAGCTACACAAGGGGAGGCAGACTACCCGTAGGCCTACTAGGCCGGTCACAGTGTGGCCCGCCTTGAGGTAGGATGGGAGCGTGAGCTGGGTCTAAGTCATCAATAGGCCCACAGGGGGATTTGTCTAAGGGCGCCCCCAGAATATGAATCCAATTAAGAAGTGAGCAGCTCGTATTTAGTGTCGCTCCTAAAGTAAAGTCTGCAGATACATCCCAGTGCTTGAACGTGTTTTTCACAAACTAAATAATAACATCAGGTGTGTTACCTATCTGTAGCCGCCACAGAAACAGTTCTGTAGTTGCCCAATATTTCCAGCATTATAGTTTTAGATATCTAATTTGAATTAGATTGTATAATCAAAGATAGTTTGCTCTTATAAACTCTCTTAAACTGTATAGTAATATAATAATGTATTTCAATTAGGTTTACTGTTATAATTTGTAATCAATACGGTGTACTTTGTGAATATCTGGCTCCAAGAATTAGTTATAACCAGTTATCTGATCAAAAAAAAGTAATGTTTCTTATGTTATGATGCAGATGTATATTGGCGTAAGGGGACACAGAACTCATTTGCTTCTTGACATAAAACTTAAAATTGACTTGAAACACAGAATCCATTTAACTGTTGTGTCTTGTTTTATTCAAAGTGTTTACTTTCCTGTTGGCCGAGCATTCCAATTCGTTGGATCAACAGCACTGAGGAAATTCGGAGACGGGAATTGACAAGAAGTTGGAATGAATTGGCTTAACGGTTTTCGCATTGCACGCTGCGATTGGAGGCGAAGAGTTACGATAATTGATAAGGCCAATTAGAGTGATGAGGGGGTCAGTGACAAAAGGGAGATATAGCAATCAATTATAGTCGTAGTGCGATGATTGCATCAAATATTACTAATCATTTGATAACGTTTTGGGGAACGATGGCCTTGAAATGAGTCATGCCAACAGGAAGACAATTCATGATAAATGGTCAGCACTGAAAGATTCAATTAATGCGATGGCAATTTGAATATTGATTTTATGATGGTTCATATACTTTACAGGTGGTATTGAGGAGTTATCAAAATGGAAATAAGATATTATGTTGGATATTTCAATGGTCACTTCAAGTAGTGAAACTTCTATAAGTATGAACTACACCAAGCCATCATACACAGAGGCATGTGTAGTGGTTGTTTGCAACCTTCAGTTTTATAATTGCAAAACCTTGATAGGAAGACAAAAGATCAAGAACTTTCTTTAGGCATTTGTGCTACATTTGTAGAAAAATGATTAGTAAAAAGTCACAAGAAGTATCTGTTTTAATATAATTTTGTATATTACCATACAGGTCTATATACAAAAGTTATGTTCTTTGACTGTAAGGACTTTCAAACTTTTCCTGTCATGGCATTTTGATTTAGATGTTTTTACAAATGCCGATACAATGCAAAGACATTTTTCCTCCAATTGTCTTTAAACCACATTCATTTTACAAAGTCCTTCCATGTAAGTGCCCCATGGTATCTTTTATCTTGAATTAAGGACAATGGCGCCATTTTCCAGATATCCCAAAATTGAAGGTTCTTCAATCTTATTTATATTTTGCAGAAATAATCATTAGTATATGTAGAATTCAGAAATGGAGCAGAAAATTGGCTAAAGTGAATAGTTTTAGAGATAGAAATGGGGAAACATGACTCATTTTGAGAAAGTTTAGTAAATGCTGAAAAATGGATTTGGCATTAAAAATTACATTTTCTTCTGTCTCTCTTTACTTATAGGTTGCATAAAGGTATATTATGCATAGAAATTATCGTGAGGATGTCAGGAATAACATAGAATATTCAAAATACTTTTGAAATAAATATTTTAGTGAATTAATAGAAAAATTAGTAAATGGCCATTTTAAGCCATTTTTTGCTTTTAAAATGGATATTCATCTCTGCTTGCCAAATTAGCATGGTGACCCCTTATTTTTATGACTGGATAAGATAGCCTACATTCTTATACAGGTAATATAAAATTTTGGAGCAATTTTCAATTTTTTTGTGTGGAACTTTATTTGTGAATTTTTCTATTTTTGAAATAGTTCATTTTGCATACTTTTGATTTAGAATTATATAATTCATCATTAAACTTTACAAAAGTCTTTCTTTCTCAGCTGAGCAAACATGAATACATTTATCAAAGGTATTAGGATGGTCGTCATATCAATTCTATAAAAATAATTAGCAATCAAAATCAGATTTCAGAATTCATTTTGTGAGTCGTTTTTTGAATAAATAGCATATAAATACATTGCTGTAACTGAAAAGTTTCCACGGTGACCTATCAATGTTTTTGCATTTTTAATACCTATATAGGTTTAACTTTTACTGTGTAAAATTTTAAACAAATCTCAACACTACATCTATAATGGCGCTATTGTCCTTAAAAGAATTGTATTCATGTCACAGTAGAATAGCTAATCGGCTTATCTTCACTCGGGAACGTGAAAGGATTTCTCTTGTGAATTAGTAGTTTTCTTTAGCATATGAAGAGAAACAAACCTTTAAAGTGAAGGAAACCTGACATCTCAGTGTCCATTCCCGTGCATTGGGCTGCAATTTGTTAGCTCATTCGAAAACAATAAACTCCTCAAAGCTAAAGGAACTGAAATGGTCGACTTGTTGTGCTGGTCACATGAATGAATGATGAAGAACGTACAGGATTTCAGATGATGGTAATTCTGGAATTGCCGTCTCTTCAAATGCTTTTGGCAAAACAATAGTTCTATGCTCATTCGACATGTCAGTGTAATATGCAGACAGTACAATTTCTGCAAATATATCAGTTAGAATGGATTCTGTACTATACATGACTCTGTATGTACCCGAACATTAATTGATGAATGATACCATTGATCACTCGCTCATTTTACCTGAGATTGTTCCCTTCACTGGTTAAATGTACATAATTTGATGTTAATCACATATTGCTTGTCAAATCTTGATCACATCCTGATACTGGAGTAGTTAGAAGTACCGGTATAGTAATACATTTTAGCTATTGCAGAGGACAAGACTTCCATGACAGTGGAGGCCCTTTTCAAGTTACCCTACAACTTCTAAAATGATGCTGTTTAGCTTGTAGCAGTCTACACACTTACTAAAAGGTCATACCAGCAAAATAGGCTGGCACCAGCCTGCCCATTTCATTGCTGTTTTTTTTTTAACTGTTTATTAAAGAACCTGTGGGAACTAGCAAATCGGCTCATGACCCCTTTATTTAGTTCCACTCTCATCCTCTATGTGGCTTCATGATGTAATGGTTAGAACCCCCACCTCCAAACCCAAAGGTTGTGGATTCGAATCTTAAAAGAGTTTGTCATTGCCTGTGTTTTTAACCTGGCAAAGTCACTTGTTATTTCAAAATATGACACTTGATATATCATATGTTTTAGTGCGCGAACCCTTGAGTGTGAATCCTGGCCAGAGATCAAACCTTAATCAACGGATTGGCCAACTGGTGATCTATAGCTGGGCTAACGTTCTGCTGACATGAATATTCGACGTTGGAAAGTTTAGGGATGTAGAGGCATAGAGAATCAGGAGAACTATAAAAACTCACAGTAGAGGAATGGCTTGAGATAAGCAGAGGCTTTTTATACTTGCATCATTCAATAATTCCGCATCTAACTCAGCAGCATGGATCTAATTCTCCTGACTCCCCGAGATCTGTATTACATTATAGGCAGGTGGATCAGTCGTCCATCGTAATAACACTTGGTTGTTTTCATACCAATAGAGTTAACAGGCTTAGGCGGCTACAACTGTTCTTAATACAGAAACCATCTGAGCATGGACAGCCTGGTGATGGTCTAGTCACAGTCTCTGCATAAAATCTGAAGATTCTGTAAACAGATTTGGCCCTGAAAGGGTCGGGTTGGTCCTGAACCACCTCATATGACAAGGAGTGATAAAAGGGTGAGTTCTACAACTATAGGATATAAACCTTGGAATTGTTCTTATTAGATATCATGAGAATGGTAGTGGGCAAGGGGCAGTTTAGATGAATGGAACGTACACTGAAAAAAGTGAAAAGTTAGAAAGTTAGTCAAATCTAACTTTGTCCATCAGAATCCTTGGTTAGTCAGCGAGAGTCTAACTTTCTAACCTTTCTCTAGGTACATCTTTCCATATGATGACTAGCCCCTTTGTCACATTAACTAACTTTCTAACACTAAGGTTAGTCGAGAGTTTAAGATACCTAAGACTTCCTAAAACACAATTACAATGTAATAACTAAAGATTATGAGATAAATATGATAATTTCATGATAATCTAAATTTGACCAACTCCTTAAGGCCATATTCCACCTTGCGGTAGCGTGCATTTGCGGCCACTATTTAAGGGGGCCGCAAGTAGTTTGCGGTTCAAATACCAACATGTTGGTATCCTTGGCCGCAAGCAAACTGTATAAAACAGCATCAAACGCAAACAAAAAACGCAAACAAAGAACGCAAACGAGTTTGCGGCAGGATACAGCATCTGGTGGCCGCAAGTGGAATATAGCCTTAAAACACTAGGGGCTGCAAGCAGTGGCCGCAAGTAGTTGCCGCAAGCACCTATATTCCACCTTGTGACACCTGGCCGCTAATGCATTTGCGTTTGCGTTTCCGGCAGTTTGCCTGCGTTTTTTGGGTGGCTGCAAGCTGCGAACACATAGTGGAATATGGCCTTTAGTCATTCTAACTAACTTTCTAATGTATAGATTCGTCATATGATATAGGTCACACTATTATTTTTATAAAATGAAGAATACCTTTTAATGTGTTTGCTCCTCCAGATGCCTAAAATTACCAATGCTTTGAAGCCCGCCCATTCTCTCTACTCCCATTGCTTTCAGGCATTGTTTTACTTTTTATTAATAATGATGAATATAGTCAAAGGTATTTGATGAAAATCTTCAGCTAGACCCAGTTTACAACATAACCTAACAGCCCATATCATATTATTGAAAAAGTTTGTTTCGGACATAACCGTATATGCCCTACATCAAATGAAATCAAGGTTATATACATGTGGCTGCTCTTTTTGAATGGCAAGCTCCTAAAAATTCCATAGCATACTGGATACCATGCTCCCTTGGCATGCCTTAGACCCCGGTTCAAATCCCTCACAAACCTGACGTTTTTCGTTTTCTTTTTGACTAACTTTTGGCAAATTATTAGTCAATGTGACTCAGGGTTAGTCAAAAAAAAGGTTAGAAAGTTTGGACCAAAATGCACCGTCAAATTGACTGGGAATCTTGCAAAAAGTTCAGACTTTTGACTAACTTTCTAATGCCGACTTTTTTCAGTATATTTTTATATTTCAAATGTAAAATGTACCCCGAATATGTTATTATGTCATGTGATTTTACTGCAACATGGCAGAACAG
Organism: Lepidonotus clava; assembly: GCA_936440205.1. Classification (NCBI taxonomy): domain Eukaryota; kingdom Metazoa; phylum Annelida; class Polychaeta; order Phyllodocida; family Polynoidae; genus Lepidonotus; species Lepidonotus clava. Next base: position 47,468,516 of record OW387135.1, on the reverse strand, counting down.
TTGTCACATTAGACAATATCTAAACCTTCAACACCGGAACTCCTCTTCACACTCTTCACAAGAGGGAAACAGTCTCTGAAAATATTACAATGGTCAAAGTGTTCTTAACTTCAAGACAGGTTTAAGATTTTCCTTTGGCATAGTCAAACTTTCAGTTTTAAGGGATGTACCTCATTTTTGTTTTTTTCATATTTTATATTTCTTCTTGAGAATATAATAACGATAAACCACTTCCACCTAATAGATGGCCTTTAGTGATTAAGGAGGAGAGCTAGCTTAGTAAAAGGGCACTGGTCCACTAATCCTAAGGCCCGGGGTTCAATTTATGGCCTGGTCTTGTACTGGAGTCATAATATGGGGTCATATACTAGGACCAAGCATGTTTCATCCACCTGACTCCTTGAGCGGTCTGCCGAAGGCCGTGGGCATGGAGAATCTGTTGCTGATGCGACAGATGTAGGCTTTAACAAGGACTGGTCTAGGGGGAGAGGTGCATGGGGCGGACGAAGCCCTCCCCTCCCTTTTTTTCCTTTTTTTGTCTTTTTTTCAATATTTATCTTTCTTAAGAGTCAGATATGTTTTTGGTGTAAAACTGGCGCCCCAGTAGGGGGCACCATCAATTCTTCAATATAGTTAGCTAGACACTCCCGCTTTCAAGAATTTCTGTCTAAATGTTTATTCATGAAGGTAGTATATGTATGTAAAGACAGTGTGTCGATGGTTTACAAAACTATATTGATGAAGGTGATCCATTGTGCATCAAGAATACCATTCTTTGATATTTACCTTAATGTACAAAAAAGTAATTCAATAGATCACGTTATTCAAACCATCATGTCTCAATGAACAATGTTCTAATGATAACCGATAACATATCGCTATTTCAGTTTTTTAACGATTCTTAATTTCAGGATTAGCATGGTTTCAGGATAGTGTCCCCCCTCCCCCCAATCCCCGCCCCCCTAAAAATCTGATATAACATCAAATTCTCAATGTCCATACAAAGTTGCGTGCTAGGCCTATCAGTCTACTCCTATACCTAAGCCAATGGATGTTACATCTGAAAGAAATACGCAGCTGATCACTGCTCCTTCAACTCAGAACCAATCGTAATTTGCAATATCATAATGAGATCTTGTTTAATTACACAAGAATCCTTATCAAATCCTCATCCTGTCATGACTCAAGGCTAGACAGCGGAAGCTGGCAAATATAAGGCAATTGACAATATCCGAAGAGTCTTGGTTTGACAAGCAGATTTTCTAACAGCCGCCAACTTCGGAACTGCAAATTACCTGCAATCTGTTACCTTCCCACATGCATAACCAAATGACGAATTTTATTCAATTGAAAACCCGTTGAACGGTTGATTACACAGTTGATTAGTAGACATCAAAATCAAATCGCTACGGACTGATACTGCGCACTTGTTACACGACCTCCCAAATGAATTATTGGATTGTATAGTTTTTTTTCTTTGGAATATAGAAAAGACATCGGGACTACTATGTGTGTAGACTAGTTCTAGAATAGCGCCCTTTTCTGTACTCTTCCCTGCACCCTATGTTATATGATTCATATGTTCTGTTTTGTTTTTGTTCCAGTATATTAACTTTCATGTCGGACAGATTGATCAAGATCTCGGTTGTTGCGGGCAGATCAATTGTAGCAGATGGTTCATTATCATTCCTGGGCAAAATTAGCTTTGTAATTTATTCTTTCATCTAAAGTGCATAATCAATAATGATAATTAGACAATTGGAGAATGTGAATATTGGCGGAACTTCTACACTTCGGACGCATGCGTAGCTGTCCTGTATTAGTTAGAGGCTGTTCCCGGCAAGATGATGCTGTATGTACACACGACAGTGTTTGAGGCAGGGAACCAGCCAACTTCCGGTTCCTGGGAGGTCTGGGCATCACGTGACCTGGCCGGTTACCGGCGATCGGCTAAAGTGGCCTGCTGTTGGGGGGGGGGGGAGAGAGATGGTCGTAAGGCTCTGAAGGCTTTCCCGTAGGGTACACAGGGGAAGGCTGAGACTGGCTCATGTTTATCCAAGTGGGATTTTTAAGGTACACAGGTGTGCATCGCATACTTTCTGATTAACGATTAATTTGATGGCTTTAGGCAGCCTTTCCCCTGTATCAAGGAGTGTATAGAAAGAATTCCGAAATAGGACGGATCCAGCATCGACTTGAAAAGTTATTGATCTTCCCATACCCCCTCCCCTACCTCCTTGACCCCTTTGTGAAGGGGACCCAGGGATGGACTTGGGATTTCGAATACTAGAGTGGAAAGGGCCAGCATATGGGCTAATTACTAATATTCCCCCTCTTGAGTATTTACTCAAAGATTATACTGGTATCCCCCTGAGCCGGCCCGCCTTTTCAACCTTTGAAACAGGAGGCTAGATTCCCTTTGTGTAGTTCAAAATTGGGGATGGTTGTTGGAGGGGACCGCACAGTGCAGTGCATAATTATAGTTAAGGTTCTGCGACCAATTTCTGGGGATCATTTTCGGGTCATGAATACAATTGTTAAAATAATCGTGTGAATTCACTGCCTGAGCATTCACACTTAAGGGAAATACCCATTGAGTAATCCAATTGATATTTCTTGTTGAATCTCGTCGTTCAAGAGCCAAACATATTTGAAAACGACCAAAAATGGCGTTCCAATTGGGTAATGCTACCAGAAATCTATCAATAAGTGATTTATCACTGACAATTCACCCTACCACGGATAGCTGAATAACAGTATTTTAAGCACCTGCAGGCTAATTTGGACTAATTTTGTCGACAAAAACACAGCAAAAACTATAGAAAATAAACAAAAAATTGTTGTAAATTAAAAGATAATGAATGAATTTTCAAACAATTCAGAAAATATTAAATACATATGTATACACATTGAAAAATAATGATCATTAGTTTTTCACCATGTTTGATTACAAATAATGATTCAGTTAATGAAAATGTCTATGCTAATGCCTTGTGACTTGTCGACATATTACCCAGTATGCATCCTGATCTAAGCTAACCTGCAGGTAAATCTCAGGAATTTGGCTATCCGTGGTAGGGAGAATTATCTGAAAATGTTAAGTTTCTAGTAATTGGTCGCTAGCTATTTGAACTGTTTCAGTTCAATCGCTCAATGCACTACCCGCCCCTCTTTCGTATGAAATACATTTTTCTTACCATATTGAGAATATACTAAATAATTCCTTTCAGTAGCACAATACCGATTCTTTCAGCAGCACAGCAGCTTTCTGATTGTTTTTCGTTGAAAAACAATGTCGATGTACGTAGCTATATATGTGTACATATGTGGCCCACATGTGAACAGGTGTGTGACTGTCTACAGTGTAAAGGCAGGTGGGGCAGGTGGGGCAGGTGGGGCAGCAATTAGGAAGCAGATGGCTGCTGTATAGGTCCCATGGAAGCACTACTGACTCGGCTGCACTCACATAAGGTATAGGACTTTGTACTTATTGAAAATGCATTCCCAAGTCTCTATACAGGCTAATTTTATTACAGGAGTTCAGTTGACGTTTACACGAATTGAACAGGGAGTTTATATAATCAAAATGACAGGGACTAAGCCGTTTTCACTGCAAGACCCATTTGCTGTGGATTATTTTATCCCACTGATAAACTATTGCGAAGTGGTGCGGAAACGTGCCATTTGCTGTGAGTAATTTTTTGCTGCAATTCCTGTGTCTCGTGGATGCAATGCTTTCGATCTTTGTTATGTTTTCCAAGAAAGTAGAATGTGGTTTTTAATCGTAGGAGACCATATTGTAGATCTTATTGTTGATGACTAGGATGACGAGCGTGGTGATACATAGTACGACATTTTCTTATGATAAGGTACGTCATTCCAGACAATCTAATCATTTTGGTGAAAGGACAACTACCCCTGTGACAACTACCCTGGGGACAACTACCCCCTGGGACATCTACCCTCTAGATAGGACAATTACCCTTATAGGTAGGACAAATACTCCTTTAGGACAATTACCCCTACAGATAGGACAACTACTCCACTTTGTAGGACAACTACCCCCATCGGTAGTACAACTATCCCCATTGATAGAACAACTACACCCATTGGTAGGACAACTAATCCTATGGTAAGATGATTACCCTCCTTCTCTGGACACCCAGAGCAGCTCCCCATGGCCTTCCCCCTCCTTTGCCCAGCCCTGGAGGCCAACCCCTCCTTTGCCCAGCGCTGGACAACCAGGGAAGGTCCTACCAATGGGGGTAGTTGTCCTATCATAGGGGTAGTTGTCCTATCATTGGGGGTAATTGTCCTTTCTAGAGGGGTAGTTGTCCTATAGGGGTAGTTGTCCTTAGGGTTAGTTGTCCCAGGGGTAGTTGTCCTAAAGGGTAGTTGTCCTACGGGGGTAATAGTCCTAGGGGGTAAAAGTCCTAAGGGGGAATAGTTCTAGGGTGTAGTTGCCCCAGGGGTAGTTGTCCCAGGGGAAGTTGTCCCAGGGGTGATTTTCCCAGGGGTGATTGTCCTAGAATCCTCTCATCCCGATCGCAATGTTAAGGCTTTATTCAACATGCCGACTTTACTGTCCATTTTGAAAATCATAAAAATCAGATATAGATATGTCACATATAAATAGAAAGGTCTTACAATTCTCTTTTGAATAACATATAAGATGTAAGGTTTCATCTCATATTCTTAGGGATAATCAAACAAATACAAAATCGGCAGCATCAAAATCAGTATGTGGAATAGTAGCTGAATCGTTGTAAAAACATATCAATGGATTGTGTAAACCGAGCTACATGCCAGTGATCATGATCTCAGATTGTGTCGTGATCTCAAATTCATCAACGTGTTTATACAATATTGACGGGTGTTCTATCACACATGGTGCCTGGTATTATGAGTGGTCCACTTTTTTTTCTAGTCATTAAATAGACACACTCACGAATGATTCCGGCAATATCACCACGTTTATATTAGTTCAAAATGTCTGCTAGAGGAAGACAACCTATAGAAATGAATCACAAATACATTCAAAAATCAAAGCTTCTGCTTCTGCCGGTGTAATTTGAAAGAATGAGAATCACTGGAAATGTAATTAAAAGGGTTTGAATTACTAGTGAATCTACCAGCATCTGATATTGATCATGAGAAAACAGGCAAAGTGAAGGTCTAAAACAAGCTGTTATTGTGACAAAGAGAGATACATGGAATATTACAAATTATTTGGCATGTTCATGATTAAACTCACTTGAATATCAAATTGTTTGTATCGACAGCCATCAAGACATGACTGAAGACCCAATGCGTTTGTCCCGAAATCTCGCACGTTTCTTTCTTGTCGCTAATGAACCAATATTCAGGCAACTCCTGCCACCAGTCCGGTTACCAGGCTGAACCAGCTGTTCCGAATGACTGATTGTTCTCTGGCTAACAACTTTAAGTAAGGTTAGCAGAACACTTAATGAGTACCTGCCTTCTGTCAAGGACCCTTTTTGGTAACGTATTGCCTGAAGGATGCTGCCAAATGAACATTTATCCCCAGAGAAGCGTTGATCAAAGCAAAACAATACGCCAACTCATCGGAAACCAAATTAAGTTAAAGGAGCCACCCTCTGCATGTTAGGGTTGCTTAAATCAAACCGTCAGACTGTTTCGTGTTATTTCCTCCACTTTTTCTATAAAACACAAATTAAAATACTCATCACGCTGTACTGTGATGCGTTTGACAGTCGTGTCGTGACAACTTTTTTTAAACTTCATTCTCGTTTTATTTGACATGTTGAACAAAACAGGATGTAGTTGAAGAAATAATCTGAATTTTACAGCTAAAATCAGCGCCTCCTTCTTTCTTCTTTGTAAAAGAACTCTGTTAAATACTATGCCCAGTAACTAGAAATGAACACATCGTTCTGTTATTACACTTTTATCGGTCCCTTCTTATTAACCTTCACCTTAGATTGCCATGTTCTATATCCCCCACTCCTTCAGCCCTACTAACAAGGTTTCCCCGGCGCATAAACATTATGATTACTGTCAGTAAGGGGCATAAATATGGGGCATAATGAGACGATAGAGCCGACAATCAAAGCCTAAAAACTGAAGACATGATGAATGGGAATCTGATTCTCAAAACGAGAAACACCGTCAACATTTATTTATAATCTCTTTTACTCATTGACTGAAAGGTTCCCTGACCTTTGAAAGAAAATGCTTTATTGTAAGCGCACGATCTCCAGGTAAAAGTCATCATGACATGTCTGCGGAGGTACGTGGTGTATATGATTGAAGCAACTTATGTGATAAAGTTGGAAAGTATAAACTATCATGAGTAGCTTAGGCATAATTTGAGTTGTGTGACTTCATTTCTTTTTGTTGTAAATTACATTTGAAAATATTTGATTATGGCGATTTCTGCAATTATACTCTAGTGTATGCCTGGTTCATACTCATGGATTGTATATACAGTATACATTCAGTAATCCTTTGACCTTAAATCGCTTGATGTATCACAATGCATTATCGCAATCTGCCTTGCCAAGTAGCTTGGAAAAGTATAGGCATACATACTACATAATTCAAATCTCAGACCAGAATCACAAGAAATCAAATAACGAGTCAATTCAGGGTTCCTAAACCGAGAAGTGAAGCAGTAAAACGGTCTCCCTTTTATCGTGGTGCGAAATTATGGTTATCAATTCCTCGTGAACTTAGAGTTATTGAAAGTAAAAGTGACTTTAAGAATAAAATAAAGAAGCACTATGAGCAATTTTTAGTGCCAGGTATTGCTGAATGAATAGTTAAATAGATCTAGATGCTATTATTTCGACTTACGTATTCCTCCATATACCACTGAATTTAATGTTGGGGATATGCTCACTTAGTAACGTGGGTGTCACTCCATATAGTTGATGTCTTTTATAGAATATTCACAACACTCATCATCATTTATTGTATAATAAGTTATTTCATTATATACTACAAAAGATAATATTGATCCAGATACTGTGAAACCGGTGATAATTAACATTGTAACGTCTGGAAGAACAGACCTTGTTTGAAGGCGACAAATAAAATATTGTCAAAAAAAAAACAACTTGGGATATCAAAGACAAATCTGTAACTAATTAGAAGAGGTAGTGAAAGAATGAGGACAGAAATAGTATGTGGAATGATATTTTATTCTGGTCAATCAGGCGGAAATTTACTATCTTCTTACAAGTTATCCAAAGGAATTACAATTTACAACTTTAAGGCGGTTTTCACTTCGCTGACTTAGGGAGAGTTTCACACTGGTCATAATTTTAAGATCGTACTTTTAAATTAAGACCTTTTCGTGTTTGAGTTTCAGACTTTATGATCTTATGTTCTTATTGTTATCTATATATTATTAGAGTTAAGGATAGACAACAGTAGGCAGGGCGTCATTTGCACTATCCTCTCTTATTTCCGTTATATATTCAGTACAATATCATGTCATATATCAAATGAAAGGCCATATTTTTTTCTATCTAGTGATACTACTCAAGTTATAGTCAGTTACATACTTTCGATTTTATTAATTAAAAACAAATTTTTGTACTTTTATTTTTTGAACAAGGATATCTCACCTAATATGCTATATAGAGACTGGAAATTTTGGATATACATAGATAAAAATCATATGGAGGGAAGCGTGTCTCAGATTTCTTATTTAGGTCTTGGTTTTTATTTTATTGCAAAAAACGGGAAACTTTTTGTCATTTTTTAAAACTTTATTTTCTAGATTTCATAAAATAAAAGCTAAGCCCTAAATCAAAAATCTGAGACACGCTTCCCTCCATCTGTTCTTTATCTATGTATATCCAAAATTTCAGGTCTCTATATAGCATATTAGGTGAGATATCCTTGTTCAAAAAATAGTAGTCAAAAATCACTTTTTCGAAATCCCTGTATTGATTCTCAGGTGTGCCACTTCACACATTAATATGATTTACATCAATAGATAGAGTTTTTAATTAACTTTTTATAGATGTTCATTGCATATATGAGAGATATGAAATAGCAGAGCAAGGAGATGATTACTGCAACCATGCCAAAACGCCCCTTATCACCTGTTGTCTATCCTTAAGATCAAATCATTGATCAATAAGAACATCTTATCTTAAATTTTGTGAAATGTGAGAAACGCATTTCCAATTACCCTAGTGTGAAATGCGCCCATATGCCGTAGTCGGCCACCGACACGGGCATGTCAGCAGATGATAACGGTAAAAATACATCAGCAGCCCCTTAATTATGTCAGTAGCTGATTTACAAGTATTCATTTCTAGTAGTGTTGGGGTGCTGCGGATGGCATACCAACATCAATAAGAGGACACACCTGTTCCCAAATCATTCGACATGTTCCACATGATGACAACTGACTTAACATGTTTGATTGTGTCAGTGCAAACGGCGCTGACATGTTGTTCTGTTGCCTGCAATTTAAGTCAGCCCCCGAGGACCTCAAATTCATCGGTATGTGGAAACCAGTATTAATACCATGTGAAATGCCATTTGACAAGGTATCATCAATATTGTTTGTGGTTAAAAACTGTTACCAACCACCAGGAGGCATATCAAGGATTAACCTGCAAACTCTCTTAAGATTGGATAATTTCAGACATGTAATACATTAGACAGGGGATAAATTCCCCTTCAAATCATTATGTAGGATGCTTGGTCTTTTGCTTTATTCCTGGTAAAAGGTAATTCACTATCAAATTGCCGCGCCGGCAGTCAAGTTACCTATATTCCACATGCAGATTTTGCTACCATATTGAAAAATGAGTTGTGGGAATTAACGTAAATTTTTGACAGGTTATCTATCACTATAAAAGATTGCTAGTTCTCTCTTGAGTAATATATAGGGTGTGTGGTTCATGTAATATTCTTGGAGGGAATGAAAAACGTTCCAAATCGGTAGCATCAAAATCGGAATGTCGAATACAGGCCAAAGGATGATGACATTGTGATGTGCCAGCTATCCGACGCCCGCACCTGTTTGCTTCCCCGATTTACCGCCTCCAGGGTATTGAAGGTTGGGGCCTTCTTACCGGAGCATTGATCATCAACTCCTGCCTCTTTGTCAGAACCCCCCACAATCACATTGGGGAGAACCTGCCCGTTGACGTTGGCCCGGCGGGTGTAGGCGCTGGTGGTGGGGTGGGTTCTCCGTGTCCCTCCCCAGTCAAATGTTTACGTATCTGTCACTTGCCAAACGTTTTTTTGGTGATTGGCATAAGTCAGTTTGCTGTAAAGATAACAGTAAACGGCAGGTTGGTTTGCCTCTTGGAACCAAAGAGAAAACTGGCACTTCATGTCCTAGTTGGTATTGAAAGTTTTGAAAGTCCTAGCCGAAAGTGATATTGAAGGGGTGCAAATTTAATTCTCTAATCAACAACCGCCATGGGTTGTACAGTCACCCGAGGACGACTCCAAAGGTTCTTTTATACTTCACCACCTAAGCAATATTCAAAAGTTGTTGAAAATACTGAAAACTGGGAGCAGCATATATATACAGCCTGGCAATACGTACTTCCCTCTATATACGCACCGCTCCTCGGCCAAGCGGGTGACAATGCACAAGAACGCTTGCCTCTGTTTAAGTGCAAGAGCAAGGTCTGAAAATGTGCCGTGCTCCAGGCCCTTCATCTGAAGGCTAAACCAACAAAACGAAACATGAACAAAGAAGAGCCTGATGGCTACTCAATAAGACACACCGTCAAGCACGTAGAAGTGTGGGTTTGCATCCCCCTGGCTGAGAACCAGTGGCACCCCTAGCGGGAAGCAAACATGAACCTTGGAGTTCTTATACCTACCAAGGTCCTTACCTACCAAGGTATTTTAGCTTTACCGCCCCCCCGCCCACCCGGCCGCCACCCTCCATCTCCTCTTTTTCGTCCTTCTCTTACATTATTCGGTATAGCGACGGTATGGCCTCATCTTCTTACCGACCATAATGTATTAATAGTTATAATTCATCTCCTGTTCATGCCAGGCAAGCAAAGCACCCTTATCTCGTCCTTACCTTCACCCCGTCCTTTTTGACGTGGTGACCTCTTGGGTACGAATGGCCAAGTCAGGTCCAACATATATCTCCTCTTGTGTTAGCAAAGAAACTTCCCCTGTGTCAACAGCTCTGCTCAAACATGGCTGGTGGGCCGGGGACAAGAGGGCACTTGGAGTTTTAAGCTATAGTTTAGGGGGACATGTGATGAAACATAATCTGGATATTTAGATACGGGGCTAGTTAATCGGGCATTTTAGAAATACACATTGGCTACTGAACATAATCTGCAAATGAGCCACTACAACCATTTAAGTACGCATGCAGTCAAAGGTAAAATATTATTTTCCTTTTGATATGAACATATTCTATCATTTTGCTTCTGATAAGAACATATTCTATTGTTTTGATGTGTACCTAATTATCTCCTATATGTACCAAGCTATATATACAGTGGTGAATCCCGGATTACCAGGGACGGAGGTCAGCATAAGTACCCGACTATTAACGTTGCCAATCTGTGCCCTAAGATCGAAGAGTATACTATGCGGCATGTCTGTGCAACACTTATGAACAGAGCAATGTCAGTTTGAACAAAATGTACAGTTTCTTTCTTGTTGCTTTTTATTCTAAAATATGTTGACATAGCTGTGTCCTACCTTTGTTTCTGTCATTTTCTTTAAGTAAAAGGATCTAGGATTTGTTCCTGGTATCTTATGTAAAATCCAGTGATGACCATCCTGCCAGTGCATGGCCTGGATTGGTTCCCTATAGAAGCCAACAGATATCTGAGATGCCCTTACAAATTCCAGACGTGATGTGCTTTTGTGCATCTCTGGACACCCAAAAGGAGAACAAGCGAAACCCGCGACAAAGTACAAACATCACTGAGTGTGAGTAACACTACTGGGTTAGGATGGCCGGACGTATGTTTATATATGGATTTAACGCACACTCTTTAAAACGTTTTACCATAAAAGGCGAATGTACTTTTCACAGGGAAAGTTAGAGGGCAGAGGATGCGGGTGGTTCCGTGTGGAGAGCAGCTCGTCAGTTAGAGACGTCGCATTTGACGTATTAAAATGTTATATTATTAAGATAAAACGCTGGCCAGAAGTGGAGTGCAAAATAAGTTGGTTCTTGTTAGAATATTGACAGAGATAACCTCAGTCCAAATCAAATTAACAGACAAGTTTAATGTTTGACAGACATGCAATTCTAACTTTAGATATTACACATATTTAATAAATGTGATAACATGATAATATAATTCACGCCTATTAGATTATTTCCATACACAATGTTACCTCTCAAATTTACGTACTTATACGGCTTTTGAATAAACATACATTCTTCGAGCACTGTCCTGACACATCTAATTCATTCCATTTTTCACACCCATAATTGATAGTATGGACTCCGTAAAATTCGTTCCTTATTACTGAACATACAGTCAAACTTAATCTTACAGTCACTTCTCATTGACCTACCACCAACTTCTATAATCACATTATTCTCGCATTGACTTAACTTATACATCATTTTTAGAAATATCTTACGCTGATGATCCACAACATGGTCCAACCGCAATTCACGGTGCATTTGAACTATATTCGCGGTGGATACAATCATAACTATTAATCCCATAAATAGTGCACAACCCTATTTTGCAAGGGTTGAAGCTTCACTTGTTTCCTAACCGTAGTAGACCAGTACAATATTGCAGAATAGACCAATAAGGGTAAGATCATCTGTTTGTACAACAGTGCAGCTGTATCCTTATTGATGAATTATCTGATCTTACCCAATGTTGTCAGTCTATTATTCACCCTAGCGGATACCCTATCTACTTGTTCTTCAAATACAAGGTTCTTGTCCAGGTATATACCAAGATAACCTTAACTTAACCATCTACATTTGACACAAAAGTCTTGTCCATTAGGATCGCACAGTTATAATCCTTTATCCGTTTCCTAGATCCGAATAACATATGTTTAGTTTTACATTTATTGAGAACTATTTTATTTTTCTCATTCCAACTCCACACTTTTTCAGTTGTTTCACACTTTTTCACACCGCACCCTTCTGGGATCGATCACTGCAGACTATAACTGTATCATCCGCGTATATATATGCTACAATAGTGGCTACCCAAAATGTCACAAATATCATTAATATAAATGATAAATAACAATGGCCCTGAAGGGTTCCCATGATAGACGCCACAATTAACTTCCTCACAGCGCGATTCGAATTCCCCTACTTTTTTAACCTAAAACCTATTATCCGAATGACTGTAAACCAGTTTATAGTCATCTCACCCAGCCCATATATCTTCAATTTAATGGCTTCATCCAGGGCGAATGGGCCTTAACGTTCACACTGTTCCTAGATTGCAGGGACTCTCAAGGACAAGAGCGAATGGAGCTTAACGTATATCCTTCTTTATAATTGTCCATTTGGTCACCCACAATCGGTGACCAGCAGTAGTCGACATTGTAATAGCCATAAGCAAATTTGAGGAGGTTAAAGGAGTTCAGGAGGGCTTCCCCTCCTGCTGCTGCTGGCACGGACAATAGGTATGCATAAAGTGTTAGTGATACGCCTATGAATACTCTGAACTAGTCCTAACCTTTCACCCCTCTTTGAGAATTTTATATCCGCCACTTGTATATATAATTACCACTTTATTGGTCACTTAATGTTCACAACAGTATACTTAACAGCTATGTAGTATATATTACGGTGTATCCCGATACACTAATGAAGGCTGATTTAAGTTTGATTCTCTATCAAATTCTTCTACTTGCAAACCTTATGAGTGAATATATTCCGATTTATGGATACATCAGACATCGGATAGACATATTACAGATAATACCAAAAAGCATCGTTATGGAAGCACAAGGCTTTCCATGTAATATAGATGCTATTTTATGCTTTAAGATTAAACTAGGAAGGTACAGATTTCAGAGACGGAACTTGATTCGAAGTTTTCCATCTAAGTCGCGATTTCAAGGCTTCGATAATGATAGTTAGTTAGACTTACTTATTCCATCCCTTGGACCGAGTTTATATATATGTTCTTAAAGAAGTTCAGTAGTTCAGAATTAAACTGTGTGAAAACGTTGATTTTGACGCTAAATACTGCATGAAATGAAAATCATTAATTCTCTACCTTACCCAATCATAAAACGCAATAAGTCTTCAATTTTTATTTTCAGTGACAATATTATATGTTCTCTATCATAACTTTCCTAAGCAGAAATGTGTTCCTGCTACTATTGTGTAGTTGGCGAACCCCTTTACCTCCTCCCTACTGCCGTGAAGTCTGGCACACGTTCCGCCATGCTGCTGTTGTAAGGACTTAATTCTTAGGCCAACTCTAATATTGAGGAAGGTGAGATGGTAAGTTACTTATCCCTAAACGAGATTGATTCCTCCAATTATGCATATTAAGCTGAGCTAAAGATCCTTTACATGTTATGAGTAATAGTCCTGAGGCCCTGCCTACAGTGACTGCAAATGAAGAGAACGTGAATGGTGAATTGTGCTTACAGGATTCATGCTCTGCTCGGTCAACACGACCCTTTCAGGGGCCGAGGGACCAGGAAATAAGCCTAATAGTTTTAAGAACATTCCTGAAACGTGATTTTTAGTAAATCCAATACCCGGACGTGTTAGAATTCCAGCAGAATCCCATCACATAAAACCCGCATTGACGAGAAAAACACGTTATAGAAGAACCCCGCATCTCTTCAGATTAATAATAATATATTGACGAGATGACCCTTACAATGTGGCAGATGGCATGCTATCGTGCAACAGGTTGCCATTTCCTTTATGAATTCCAGCTATCCACTTGAGATTCTTGGTTTTCAACTCTTAGTACTAGTGAAGGATATTTCGCAACAGCGAAGTTAATTCCACAGTATCCCAATGTCCGAAACCTATCACAAGGCAAAGTGCATTCAAGACCATTTCATAGTCACTAACGTGTTTATATAATTATACTGGCAACATTGTCTATTTTACCCCTAATGAAGGTAGTTGTAAAACTGAATAATGCTTATAATACATGTGATCATTGAAATGTGAATATCTACAACGTGACCATTAATAATCCTGCGGTTTGATATAGTTCAAAATTTTCAAATTCATTATTCAGCTGCAGGTGCAGGTGACTTTGACTGTCGGATATATTCCTCTCGACTCGCCCCTAATATACTATTGTCCGTGGTGATGTATAAACAATCGTGAGGATAGTTTCACCAATATATATATTAGTATAAACCCACCGAGTGTTCAGCGGCAGGTGCAGGATACGTGGACAGGTTTGAAGATACTATTTTGTATCGACAATATTAGTGTGATTGCACATATTACGTACGAGACAATATGGAACATGGGGAACAAGCTGAAGTATGGCGTTAGCAACGCGGAAACTATGTTTTCATCTAACAGAATCATCATTAATTCGCAGGATAATCGACTCTGACTTTGCCTACTGTTTACCATGGTGTCACATATAATTGTGACCTCATTACTTGTAAACTAGTTCTAACGGGACCGTGACCTACACACTATAGCCCACTTGGCATTGGCTACCAACTATGTCAGATAACATGGTTTAAGATATTAACTTTACAGTCCGGCTGGACGATTGAACATTTAGTATGAGAAAGAATTATATTCAGTATTGGGAATTGCGGCCTGTAAATATGATAATGCTTTCAGTAGGGAAAACCTGACCTCCTTTGCCCTACTTAAATTAGTATTGCTTCACATTGAAACGTTTATTGTTTGTGGAAATATCCCGACGGGTGTGGCCGACACGCGAATAGTTGTTATACCCGCATTTGAATCAGATGTCTCACGGATATCGGTATTCATATGTCTTTTATGAAACTGTCTTTTCAGAAAAAATAAGTTGCATGCAATTGCGCATTTAGACTTACTACGATCGACAGTATCAAGATATATAAAGATGTGAACATATCAAGATATGAATCTAATGCGAAAGCCGTCTGAGGAAGAAGGAGCGCATACGTTTACAACATGAATCTAATGCTAATTTATGTGTAGTCTTGTTAAAAAAAAGTCACTCAAATGTATTCACAGTTGATGTCTTCAAATGAAATGCAGTCATTTGGAGGCCCAACCTGTTGCCTCGGGCATATGACAAACATGGTGAAACTAGCCAGAACTGTCAATATTGCAATATTTTCCTTGAATTGTTACCAAAAATAATGTTTACATCCTGACGAATGGGCTTTAAATTTCACATCAACTCAAGCAGCCGTAAATTCAGTATCGTTCGATTTAACTGGGCCTCAATGCTGCCCAAACTCAATAGCAGCACGTTCGATTTGGAGGTCCCATCATGCGCAACCAGAACGTGCTGTCGCCCCAGTAATGTGCACCATGAAACATATTGTACCCTGTCTACTTGTAGCTTCAGTCTCCAACCATTTGGGTCCCTTTAAGCTGTAATTCACGCCGTATCAAATAGATGCGAGAGCCCAGCTCCCATTACCATTGCCATAGGATATCATGATTTATATCGATTTCCTGCACGTTCCAACCCAATCGGGGAAACGGGAGAAAGATCTGAAGTTAAAAGAGCGCTTTGATATCCTACGGGCACCATAAACACCAACTGGAATCCTACCCGTTGGGCTAAAACGTACGGATATTCATCCCTTGGTAT
This sequence comes from Lepidonotus clava, assembly GCA_936440205.1. NCBI lineage: Eukaryota > Metazoa > Annelida > Polychaeta > Phyllodocida > Polynoidae > Lepidonotus > Lepidonotus clava. Next base: position 47,452,773 of record OW387135.1, on the reverse strand, counting down.
TGCTAAGATGCATGCGCCAACTCGATATCCTTCAAATTAGGTTTTCACTGCAGGCTGATCAGCTTGACATTGTGTCCATACTGTAATGGTATGGAGGAACTCAAGTGTGTGTTCAATAGGTAGTGCAGGAAGCTAAGACTGTGATGAGGACCAGGCAATGCAGCCTTAATTGCATATTACGTGATGTATACGTAAGGATCAGTAAAACCTAAGTGGAGGCAGAGCCGGGCTTTAAACATAACTGCTTTGCATCCTTGTTATGAGTTCAGTATTATTGCGTCTATTCAAACGTCCTCTAGCACCCCAAATGAGTTTGCAAATTAAACATTGGTAGCAATTAAGGATGGTGAGTGTACCCAACTCGACGGTGGACGGTGGACGATTTGTGGATCATCAAATAAAACATTTGATAAATGAAAATGTTTTGCATGATCGACATGTTTCTACTTAGTTAAAATCTTCTTCTGGATGATTGTAAATCCTTTGTATATAAATATCATGAACATTTGTAGTTCATATTAGTGATTTTGACTTCATAACTGCTAGAGATAAAATCTTGTTTAGATGCTAAGATCAACCTAATACTAAAAGAAATCATCAAGAGATAATTATTGATATTTCAAATTATTGAAGTCGCTTGAAGTGACCTTTTTATCAGCATTCAATATGAATCATTTCCATCATGAAAGGAATCTGTGTGGTTTTAAGGAGAAACGGCTTTGATTCTACCTTGCAATCGTCCATAATATTAACATGCTCAGAATCCGGAAGAGATTTCTTTTTCATAATCCTTCCGTACCATGTTTCAGTATAAACTCTATTGCCGCCCCCAATTGTAATTCAATAGATTTAACAGCCAGTAAATGACACGATTATGTTTTTGCCAGCCTCAAAGCTCTTAAAACATTAACTGTCAAGATGTTTTCCTTGAACACATGTTATCCTGTTCGACACATTAAAAACAAGTTGCTGCGGTTCCGCAACATCAATTTACAAGACTCAATTGAATAACAATAGATCACATCTTTTTAAGTTAACAATGTAACATTCTTGACTGGAGAATTTACGTCCACCTATCTGCATTCATAGACTGGATGCCTACATACAGGGTTTTAATCATTTTGACAGTTGATTATATGTAACCAGTTTATTGGATAGAGTGCAAAAGTGCACACACTACCATAATTATAGCAGAGTGCCCCACTTTAACTGTTGCCCCCTGTCATCTCCGTGCTACTTGGTGCCAGTAACCTTACCCACTCCATAATGCTTGAACTAATTATTTGGATACAGGGTACAACTCCAGCAGTTCACAGTCCCCTTTCTGTTTAATATAAAATATTAATATCCTAATGTTGCACTAAAATGGCATTTACAACATCTAAGTTCTCTGAACCGAGTGACCAACTTGATGAATAAAGTCTAGATTTTATGGTGACTCGGATTTTGTATTAAAAGGCACTATGCCAGCAATCGACGTACATTTGAGTCCATGGACTCCCAATGGCGCCAGATCCCATGAAAGAGTATACTTTGCAATTTACGAATGAATAAGGAAAAAAGTGCAATTTGTGTCGAGCTCTTCCATTGAGAGATAAAAATGGACTATGACAGATTAAGTTTTAACAATAATTTGCTTTTAGCTAAATTGACAAAAGTGCCCAATGGGATTCAACGATGACAAAGTGACGGCAGCAGTTAAGTTTTTCTTTGCACGAGTGGGGTGGACGCAAACTCCTTTAAAAGAGTCTAAATCCTGACTAGTTTAGGGCCCATATAAAACATGAACACGCCTATCTGTATAAAGAACCCAGTCATAGATCAGGTGCCACTTCACAACAAGAGGCGCAAGTGACAAGATTGTGCGTTGAATCTTCGCAAATATGATTAAAAAGAAAAAGTGTACGCAATGTCAAAGAAATAAAATCACAATACTTGGCGATTTAGGCACGGAAAGCTCACTCGCGATCCACAAAGGAGCAAATGGTAATTTGCTCACGTTTCTCTGGAAAAAATGTGAGTTCTTTAACTAATTCCCCAAGGGGTTTTCTCTATATTGTCATGAAGAACATATCTTAAAAATGTTTTATTAACACATAACGTGTCGGAGATGATAAAGAATTGTGCAAACGTACGCGTTTAGTTTGTAATTCCTGCGCATATTACGCTGTTACATAGTTTGTGGAATGAAATCTAGCTTAATGATTGCGCGGAATTTGACGTGGAATGGCGCCCAGAAAGTCACTGAGACGACTATTAAAGGTCAAGATTGTAGGATTTAAAGTGTTAAGTATATGAAGGTATTTTTACCTCCCGAACGAGGGTCAGGGCAAGTCATGTGAGGCAAATAATGCAGGATAAACCCTATATTTGCTTGGCGGGCCTGAACTACTTACCTACTTGATCATGTTCAGCCTCTTTAACGTAAGCTGTTGCGCGCAGTCTGTCCAAGGGCCAATATATATCTATGGAGTTAAGCTGAGCTGGACATTTTTACCACAACTGTTCTTGTATGTGAGTATGTACTATTGGGGAACGAAAACTTTCCCTATGAGGGCGGGGGTAACAACTAACATCCGCTCTATTGTAATGCCCTTATCCTCCTGACGTGTACTCCGATTTGTCAAAGTAAAACGTCTTAGTCCAGCCTGTTCATTCCTGGCTTATTCATAGGTCAGGGAAATTCTTCATCTGTCTAACAGAGTCTATCGACGAGGTTCAGATTGTTACGTGTCCTCGCCGTGGGTACGTACCAGCTCCGGGCGGCGGTCTGGGGGGATGGGTAACTCTACGTCATCTTAACGGCAGCTCCAGACTTCTGCAAGGCATGAGACATTCCGCATCTGATGTACAGCAGACACGTTGTGTAGTATTTAAGTTCAAAGACTATACATTTGAATATGGGTGTATACCACTTTTTGATAAGTTCTCCTAGTACTCGATGTGAGAAGGCAGATCAATACACGTGTCCTAGTGTTCTGCACATGGACGCGGCAGGATCCAAGTCACTTCAAAGGAGCAATACGCCGGGTCCAAGTCATCTACAACAGTACGTGGATCCAAGGAGTTTCCCAGTCTCAAATAACAACTGTCAAACTTCTCCAGAAGGCAATACCAAACAGACCTCCACGTAGGTCGAGGGAAGGCAGTCAGTCAGGTCCCAGCCCGAGACGGAGGGACACACGCCTCTTTGTAAGTGTAAAGAGGCGGGAAGTCTGTCGGCGCCTGTAGGGGTGCGACTACTTGGTCCGTGAGAGCGGGCTGTCGGCGGACCGCTGCTCCTGCTGCCGCCACTGCCACTGGAGGAGGAGGAGGAGGCGGGGCCCTCCCGGCCGGGGCTGGAGGAGCGGGACACCCGGCGAGCGGCGTGGGGGTGGTGGGGTGCACGTGGTGGTGGTGGGGTGGTGCTAGTGGTGGGGTGGTGGGAGTTCCGGAGGAGAGGCAGGGGTTCGATTGGTGTAGTGCGCGTTGATCCATTGATTGGCGCGCTGAGGTTCTACGCGGCGCCAAGCGGTTTAGTAGTGTAAATAGGCACTATACTGTGCCCTGTTGATCTCTGAATGCAGAAGTTGTAAGCTGTCCAACTGCAAACGCATATATATGGTGACTTGAAACAGGATATGTTTTAGCACTTTACTGGTGGAATGTACAAGTTAGGCAGGTGTAAAAGATGGTGAAAGGCTGTGGCTTTACAAGCATGTGAAATGCGAATAGGAATAGAGAATAGACTGCCAACTCTTTTTTCATCAATCTATCATATCATTGTTAATATTTTATACAAAGTTGCCGGCATATTTTTTGGTTTATAAAAAAAACGAATATTCATATTATTGTGACATTAACATTGTGTGTCAGCAGCTCATTTTGATAAACGGTTTTGAACCTCCTGGGAAGTCACTCCTTTCTTTTAGAAAAATTACCAGGCTATATAGGTACTAACTAGTAAAATTGATGTCATCCAAATAAAAACAATGGTAAACGTTTTGGTATGGGGCTTTACTTTTAGTATGTACGCACATCTTCAAAAATCTAAGACGCCCCACCCCCACCCCCTATGGCAAAAATACTCATTGGATTTGAACTAGAACCTACATTTGTTTTAAAAGAATTCGGACACCCACCTTGATGAGTATATACTTAATGGAAGGCCCCTATTTGTATACTTCAGTAATTACTCAGAAGATGATCTTGACGCAAAGGGAGAAATCATACCCCCGGGCATCCATCAACATGTTTGTAAGCCAATCTGTGACAGCCTTCCGATTTTAACTTAATTTTGTCAAAATTAGTGATAATGTCTGTTGATGTAATGAATTGGCTATCAGGTGACCAATTTATTACTTCGATGGAGACTCTCACAAAGAACAAAATAGTTTGGCAGAATCAAATTATTTCACCCTGTGCTATCCTGCCTAACTCAAGTCGCTAGCAATGCTTATGTCTCCGAAAGCATTGCTAGCGACTTGAGTTAGGCAGGATAGCACAGGGTGAAATAATTTGTACCTGTATATTTGTATCTCATATTGATAGAAGAGATAGACACGAACCCTTAGATATACGAGTAGGAGAGCATCCGTGATTGATTGAATAATAATTGGGCAACTTAAGTTTCCTACCGCATCAGCCTTTCGACGGTAAATTATTTTTTTCCGTTTCTTCAAACTGCTGCGCTGTTACCGCAATTCAGCTTTAAAAACCCAATTAACTGCCTGAAACATCCTCCGGCCAAATCTAGGGCAGCCTTTTTATTTGCAAAATCATTAGGTGTCTCCCACACAGAAAGGATGCTACATGCGGAAATTAAGCAATAAAGAGGATGCTTTTAGAATTCAAATGATACCAAGCACATCAAAATTGGATAATTTTCAAAGATGTTACAGGCTGTTGAACACAGGACTGTCAGTCTTCCTGAAAATGGCAAAAATCCCTGATATCTAAATATTTAGTAATAAAAAAGAATTACTCCATAAAGTATCAAGAAGCTAGGTTGGGTATAACCTTTGATCTAGAAAGGTTAATCTACTTTAGACTTTAGTTTGGACTGATAATATATTTAAGTCATGTGTTTTCAAATGGGATCAATTTTTGACAAAATCTGCAAAATGTTGTCATTTCCATGGCAACCAAATATCTAATGTTAGGTAATATATGGGGAAAACATTCTATTAACATTCCAAATAGAATGTTTTCAAACAAAATGGAATGTTTAAAGTGGGTTAACTAAATTCTAACCAAAAAGTTGGTTTAATACATTTTTATCCCTATTTTTCACAAATCTACCCATATCTCCCTTAATAAATTATTGATCTTAGAGCTTTAGATATAACCCCTCGGAGCATCGTTTCTGTGTGATGGGTCACATCTGTTTCTCATTCTTTAATAAGAAGATTATTTACTTTCCTCAAAGCCAGACATAAGGAAGAACTTAAATCAGACACGTCGAAGTATTAGTCTGACACCATAAGGTCTTCATCAAGAATAAGGTAAAAAGAATTCAATTAAGAAGTCTGATGTCTGTTTCCAGACGGATGTGAGGGAAGGTGTCTTTATTTATTATCTAAACTATTTCACCAGTAATCGTTTCATTATTGCACTTCATTAAGACTGAAAATAAGAATGATATTCTGAATAAGATATTACATGTTGTAATATTTGTATATTATTAGGGCACTGTTCACCATTTGGGCATCTTTTATCGGTTTTATTCATAGTTATAGTGATGTGTAAACCGGGCTTCAGAGACCAATACTATAATAAAAACTGCAGCTTTTTATGAATTAGGCTACCCCTGCCCCCTCTTCCGCATTACCTCGATTTCAGTAGCTGCATATCATACGCGTTTGAACTATTTAACATAGAAAGAACGATATGATAAAGATGTGACGATGATTGTTAGAGTTTAAGGTGTATTCAGCAATTTCTCAGCTATATCAACACCAACTCACGTCTGTGTTTTTGTACCAATTACTGATGACCGAGTCTATGGGGTTGAGAACAACAACAAGGTGAGGTGATCTATAGCAAGCAGCACCGGGGGGTCGAACCTGATAGAGGTGTGGTCAGCATTAAATTTGTATCGATGGTCCTAGAATACACATTATGCCTTTCTTAAACTTTCAACATAATATACACGTAAATCTTTAGGGTCTGAAAAGGACAACCCCCTTGATGTGTTTCTAGTATATGGAAGACCTAAATGTGAAGATAGTGAATGGTTGATGCGGTATGTGGGATACTGACTCCCCCGCACAATCATAAAGTACAATAACAAATTACAACAATGACAAAAAAAGATACCTTAGGTTCCACATATATATAGTGTACTTCATAAGATAAACTGTCAGGAACAATTAGGTCCCCTTCTTCACAACACCTGCCCCTTACGAGCTGCCATAAAACACATTACTAACAGGAGAAATTGCTCCATTTGCCATTTAGTTAATGGTTATTAGGGACAAACCTTGACAGAACGAGTGCTTTCTTTTCTTTCGTGCATTAAGGATGATTGTTTCTTTTCCCACATTGAAATATATGAAAAATAATTCCAGTGTGTGCATCTCGGGACTATGTTGTACGTCTGGTAAGCGTATACTCTGAGGCTGAATCATTATTTACGGATGGTGTTCCCTACGGGGCTCGCTGTTCATGCCTATACATTTTACTCTTATCAACAGGCAACAGTCAACTCCCATATCATGGTTTATCGCTGGGGATCCCAGACATATTGGTACCAAGCATTTATGGGAAAATGTTTGTCAATAAAAATTATCGAAAAAAAACTAGAATGTCAGAATGTCAACCCTGGATTCCTTTTACCAAACATGCTTCCGTATTTTGCTGCCAATCGCAATTACCAATTTACAAGTGTGGGTATCATTGCAGTAATTTAAGGCTTGTTTCCACCAGCTGATTTTACTACCGATTTCAAAAATTGGCAGTGGGAATATTACTTAATCATGAACATGTTATATACCATTAGAACGTGTTTTTAATTCTCTCTCAAATGGTATGTAAGATACATACTCTTTATTTTATATAATACTAGTTAGATTAATAAATTACTAAATAATCGGAGATTAAATCAGTCGGTAATAATTTCCTGCCGATTATATATAAACTGCCGATATCAAAATTGTCAATCGGATGCCTACACTTTTGGGGCATTTTGGCACACTATCGGCGCAGCAAGTACAAATGTATTCCTAGAATGTTACCACGGAAACAATCGATACTGACAGTGCATTCTTCCGGCACATGGCATTAATCCCAACCTTTTGTTCAAACTTTCAAAGCTTTTCTGACTGGCGCATAAGCATCTTGTTTGCCCCTTGGACAGTTTGACTAACTCTTGTTAACAACTTTATTTGCACAGAAAATGTGGTAAACATATTTTCTTTGACATTGGTAATGTTTTCTCATAGTCCCCTTATACACGTGCAAACTCATTACCAACCCCTAAAAGAACAATGAGTTGGTAAAAGAGATAAAATTAATACTGTCTGATGCATCACTAGATAGCAAGGCTGGCAACATTATCCTTTACATCAGATCACTTTCAATGTATATGGAGATCTTCCTGAAGAGAGCAGTCAGCCGCAGGCGCCTAGCTGCTTGCAAGGACTTCCAAAATTGCTGCCTGCAAGGACTTCCTAAAATGGGTTGACCAAAGCAGAAGTCTTCCATCTGTCTACCAATGTACCCCCATTGAATTATTTTTTGTGGGCTCAAATACCCTTCAATAATGTTGAGTATATCTGTATCTGTTTTATCTCTCGCGTTTGTCTAAAACAAACTCAGAGAAGGGTTAGAAAGTTAAAATGGCAATTGTTTTTTTTCATTTTATACGTTTTTGTAATCTTCCTTTTATGTACCAGGATACACGACGGTCTAACTATACATGTATAAGGTTACCTAAATCTAAAAATAGTTATTAAAAAATGTCCATTCTAGTTCGGTGCTCAGATATGGAATTCTCTGCCACTACAGGTTAAACAACTTCAAGGAAAATGTATCTTAAATGAGAAATTACTGCGTGAATTATCTTAGCCTACACTGTAAGAAGTAACTACTGTAAATTTACAGCAAAAGTTGCTGGCAGCAAAGGTTCCAGCAAATAAATTTACAGCACTCTATGTACTGTAAATTTACAGTATAATGTACTGTTAATTTCATACAGCAAAATATGCTGTAAATTTACAGCAGACAAAATGCTGTAAATTTACAGCAAAAGTTGCTGGCAGCAAAGGTTCCAGCAATTTTTGCTGTAAATTTACAGTACTTGCTGTATTTTTACAGTATGCTAAATCAAACATTTTACCATTTTATCTTTATTAATTTCCTTTTTAAAATCCAACTAAATGTTGGAAAAAGGTTTAATTCCAACCTCAAACCCAAAGTATATTGGGTGAGGGATGTATATATATGCTAAGTGTATTAGCAAATACATGCATGGAATGGTGGTACGATGAGGCACTGCCAATCCAACACATGCCTATGAAGGCAATTTGCTACCAAAAAGGTGTCTCAATCAGACAATTATCTGTGTATCTTGAAATTATTAAGACAGAGTAGGGATATCTATTATGTGATATACTAGATTAGTTTATGGATCTTTTCATCACATTTAATCTTAATTAAAGGTATATGATTCATCTTAAAATATAGTTTTATGGTAAAAACTACCAACGTTTTGCTGATGATAAGCATTTGCCCCACCTGGTGGAGAATAAATTTACAGAAAAAGTACTGTAAAATTACAAATTTGCTGTAATTTTGTAAATTTACAGTACTGATACTGTAATTTTACAGTAAATATTGCTGTTTAATTTCCGACAGCAGAAAGTGCTGTAAATTTACTGCAAGAACTGCTGTAAATTAACAGCAACTTTTTACAGTGTAGATGTCCTCAGCAGAACTTTGCAGGAATCTAAAAGTGTAAATGCCAAGTGCCAACTGTTTTTATTTCGAAATGCCTTCTCATGTGATAACTGGTTGCCCTTCACCTACCCGTTTTTTGTGCAGTTTGTAATGCTTGTATATCAATCATTTTCACCCCATCCCATTCCATTTCAACTCATTTATTGATTATCTACCCATGTGATAGGCTACTGAAGATTATTGTACAACCTATATTTAGTCACTTGCAGTAATAATATTGTATAAATCAACAGGTGCTGGAGCATGAGGGAGAATAGGCCTTAAGGTCTGAGATTGTAATCCAGTTGAAAAAAAAAGCCTCAAGACCCACCCTATATGGCCAATTTTTGTTTTCCAGATCACAGGGAGTTTGTCGGCTACGGCTTGATTCGACCCACCTCCTTAATTTGGTTTCGTTCTATGTAAAGCACAATAAGGTGACAGTTCTTTCCGCACAAGATTAGGAACGGTTTTGAATAGGCTTTACAACGTTTAATAGTGCGGCTAACCGGAGATGATAAAAGATGCAGGTGCCCATGATACAATCCTTTCATTCCGCAATGTTTCTCGAGATTCTCTTATCAAAAAAGGGCCAATGGACAAAGTGCGTTTTTCTTTCATCAGAATTGCTTGGCCACAGTAGAACTTGTCACCGTCTTTTGCCTTTTTGAGTCAGACATCCCTCTAATAAAATATGTTATACCAACCTTGCCCAGACAATTTGCATTGTCTCTTTTCTATGTCGTCACAGTCTAAATTAGAGATCGCCAGCAATCAATGTCTAACAATTTTGGATATTTTCCATACGACTGACCAAGTTTTGATTGCATTCTAGTCGAATCACGCCATGGCAATACAATTTCTAGTCATTTTTTCATTATTTCTGTTCGGTTTCGACAACTTCAGACTACTTTCAGCAGGTTGGGGATGCCACAAAAAAACGTGATATCCTGTATAAACAGGAAATCCTGTAATAACAGGCAACTATGAAAAAGTATAGTATCTAACTAATACACAAAATAAACATGATATAATACTTCTACATATCCCAGATACAAAAATTTTAAAATTCTGCATTTTACATGAATTACATAACACTTTCCATTTTGACAATTTCATGAAAAAGAATTTCACAATTAATATTTTAACATAAATATATAAATGCAAAAATGATTTGTAATAAAAGAACACATCAAAATGATTGTTGCATTTTCACATTCTATCTTTGCATTCTTTTTCTACTGATTTTTATTTCTTAAAAGTTACAAAAAACATAACGAGAAAACAGCCCATCCTGAAATAACAGGACAGTTCTGTAATCCATTTTTACAGGATGTCCTGTTTTTTCAGGCTTACTTTTAAAAAGCATTAAAACTGTTATTGTAATGATGGTCATTAGGGTCATATTTTGAAATTGAAAAAAGAATAATGGAATGTTTTAAAATGATTTAAAGGGTTGTGTCCTGAAAAAATGGGATGTTCCGTTTTTCCCGTCGTAGCCCCAACATGTTCAGTGAACAGAATTTTAGTCGAACTACTCACAGTAGGTCACAGTAACTATCTACCTCCCATCACTGAATAGGGATTTGGCTACTTTTATCTCATAATTGCTAAGAACAGAATACAGTGACCTCTCATTGTCAGCCATTACAATCGAAAAGGTTAAATTGCACCCTACCCCAGGGATAGCCTATATTTCACGAGAAAACACAAATAACCTAGGGTAGACGTACCAGCCATGCACAATCTTAAAAACACCCATTCAGGTGAACACTGTAAACACGAATTTCCTATACAATGCACTTCTCTATAAATACAAGGACAATGACAAACGGACATTGTTGTGAAAAGAGACAAACATGTCCTTATTGAAAAGTCATTTTCAAATAATGAAAGCGCTGGAAATGGAATGTGTTGTCTAAAGTGAAAACAAAGAATCTTGAATGATAAACTGGAAAATATGCTGTCTGACAGACATGTGGGGTGGCGAATCCCTTTTGTATCCATTCATGAAGGTAAAACTGCTTGCATATTTTATGCAAATATCTTTGATGATAATTATAAGTAAAGCTTTCCTTTCTTTGACAAAAATATACAGTAAAATAAACAACTTTATATAAAGAGGCATATCATTGTTGTTGGTGCCTTTGTCTTGTTTTCAAGATTGGTAAAACCTCCTGTTATATGAGCAGATGCGATCTCTCAGTGTAATTAGTTATCTTATAACATCTGGATGCATTCTTATTCTGCTGCAGCTGAAACGCAGCTGTCTCCAACCGACGGCTACCGTGCTCTAAGAGTGGATATTGTTAGTAATACACGCAACGTTATAATGATATTTGAATATTCACGGGACCAAAATAAATGTAGGCAGTAAATTTATGATATCATTTACCTAACTGAATGTGACCAACTAAAACTTCTCTGACTGAAACCATACTGATCCATGGACCATTAGAGGTATAATAGAGAAAATCAAGGACGGGACTACACAGAAACTACCGTATACTCAAATATCATGTGTAGCATCGGTTTGTTAACTCTGGCACCATTTTTAAACCCCCATGCATGGATACCTTATCTTTATGCAATCATAATTAGTATCTGTAGAGAAGTTATGGCACTCCACATACTAATGACCCATAAAATGGCGCTCATTGTGTTTCCACAGATGGAATAAGCTTGCTGCTTAATATTGTTATATTCTTTGGTGACTCTGTTGTCGCTTCTCTGATGGCTTCCTGATAATATTTGCACAGTGCAAATGCTTACCCTTAAAGATATAATTTACTTACCTAAAGACAAGTCATGACGACGATTGGCTATTGAATAGCGTTGGTTTAAATTATTTTTGTAGAACATTTAGAAATCGGATAGCATGCAAGGAAGCAACAATTGAGCTGTCACTATACATGCATCACAAAATCATAAACATAGTTGTACAAAATGGCAGTCGAATCTGTCACTATTCATGATCTACGAGTACAATTTACTACCTTCGTTTCAGTAAAGGGGGACACAATCGGACCAACGCTAACTATGTACATTAAGATTGGCAACAAAGCATGTTCCTAATTGGTAGACAGAATAGCGTTTCTGAGAAAACGATTGCACCAGAAAAATGTTCCCAATCATAAAATATTCGGGAAATTCGCTTTCAAAAACAAAAGCAGTTCTGACCTTTTGTTGGGATAACTATTGCTGGTTTTGTTCCTGTGGAAAGGTTCCTAATCGTTAATGCTTAGTAAACGTTATTAGTAATTTACCAGAAATTTGGAACATTTGCTGACACACAGCATGGTTAGATTTCCTTAGGATGTGTACCTATTTTCCCCGGAATAAAATTTCAAAGAGACTTGATACTTTTGTATGTGTACATTGTCTGTTTTAATCATAAAACATCAGGTGCTACAGATGAGACCATGCTCAGAAACGATATTTGCATAATATTTTTTGTTAGGACACTCCGTGTTTCATTGTAGATTTCTCATCCGGTAACCATGTGCTCAAAATTACCTTACCTTGGGCTGTATGAGAACCCGTTAAGGAGCCATTGCTTACAGCACATGGACTGCAGGAAAAACTTTAGAAATACAAACTCTGTAAAATGACGCTCTCAGGATAAACCACAAGGCGCAACACAAAAGAGCAACATTTCTTAAACATAAGGTAAGAGGAAAGCAACATTCTGCAGTGTTTGTATAAGAAATGGGGGTGTTCCAGTGATGAAAATGATAAATAAGAGATATGGAAAAAGAAATAGTGTTCAAATGAGCTCAAGTGGCAAAAGACCTTTCAAGCCATATAAGGCTAACACAGAAGACTATAAGAAAGCTTTTACTATGGAGGAAAGATTACTTGAACAAACTACCCCAAGGGATGCATGAGGTTCAAAACAAGTATCTCTGAAAAGTAATGCAGTAATACATAATTCCGGCAAAGAATCCAATTGAAAATAGCTATTTCAGTGTTGCACTTCAATTTATTTCAACCCTAATGGCGTAGTTTCTCATTTCCTATTTAATTGTCAGAACATTCTTCCAGGGAATAACAAAATGATATTCACACTGCAAATTACAGAGGCCAGGGGAATAACCGAAAGATATGGAAAACCAAGGAAATATTTGGCCATGCCCACTTTAGAAGGCTAAGCCAATGGAAATGCAGAGGTCCTGGGGAATATCTTTTAGTAAAGCCACTCCCCCTTACACTTTCAGCCAATCAGAGAGCACCAGTGGAATATCTACACTACCACCCTCGACCCTGTAAAACCCAGGGAATAACTTTTTTGATATCAAACCTCGGTCAATAATATATATATATATATATATATATATATATATATATATATATATGCTGGCATGCTGCTGTGCTGTTGCACTACTCTATTAGTTATATTAGAATAAAACTAACACATAATTCAGTTTTCGATCATCTGGGAACTAGGCCTACCAAGCACCAAGAAAATGAGAAAGATAGACATCAAAATACAGCGTTACGAAATTTCAACAAAGTGTTACCTATTTAATTAGAATCAACACATAGCAAAATTAGCTTTGTCGATGTCCCAACAAGAATGTGGGGAAATTCTAACTAGGGCAATTGGTACAGGGAAAATTAGCAGGAACTGTTTACTAAAGGTATTTACAGGATAACCACTGTCCAATCATGTGGGCAACCACTAACCAGCAAAGGGGGGAGGGGGCGATGACGTTTGGATCGCACTGCGCAATTGAAATCACCAACAGCAAACTTCTCAAAAAAGAGAAGGTAATAGCCATGGAGAGAATCATAGTTTTTGAATCTACCTTTCGACTCCTACTCTATTACACTCCCTTAATGTGTCTGCACGGTAGGCCTATATTTGTTAAAAATAGTTAAATGCAGACAGTACCAGTCGGTGAAAAAGGTTGGTCTCGCACCTGGAGCCCGAGGCTATAAAACATGGACAATAGACCTGGGCTGTGATAACTGGGGATGTTGAAATGTCAACCATTTGACATCACTGTGATAGTCCCGACAATAATTCATGGCTAACACTTCTGCGAAGATTAAAATAGCTTCCCTTCCAATAGTACAGGACCAAAGTGTGCAAACGTTTCTGTACATCTCAAAATAAGGATGAATTTCACAGGAAAATGGTTGTTACCTTAATTATGATCCTATTCCATGATGGTTTCATGATTGTTCGCCAGATGAATCTGTGCTCAGGAATTCCTGGAAAAGGAAGCAAATGTATATAATCACCATGGTATCGGCAACATAGCTAGACAAACATTTCAATCTGTCAGGACTTCTGTAAAGACATAAAGACTTTAAAAGTGATTTATATATAAACCAATAATGTATCATTTTAACACTGTCGAATGGATATACCTAGAACCGGATGCTCACTGTTGAATCAATAAAAAAAAAGGTCTGAAACGACCAGAAATGGTGTTTGCATTGACATACGAGCTGATTGTTATTAAAGTATGTGAATCGCTAAAGATAATTATACACAAAAGGAAAGATATGTTGTCCTACCAGTGACCTATAGGATCATTATGCATACGGCCAGACACATTTGTCTGGCAACTTGATTCATAGTACTTTATATCTGCAGATGAGTTCCTTATCTCAAGTGCTCGTACTTAAACGTTAATACCCTATTCCACCCTGAATATACTTGTCGATGCCCCCTGGGGCAGGACCTCCAAACACAATGCCCAATTAATGTCACCGATGATGACAGGGTAAGATTGAATGTGGCCATTTCGTCTATCAGCCTGGACAGAAGCCCCCTTATGTCACTATGCAAATCAGTCAGTCTGGGGTCATAAGGGGCATCAGCGCTGAACAATCACTGCGACTGGTGCCATGCATCATGCTATTGCAAATGTTCATGTGGTTCCTTACTTGATTTGAGACTAGAGGCGGGAACCCCTTGAGCAATACGAATAAGAATCTGGTAGGATTAGAGATCACACGAGACCCATATATATTACTGTTGAATATTTTCCGAGAGGCTGCCAGTTTGTTGAATTTTCGGTTGCGTCGCTCAATGGTTATTGCTATATTCTAGTGTGATTAGATTTGTATCCAAATGTTTCTGCTGTGTCCGAGTTCCATCAATTATGTCTATTGACAAAAACTACAATAATCCATGATATTATTACTTTACCTGTTTTCCACAGGTTCATTTCTTGATCATGCTCATGATATATTATTATGTCTTTACTTAAGCTTTACCCACTCTTTATAAAATCTAAACCCATCTTCTTAGAAGATTTAATGCTATCGCTTTTTTCCTTCAGAAATTGATTGAAATTTATTTTTCAGTAAAAACACCTTTTTGTATTGAGCGATGCAATCTGAATTATATAAGAACAAGGTGATTGCTTGGAAAGATTTTGACAATGTTAGATATTGATCCAAAGCAATCCTTTGGGTTTTCTGTGGAAATTTTCTAAAGAACGGCATTGATGTCACCCATAGAAGTGTTCATAATTATGAAAGGATGGGTTTTGCTTAAGCCTTTTGATAGGTTTTGAAGACCTTTAAGGGGCTATTAAGGTTTAATGGCTATCCATCAATAGGTATGATTCCATCAAAAATGGAAAAAAAACTAAAATGTTAAAACTGATTTCAAGAGAAAAGCTAGTGATTTTGGTTTTGAGACTCGGTTCCACACCCTGTGCAAATGACGTCACATCCCTCCAAATTAGCTGGCCGCCATATTCAATTGGTGAACAATTCATAGTCATTATCAATCATAACTTAATATTGCGAAAAATCATACACATTTATGTTCAACAGTTGGAAAAAGTTATTTTGGTCTTAGAAAACAATGCCCATAGAAATTTGAGTTAAAATTTAGTTTCATATAACCAAACAGAATCATGTATGCAACGTGTAGAACAGTGGATAAGTTTAATATTTAGACCCTGTGGAATGAGGTGGAGGGGGGATCTAATCTTCCATGATTACAGAGAACCGTGTTTGGAAGAGTGGATAGGGCTTCTGTTGGAAAATGTTTCAATCATTATTGTCTTTCCATTTGAAGGAATGTCTCTTTAATTAGACATAATATTATTTTATGAAAAGCCGTCCCCTAAGGAAACTTTATCACAAGGTAGGCATAATCTAAACTAGCATTCCCACTGTGAGGAGGACCCCCTAACGGTTATATTTGCAGCCAAGTTCTCCCTAATGGAAAAGACAAAGACAGATTCAGCACATCGGGTATTTGGTATCTTGCGGTTATTGCCCCTCTGTGACAAGAGATGCGATAATCTAACGTTTCCACTGTGGTGAAAAGCTGCCCACCTCCAGCCACTGCCAGTGGTACCATGACGGGTCATACATAAAACAGTCTGTACATTGGCACACTCTTGGACTGCTCGGAGCCTGATGTGTTGTTGACACAGTGGTAATGTTGTTACTGACTGGGCGTAGGCGCCCAGGCAGAATGTTATATGTGCTCTGTACAAATATGCACGCCAAATCTAGGGTATATGGGCCAGAAAGTGCCCCCAGCGATAATGCCGTAATCTCCGCCCCTCTGTGGTGGGCTGAGATCATACATAAAAGGAATCTTATCGCGAACTTATGTTTGGCCCACGCACATTTAGTCATGGGACCTTTTGATGTAATGAAGGTAAAAATGGTTTTAAAAAAAAGGAACACATGTAACAATTAGGAAAATATACAGAAGGTAAATGTATGGCCCATTAGAGAAACCGCGAACTGAGCAATAAGTAAGGCACTTGTTGTGTTGCCCCATCCCCATGTGACTCTTAGGACCCATCACGTTTCTTCGTATTTAGACTGTCATCCATACTGAAACAGGACCCGTGCTGTAAGCCTAACTCCAACTATAGATAGACAGATAAAGATACTCTTTAACAGTCCAATGATCAAATAAATACTATTTTCCACATGGAAGATTATCGTTCAAAAGAACTACAAATCAGAAATATTGGAATAAAAGAAGATGCAAACATTGTTTAAATTAAAAAGGTCCTTTCTACAAGGTCAGTTTACTATTCTATTTTCAGATATTTCGCAGTTGCACACAATTTGCTTTTCAAAAGAATTGACTAGATAGTTACCCATCCAACTTGCTCCTGATCAATTGTGGAGAGACACTTTCATCACTGGCGGGGTGCCGTCTCATCGGAGCAGCTCATTAATACAGGAGTAACTCGCGTGGAGGTGGAGGTAATAAAGGCCTTGTGTGGCGTCCCCCTTTACTGTCAAGTCCCACTCATACATGTATGTGTGTATGGGGGGAGGGAGGCACCTCGGGCGACACACTCAGGGCCTCCTCAGGGTCGGCACAAAAAGTACACGCCAATAATCGGGCAGGCAGGATTTGAAGTGGGAGAATGGACGACTGCTTTTTCCCTTGAGGGGTGTGGAACCTGTGAGCTCCAGCGGTCTAGTGAGGGCCGAGTGGCTTGAAACCCGGATCATACCATCAGATTTCTGCAGGCTTTCATATGCATTAAAATGTCGACAGAAAGGACAGTTGGTTCGTCTTAGGCGATCGCCTAATCACCCCCTTTAGCAACTTGACTTCAGATGGATCCTCTTAGGTTGCCATGTTGACAGATGACAATGGTAACTCAATCAAATTTGTTGTTATTCATTTCAGCCACATGAAACAGAGTACAAACACAAGACTTTACAGACCCTTCATCCTTAGTTCATATCAGTATAGCAGCCGAACCATTTTTCTTATTTTCTATTCCGATTATGTACCAATAGCAAAAAGTCAAAAGGAGTAGTATGCAGCAAGAGCAACTCGAAAGAAGAGAATTAGTCAAATGGTAATTCCTTCAAATTCAACTCTTTTGAATTTCACACATCTCTCGTAAAGACAATCTGCACTGACGCAAAAGCCGACCGTTGACATATCTGACGGTGTGAACCCGGCCCTTCCAGAAACAGCCTCTAGTACTGTGCAGCTTCAGTTGCCTCCCTCCCTGCCTCCCACCCGCTCAGCGCCCCGCCCGCCCGCAGTCCCTCGCCCCTTATTCGAATTAGCCAATCTAGCGCTCACGGAGACTGAGACCCACCCCCGCCACAGGCACCCTGACCTGGCAATAACCACCGAGAAAAAACACAATCTATCACTAAGCCTTGTTCCCAGCTGTCATTATCAGACCGAGTGGAAAGAAAAAGACCTGACTTTTTTCCTGCGTCGTTTTCTGCTTTAGTTATACTTAGGATTTATCAATAGTAGCGAGGCCTTGGGAGACTATGAATATTGCTGGAAAAAAGTGGCTTCACTTGAGAAAGAGGGTAAGTTCCTTCTGCAGATAAAGAAGGTAAATTGTAATTCTCGGGGGTGAGGCAAGTATCCCGTGAGCTGCTCTTGTGCGGGGGAACGTCTTGATTCAATCTGCTCGGCAGTGCCCGTGTGGGCTAAACGTGCGCCGATTACCGAACAGCCAGCAGGGCTAGGGGCGCTTATTTTTCCTTAATAAGTCTGTGAGAGATTTGCCTTAAATAGAACAACCACGCCCACCATACAACATAACTATCAGACAATTCACTGTTCCTCTAGGCTCCCTAATGACATAATTATATAGTTGGTCAATACCTAGAACATAGTGTAAAATAGTTAACAGTTAACAAAATTAATAGTTAACATAGTTAAATTGTGATGTTTATAATATTCCCCTGATGTTGTTAATCAAATTGGCTCTTGAGTAACATAAAAATTGTAAGTATGTTGCAACCCTAATTCACAGACAGGCTAGGAAAACACGATACATCGGTGTACCTCTCCAGATAGAGCTATATCTTTGAAATAAAAGATATACATGCGACAAAGGCAGTACACAAATGAAGTTGACAATTGGCACATATATACCTTGAAATTAGGTAAAGTAATAAAAGAAGGCTTTCTTTGTTTTGCCAACATTCAAGTAAAATTAAAACACAGCCAAGCGTGCTTCATTTGATTCAATTTGTCTTTTAGAAAGATGTATGGGCTGCTATTCTTGTATCTTTGTTTTAATTACATTATATAAACCAATGCAATTCAAAATACAAATGAACCACACGGGGAACTATAGTCTGTAGTTTGAATAGATATTCAATAAATATGCGCAAATATTCAGTACACTGCTTCAGCTGATTGTCTGAAGGGTGGATGTTGTTAGGACACTAAGTCGCACAAGACCCTAAATCGCAAATTTTTGCCACTTAGGGTCATTTTGTGACTTAGGGTCACCCCAGGACCCTAAATCGCAAAAAAAAACCTTAAATGGTAAAGACACTAAATCGCAAAATCAATATTGACCCTAAGTCGCAAAATTCTAGTCACAAACCTGCGGGTATAACCACCCCCCCTTGTCCCTGCTTATATACATTTTGTGTATCTGAGTAAATCTTCAGTTCAGTTCCGAATGTCGAACCTCAAAATAGGACAGAAAGTGCTTTAATGATGAGACAAAGTTTCAATGACCCCAGCCGGTCTTCTAAAACAAGGCCAAGGCCAGGGCTGCCCTGTGACGTAGAGCAAGGGAAATAGGTCATGGGTTACTCACTCTACTCTGTATACAAGACATGAAAAGAAGTTCAATAAAATCTTGTTTTCAAAAGAAGGGGATGAAATTAACACCCAAAGATGGGTTAAACATGCATTTATGACAAGGGGCCCGAATTGTTCATAGAAAGGGGAACTAGATAGCACTGATTTGTATTTCTCATTCAGTTTAGTGGGACAACCGGGTATGTGACCAAATCCTGCTTACTATGGAAACAGATCAGTGTTCGGTAAGATTGGATGTCAACATGGTCATGAAAGTAACACCACATGGGGGTTCTCCGTACCTTATCTGACCATCTCTGCGAAAAACCGCCTCTGACCACTGATGACAGCAGGGGGTTCTATAGCCCAAATAGACAGATACCACCTGTTGTAAGGCACCCAGAATCGGCTGGACAACAGACAAATGTATCATCTATTTTTCAACTTTTAGAATTTGTTGGAAATAATTAAGGTGAAAAGCTGTATATGTGGAGGGTAAGCATCATGTTTTGTAGACATATTCATGCTTAATAATAAGTTAACATAACTATTCCTAAATGTGGCCCCCTGCTTTCCTGACCCTACGTCACAAGGTGATGTTGAACCAGTGCTTGTTTTTCAGGGGGGGGGGGCGTGGTCATCTCAAGCACAAACCATGGCGCATCTTCCTCAATTCTCAAATTATTTGCATAATTTCTCTGGTTCATGGTTTCCAAATGGCCCCTCTTAATGAATGCAAAATGTAGTTCCAACCTGAAAGATGCCCTTTAAGAATCTTAAGAAAGGGTCATGTCGCCGTGTCAAATTTAAGGGTCTATGGCCATATACAACACTCCCCCCACCCCCGTTGACCGGCCACCACCCCCAGCCCCGCTGCCACAGCCTGCCTCAACCACTCTTTCCTCCCCCCTCCCCCGAACGGCCCGCCTAGCACCCCACCCCCTCTCCCACCGACCGGCCCGCCTAGCCCGCAAAGATCCCCATAGGTGGGGCTATGGATGGGGGGGGGTCCCATGTTGCGTGTCGAATTTTTTTTTTTTTTAAAAAAGCCAAGTCGCCTGTCACTATATCAGAGATTAGACCCGTGTCGAATTTAAGAAATAGCCATGTCGCACTGTCGATTTTAAGGGTATATATACCCCCATAGGTCTCCAGAAATAAAAGCTTGAGAATTATTCAAACATTTTGTGTATCTGAGTAAATGTTCAGTTCAGTTCATGTCCGTGTGTGCCTGGTATGGGTAGGCCCCCCACTGACCGTTACCCCCACACCTCCTCCAGGCGACCCTTTGATGGGCCACAAACCCCGGGTGGTATGTCTCAGGGTGGGGACAGGAGGAGGGGAGGGGGTAGGGGGCATCTGTGGCCCACATCTGTAACCGGCCTGACCTATTCAAAATGTGAAGATGCAATTCCATGAAATAAGACCAAAATCAGGGGCAGATCCAGGATTTTGAAAAAGGGGGGGGGGGCGTGCTATTGCAACAATTTTCCCCGTCCCCTTTGGGGGCAGGAGTTTTACATTAAAAAGACCAATATTTGGTCAAAAATAGGGAGGGTGCACGCCTGGCACCCCCCCCCCCCCCCCCTTAAATCCGCACCTGTAAATGAACTTTATTCAGTATCCTGATTAATGCTGGGACAATTGGATGCATATCGTAGTTTATCTGTGTTTCATGACATCAAAAAGAACTGTTAATTTTGGATGTTATGTTGATGAATCAGTCGCGGATTTAGGGGGGGGGGCGTGGGAGGCGTGCGACCCCCCCCCTTTTTTTTGACCAAAAATTTTCAAAATAGCAGGCCCCCCCTTTTGAAAATTCCTGGATCCGCCCCTGTGAATAGTGAGGTGCTGGGGTTGTGCACAGAGCAGCGTTGCATCCTGGGTAGGCCCCGACCCAACCCCCCCTGTATTATTGAATTTTGTTAGTTAGCATCCATTTTGCGATTTAGTGTCCTCTGATGCCCCTAAGTGGTTATATGTTTTGACACTTAAGGCTTTTGCCAGTTAGTGTCTTGAGGGTGGCACTAAGTCACACAAAATAATATTTTGTGACTTAGGGGCATTGTGCGACTTAGTGTCCTAACAGATGTCCTATGGGGAGAGTTTTCCTGATGATATTTGATCTTATGCAATCCAGTTTTGTAAGGAACATGTCCCCTTAGAAGCACGTTGTAATTATTTGGATCCTAGGTAAGTTTCAACTATAAAAGGAGGTATTGATAATAGAACATAAATTATAAGCTCTTGAAGAAAGGATGGGAATCATCGGGGAAGAAAAAGGTACAAGATAAACAAAGAGAAAGGACATATGAATTAGATATAAACTACATACTACAAATATATTGAAGAGGGCAAAGGAGGGTTAGAGGTAGCATACGGGTATGCAGGCATGCGGGCAATGGTGTAAGCAAGAAGACAGCTAGTTACACGTTTAGGATGGGGAAGGCAGACAGTCATATAGCCGAAATATGAGAGGAAGTAATGAGGGCGAAAAACAGTTAAGGACCAGACTAAGATGGAAAACAGTACTGTTCTCTAATTAACAAGCTTTCTCAGCAAGGGTAATACTACAGCACCATCCATTCTCACGTCCTTGTCTAGAGATATCCTTTTAGACTTAAAGCAGCACCGACAACAAAAACAGCAAGAACAGTAATCGAATGAAATAATCAAAATATGATGATGCCCTGAGGAAAGGCAAACAGTGTACCCATTCCCTTGCTTACAGTGATGGGATCCTGATGTCCTCTTAAAGACATTCTGTCAATATTATTCTTTCATTCCATCCCAATGCATATTCGGCTCCCTATACATTTATATTGGACTTACAGAGATAGCCTCAGGGACGGTTACAGACTGTGCCATAGACGAGTAAAATGTAGGTAATATGATAAGAACTGCTTATAACCTGATCTGTTAGACAAGGTCATAGTGACCTCTGGCCAGAGGGGTAACCTCAGCAGCTGTATCTGTGACTGCCCATGCTCCTGAGGGCACGACCAGATGACCTTCAATTATCTCAACCATGGCAGCCCTATGCTCTTGGCCCTCTGCTCCAGCACCAAGCTTAAATAGAAAGTAAACATTGTGGCCTGGGAAGCGCTCATGGAATGAAGCCTCCTGAGCACAGTTAACACACAGCGACACAGAACCCTACCCCTTAACTGCTTGCACTTTGGTTCCAAGAGTAAGTTTGTCCAATTGTATAATCCCTTGTAAACGTTTCAAACTATATCAATGATATGTCAATATACCAATTAATTCTAAATATGATGACGTTTATTTCTTTCTTTTTTTCACTGTAGCTAACAATATATATAAACAACAGACTGCATTCCAGACTGTCAAACTGGTTCCTTTTCCGATCCTAGGCCTGTTCTTTTTAGTTTTGGTGAACAGGTGTTTTTTTTAATCTTTTGAAGTTTGAGAGACCTTTCAGAAAATCAGAAGTTAATCCATAACTGAACTTGCGGAGTAAATTGTATAGCCGGGATCGAGACGTGTGAACCAGGTACCAAGAGAGGAGACAGGAGTCAGAAGTCAAGTGGAGCAGATCTAAACTTCTCCAGATCGAAGTGTCCAGCCTGTAATGCACCCCCTTCACGTCACCAGAGAGGTACCCACGATAAAGGCTCTGCAAGACTATTATTTTCCAAGGCCAAGGCATGTCCCCAATATGAAGGACCTGTGTGCTCAGGCATGCGTAGAGAGATTTTCCTCGCGGCTCTTGTAGTCAGTAGGCTAAGATGCTTGAGTGAATTCGAGGTCAGGTGCAAACCGTTTAATTCCAGAAAATCGACGGAACTCTGTATAAGTATGCATTTTTATTGTATTTTGCACCAGAGTTCAATACATAGACTGAAGATTATTCCAAGTAATAGTGTCCGATGCTAGGTGAATAATATTGTACAGAATGCATTTTAGTTTAAACATTTGGTGTCATTTGTTGTTCGAGGAAGAATATAATTATGCCCAAGTAAAATCCCAGTTATTCTCTTCCCGCTTTAGAATTGAAATTTAGACTGTATAAAGCCATCCTGTCCTGTTTCACTTAATTTACTTACAGCAGTATATTCTTACAAAGATTTCCTTGTGACAAATCATTCTTTAACCATTGATGAAGACTAAACCAGGGGCGACCAGAGTCACTATGCATTATTTATATGCAGTTCCATCGGAGCACGACATGTTTGCAATGGATCCTATTAAGGATTTTCTAAATGGCCAAGTAAAGATGGAGGTTATTATCTTAATGTGTTAAGAGATTTAATACAACTGAAAAACTTAATGGATAGTTTTTATATAATGGTTTTACAAATGTGTTGTAAGATATCGGATATCTGCAGTGATACCTTCCTTGATGAACAACAATCTGCTTTTACACTCAGGTTTTTCAGTTGGTCATCCACCCAGATTTACCTAAGGCCAATAAAAAAATGTAGTTGCATTCAGGTTTCATACCTCAAATAAAATAGGGTCGGTAGGTCGGCAATTTATTTTTTTTAAATAATTTTTTTTGACTGCAATGATAGTCTGAATGCTCATTTTAGTCAACTTTTAGTAAAATTTCCCCACATTTTCCCTTAAAAACTTAAGGGTCGGGTCAAAATATTAGGGTCGATCGGGAAACCTGAACACAACATTTTTTTTTTTTGGCCTAAGATGGTTCCCTTCCTTACATTTATGTACACTTCAGATGGGAGTTACTATTATGTAGAAAGATTATGAGGATCACAAAGTATTATGTGAATAGTCCTTCATGGAATCCCTACTTACTATCCCTATTTCCAGCCACTTTGTACCATACACACCCCAAATGTTTGTCATATTCCTAATGAGAACTAATCAATGACCTGATACCCGGTAGTGTAATACAGGCTGTGCTTCCTTATACTTACATTGGGCCCTTTATAACTGAAATGACACAAGACCGCAAGGTGCCCCTCCCCCCATCCGTGGAGAAGGCTAACATCGGGGCGCCGACAGCCCTGACCGCCGCCCTGAGTGTGTCAACACGTCGCCCGCTGCAGAGCCAACACCCCCTGCACTACTCACACTCTGTCAGCTTTCAACAGCTTTTTCCTTACCTCTAGTTCCCTTTTTCTCCAAAGCAGCGATGTTAACGGAGAGAGGAGCTGTTGTCAAGACTCAAAAGACATTGTTAAGGATTGGTTGGCTGTTCAGGCCTGGTTTATACGTTATGATATGTACACTTTTGATAGTGTTTAGGATTGTATCGGGAAAACACTTCCAATGTTGTAATTCAGTGTCTTTGTTTAATTCTGTGTCTGTAACACCGTTAATTATTGACGCGCATCCCTCAAATTGTGCTGTTTTTAAATGCTTGTCATGGCTTGTTGCTGCAGGTATTGATATGGTAATCTAACCATACATTGTAGACATCACACAGACCTTGCAGTATGATGTGTCACGTCTCTTTACTTGGAAGTTGATCCTGAAGGCATTTCCTTTTGAACTTACCTACTTGATTTACACTGTCTGCCATCTCAGTCCATAGTTTGTTAAATGTCGTATAGAATAACTCTGTCAGTCACTACCTCCTGGCGCCTGTCATGTGCTTTGAAGACCTATCTCAAATTTCCCATTTTCATATCGTATAATCAACCTCGTTCAACTTTTATTGACACTGTTATGCCTACAAACCAAACAGTTTGTCTATTCTTCGTATAAGGGAATTCCATGAATATAACTTCAAAACTACTATCAAATGTGCCCTGATTACTAGATAATGACGATGATACGAGAACACACACCCGTACGCATCCAAATTACCTTTGATATAATAATATTTACGGTCTTGTTCATAGATGATAAGGAAATTGCACCCATTCTGAATTCAGCAGCAACTCTCACATACCTGATTCAGGGATTCGAGAGGAATCAAGATTGAATTTCATAAGCTAATGGAGCTGTTTGTCGTTTCTTAAAGCTTTGGGAGTGTTCTTCCTCAACAGATGTATTGGAACTCTAACTGTTGTTGTTTTGGGGCCTAAGTAATGGACATTTCTTTACGAAACACCTTCTTTCATATCTCAGCTATGTTTCTATTAGAGAGGCGAAAATCTCGGTATTAGTGGACAGGTTGACGGGTGGGAAAACGCTTTTTTTCAGCCGCTGGAAATTTAACTTATGAGCACCACCCGAACTGTCCTCGGTTTCTCGTGACCTGCAAAACACATCACCCACACAGATCTAAATGACCTTAGACCTCTTCTCCCACTTTTTCTTTCGTTCATTTAGTCCTTATAGTATTCTTCCGTGGCTTGGATGCTCGATGGTGTGGGAACACCGAAGCCGAGGGATGGTTTGCTGCGCAGAGAAGGTCGGGACCACCCATCACTCGGACACGGAGGTTTTTATGGATTAGAGAGTAGCATCACTCTCCAGCACTATTTTCACACTACACTTCAGTATGTCCATTCTGTAGCAATTTCAGAGTCCTAACCAATAAGGCAGTTAATTCGATATGTATTTGAAATGCCAGGATTTGAATTACATCTTACAATTAACGTATGGAAATTTGTCTAAAATTGTGACTCTGGTTCAAATGGAAGTTTATTTATAAATAAGTAGGCCCTAAGGATATTCCAGGAAATGAAGAGGTACACCTAAATCCATCGGCAGATCTGTAGATTTTAGTAATACTGATTGAAAAACAATCTCTACCCAAATATTCGTAATACTTGAATAAGCAAACTGAATCACCATGCGGAAATCCTGATATTTTTGTAACCGTTCAGGTTGATCGGGCATAATATTCTGAATACTTTTTCATGTTAAAAAATATTTCAATACCTTGTAAGTCCGCTTTTCAATGTTGCTTTCCGAACACACTGCTACTGTTTGCGATGGTTAGAACCCCTCACGATGAACCTGATCATAATAGGCCTTACAGTTGATTAGGTTATCAGTTAAGCCCCATACCCAATAGCCGATGGACTCACAGCCGACGGTCAGAATGCAGAGTTGGCCAACGGCAGTCAGTAGTCAAATTATCAAACATGATTAAATGGGTTGGCGCTGCCACACAGTCTGTGTGCTCATTACTGTACGCCAAGAGTAACAGAGGACAAAGACGGCAGGCTTTGGTAAAATAAATTGTATTGATAATAAAATTTATAATAAGAGATTTATCTAAAATTTAATTGAGTTGTATTTACAACAAAAAGTATGAGTAAATTATTAATATGAAAGGAAATTACAAAATAATGTTATTATTGAAAAAGGTGTGGGTGGGTGGGTAAAAATGGAGTTTGTTGCAGTGGGTAGGAAGGTGACGAGAAAATGGAGGTGGGAGTGAATTGTGGGTGAAATTATGGGATGTATGTAGTATGTATATTGGAATATAGGTGGGGTAATTGTTTCTCTGTTAGGTAGGTGGCGAGAGAAATAACCCAGCCTGATACCCACACAGGGGCATGCTCCCACAAATGGTGTTGGGTCGGCGTTATCACAGCACCGACCGCAGATTCAAACAACAATCAGCATGCAGATTCAAGCAAAATCTGTTAGTGGGTATGGCGCTTTATTGAAATATGGGCCGAGATTTTCCACACGTTGATTCCATTCTTTTGTTCATATCGCATAGTCTGAACATAGTAGAAGTCTCGTCCAAATAGCCTCACGCGACCTGCCTGTTCATTAAAGCTGGACTGCCAGGCTCCCCATATAAAACCATCAAGCCTCAGCAGGCGAACAGTGCTAGTATACACTGTCAGTTATTTGAGTTATACGAGAGATAACCCTATTATACTTTGATTAAATGTATAGAAAATTTAAGCGATAGTGATGAGCTGGTTTTCATAAAACAGTAACTTATTTTCTGGTTGGGTCCTGTAGCAAGGCTCAAGAAGGGTTCATACATTTAATTATTTGCAGATATATTTACCATAACAAGAAAAAATACTCCGTGTATGTGATGCATGACTGAGGAAAACATTTAGGCTAATGGGTATAGTAATAGCCAGAGGTTTCTGTAGGGGTAAGCGTTCGTTTGCTGAATTTACCGAATTTTTCAAAATAACGAAAATGTACCTCCACATCCATGCAATGTATCAAGCTTTATTTTTTCATGAAAGGCAAAAAAAGTCAAGCAAAAAGCAAAAGTGATATTTCAATTATCTCTCGTGTGTATCAATTTTTGACATGAATTTCAATGATGGATTTGCTGTAGGAATTCAAAAGATTCAAATTCCAAAAGAGTCTGTTAATTTACTTGTTTTTCCCATTTCTCTCCGAAGCAATTGGCCCCTTTCTGTCGGCACTAATGAAGAATTGATGTAAAAGGAATTAACATTAAGATCCTGGCTCTCAGGCTTAATGAAACATCATCTGCCGGTAAAAGTGCCATTCTGATTGGAGAGGAGCGGTGGCTGGTGCCATGAGTCTCGGATAGGAACGCCATACCATCTAAACAGTCCTGGCTGCTCCTAACAGTTTTTTTCTGCTAGATCTGAGAAAATGTGAGAAAAGGGAATCAAATAGTGAACTTGATTTCGGCACTCCATTTGTTTCCTTTTTTTCACATTTTATCAGTTATCTGCTTATCCACGCGACAAAGTTCACCTTAACCCTATGGTCTATGCACCTGATGTTTTTTTAAATGGACATAGCTGGGAACTGATTAAGAAGGTATGCTTATTGAATCATTAAATCCCAACTGTTGTTTATTAAGTTTTCAGAAGGGTACCTTATCCCTAATCATTACTCGTACATAATTGATTTTACAAATTACATCGTTGATTCCCATGTGTCGAGGGAATCCTCTAGCTCAATAATTTGTTCAACGTGTTCATTGGACAGATTAAATCAGCAGAGAACGTGGGGGAATATCAGCTGATTTATCACCTCGAATCCTAACCATTTAAAAGGTTCATAAATAGCGATCAGATTATGAGATGGGATTCAGATATTGGTCAATTGGTTTATAAACGGCTGGTACGACTTACTTGTCCTCCGAATTGCTTAATAAAAAGAAACGTCTGAGATCCATTACAAAAAGAACTAGGGTACTGGAAACTGCTGAGACCTATTAGAAACTACTTCAAACTGTTCAGAGCTGCTTGAAACATCTCTCCGTCTTGCAGTTACCGCCCGGGAAAAAAAGCTGCTCGGAGCTACTCCAGCTGCTCGGAAATGCTCGGGATCGCTCGGAAACGCTCGGAGAGGTTCGTAGCTGAGTCGGACTGATCATTATTGGAATCAGGCTTTGGTCGGTCACCAACAGTCGGGGGTGGGGGGACCCAGTAGGGGGAGAGCTAATATCGCACTGACTATTGCCAAAGCCCCAGGACTGCGGAATTAAGTAGACAGTGATAAAAATAGGCGGCAAGGGTTGCGCTTTATGTGGCCCAATCAATCCTGACCGCTCAGCGTGAGGGTGCTATTTATTACCTCGGGTATAGAATAGAATGGCCGGCTTATCTTACTACCTGTCTTTTATGGTTTGCCACCCCATCCTACAAGGTCCGTGTAAGCATGCTGAGCTCACGGTGGCCTTGTGCTGCAGTGTCCTGATGAATTGTGTCAATACGCAGATCCCAGAGGTAGCAACCTCTTGTGATTCAGGTCTGTCTGGATGATGGTATTGTGACCAGACCAGTGCTTGTATGGTTTCTGATATAGGCTGCTCTGTGTCCTGCTATGCTGCCGACTTGTGTTGTCTGCATCAAAATGTTGTCAGCCGCTGGGTGCTGCTTAAGGGGGGTTTACACAGGCCATCAGAATTGTTATTCTAACGGTTACATAAGTTTTGTGATAAACATGACAGTTGTCAGATAAACATGACAGGGGCCCGACAGCCTTACGTTAGCTATGAAAATATTTCCAATAGTTTGTATGTTTTTATTTTGGGTCTACATCAAATTCTGTCTTGATTTCTCTCCATGGTCACTGACAAAAGTGAGACCATCGGAATGTGTAAACCGCTTTTCATACTGAAAAATATTAACCATTATTATGCGATGCTCATTTGTATGGGCAGTTACCTCATTGTACGTTTTCACTTTAGACTCTCTTGCTTCCCCATTCATTTTAGTATTATACTGTTAAGGTTATCGGCCTTTTATTATTCGCGTCTCCATCCACAATTGGTGGGAACAAAAGCTGGAAAGAGATTGTGGAACCCATTGATAGGTCACTTGGAATATTCTGGAACCGCCCCCTCAACAATCCAGTATTCATTTGTCTCGCGAACGGGGTCGTGTTTATGTTGACCTCTCATGTAGATAATTGTGTTTTGTTAGCACACAAAAAGGGAAATTAGATTTCCTGCCAGCTGGTTTTGTTGATTTTGCAACTTTGTCTTGTCTACAGGTCAGAAAGAATAACCGCTTGTATTGGCTTTTAATAAAGCCTTGATTTTATCAACAGCAAAGTAGAAGGCAAAGATACGTAATCCTATTGACTCTGACGCGCAAGGACACGGAGGGGGAGAACGTCCTCTTAGCGGGTATTGGCAAAGGAATTACCATTGGTGAGGCCCTAGAGTCTGGATTGAAGTTAGGAGGGATAATCTCTGGGTATTGTCCTCCTGAATCGACCCTGCCTTGGGCCTGCCGCTTCCCCATCCGTCACTGTGTCTCCCTTAAGTCACCCGCTATGGCAGGCCGGATGAGCAAAAGGAAAATAGTGAGCATTTTAGGTTAATGTGTTAAAAGAGTCCCCTTTCAGACTGTAGTTGAAAATGTATATCAAAGCGTCTGAAACAATGCAGATTCTAGAATGTCAATCAAGTAAAGCTGTTGCACACTTGGCACAGAAGGCTTATTCTACGACCTTAAAATATAAGCCCACTAAGCATACTGGGGCTAGTCTAAAACAAGCATTATTCTATGAATTCAACACGTTAGACTACAAATGCGCAATGTTAAATTACATAAATATGCTAATATATGTGCGGCTGTGACTACAGGAACCCTCATGTGAGAGTGCATATAAACGGTGCCTCACTTTGCTAGGAAGTCTTAATGGGGTAAAGTGTATATTGCTTAAACTTTAAAGGCATAGCTGTTTAACCTTAACAGACTTGCCACAAAAAGCCTTTTTAATGACAGTTCAATACAGGCATAATGCACATTCTGAAGCTAGCTTGTAAAGAGTAGTGGTACATAATGTGTATTGTCACCGCCTTGAACTGTCTAAATTGATGTATGTCAAAAGCCAAGAAGAAAAATAATAGCAATGCACATAATGTGAAGCCAAAAGTTAAGTTGAGAAGGGGAAAATCAGAACATATACCAACAAGCAACAATTGTTTCTTCTCAATTTGACATTAGGGGCATACCATAAACCCCCGCTTCTCAATGCTTCCCCCGCCCAACTCCCTTCCCACTGCCCATTCCTTCTGCTACCCATTACCCCATCGATTGAAACTTCGAACAGGGGCTAACATACGATTACCCTCTAAATCCTTGATGAAGTTAGAAATTGACGTCTGAAAAGGTTCGGTCTGCTATAATCGTGTGAAGCACTGTTCTGAGTCGTTTTTCTCTGTTTTTGTCCAGCTCCGAGAATCACTTGGCTTCTTGATTCTGCCTCTTCCTACGCATGGGGGATACCAGGATATATATGTAGGCGGTGGAATGTGGCATGGTGATTCCTGGTGCAGAACACTCAAATGCACAGCCACGTATTGATGTTATCGGACTCTTCTATTGGCAGCACACTTATGGAGAGCTTAGCGTGAAATTCCCCATCCTGCTTTCATCCTTTTTGTTTTGTTATCTTTGTATAACTGTTTATTTAGGTGAAAATTATATCTATATTAAGATATGTATGTGATGTAAATCATCATCAAGAATATATAAATGGAGTGAGTCTGAGTTAAAGCTTTCCTGCCTCCAACCCTCCTTGACCTTGTAGTATTTTTAGGGGACGTACAAATTTATTCAAAGTTTTGAATTCCTTAATGTGACTATATACACAGTCTACGAAGCAGACAATGATCATCTGAGATCCTAGAGTTTTTGGAATAAATAGGGCGTATTGCAGGCCCCAAATTTGTTATCTATTCAGACTAACTGACGAAGACTTTCAAACAGTCGAAACATGTTGATCATTGTGCTACCTGTCTACTAAAGTAATAAATATCATCAAGTCGTCCATCCATTTGAGCTTGTCGAGTTTGGTATCTCTTCCACACTTTAAATTCTATTCAGACTAAGTACTAAAACATAGCACAATCGTGTGCACAGGCACCCCATTCTCTTTGTATCCATTGCACACTTCTCACACATTTCACATCCCATGACTGTTAACTAAAGCGCATTCTGAGACCTAGTGTGTAAAAGGTGCAAGTCACCACCAGAAAGATCCCCTGTGCTGGGTACTATTTGTGTGGCCTCTAGGGCTTGGTCATTGTGCTCTGGCCGACCCTGCCTTAACCCCCGCCCCTCCCATCCTCGATGTCCATTGGTCATCAAAGATACATTTCTTTGACCAGGTCCCTGGGCACTGTAGCCAGCTGGCAGCAAAACGTTGGCTGTGGGAGGGGAGAAATCAGACAAATCAGGCGAACCAGCAAATCCATCAATTCAATAGGATTTAATAGATTCATAAAAAGATCTAAGTGGGCAGCCTTGTCTACACAGAAAGCAGTCTGACCAAGGGCGCATACTGCTAGTTTAGTAGAAATATAGCATGTATTTGCAGAAGCCTTATTGCACTAGCTCTAACAAACCTCGCCTTGTAAGGAGAGAAGCCTGGCCTTTTGGGTGTAATTCTGGTCAATTAGACTGGAAGCCAGGGCTGTAGTGGGTGGGACGTCTCGCCCGGGGTCGATCAGGTTATACCGTCTTCCAACCCCATTGTCCACCAAAGATGGAGTACCCTGGTTTGACAGGGTCACTGGACAATGTGGCCAGCTGGCAGAAAACACTGTGGTAGGATCAGGGGGGTACTACGAAAAGAAACACTCGTGCTTCTAAATAAAGCTTGGTACGGTGGGCTAGATCAGACTGACAACGCTGCACGATATTTATTATACATACTCCAGTGGAGTAGACCTAAAAAGTTCATTTGTTAGAACCCAGATGTGCATGTACCGAAGAGCTATGCCGTTGTCCAGCGTTGTAAAATAAGTCGGTGAATGAGTACATGCGTTATCTCACTTGAATTTAGATATGAAATATATTTAGTTTGTTTGGTCCTTTGTAATTTTGGTGATTCATCTTTTCATAAATGCTATTGTCATACAATGATTCTAAGACAAAGAAAAATAGAGTATAACCCCCAGGATACCACGAGGACAATTACCACCTGAGACTTGAAGATTTACTTCTTGAAATAACTTACAGACAAATCTTAAAATATCGTACACACAGATCCTTATCAAAGCCCTGTCCTCCCCCACCCCCTACTTCTACAGTTGTCGCTTCCTATACCATAACCTTAATCCCTACCCTTGATTCGGCCCACTACGACCATCAGGGAATCAATTCCATTGCATAAGGGTTTAGATTAATGCAGCATTAAAGACGGTACATTCTGTACCCCACATTTCCTACGTTAATGGTGAGAGAAGAGATGTGTATATGGACAAAAATGTAGCAGTGATAGACTATACGAAACCGCTATTGTCCATGTGCAATCCCTATTGTCGACCTGCAGTCGTCACGAGTTGACATCACATCTGGAGAGTTACTGTCGAAAGGAAATACTTGGGATTTCTTGGTGTCCACTTTTGCAGGGAGAGCCCCCCTCCACCTCCCCCGCTCTTTTGAGAGGTCAATTGGAAAAGAAAGGGTTTTCAGGATGAGGCCGTACTCCGAGGGTGGGGTGGGGATGAATAGATAGGGCTGTGAACTGGGTCGGCAGGAGATTCCGCCATCAGGCGCTGTGTAAGGTCCGGGGGTGGGGCTGGGGGGGTGGGGGGGGGGGGATTGAACCAACCAGCCATGTGATCTATGACTTACGTCGGGCCCGCCTAGGCACTGGAGGCCGTTAGTGGCAATCTCATTGGCCGGCGCCTTAAGGCCGTGACACATACCCCGACCCGACCCGACAGGTGGGTCGGGGCCGGATTAGGTGGTGTATGTGTCATAGGCTTTCAACTGGGGGATAGTTGGCATGATTCCCGACGGGAACAATGGGATTGGAATCATGAAATAGGATCCATAGGTCCGGGAACCCTGAAATAGTGAAGATGAACAGCTAAACTGTCGGATCTATTAGGGGAGCATCTCTTTAAACTGTCTTGTTTATACGAACATTGACCTCAAGGAAAAGAAAATCTATAGCTATATAGATACAGCACAAGCTTTAATAAAATTGAGTTTGATGAATTTGCTGTCAAGGTTTATTCAAATTAAGGTGATAATATATAGACGTTGTGCAGATGACGTTACACGTCCCAAAATGGACTGGCGCAATATTGGTGATCAATTTACAATCAATATAATACACAATTCTGATACATTTTAAAAGTAATATTCAGGCAGGATCTAAAACAAACCTATTGAATGATAATCAGCAGTTCACATTGAGTTCAAATGATAAATAAATGCCCATTTGGTTCAAACCAAAATAGGACAATTTGTTGTTGGAGTTGTACATGTCCTTTACAATATTATATAATCTTATATCTAAACCCTTCTATCATTTAATTGTCTTCACTGAATTAAAACACCCTAATATTCTGAATCAGACATTTGAATCGCCGGCGCCTTCTTCACACAAGGAACAGGGCTCGAGGGAGGGAGAGGTTCCTCGGAAGAAAATCATTTGTCATCGCAGGAGACTCTGTCATGAATTATTAACCTTATCATGTTTTTCCCTTAAGCCTGGAGGCGAAGTTTCTATATGTAGATGATGGTTTTTCTGCAGTCGGAACACGTCCAAGCGAAAAAGAGAACAAAAAGAACTGATAAAAGGGCGAGCGGGCTTTTTGACAGGCAGTAGCAGGGGATCCATATAAATGGGTTCGGTAGCTCCACATCCTCCTTAATCTAACAGTTATATCAAGGGTAGTGATAGCAATTGAATCAAGGAGACAGTAGAGACCTGGCCTTTGCACTGTTAGCAAGAGCAGGGTTTCTGCTACTCTCCACGCTTCATGGATATTGCACTGGCTGGAAAGGTCTTTGTCATAGCAGTATTGGTTTACATCACAGGGAGCCAAAAGCATTGTTGTGTCAATATTATCACCAAATCTTGCAAACTCAAATAACTATGAAAATATGTTTTAAGAGCCTAAACTTTAGCCATCGGTACAATATAATTCATAATAACTAATTACAACTTTACTTGAATTCAATGATACTCATGTTATTTATTCCTGAAGACAGACAGGATCATTTGTAAACAAATCAACTTTGGTGGGTCACCAAAATTGACCAGGGACGAGTTTTAATGTAATTTATCATAGTTTAAGTCTTTATTCACAGTCTATATTTTACCACATGCCTAGGTTATGACCATGGAATATATTTTAATAGTTCATGGAGTTTGCAAATTTTTGACCCAACCTTGCTTTTGGCTCCCTTTAATTAATTACTCATCTGCTTGTCTGGTACAACAACCGAGGTACAAGATAATATCTATATACTCTGGTCTGACATGGAGACCAGCATCAGGACAACGATATAAACGAACTCTGGACGATCAATTATTTACATGTAATTGATTATTTTTTTATTGAATCAACCTGTTTCGGATCAGTAGTTAACGGTCACAGGGGTTAATGAATATGTTAATGGATTGTGTGAGCGACAGTTATCTAAAGATATCTGTCATGACTAGAACCAACGTATCAGTCTGGTCCTAGAGCACAATTATGATTATACTAAAAGTCATCTCCGAACAGCGCCTAAAGCCCCATTCCCACCAAACCACCATCATAGATTCACTATTTTTTGTGGTTGGTAGTATAATTATACAGTGGAAACACAAAAATTGTGGGGTTGAATGACTGTAAGCGACAAAATATCTAACTTGTTGCATGTTTTTGACAACTAAACCATGATTTCCTTCCAAAGCAGTTACATCTTTAGTTCTCTTGGTATAGAATGATGATTATGATAATGATGTGTTAGGGTTTAAGGTCCCCTCAGTAATTTTTCAGCTATATCGACACTACTTAGTATCGGATCTTTATCCACCTTCAAAAAGTTGTCCACAGCCTCCGAAAGTTGTCCACTTACCTTTATTTCAGTTGTCCAGTGGAAACTACCAATCTTTCATGTGATGATGACTTAAGCCCCATACCCACTAGGCGATTTTACCAGCGAGTGGCTATGGGCAACAGCAGAATCACTGGTAGAATCGTCACCAATTCAGATCACATGTTAGTATGTAACAATTCAATATTAAATACTAACATTTGATCTGAATTGGTAATGATTTTACCAGTGATTCTGCTGCTGCCCATCTTCAGTCACCGGTAAAATCGCCTAGTGGGTATGGGGCTTAAAGCTCCATACCCACTAGGTGATTTTACCAGCGACGGGTGATGGGCAACTTGGAGAATCAGCCGATTCTAAGTGTAGAATTGGCCGATTTCAGCACCGACTCAGATTAAACATGCACATTTCAATATACTATACTAACAGGCAATCATAAGAATCGGCTGATTCTCCCACTTGCCCGTTGCCCATGGCCGGTAAAATTGCCTAGTGGGTATGGGGCTAAAAAGGACCTAAAGACAATCCTACCTTTTCCTAGTCATTTGTAATCGTTTGTGATGAAATTGCCAATATCTTTTGGTGGGAATGGGGCTTCCCCTGAACGACTTTTTTCTGTTGCAAGACGTACCCTGAACGACTTAAAAATCAACTGCAGTGTGTTTGGTCAACTGTTTATAATTTAGTATAGTGTTGCCACTGGTTGGAAAGAAATATTTACGATATTATAATGAGCGATTCTGAAGGCATTTTACCACTGAAAGACGTTTAGGAAACGACCATGAGTAACCACGAAAAACAGCCCTTAATTAAGTAATCAGTGGTGGTCACTGAAAAGATCGTCCATTGGAAACAGGAAATTGGTGTCTTTGGTGACTGTGAAAAACTGGTAACTACAGTTATTCAGTACGAGCAGCATTAAACATCCGGAGAAATCTAATGCCTTATCAATGACAAAATACCCAACCTTTTAGATTTTTGGGATGACTTCATTCTAAGGCTATCAAAGGGCAATCAAATGTACATGCATTGTTTATGTTTATTGTATCATATTGAACAATTCGTCCAGGACCTCCCACTGTAGTCCAGATACCTATATTTTAGTTGTTTAGTGGAAAAAAACTAGTCAGTAATTAATGAAATATTAAAATGGCATACAATTATATTTTTCTTATGATTTGCAGTCTACAAGATTCTTTCAGTGCATCAGGCTGCTTTGTAGCCAAATGTAAAGTTGTTGCTTTTTGTTTTTTTATCTAGACAATAGCTACAGTTCTCATATTAAGCCTGTAAGATTCCTCTTAACAGGAACCATTGTCAGATAAGCAATATACCTTCCGAAGCTTTGCTTCTTTATGGACTGGCATTTAATATAAAATGCTTTCCCAGTCAAGTAAAATTTTCTTTGATTCTTATTCTGATTCTTAATGTAGAACAAATTTGACGTTTAATGCTTTAATGTTCTACATTAAGAATCAGAATATCCCATTAAATATGAGAGAATGACTTTCTATTTACAAGGAGGCCAGGAGGCCGACCAAAGTAATTTCAAATTTCAAATTTTGTGTTTTTCCATGAATCTAAGCTTTGGAACCGTGGACATAAGATGCATGAAATTTCTTAGGTTATTACCCCTGAAACGCGTCAATTTATCAGGCATGCTTAAGGCCCTGTCACACTGCCCAAACGAACTCAACTCGACAGTCCAGTTGGCTCAGTCTTAGAGTATGGCATAGGTCTATGACTGCAGTCTTAGAGTTTTCCAAGACAGTTGAGTTGAGTCTTAAATCTTGAGATGTCAAAGATGTAAGACTGGATTGTTGGGTCTTAGGGGGGTGTGCATTAGATAAATATATATGAGATAATGCCTCCCAGCTACGACAGTTGAGTCTTATCCTATGGCATGGTTGGGATTCAAGGCTAAGACTAGATGGTCGGGGCATATGGGCGCAGTCAGGTCTACGACAATCGAGTTGAGGTCAGTCCAGTAGTGTGGCCGGGGCTTTAGTTGGCTACTTAGAATTGGCGCCTATGGGGAAAATCAGAATTTTCCCAATTGTGCGGAAAATTTACCTATTAGGAAAATTTGAAGGATTGTATGGCATGCCAACCTTTTTCTCATTAACTGTATGAAGATTGGACCATTATTTTAAAAGTTATCGCAAAATAACATGTTTTCTCACATAGAATCCTATGTAAAACGTCCATCCAACCTCCGTTCGCGATTCCTGCGAAATTTCGCCATGTTGGATCGAATCGCAAGACATGTCAGGCACCCCAAATGAAAATAATGTCTGTCAGGATTGAATGGTTCGCCGTCGGCCTGAAACGATTACAACCGATAACAAAAAAATTTTCTATTCAAACTGGCAGATATATTTGTCGTTCGATGACGATATTTTTATCGGTTTCAAACGACAAATGTCGTTGGCCTACGATAACTTTGTCAGTCTGCTGCGATAAAATTTTCGGCCAGGGCGAATGGGCCTTTATTCACGGGACAATGTCATGTGTTTATTGAGGTGACGTCGTGTATAGGCCCTAATGTATAACGTGGATCATATGGAAATGATGTGACCATCCAAAGATTCCCATTTACTGACCTTCTTGCATGTATTGGTTCTCTAATTAATGCGACCGTGTTGCGTAAATAGTGGAGCCTATTGAGGCGACGTTGCATGCATAGGGACCGGGTAAAAACGCAACATATTGCAGGGGACATTGCGTAAGTTGGTGAGACTATACTCTTTGTCGAGTATATATATTGTAGAGTATTACACTACATCGCCTGAAGCGGGTGGACCATGTACATGACAAGAACCAAACCATCTAAAAATGAACGTTTCCATATACTACTTACATGTCGCGTGAATAGTAGAACCAATCCATTTAGTGTATAAACCCTTTCACGACCCTGGGCAGTGCAGGCCTGCAGAGTCCCAGACCAAGGTGAGGGGTGTTCCCTCACTGGGACACTGCACTGCATATAAGCTAACAGTGGGGACATTTAGAACTTGTTTTCTAAATCTCTTCAATGCACTAACAAAAAAGCAAATTGATCATATTTAGCACCCATATTGATATGCAAAAAGATTCATTCTTTGCAAAAAGGAACCTCATTTCATGATAAAAGATGTAGTTTAGATATATTAAGGAATATTTCAGTTCAGCTTGACTTTTATTTTGAAAGGAAGGCAACTCTAAAAACAAGTTAATTACATGTACTCACTAAGAGGGATTATTTTGGACCTTAGTCACCACACTTACAATTACCCTTTCCTCCTTCCTCTGCCACATACACATTCCACACACTACTTATAGGTACAGGCCTTTGGCCATCTGAGTGGGTACCAATTCTCACTACACTCTGCAATAAGCCTAGTGGTCAGTGCTGCAGACTGAATTGGACTACACTCCCCTCACCAGGATTCATATTTCTGACAAGAGGGGGTGCCACCTTCAAAAACATGAGTGTATAGTGGAGACTATTGAGGCTACGTCGCGCGTATAGGCAGTGCCCTTAGGATGTTGTGTGCGATCAAGTGTTCCAAACTTTTGGTAAATAACTGTGAATTTCCTTTAACCCCTACTATTAGGGACATGACAGTAAGTACATGTTTTAATCGTATTTTTTATGGCCTTAATAAGGCTCGAGACATAAATTCCCGAAATAATGTTATTGAAATTTCTGTAAAGATTTAAATGTGTATATAAATAAGAGGACTAGATCTCTTATCATAAGATAAAGACAAATATTATCCTTTTCTTGTGTAAGGAAAGCTAACTATCACTTGTTGATGTAATCGGTTACATGTCTTGACACCTGTTATCCTTACAATAGACTAGCCTTACAATTACCTACACACCCTCGGAAAACTGCAGTTCTGAAATGATAGTTCCCATTTGCACACAATTATTTCTCACAAAAATACCTTCTTCAGACTTGTGAATCATGCTTTCACACTAACACTCCCACTAACAACGTCAACAAAATGTGCATCGACTTGCCATTCTCCTGCAACACCTTAATTATCTGTGCATCATTAAGTGAGAAATGAGAGCCGACACCGAGCATTAGCCGGCGCCTGATGTAGTTACACATGACTCCTACTTCATTAGGTATAGGAGGTAAATAGGAGTTATCTTGTAGGGGAGTGGAATCATGTTATAGGGGATGTCGCCTATACAACATGCCGTATCCTGCTGTGGCGTAATACCCATGTATTTATACAACAGGGAAGGTCTTGACATAAACTACATACTGATCCGGTAGGTTTGATTTATTGTAGCATTACAATTGTATGTACTTTAATGTTAACTTACTGTTATAATTATGTCCCAGCTGGGAAGAGACGTATATTTTGGCATTCTTTTATAAATCTTTTTTCGGCATATCTATCCCCTACCTGTTAACTACATCAGTTAACAGTTTTGTAACATACCAGTGATGTTTAAGCTTTAAGCCTTATTTGCCCTGGTCGACCTGCGATCGTGAACGTTGGGAACGTTGGATTATCATAGCCCTCAAGCCCCATTCGCCGTGGTAAACGTGGTTTGTCGCAGACCTCTGCGATCTGGGAACGTTGGAAATGTTGGGCTATCGTAGCCCTCTGCGAACTGATCTCTTACCAAATTATTCAACATGTTTAATATTTTCTTAGAGATCCTGTGCGATTACATACGAAATTACTTGCGAAAATGATCGCAAGGGACCTCAATTGTCACTGTGAATGCTATACGATTAATTTCTCTAGCCTGCGATCATTTTCTTCCCCATGAGATAATAATCGTAGGCATGAGACAGAATTTTCGCTAGGCTGTGAGACGGTACTGTAGGCCACGGCGAATGGGGCTTCAGCGACCTGAGACAATTATCTCGGTGCGACAAAATGATCGCATGCCAGGGAAATTGAACAAATAGCATTTACACTGAGAAAAGAGGTCCCTTGTTATTAGATACAATCATGTTTGCAAGCAATCTCATCTAGAGTTGCACAGGTAGGCTAGAAAAACATTAAATTTGTTGAATAATTTCACTAGGCAGCAGGTCACCGAGAGCTGCAATAATCTAATGATCGCAGTATTAGCAGGTCGTAGAGACCCACAGTGGCCAGAGCCAATTGGGCTTTTACGTTTATAACGTGTACAGATCGCACGGATCCTTGTCGACCAGGGCGAACAGGGCTTGAACCAACCAGACAGACAGCTGCCACGAAGGAGGACGTTAACACATACATGTAGAGGGGTCCGCGCGCTATCAAATCCAATCTGGCCCTCTAGGTACAAGGACCAATGGGTTCAGACGGCCGGGGAAGGTGTCGCCCTAATCAGCCCCGACTCCAGGGTGCCCTGTCCACGACCTGGCCGCTAATCCCCACCCCTACCCACTGTACAGCTTATGGAGGGGTAATCCCATTACGGTGGGTCATGGTGACGTCAGGGCTGTACGTCATCAGAAATTACACCTTATGTAATAGGCTTACCGTTACTGAGGTTTCCATAAAGCACCGCCATATTCTGCTGGCTCGAACAAGCTGACGCAGTGTGTTTGGTCAACAACAAGAGAACAAAAGCGGATTGTGTTTTTAAGCGTAAGGCCTCTCAAAGCTCAAGTTCATTATCAATGTCATATATATATTCAGACAATGTTTTGCTATACTGATAGTGGGCCGTCCCATCATGAAATGGTAAAACAATTCAATGTCCCGCAACAAGAACATCACAGTGACGATGGGTCCCGCCGTTGAATTGCAGCTGCTTACTGGTTCGATTTTAGTTTAGTAAACAGTGGCCCGTCGCATAACGGGTATCGCTGTTGCGAGGACTGGCACATTTCAAAAGACCTCTCCCTGTTTAAAATTGACTGTTTTTGATGTGCCGGGGGGACATTTTGGGGTATGAATTTTAATATTCTGTTTTCAGCACATGATAGGAGTGTCCCTTTTCTTATAGGATATATAGGAGGTGAGTGGCGGAAATGTCTTTATGTTCTTAAAATAAATAGATATTAACAAAAAATTCACAGATTTCCAGGCCAGAAGAATCATCATAAGGGGTTGAAATTTGTTGCTGGATATTTTTATAACAGTACATGGTTTAACAAGGACGTCGTTCACTGTTATATGTGTCATTATCCGACAGGCCGCCAATGGCGCGTCGCATAACAGAAATAAGGAACAATTTTTGGCACATGGTCAAACTCTCGCTGTTGTACCAAAATTCAGCATCGATTTTCACCCATTTCTAATCATTTTTCTGGGCTGAAAATTTCAGGGATTTTAGATCTAAATGTCTAGTTTCCAGAACTTTTTGCAGAATTAAAATCAGTGTAGCAGAACAGCCGCAAATCAACAGCGGGACCCATCGCTACAGGGACGTCCTTGTTTTAGGACGTCCTTGTTGCGACGGTTTGGTTATGCGACGCGCCACAAGGAATAGTATAATATTCTTTTTAAGAAAAACTGAGTTCTTTGATTCTCAGCCAATTAAGAGCTGCTATATATAAAACATTGTATGGACACAAAGTAGAAGATGTATCTGTTCAAGCTCTCTGGTGTGAACAATGAATAAGGGATATCCATTTGTGATGGACCAGAAGGATAGGAAACTTGAAGGGTAAGAGAACTATCCATGGTGACTATATTTTGTCACCCCCATCTCGGTGTTCATGCTTTGATAAAACGTCTTTATACGTCTTAGCAGCCTTCCACTTAAGTTTGTATGCGCAAATGGAGGTGGGGTTGAAACTTTGGAAATGCGAGTGCGTTTCTGTTCAAATCCTTTGGCGCACGTTCTAAAAAGAAGGCCCTAAACAATTTAACTAAAAAAAATATAGCGACAGACGAACACTCGTACATCTGTGGCAATGTATTCTAAAATGGTGGTTCATCAGAGGCCGGACGCGGGTGACCGTTTTAACCAAGAATATTGCCGTAATTCTAAGGCTATTTTCCGAAAGAGGGCTTCATATCAGAAAAGGAAACCGATTCAGGTACTTTCAGGTTGTTGTTCAGATCTGGCGGTGTTCGGAATATTAATGAATGCAGCAGCTGTATCTGGCTTTCCCGTCCGACGAGGGTCTGCAATTAGGTGATTAGAGTTTTGTGCGACGTGGAGTGAATTCCACTCCAATTCTAGGGTACGGTGTGCACACCCTAGGGAGGCACCTTTATGCCCTGTTTCCACCAAAAAGACTGGATCAAACTTGAACGATTTCTTCATCAGACAAATACAGACGATTTTATTGTTAGAAAAAATCGTTCATCACCAACATTATTTTGGACGATTTTCTGTTTCCACCAAAAGACCATAAAATGATTTTACAGACGATTTTACAGACGATTTTACAGACGATTTTACAGACGATTTTATTAAACTATACTTTTTTTTCAACAAATCTGGTTTAATTTATCCTGATAGCATATATGATTATTATTATTCACCTTATGTTTATCTTATTTTATTATTTATTTGTTATTTACTGGATCGTCCTAATATTTCCTGTTTCCACCAAAAGATGAATGAAAGATTTGTGTAGAAAGATCGTCCAACAAGCCAAAATCGTCTGAAATTATTTAACATGTCAAATAATTTGTCTGACGTCTGTCTGGCAATATCATCAGTCTGTGAGGCAAGAAATCGTATGTTAAATCTGTCATTTGGAACGATTTTCTTGTTTCCACCAACAGATTTGTTGAGAGATTTGCCAGAATTTAAGAATCTGGACGAT
The DNA here is from genome assembly GCA_936440205.1 of Lepidonotus clava. Classification (NCBI taxonomy): domain Eukaryota; kingdom Metazoa; phylum Annelida; class Polychaeta; order Phyllodocida; family Polynoidae; genus Lepidonotus; species Lepidonotus clava. The sequence continues at coordinate 47,409,461 of OW387135.1, read as the reverse complement.
TTTCATGTGTTTTTTGGAATCGTTTGAAGAAAGATCTTTTGGTGGAAACAGGGCATTATAAAGAGCTAATACAGCTGGAGCACCACAGAATGTTCTCAATTGTCAATTCTGTTCTAATCTATTTTCAGTCAATGATTTTTAAAAAAAAAGAGATAATGGTCAAATAGATGATGCGGCTATTATAGGTAATGCGAACGACAACACATTTAAAGATACGTGTAATTATCTTTCAGTGAGAACAGTTTCCTTTTAGGGTTTCTCAAGCTCTTCCTTTCCCGGTACAGTTCTCATCGCTCACCCCCACTACCGCGGACACCTGACTGGCCTGACCAACCCCTGATTATCTCCTACCCCGCTCCCCTCCCCCTATCTGTCCGCTGTCCGCAGGTACTAAGTGCTGCCGTGCCCCCTAGACCTGTGGGACATCTACTGGAGAAAGGTCCCCAGTGCACATGTACCTCCCTGAAAGCTTTAGTGTAAAGCACCATTCTACCAAACGTCAAACTCACCTCTCTGAAGACCATTTCAAATGTCTAACCTCGACATCGTTAGTTAATACATGTGAGGGTTTAATTCACATCTCTGTGCCTTTATAAAACCAATGCAGGTGTGAGAATTCGAGGCAGAAGGATGAAGAGGAAGTGCAGAGATTGTGGACACAGTTTTTACAGTTGGGTCTTATTTCAAAGATTGAGTAGCCCTTCCTCCAATGGAAGTGATTTTATTTAATGGAAGTCGTTGGACAGATATCTGCCCGGCCTGCCGCCCTCCGGTAGATGAGTAAATGCGCGGGGCGGCAGTGGGACCTCACACCCTGCCCCCCTAACGCCCCCTGTCGGCGGGAAGCGCCCCGCCCCCTAAGCCACCAGATGGCGCTTCGTCATCGTCGACTACTTCCGGTTTCCGCGAAGGGCGGCTAGGTGGCAACGCGGTATTGTGAGTGTCGTGGCTGCGGTGATTTTGGTTGGTTGAATTGTCGGAGGATAAGCATTTTAGGAAAGAGTTCTGCGATATAGCTATAGGTAGAGCGAAGGAAGCCTTTTAAAAAAGATTCAGAGTAGGTTCAGCGAGCATCCACCCCTCCACCTTCACATATCAGTTGCCTAACCTCCTCGCTCCCCTTCCCAAACTTAATTTTCCCCCAGATTCCTAAGTCCATTTACGGGTCCGTATACTTACGTACAAGGGTTTTACCCGTCAAAAAAACCTAACCAAGTGTAGAAAATATGGCAAATTGAACAGGGTATTTCTAAGTCTATGGAAAATAGAAAAAAACGGTAAATAACTTCAAAATTCCATAAGTAGCAAGATTTTATAGGGCTTTACGGGAAAACTGTAACCCTTTTTCCCATAAATTATGTGGAAAAACACCTAAAATACGGGAAAATGAACCGGGAGGGTCGGAGGTGCTGTAAGGCTTTTCCATGTACATAAAATGTAATGTTTGAGTGAATTTAATGCAATGAAAACATGTTTTACCTTCCTTAGAAGCATTTTATCATTCATTTAAATGTCTAGAATGTCTAGAAAGTGTAGAATTCATTAGGGGGCCCGAACAAAAAACATCAACGAGAATTTCGTACCTACGAGAAGTTAAAAACCCACGATCGCACAATTTGCAATCGTGGGTTATTTTTTCTCTCGTGGGTTTTGTTTTTATTATTTTCAATTTTTCACAGTTAAACTATTCCAATGTCTTCCTAACCCACTTTAAATAGTAATATAAAGAGATACTTAAAATGAAGAGATACTTAAAAAACTGTGTCGCACTTAAGATTTATAAAACCATGATTCTTCCATACTTTGACTATGCTGATGTTATCTACAGTAAAGCCAATGCCTGTGATCTTGAGAAATTGCAAAGGCTTCAGAATAGAGGTCTCAAGATTTGCCTTGGGGTTGACGGATTGTTTAACACTAGCCAAAGTCCCATTTTTATTTGACAGAAGGAGAGCATACGTTCTGAACTTTATGTATGTGAGGAAAGGCAGGCAGGAGCTCCTTAACAATAGGGAAATTAGAACCAGAACCCATGATGCCCCCCTGTTTAACACTAATATTCCAAAATGTGAAGCCTACAAGAGGAGTGTTGGTTATTTTGGTGCTACTCAGTGGAATAATCTTACACCTGCTGTTCGTAACATTGAACCCTACCAAGTCTTTAAAGTGCACACAAAGAGAGAAATGTTACGCCCTCTGGATATTATAAATGCAGATTGACTTATGTATTACAGATCTGATGCTGTCTTGTACTTAATTATCAACTCGCTTTATCCACCTTCCCTGTTTCATTCAATTTTCAATTTCAATTTCTTGTGTTGATTATATCATCTTGCTGTATATGTTATTAGTAATCATAGAATACAATACATCTCTTTTATATTTCGGAATTACTGTTTATACTATGCCCTACACTGTGAGAGAACTCACTTCAATTTCATACCCAATTGTTCTGATGAATCTTGTTACATGTAATTTGTAAATAAGTTACTTGATAGAATTCTTGTTGTATCAACATAGTTGTCTCTGGCTCATCTTGATGTAACCAATGCTGGATAGACAAAGAAAACTGGCGTGGGCCAATGTCTGTCCAGGATAAATAAACGATTTAAAAAAAATATATATGTAATTAAGTATATTTTGGGAACGATTTTAGTAGGATTTTTCAAGAAACTTTCATCGTGGATGTTTTTTTGGGAAGTATTTTCTTCTCGTGGACATCAAATAACCTCTACGAGAAATCGTAGATGTTTTTTGGTCGGCCCCCCTGGGTGTCTACCTAATGAAAAATATTGTTATTCTTATCTTTAGGGGCCCTTAAGGTAAATCAAATTCCTAATGTATTTTCCTTGATGTGAGCATTCACAAGTGAATGCTATTTTAACCAAAAAATGACTGCAGGGCCCTTGTGGATGGTATGTACAAATTCGTAAATTTATAGGGTTATTTAGGGACACTTGTAATTATTTACAGGAACTTCCCAACCTGTACATAGACCTTGTGGACCTATTTTACGGATCCGTAGTTTGTTTTAGGAATCTGGGGTTTGTTCGGTTCTGGCGACGACTCCCCTTCTTTAGCAACCTTTAAATCTGTTTCATTTGAAATGGGTGCAGTAGGCATGTCTACTCCCCAATCTATGTAAAACTGTTCCAGTGAAAATGCCTTACGATAGCTTTCCATCCGTGAATATATTTCCAATATCATGTAAAATTATGATATATTTGGGGAGAGTAAAACGGACTGTGATCCAAAGATATGAGATCCAAAGGTACTGCTCAGGTATTTCCCAAACGTTTCTCTTTTGGCGGCAGCACATTACATCCGTTGCTCACAACACCCCACCCCTCACAGGCAGCAGAGGGCGGTCTATGGTAAGGGCAGGTTCAACAGTGGCATTATTCTGTTACCGACTAAGGGGAAGGCCTTAAGGGAGTGCCCAGAATGCAGTAGGCTGTCTGTTTGGGTTTGCTAAAAGCATATTCAGTGAGGACGACTAGATGGCCTACTAGTGCTACCTGAGCCGTAAGAGACCAGCAGCTACATAACCTCTGCGGCCTCCAGATGACATAGGAGGGGTTTGCATCTCTGGTACTGTATACATTCTGGTAATTCTCTTTTAATGTTGATTTTCTGGATGGCCTTATCAATCGCGTCGATCCATTATAATGACCCTCTCATAATCGTCTGAATATCATCGGAATAATTCCAGCGTTCTGGTAATATCCTCGTTACCATTAAGTTTTCAAGTACTTTCAGTTGATATTCTAGATATATGGGACCTAACCATTCCCAAACATTGCTAGATGAATAATTGTAATAGCAACTGGATCCATAGATCACCAATAAGAACACTGAGAACCTTCTCTGTCACAGATTTCAGTACATACACATTAAACAAGAATGAATACTATACAATATCAGTAGCGGCAAAATAATTTTTCCCAATTAATCTTGGGTCAAAACACCAGAAACACCTTAATAATCTGTTAAGCATTTGGTGTTCCATGAGATCTTTTTACCTAAAATCATCTAAGGGCGTTAGAGAGGATATTTGGGCATAAGAATAAACCTGTTGTCACTCTGAAGAAATTTCCCTATGCGCAAAGTCCCCTAGAAAAGATTAAGTAGCATTCTTGCAAATTTGATGACAGTTTGGATGAAATTAAACATTCTTATTTTGATGTGGTTTTCAAAGTTGACCCAAACATTGAGTTAACCTTAACCATATTCATACATTTCTCACGTTATTATAACATTCATGACAGTAACAATACAGAATTAGAATGCAATTCTAATTTAAGATTATAACACCTTTAAACTGTTAATTATCTTAGATGGTTCATACTCATTACTGTGATTTAATTGTCGTCACAAATTAAGGAGAACGGGCTTAAAGGTTGCCTAATACCCTTTACAGACTAGGAAGAAACAAGAACAGACAACTACTGTTAAGAACAAGCAATAAAACTTCACCCCTCACACACTCATGTACAGAATGTGCATTCTGCAGGTTTTGTCTGTTGTCGTCTGTTCACAAAATTCACATGCTACACACTAGAAATACAATTCTACTGACAGAATGCAGTCATCTATAGTCTGAAGCATTAAATTATGTTCTTTTAACAACAATTCCTCATACTTTGTATACATTTGTAGACTAAATTTTCATTTATAGAAGTGAGGGGTTCTATTATCAATACATATTATATATATAATGTGGGTAAACTGTGTCAGGAAGTATTACACTTCACACTGTTATTGATGATTACCCTTTGTTATAATTCATGATAAATAAATATCTATTCAATGTTATTTTTCAAGTCTTAATTATAAGTGGGATATAATCAGAAAAGTATCAATATAATATGAAATGACTTCAATGTTGTGGGTTGAGGTAATAATATATTATTGAACAACGTAAAAGTTCTGTTCAGGCTGTTCCTAGCCCCATAATCGAGTGTACTCACTTGGGTATGACAGTGGTTGATTGCAATGTCTCTCTGCAAAATGGGATAATTTTCTATAACAATTTCCCTTTTCCTTTTCTTTGCATACCCCCTACACACTAGATATCTTAATACCAGTTGTTGATGGTTCTGGGTGCTTCACTCCACTTGTTGCTTGTTATAGAATGCGCTGCTACACAGACTTGTCACAGAATGCACATTTTGATTGTTGAAATAACCAGCACATACCACCATGAACAGACAAAACCCAGACTACCCCCAGAGGTAGTATTTTGTGAACCAGCATGAACAGACAAAACCCAGGCTACCCCCAGAGGTAGTATTTTCTGAATCATGTTTGTGAAACAGCGGTTGTTTGAAACATTGAAGTTAGTATACAACATGCATATGTTACACATAATTTCAAAATTGTGTTTCTGTACTAACCCAAATCAATTCTCCCAGACATTTATTTTGCAAACAGCAATATGTAGCATGCGTAATTGCATGAATAGTATACAATTATGAAACATATTTGTATACTAACATACTACAAAATCAGCTTTCATATTGTATTTGTACACTAATTTGAATTAACAATTAACAACATTTAGTACACAAATTATGGTGTATGATTTGTATCCTAACGTTATATATAATCAGCTTTATGAATATTTTTACACCAATCCAAATCAATGATTATCAAGATTTGGTTTAGAAAATATCATTATGTGGTATTAGTATAGAAATGTTATAATATATTGTACACTAACAAACACATCATCAGCTTTCAGACTGCATTTGTACACTAATCCCATTCAACAGTTATCAAAATTTAGTACACAAATTATTGTGTTGTATTTGTATACCAACGTAGTATACAATCAGCTTTGTGACTATATCAACACTAACCCAAATCCATGTTTATCAAAATTTGATATAAAAAATATCATTCTGTGGTATTAGTATACTAACGTAATATATATTTGTATACTAACATATCCATAATCAGCTTTCAGACTGTATTTGTAGACTAATCCTAACCAACAGTTATCAAAATTTAGTACACAAATGATGGTGTATAATTTGTATACTAACACTATATATTATCAGCTTTGTGAATATTTTTACACCAATCAAAATCAATGATTAGTAAGATTTGGTTTATAATATTTCATCATGTGGTATTAGAATAGAAATGTTATATATATTTATACAATAACAAAGTACATCATCAGCTTTCATTCTGTATTTGTACACTAATCCCAATCACCAGTTATCAAAATTTAGTACACAAATTATTGTGTTGTATTTGTATACCAACGTAGTATACAATCAGCTTTGTGACTATATCAACACTAACCCAAATCCATGTTTATCAAAATTGATATGAAAAATATCATTCTGTGGTATTAGTATACTAACGTATATGGCAAGCCGAATGGGTAAACTTTGATAAACACTGTTTATTGCTTGATAAACACTGTTTTTCGCTTGATAAACACTGTTTTTCGCTTGATAAACAGTGTTTATTGCCTGATAAACAGTGTTCATAAAAAATAACTGTGCTTATCGCTTGATTACAGAGATAATTTTGATAAACACTGTTTATCGACTGATAAACGATGTTTTTCACTTGATAAACACTGTTTATCAAAGTTTACTGTGATTTCAAGTGATATCAAGTGATAAACAAAGAGAAATGTGATAAACACTGTTTATCAGGTGATAAACACTGTTTTTCAAATTAAGAACATTTTTCAAATTTTAATTTTTTACTGAGACACCATATCATTCTTCCAGCAGATATGCCAAGTAGTTTTAGATTCCTGTCATATTACACATGTGTTTGGAGATTAAGGTTCAGAAGCTGATACTTGGCATAATCATTATCCTATCCTATTTCCCTCACATCTTTTACCTGACTAGGATTCATACCTCAATGGGTAACTTGTCTGCTCAACAGTTTATGAAGCCTGAAGGGGCACTGACACTGCCAATTGCCGATGCAAAGGCAGGAAGTGATTGTCATGGTGATGAATATGTTTAAAGTTGTAATGGGTAGCAGACAATATATAACTCTCAATTTTTACTATGTTGTACTAGGAATTATACACAAATGGCTAACCAGCTTTGTAACATTGTTCCCATGATGGTGTCTCAATAATAATGTGCAACTAGATGTTTGAGCAGGAAATAATGTGATATCACATGATAATGTGACGTTCTCTGGTAAGTCGGGGTTGCCGCTTCTTACGACAGAGGAACGTGGGGGTTGTTCGGGTCTCGGGGCGGACGGGGAATCCGGGCCAAGAACCGAGATGTGTTTCTAGAGTCGTGCCTCGCGCACGAGGGGGGGCTGAGCGAATCGATCGGGAATCGGCACTCGATGTCAACGGAGGACTGCGGAGGAGGGAAATTATGGTAGGGGTACGGGTCGGCCGGGGTTCGTCTCGCTCTATCTCCCAGACCAGCATTCACCCCGACCGGGCGGTCCACCCCTGAGTTCCGGTCCGCGGGGGCGACGGGCCGACGGTCGCCTATTGTTTGGTAGCGTGGGGCCGAGCATGCCGCGCCCTCGTCCCCGCGGACTTCGTTCCCTCGTTCCGTTCCCCATGTCCTCGTGCCATACTACGCCTCGGTTTCCGGGACTACTTCGGGCCTTCGTGCCTTACTCCGTTCCCTCGTTCCTCGTTCTTCGGGCCGTCGGGCCCCTTACCCTGTGTTTCTACTACCTATCTCGAGCTTCGACTGTTTTGTCCTAACTTCGGCTTAATTACTCTGATCGGCTCATCTTTAGCGGTTGTTTCAGGAAAGAGGACACGTCTGGACACCAGGAGAACTGTTAAAGAACTCTGTTTATTCGGGCCTCACCGCCCCTTTATATACTAGAGAGGTCAGCCCTGATTGGCTGCTTTCGGTCACGTGACCTACAACTGACGTCACTTCCGGTTTATATTTTCCGTTTCCGGTTTACATTTCACTTCCGGTTTACATATTTCCGGGTTTCGTTCCTTTACATTTTCGTTCCTTACATATTCGTTCCTTACATATTCGTTCTTTACATATTCGTTCTTTTACATATTCGTGCCTCTTTTTCAGGCTTTCTATACTTTCGTTCATTATTACATATTCGTTCCTTTACATCTATTTCGTTCTCTTACATATATTTCGTTCTCTTACATATATTTCTACTATTACCTTATTTCTATTATTTTGACCTCTATGTATTTTGGATGAATAGCCGTTCATCACACCCTCCCGCACCTTCTTGAAAGGTGGGAAAACACGTTTTTACAAAATTTCAAAACAGTTCATACAGCAACGACAACAGAACATACTCTAGAACCAGAAACATTTCAATCCTACGCTCCTTATCGGCAGAGGAGGAGGTGTCACCCTCTGTCCTCCCCGGTCTACTTCGGAGGGCCCCCGGGGCCTATCCGGCTAATTATTATTTCTCTTCTTTCTTCGTTTTTCGTTCTTCGTTTTTCTCTCTTCTTAGTGAAAGTTCATATAATTCGTTTTATATATCCTAGTCTCTTTTTATCTTCGTCAGAGTTCTTATCCTGGATCTATTAGGACCCGTTCTACACCTCCTCTTCTTTTCTCGTCTTTAGGATGAGCGAGCCGGTCGTGGCTCTCCCACCCGGGACTGGGGGTCGGTCGTGACCCCGTCGCCCCCGCTCCTCTCCTCTGGGCTCTATTCACTTAGCCCCTCGGCGCGTTTTTCCTCGCCTTTTTACCCTCATTAGGACAGAGGGACCGGTCGTGGTCCTCCTGCCCGGGGCCATGGGTCGGTCGTGACCCGCAGTGCCCCCGTTCCCTTCGTTTTTTTCGTCGTCCAGACGTTCTCCCCTAGCTCGGGTGGAGAATCGGTCGCGACTCTCCCACCCAGAGGCCAGGGCCGGTCGTGACCCTCAGTCCTCTCGACCCTCGGTCCGTTCTTCCGTCGTCCAGACGTTCTCCGTTGTTTTTGGGTAGAGAATCGGTCGTGATTCTCCCACCCGGTCGGTCGTGACCCCTCGTTCTTCCGTAACTATTACTCTTCTCTGCATTCTCTTAGGTGATGATGATGATTTTAAGGATGAGTTGAAGAAGAAAGACTGAAGTTTTTGTAGATAGAATGTTCTTTTTGGACTTCGCACCCTCGGTCGCCTCGGCATTCAGAGCCCTCCAGTGACTTTTTCACGTTTGGCAAGGACAACATGTTCGAGCCAGAGGCCAAGGTACCCAAAGAAGAAAATGGCGTTGTATGTGGAAAGGAACTTAACTTCATGCATCAAAGCTTAGAGTGGAAGCTTCAGCAGACGACGTCGCGGGTTTCGTGCTATTTGTCACAGTGAAACTTTGAGATGGAGTCCGGGTGAAGGTAAGACTGAGAAGATTAGAATCATTAATTATCGATGAGGTGTCCGTTTTCCGTACAGGAACTGAAGTTTGACTTTTACGGCACATGTCCTCGTGGTTACCCAGCACCAAGACGTTCAGTCTTCGACCACGTCGACACACTCGAAGATTTCAGAAAGAGATGTCGGAGAGAGTCCACCGTAGTAAAGTATTTCCGTCACCGTTCCGGGCCCAAGTGGCATGACAACAACCGGAACGGAGACCCGATTAAGAAGATAATTTTGATGAAGTTTCTTTTGATGACAGGAGCCGGTGCCTCTCATCCCTCCCCCCCTCCGTAAGCAACGGCAGGAAGACAATCCTCTTTGGGGCGAGAGGGAGGCTCCTTCGTTCCACTGATGAGATGATTTTCCTAAGAAGAGGATTCCTGCTTCGGGCACTCGGGCCCTAGTTCGTCTCCTAGGCTCTCGGGCCTCGCTCTGCTTACTAAGTTTTTCTCTTCGTCCTCCCGGAGGACCATGCTTTTAGACGATTTTCGTGAGACTGTAATACCAACAAATAGTTCGTTAATAGAGGTAAGTTTAAGATCTGGTCTGGTTTGATTCTGGAGTAAGGCCACAGTCGTCCACGGTGCCATGTCACCTTGCATGAAGCCACTATGCCTATGACGAACGCCGAGACAACAGCTCCGAGCCGTTCTGGGCTGCTCCTAGGTACGGCGGTTCGAAGTTGGTAAGTTGAAGATATTAGTGAGAAGGAGAGGAAGAAGCCGTAGAAAGTGAAGATGGACGACATCAACTGGGATCTGCACCCAACGTCAACCTCTGAGATCCGGAACGGGCCCATCTCAAAAATAGCATATATAAAGAAGAACTCATCCGATGTCGAACTCCAAGAAGGATCGCTCCTCGTCGCTCTCTGCAGACCTCTTGAGGCGTCTATCGAGGCATCCGCGGCCGACGTTCCAAGCACCACCTCCCTGTATATTTCAAAGACTACTTCCCTATATGTTTCAAAGACTATTTTGTTTCGTTCCTCAAGAAGAAGATACCAGGAAGTACGACATGGAAGCAGTCACTGTCGGTACCGCAGGTAAGATATTAATATAAGTTTTAGTAAGTCTATTAATTTTCGTTCTTGTTCATGTATTGCTTCGGTCAGTCACGAGCCAGGGCCCCTAAGTTATCGTCCCTGCTCGTGCCTTGGTCCTCCGGGAGACATCTACGAATCGCCGTAATTCTTTCACGACTCGCTGCATCAACTCTGGCACGATAAAACCAGCATTCAGGTCGAAAAGTTCCATTTTGCCGCTCTTCGTATGCGGTAAGAGGCTGAAGACAAGGAAACTCAGAAGATGATGGTACATGAATCCGGACTCATCCACATTCTGATCGATCCATCCAAGATCAAGAAGACTAAGTTGCAGGGAGTAGAAGTGCCGCTAGAGGACAGAGGTCGTCTCCTCCTCGCCCCCAGATCCCTCAAGGCAGCACGGGAGAAGGTTTTTCAGTCTTGGCCCGCGCCAGCCTTTCCTCCAGCGGCGAGTCGCCGGCCCACCGGTACCTTATTTACCCCGGCACGACCGTCGACTCAAAGACTACAATGACAACACTATCTGTCCATTCTGATTTCCTTTCTTCGATTCCGTCTCCCAACTTTCACTCTCGCTCCTGGGCTGCCCGGCCCGCTATCCATTTGATTTCCGCGACCGGACGATCCCGTTCCACCTGCTCGGTCCCAACCAACGCAGCGGGCTCCAGGGAAGAAGAGGAACAGCTACAAACTTGTTTTTCCTCCTAGCGCCTCCTCCCGTTCCGTATTCGCCCCGCAGGCTTGGTAAGTTCGTTCCAGTCATGGACCCTCCAGCTCGCTGATTACACTCAACACCTCCTGACACATGTGGTTTCGTTCACTTCCGCAAGAAGATTCCCATAAAGAAACTAGTAGGAATAAATTAAGATAAGAATGTTCGAGCCCGCCAGTCCGTTCCCGATAAATTTAAGTAAAGTTTCGGGCCCGTCCAGCGGTCTCCAGGAGAGTTTTTCATCCAGGCTTCGGCCTCCTGTGCGGCTCAGGTACCTCCGCCTCGGCCCGGTTTTCTCCCTGGGGGTTTGACACTATGGGTGAGGAGCCAACGCCCCGTAATCCCTCCCCACCCGACTCGCGACGCGCCATATTCCGCCTCTGGTTCCGTCGCGCTTTTTTTCTTCCGTGCAAGACCTCGAGCAGCATCTACTTCACCCTTCTTCTTGGCGTCGGATCGGTAGCAACAGCCTCTCCTCCCTAGCGGGGCGCCCGAGAAGCTGATCCACCACTCCGCTCTGTTTTTCCACCTCTCTTGTGGTCTTCAACAAGTCATCCAGTTGATCTTCGTTTTTGTACATCACTAGGGTCTGAGCCAATTGGACGGTCCGGTTGTGTTCGTTAACTAGCCGGTCGACTCCCGGGAACTCCCTGGTCAACGGCCCCAGTGCCGCCGTCGGGAACTGCGCCATCGCTTCTTCAAATGTCTCTGGCTTGCGGCCCGTTTCTAGTGCCATCAGGAACGCCATAGACGCCGAAGCCATTGCTCTTGTCTTAGCCGTCATTCCTCGCACCTCCCTCGGGGGCCACACCAGTTGCACCCGAATGGCCTCTTCCGCGTCCCAGTCTCGTACGGCTCGCGCCGTCACCGGAAAGTGTCCCTGTAAGACCTGGTGAATGGCCTGTGTCCGTAATAACTTGAGTCTCGGTGTTTCTTTAGATGGTCCTGCCGTCGGTATCTCCGTTCCTATGGACCCGAACACTGAATCCGCTCCCGACTCGTCCAATTCTTGCTTCTCCGGCTCATATCCTCTGGTCTCGGCCTGCCCCAACTCCATGTCCTCTGAGTCTTCCACCTCCGCGTCCATGGACTGGGCAGCCGGTATTTGTAATTTGTGTATCACAACCCGCGGTTGTAGCGCTCGCCCGTGTTTATCCTCGTCCTTGAGTGGGGTATCCGGTCCTGGCGGCGATCCCATTTGTTCGGGCGACGGTGGTCCCGGGGTCTCCTCCGATCCTTGCGACCCGAAGAACGAGCTCCCTAAACTGGCTCGAGTCAGGTTGTCAACCGCCGCCCGTGTCTCTGGCATGTCTGGTGCTACCGTAATGTCTCTCATTCGTTTCAGTCCCGGGGGCGGCACTACCGGCTGCTTACATACCATCTTCTCCAGGGGTGAATCCGCTCTCGTCGGGGTAGGGGTAGAGAACAGCGGCTGTGTCGAGGCCATCGACGCCGTGTCCTCCGGTCTGGCCGCATGCCGAACATACTTTACTTTCTCCACTCGCCCCGACGGTTTGAGTCCCTGCCTTTCTGCCATCTCGCGTAGAAACCTCCCTAGGTACAATGCTTCTCTTTCTACCAGCCGGCCTCCCTGTGCTTCCCGAATGCTGTCCTCCAGCTCCCGGTCGGATCTTGCCTCGTGGTAACCCCTGAACGATCCCTCCCGGTTCATTGTTCCTTTTAAATATCCGGGGTACCTCGGGTGTCGCGATTCGTATATCACCGATTTCTTATGAACTGTCATCATAGTAAATTGTGCGTCGCTACAAGGTGGTTCTAGTCCCGTGGTCCGTTTGACTCCTGTCGAGGTCTCAGGCTGTGATGGTCCCAGCTCTCCCGTGCTACTAGACTCGGCAATAATCAAGGACCGATCGCTTCGGACCGACATACTCCTGCCCGACTCCGACTGGTCCGAACTCGTTCCCTCCTCCAATTCTCTCGGGACTTTCTTGACCTTTTTCCACTTCTTCTTTCGCGACGGCTCCTCCGCCGGGGATCCCTGCGTCGGGGGCCTCTTGAAAGCGAGCGGTTCCTCTTCCTCTTTTACTTTCAGACGTTGGTCGTCGGACGAGCTCACCAATTCCACCACCTCAGCCCCCGGTGGTATTCCTGAGCAACCCGGCTTCGGGGCGGGTGTGGATGTCCGTCCTTTTCCTCTGCCCGGGAGTCCTCGTCCTCTCGGTTCCCGTGGTTCTCCCTGGGCGTTTAACTTCTTAATTCGACTCTGTACCATCCCTGTTATTTGGTCTGGTGTCAGAAGTGGTTTCGGGTTGACCACGGCTCGGCTCGCGCTTCGCGGCGACTCGGTGGCTTCCTTCCGCACTCCTTTCGCGGCCCTCCGAGGGGAACGACGCGTGGGCGTCGATCGTTCCGCTACCTCGGCCAGGGGTCCCTTCCCGGCTGCTTTGGCTGCTTGGGCTACCTCGCCGGCCTCGTCGGCCTCTGATCCTTCTTCGGTTGCTACCTGCTCCGGCTGCTCGGCGTCGCTGTCCTCGGACCCTCTCGCCGCCCTCGGGTAGTAAGGTACGCGGATATGCCGTCGCGGCCTCTCCGGTGCCTCCTTATCCACCGCCCTCTCAGGGGGTTGAAATCCCTCCGGATGGCGCACCGCGTAGTCCCGTTCCATGTTGGCTACCCGGGCCGCCGTTTCATCCCCAGTAGCGAAACTGGTGTACGGCGGTCGTCCTTTCGGGTCCAAGGCGAACGCCGCAGCATACTCCAGCCTCAGAAGGGGGTCTTGCTTCGGCATCCCCCTCTGCAGGTTCCCTTCGTGTGAGTCCGTCATGTGCTTCTTCCAGTCCTGGTGTGTCGAATAGGCTCGATTCGAACACACCGGGCACATGTAGTACTGCTTCCGTAATCCATCGTGCTGGCCTTTAATATGCTTGACCAAGTGCTTAAACTCCTTTCCATGGCAATGTCCTTCCCAGCACTGTCCGCTCATCGTGTCCGTTTTCCGGGCTTTCGGGGCTCGTTCCAATCCTGAAGCTCGTCCCGTCAGCCTTTTCCGTTTTTGTCTCGTGGTGATGCTGCTCGTCTCGCTTCTCTGCTTTTTCTCCTGTTTTCTTCTCCTTAGCTCAGTCTGCTCGTCTGCGATTTGATGAATCCTGATCGGCTGACCAGAATGACCTGCTCCGGCGAGCGCTCTGCCTTTTATAGCCGCCGCAGGCGGAAGTGGGCGTGGCCTGCGCTAGCGACCCCTAGCGTCAGACTCACCATCCACTTCTACGGTGGCGCCCCCTACTATTTTCCGGTCCCCGGGGCCCGCCGCTGGTCACCGCCTCGCCTGCTTTTTTTACCTCGCGGCCCTTCGCCCGTCCACGCGTTTTTTTCCTAGGCCTTTTATTGCCCCACCGGACGTCCTCGGTCTTTTCATCCTCCGTCGCCTTCTCTTGCCTTTTTCATCTCGGCCCTCACAGTGCTTCCGCACACTTCCCGGAGAACACAGGGGCTCGACGTTATCATCTCCTCGCCGCCGCCCCGTTCTCTTTGTCCTCTTTTACTCCTTTTACGACCTACTTTAAAGCCCGTCCTCGTTTCAGGCCTCGCCTTTTACAACCGTCCGTTCGTTCCTCCGGCGTTCCCGAGAGTGCCGCATCTACTCTCCTCCGGTCTCCTGGACGCTGTAAAGCGGTATTACCAAGTCGGCATTACTCCAAAAGTCTTCACCAGCTTGCCACCGGGTCTGTCTTCTGTTGTAATCCAACCATCTTTTCCACGCTGTGGTTCCTCCGAACTGACCGGAAAGCGGCTCCGTGGGACTACTTTAGACATTCGGGCCGTCGTGGCTCCCGAACGCCGTTTTTCGTTCCAACCCCGCATTTCCCACCTATATTACATCCGCAAGAGAACCAATCTTCAGCTAGGTAGCAAATCTCTACAGCCTAACGACCTGCACTCCTACTGTAGTGGTCAACGCACCGCCCCGACTCAATGGCCCCAGGTTGATCAGTCCTTTTTGGCCAAAGCCTTTTTGTGTAGCGCCGATTTGGTCGTTCCCTTGGTCCTCTTCCACCTGCGGAATCGAGACACGAAAACGACTTCATCACAAAAAGGGGTGCCCCGTTTCCTTACGTGCCCTAGCGCGCCCCACCCCAAGCATTTACTGTGCAGCCTCATATCCTTGCTGGTCAGCTACCACCCAGGCTGGCGCAGCGTGTCCTCGGTAGGGTTCCAGGCGGTCCACATGGACTACCCCCCCGGTTTCCCTCGTTTCTTCCGTACTACCACCCGTCCTCGGTCAAGCACCTTGACGATCAGTGCAGGGCCCATCCATGGAAATCGCAACTTCGTTCCTTTGTCCCTATCCACTACCGTATCGTGCACCCAGACCAGTTCTCCGGCGTGGTATTCCCGCCGAGTCACCTTCCCATCGTACTCGTGTTTCTGATGGATGGCGGCTCGTTTCAGCCCCGTCCGGGCCTCCCGATAGGCCGCGACTAGCCCTTCCTCCAGGCTTTCCACATAGTCGCCTACCCGTCGGGGTTCCTCCTCTGGTCCTAGAGGTCTCCCATAAATCGCTTGTCGCGGCATCATGGTCTGTCGGCCCAGCATCATCATATTCGGTGTCACTCCCGTGCTGGCTTGCGGCGTTGCTCTATAACTCATCATCACGAGCGGGACCATCTCATCCCATTCCCGGCCTGTTGCTCGGCAGCTGGCTTTCAAACAACACCCCAAGGTACGGAAACTTCGTTCTATGTACCCGTCACTCCTGGGGTGGTACGGCGTCGTTCTTGTTTTGTGTATTCCAAATAGTGCACAGACCTGAGCCACCACCTCGGATTCGAAATTCGTGCCTTGATCCGAGTGTAGTTCCCGAAACGCGCCGTACCGTGCTACTACTTCTTCAACCAGTTTGTCCGCCACTGTCGTTGCCTTTTGATCCGGGATCGGGAAACACTCCAACCATTTGGTGAAATAGCATCCCACCATCAGGCAATACTTATTTCCTCGTTTGGTGACTGGGTACGGGCCCGAGACATCCATGGCCAGCCGTTCCATCGGCTCCCCCACTATGTACTGATGTAGCGGCTCCCGTCTTCCTCGTCCTTTTTTCAGCAACGCGCAATCACATTCTCGACATTCCTTCCGCACGTCTTCCCGGAGTCCCGGCCAGTAAAACCCTTGCTCCAACAGGGCCGTCGTTCTGGCGACTCCCAAATGCGCTCCTGCCGCGCCTCCATGGTATTCCCTTACCAACTTGGCCCGTTCCCCTCGGGGAACGACCAACTGGTTCCTCCAACCATGTCCTTCCAGTTCCCAGTACTTCCGATGCAGCACGCCATCCCTGAGGCTTAATCGTTCCCATTGCCTCCATAGGATCTTTGTTTCCCGGGATTCCGGAGATATGGCCTCCCAACCTGGCCGGTCCGCATTCTCTTCCATCCGTGCGACAATCGGCCCTATATCTCGATCCCTCCTCTGCGCTGCTCTCATCTCCTGCGGGGACCATCCGGGCTCGTACCCCCGGGCCCGCGTCACTACTCTCACTTTTTCGGTATTCTCGTGCTCCTCTCCACATTGTTTGCACGGATACCGGGACAACGCATCAGCGTTCCCATGCTTCCTGCCCGGTCGGTGTTGGAACGACACATCATGCGAGTCGATAATCTCAATCCACCGAGCAGCCTGCCCCATCTGCAGCCAACTGACCGCGCTATTATCCGTCCGGACTATCACGCGTTGACCATAGATGTAGCACCGAAAATGCTTCAAAGCTCGCACCACCGCCAACAGTTCTTTCCGCGTGGTGCAATACTTTCGTTCGTTTGACTCCAGGGTTTTGCTCGTGTAAGCTATCACCCGTTCCTCCCCTCTCTGCTCCTGTGATAGCACGGCTCCTGTCCCCACGTCACTGGCGCCCGTGTCAAGCCACCATTGTCCATCTTCCTCCGGGAATCCCAACACCGGGGCCTCTGTTAGCGCCTTCTTCATCGCATCAAATGCCTCTTGTCGTCTCGCGCTCCACACGAACGGTTCCTCCTTCGTTGCCAATTCATACAAGGGGGCAGCCAATTCCGTGAAGCCGTTTATATGCCTTCTATAATACGAACATAATCCCACGAAGGCTCGTACCTCGTGGAGATCCCGAGGGACCGGCCACTCGGTTACTTGCCGACACTTTTCGGGGTCGGGTTCGATCCCGTTGAATGAGACAACGTGCCCCAAGAACGGAATCTTCTTCTGGAACAGCTTGCATTTTCGCGCCTTTAACTTCAGTCCTGCAGCGTTCAATCGGTCTAGAACCCGTACCAATCTTTCCAGAGTCACTTTAAACGTTGGTCCAAAGACCAGTATGTCATCCAAGTATACCAGACACTCCTCCCACACGATTCCTCTGAGGATTCTTTCCATCAGTCTCTCGAAGGTGGCTGGGGCGTTCACTAGCCCGAATGGCATCACTTTGAACTCATACAATCCTCCTTGAGTCACGAAGGCCGTCTTTTCTTGGTCCTCCGGTGCCATCTCCACCTGCCAATATCCGCTTGCGAGATCCAGACTGCAAAAGAATAGGCTTCCTCCCAAGGTGTTGAGGCTGTCCTCTATCCGTGGGAGCGGATAGGCGTCCACTTTCGTAGCCTGGTTCAGTTTTCGGTAGTCGATACAGAACCTCGTTCCTCCGTCCTTCTTTTTGACTAGAACGGTCGGGCTACTCCACGCACTCCCGCTCTCCTGGATAATCCCTAGATTTAACATATCCTCCACCAGTGCTCGTTCTTCCTCTCTCCTGGTGGCCGGATACCGTCTGACCCTCTGCTTGATCGGCATCTGATCCCCCGTTTTAATTCGATGTTGTACTAAATCTGTCCGTCCTAACTCATGTTTCGAGGTCGCAAACATTTGTTCCCGGGCCATGATGGCTTTCTCCAGCTCTCCGCCTTCCTCCGTGGTCACGTCTTTCTTAGCCTCCTCTATCATTTCAACGAGCGCTCCAGGGGGTTCTTTTGCTTCACTTCCTATTCCTCGTACCTCTTGTACGAAGGTGGCTTCTCCGAGTACCCCGCCGGTTTCCAATTTCGCGCTCTCGGTCCCTCGGTTGGCCACCCAAACTCCATTTTCTTCTCCCAATGTCACCGTTCCTGGGATCACCTCCAGTCCCATAGGTAATCCAGCGCCGGTAATGACAGCCAGCTGTCCACTCTGTCCTATGTCTACTCTCGTTACTACTGTTACTCGGGTCACTTGGAGTGGAGGTATTTCCGTCGTTCTCTCGATTCGTACGACCTGTCCTCCGACGGTAACTGCCCGAATCCCATCCGTTCTTTGTTCTGCTCCCGGGATTCGTTCCCCCTCTCCCTCCCCCTCGGCGGGCAGGAAGATAGCACTCGCGTGGGGCTTAACTGTTAGCCGGTATTTCACCGCGAAGTCGTTTCCCAGGATCCCTTCATCTCTACCGATGTCTGCCACCATGAATGTCCACTTCAACACGCGCGTTCCCAATTTTACTGGCAAGTTCGTGCATCCGTAGCACCGCAACGGACTACCATCCACCGAGCAGAGACGTCCTTCATATCCATCCAGTTCTTCCCATTTTCGTCCCCACTCTCTCCAGAGGCGTTCCGACAGCAGACTGATCATAGATCCGGTATCAACCAAAAAACGGACGACACTCTCTCCCACCGTCCCGGCCACATAAAGTCCACATTCTCCCATGCCTACTACTTCTCTCGCCGCGCCCGAAGGGGGCCCCGCGCTTACTGCGACGGCGACTGTCCGTTTCCCTGACGCTGAGAACACTCTCTCGCGAAATGGCCCTTCTGGTGACATTGATGACACTCTAAATCTTCTTTTCGCTTCTTAAACGCCTCCCTCCGGGCCGTTGCTTGTCTTCTAGCTTCCCGTTCTTCTGCCAATTCTTTCATCATCTCCTCCAACTTACCGTTTAAGGCCATGATCTGTGTATTGGCGTCCTCCTCGGGCTTCACTGCCCGCAGGAGGCGGCGTGAGTATCGTTCCTGTATTTCTACCACCTCTACCGCCTCCTCTAGTGTCTTGCATCCTTTCTCTGCACACTTCAGCTGAAGGTCTTCCCCAACTGCAGCCTGGCACGCATGTAATGCTGCTTTTTCCTGGCTAGCGTAATCGTTGGAGAAGTAGGCTCTCGATGCCAGTCGCCGGGCATTATCAGCCAACTCCTTCGCTGTCTGGTTCTTTACACGTTTCAATCCTGCCAACTCTTGCAGAGCATTGCACGTGTCCTTCTCCTGACCGAACCTCCGGCACAACGCATCCACCCTCGCTGAGTAACGGAGTCGTTCCCTGTCCGGGAGTCCGACAAAGTACATTCGTGCCGTTCCCGTCAGCGAGAGAAAAAGCATCGCCGCTTTTTCCTCGGCCGTCCAGCGTCCCAATGTTGCGTACTCCTCAAACTGGTTGATCCATCCCTCGAAATCCGGTTTACCGTCATACTTCTCCGGTCGTAAGCTAAACTTCTTCAAACTCGCTCCTACCTGGCCGGTCTGTTGTTGTTGAGCCCGCGCATTCTGCTCATCCGTCGGGGTGGACGTTCCCATAAAATTAAACTGCCTACCCATGATGGTCGTGTCCTCCCCTTTGGTCTCGGTTTTCGCACCTCCTTTCTCCTCCCCACCTTCCTTGAAGGCGACGTCAGAATCCATCTGCTCGAAGACTGCCGCGGTCGCCATGAGTATCCAATACCGACGAAACACCCAAGATCCTCAAGTCCGTATGTGCCTATTTCAGCACCACCGCTGCCACCAGTGTGACGTTCTCTGGTAAGTCGGGGTTGCCGATTCTTACGACAGAGGAACGTGGGGGTTGTTCGGGTCTCGGGGCGGACGGGGAATCCGGGCCAAGAACCGAGATGTGTTTCTAGAGTCGTGCCTCGCGCACGAGGGGGGGCTGAGCGAATCGATCGGGAATCGGCACTCGATGTCAACGGAGGACTGCGGGGGAGGGAAATTATGGTAGGGGTACGGGTCGGCCGGGGTTCGTCTCGCTCTATCTCCCAGACCAGCATTCACCCCGACCGGGCGGTCCACCCCTGAGTTCCGGTCCGCGGGGGCGACGGGTCGACGGTCGCCTATTGTTTGGTAGCGTGGGGCCGAGCATGCCGCGCCCTCGTCCCCGCGGACTTCGTTCCCTCGTTCCGTTCCCCATGTCCTCGTGCCATACTACGCCTCGGTTTCCGGGACTACTTCGGGCCTTCGTGCCTTACTCCGTTCCCTCGTTCCTCGTTCTTCGGGCCGTCGGGCCCCTTACCCTGTGTTTCTACTACCTATCTCGAGCTTCGACTGTTTTGTCCTAACTTCGGCTTAATTACTCTGATCGGCTCATCTTTAGCGGTTGTTTCAGGAAAGAGGACACGTCTGGACACCAGGAGAACTGTTAAAGAACTCTGTTTATTCGGGCCTCACCGCCCCTTTATATACTAGAGAGGTCAGCCCTGATTGGCTGCTTTCGGTCACGTGACCTACAACTGACGTCACTTCCGGTTTATATTTTCCGTTTCCGGTTTACATTTCACTTCCGGTTTACATATTTCCGGGTTTCGTTCCTTTACATTTTCGTTCCTTACATATTCGTTCCTTACATATTCGTTCTTTACATATTCGTTCTTTTACATATTCGTGCCTCTTTTTCAGGCTTTCTATACTTTCGTTCATTATTACATATTCGTTCCTTTACATCTATTTCGTTCTCTTACATATATTTCGTTCTCTTACATATATTTCTACTATTACCTTATTTCTATTATTTTGACCTCTATTTAATTTTGATAAACAGTGTTTATCAGTTGAAAAACAGTGTTTATCAACTGATAAACAGTGTTTATTGAATGTTTAACCTGTAATCGAGAGATAATCACAGTTAATTTTGATAAACAGTTATTATCAATTGATAAACAGTGTTTATCAATTGATAAAACAGTGTTTATCAATTGATAAAACAGTGTTTATCAAGTGAAAAACACTGTTTATCAAGTGAAAAACACTGTTTATCAAAATTAACTGTGATATCAAGTAATAGGCACAGTTAATTTTGATAAACAGTGTTTATCACTTGATAAACACTGTTTATCAGTTGATAAACACTGTTTTTCAAAATTAACTCTGTAATCAGCTGATAAGCACACTTTATTTAGATAAACACTGTTTATCCAGCGATAAACACTGTTTTTTGATTGATAAACAGTGTTTATCTCTTGAAAAACAGTGTTTACCCATTCGGCTTGCCATAAACGTAATATATATTTGTATACTAACATATCCATAATCAGCTTTCAGACCGTATTTGTAGACTAATCCCAACCAACAGTTATCAAAATTTAGTACACAAATGATGGTGTATAATTTGTATACTAACACTATATATTATCAGCTTTGTGAATATTTTTAAACCAATCCAAATCAATGATTATCCATAAATCATTATGTGGTATTAGTATAGAAATTTTATTATACATTTGTACGCTAACAAAGTACATCATCAGCTTTCAGACTGCATTTGTACACTAATCCCATTCAACAGTTATCAAAATTAAGTACATAAATCATTTTGTTTTATTTATATACTAATGTAGTATACAATCAGCTTTGTGACTATATCAACACTAACCCAAATAAATGTTTATCAAAATTTGATAGAAAAATATCATTCTGTGGTATTAGTGTACTAACGTAATATACATTTGTATACTAACATATACACAATCAGCTTTCAGGCTGTATTTGTAGACTAATCCCAACCAACAGTTATCAAAACTTAGTACACAAATGATGGTGTATAATTTGTATACTAACACTATATATTATCAGCTTTGTGAATATTTTTACACCAATCAAAATCAATGATTATTAAGATTTGATTTCTAATATTTCATCATGTGGTATTAGAATAGAAATGTTATATATATTTATACAATAACAAAGTACATCATCAGCTTTCATTCTGTATTTGTACACTAATCCCAATCAACAGTTATCAAAACTTAGTACACAAATTATTGTGTTGTATATGCATACTAACGTAGTATACAATCAGATTTATGACTATATCAACACTAAACCAAATCAATGTTTGTCCAAATTTGTTATTAAAAATATCATTGTGTGGTATAAGGGTACTAGCGTAATATATATTTGCATACTAACATATACATAATCAGCTTTCAGACTGTATTTGTATACTAATCCCAATCAACAGGTATCAAAATTTATTACACAAATTATTGTGTTGTATTTGTATACTAACGTAGTGTACAATCCGATTTGTGACTATATCACCACTAACCCAAATCAATGTTTGTCCAAATTTGATAGAAAAATATCATTCTGTGGTATTAGTGTACTAACGTAATATACATTTGTATACTAACATATACACAATCAGCTTTCAGACTGTATTTGTACGCTAATCTGAATCAACAATCTTCAAAATTTAGTTCACAAATTATTGTGTACAATTTGTATACTTATTGTATTGTATAATCAGCTTTCTCACTTTTTTTTACAATGATCCAAATCAATGAATATCAACACATAGTTTTAAGAATATCATTATGTAGTAACAGTGTACTAATGTGATATATATATTTGTATACTAACATAATGTTGACTGAGTAACCAAAGGTCGTGTATGAAAAATGGTGATTTGGGGAAATGACAAAGAGTAAAATCTGTTTTACTTTAACTCTCAATAAAAGTTTAAATATTTTACCAAAGCTTTATAGATTAACTTTGATTGCATAGTCATTATGTTGTGAACATAATAATGGGTTTGAAGACAAAAATGTTGCATATCAAAGTAACCATGCATGGTAACATCAAGGGGAATTAATGCATATACAACCTTAGGTTACTTAATCTTTCAGAGAAAATGTGAAATGATGTTCGTAACCAAAAGTTGTATCTAGTAAGCATTATAACATATTAAATGCATATTAAGGAGACACTTTTTACTTTATAATTATAAAATGAGGATTTATAGTTCAAGGCAATACAGTCCCATCCAGTTCATGATATCCTATCAAGATTAGATTATTTGAATAAAGTCTATAATGGCAAAACTGAAAGTAACTATCATATACGACCTTTGGTTACTCAACCTACAAAATATATAAACCATTCTCTCTCTGAATTCCTTAGTTCTATCCGTGCATTCTCAGTTGCTAATGCACTGTTGGTCTCAAATAATGCACTGTTGTTGAATTGTGTTCTTTGACATTTGCAAGGAGATTTTTAATTATGAAAACATTATACCAGCTGAGAATCGAACCCTGGACCTTTTACCTACAAAGCCAACAGCTTACCCCTACACTACTGAAGGGGATGGCATGGACCAGTTGTGGGTTGATGAGTTGTGTGGATGTAACTGATGATGCTTGAATCTTATCATCAGAAGCAAGGGTTATAGACCCTTTATTGTATACCGATTCACTACATGTACTTTTTTCTAATATAAACATTTTGCAATCAACCATTTTTTTTGTTGCGTTAAATATTCATACATGTGATAGCATTTATGTTTGTGTTAATACAATTGTAACTGTGTTTTGTTTGTGTACTACCCTATCCCTTCACTGTGTCACATTAGAAATCGTTGGTATACAAATACATTATGCAGCCAAAAATGTTATTATAAAAATGGATATTACAATAAACCACTCTCACTCGGATTTCCTTTGTTCTAGCAGTGCATTCTCGGGTGATAATGCACTGCTACTGTGAATAATGCACTGGTGGTCTCAGATAATGCACTGTTTGTCTAAAATAATGCACAGTTGCTGAATTGTTGTTGAAATATACTGCCAAGAACACCCAATTCTGAATTCATGAAAAGTTTGACCATTATGTGCACAGCCAAGGATCGAACCATAGACCTTTTGATTCATAGTGCCACAGCCTAACCACTACCCTACCAGGGCAGCTGTTAAAAGTCTGGTCATTCTTACCTTTTATCCATTGTTGGTTCATTTAGTGTGTTCTTACCCAGATTTACCCTTTCATTGAGTTTGGGTGACTAGTGGAGTTGGATGTAACTACAGTCTATGACTGTACACTCACTGGGCAATCAACTACCCTTTCACCCCTCCCCTCTCCCCCTCCACCCCTCCCCTCCCCCTCTGCTGGTAAGGACCTTCACTCTGCCACATTGACACCTCAGGCACTAGAGTGATCACAGGCTTTTACTTCTAGTGGGGAGGGTGATTCGCTGCAGAGTGGAGGAGCGCCAGTCAGAGCACAGGTGGGGGCTCATGATGGGGGGATCCCAATGTTGCATGTCAAATTTAAGAAATGCTAATGTCACATGTCATTGTCACTTATCTTTTTCTTCTGCTGCATTGGAATTTAAAAAATACTTATGCCCCTTTTCACTTTATTTATAAAGCCTATATCATTATCACTATGGCATGTGTAGCTCTGTGGAATTTTAAAAAATGCAGATTTTTTATTTAGGGGTCTAGGGCCATCCACTAGGGTCATACAGAGGCAAAGTGAACTTCAGAAGTTCATAAGGTACCGGGGGCATGAGATACTTTCACTCGTGGTTTATGTCAGATAATAGACTCGCAATAGTGCATGTAGAATGATGCACTACTATTCATCCATTATCGATATCCTACACATAAATGTTTACATATTGATAAAAAACCAAAAGAGTTCATCATTACCTTTCCTGGAGTTATGGGATCTAATATAAGCTTGTAAACCACATTGGAGGTGGAGGTTATGCTATACGTGATATGTTCACCTTCACAAAACTTTCACTCACTGATTTTGCAAATACGTTTTGTATATGTCAATGAATATTTTTAAATGACAGATTACATTTTTATGTGGGTTGAAAGCATTTTTCTCTTGTACACTGAAGTATGTGAACAGAAAGGTTTAATTCAATTTATAAGATGCATTGGTTTTGGATATACTTCACACAACTCATAGAAATCTGTGTTAGTTCACAAATAAATGTTTAAAGTTTGACTTCAGTGACACTGTCTATAGATCCTGAATACAATGTGCTTTGTGAACAAAATCCACCCCAAATGCTCATTCCAGTTCATGTTGGTTCTTGTCTGTTCTTTCCTCTTCAGAATGCACATTCTATTTCTAGTGTGTCAAGAACTGAATTCTATAACCAGCAACAATGAGCTTTAACCAACAAGAAGTGATAAGAACTGGTATTTTGGGGCCTAGTCTGTAAAGGGTAATAGAAAGGCATTCACGGCCGTCTCCCACCAACGTCTAGGGCTTCAGTAATACTTATAATAGCATTTACTCCCTCGCATTTTCGTCAGTGTCCTATCTTTGGATTAGAAAGTTTGACACATTAAGTTTTGTCTTTATATGAAATCTGTAGGCTTAATGGTTTATGAGGGTATGTGGCTTTACACACACCTGAACAGTTATGACAGTCCTGAATGGAATGCTTTAATTCAAGTAACCCTCCGTGCCGATTAAAAAGAATATAGTTCTGTTTTGTGTTGGATATAATTATAATGTTGTTCGTGAGTCCTCTTAAATTTGTTATTTCTGCGCGGCAAGTAATGTGATTTGTTCCGTAACTTTTAAAGATAGACAGTTGTTAATAAGGGTTGTACTGCTAAGGTTGCAGTAACACGCTCTCTACTATGACTTGCTAAATATCATATTCATATGTTCTATAATCCTAAATGTGTTCTATATTCAGTTACTTTCAACAGGTCAGTTGACATCGAACTTGTTCTGGAAGATTTAATATGTAATCTCAAGAAGTTAATATTTGTACTTCACACCATATGACTTTCAAAACTGGGAAATGAACCAGTTTGAATTAAAATCATGTTATTTTATAGTTTTTGCAAGTCGGTGTCCCAATTATCATGCTTTAAGTTGTTTAATTAGTGTAACAATAACACATAATGATATATCACGATATCTATAGTTATTGTCTAAATTGAGAAACCTTGTTTCCATTTATTTCATATACACGTAGTACATGTATGTCCTATTTTGACTCTATCACCATAATATTAAACGTCTTGCCTGGATTATGTCCTATCGTATGTCAAGTATTTATGTTTTAATATGTTATACTAAGTAGTTTGATGGTGGGATAGAATGAGCGCTACATTGCTCTTTTAAAAAAAAGGTAAGGGGCCTTATATCAAGTACCTGCGCATATCTTCAAAACTGTCAGACCCCTCCACCTAACGCTGATGTGTATACATACTTAATGGAAGGTCCCTGATAGTAGGACTGGTGTAGATATATTAAGATGCACTTTTTGCTTTGACGTGTTCCTTACAGTTTTATAAGTTTAAGAGCGCATTAAATTAACAGCAGCAACGTTTCCACTCATCCGGAAGCCCAAATTTAACCCAACCTCACAGCGTTCTTTAAAATTTCGAATTTAAAACACACACTCTAGTGCATTACAGTCTTATTTCGCTAATTCCTAGAATGCCAGCATTGCTAACCCTAGTCTAATTGATGGGCCACGCTCCCCACCCTCTGAGAAGGTTAATTTTTCCTCCTCCCGGGCCGAGCAAAAGTGGTGACAGATGAGGTAATTGGGCAAATGTGAAACGCCCATTTTGTTTGGAGTAATCCTTGTAGGAGGCAGAAGTATTTCCCATTAACATGCACGCTGGTGAGCGGGGATTGCACATTTGGACCCTCCACCCTGCCTGATGTAACTTAAGTGGGTTGCTCGTTAGATGCAGAACATCAAATTGAAATGGGTACTTTTGTGAAGATAACTTCAATTCAATGTTATCTTGTACACTTTCAAACACTACATTATAAAGAGTTGAAAGATGTAATAGGAGGACGGGCTCTAAGGTATGAGAGACGAACATATCCATCCTTTTGAGGGTTCATTGACAAAGTTATAATTATCTGAAATATAAGATTTGTTGATATTGCTGGCGATTCTAGGACAACTACCCCTGGGACAACTACCCCTGGGACAACTACCCCTGGGACAACTACCCCTGGGACAACTACCCCTGGGACAACTACCCCCTAGGACTATTACCCACTAGGACTATTACCCACTAGGACTATTACCCCCATAGGACAACTACCCCTGGGACAACTATCCCTTAGGACAATTACCCCTTAGGACAATTACCCCTATGGGTAGGACAACTACCCCTTAGGACAATTACCCCTCTAGATAGGACAATTACCCCCATAGGTAGGACAATTACCCCTTTAGGACAACTAGCCCCCTTGATAGGACAACTACCCCTATTGGTAGGACAACTACCCCCATTAGTAGGACCTGCCCTTGGTGTTCAGGGCTGGGCAAAGGAGGGATAAGCCTACCAATGGGTATAGTTGTTCTATCAATGGGGGTAGTTGTCCTACTAAAGGGGGTAATTGTCCTATCAAAGGAGGGTAGTTGTCCTATCAAGGGGGGTAGTTGTCCTATCATAGGGGTAGTTGTCCTATCATTGGGGGTAGTTGTCCTATCTGTAGGGGTAATTGTCCTAAAGGGGTAATGGTCCTATATATAGGGGTAGTTGTCCTATCTAAAGGGGTAGTTGTCCTATAGGGGTAGTTGTCCTATGGGGGTAGTTGTCCTACCCATAGGGGTAGTTGTCCTAAGGGGTAGTTGTCCTAAGGGGTAGTTGTCCCAGGGGTAGTTGTCCTATGGGGGTAATAGTCCTGGGGGGTAATAGTCCTAAGGGGTAGTTGTCCTAGGGGGTAGTTGTCCCCAGGGTAGTTGTCCCAGGGGTAGTTGTCCCAGGGGTAGTTGTCCCAGGGGTAGTTGTCCTGTCACCATTGCTGGCATCTCATGTTTTTTGTTCAAAAGAGACTGCACAGAGCCATAAATGTCTTGTAATTAGGGACTAATTAGAATGTTTATGTCCTTCACGCAGTCATATCATCTACAATCTGCATGTAACTTGTCAACGTTGGTGTAGGAGATGCAAAACACTAAGTTAACACTAGGTCAGGGGATTTCTTTAACACTTAGTTTCAGTTTAGGGGAATCTAGGCCTAGTTCGCTTTGTATGTAAATGAGGTTCGTTCATATCAAGAGTTGAAGTGCCTATCTGGGTGGCGGGTATGAACAGCTTTTATAGTTGGAGACTTGTAAAGTATAAATATATACACCTAACTAACCAAGGTGGCACAAAGCAATAATCATTTCCCCGAGTCGATGTGCATTGATTGGTCAAGGGCTTTGCCCGAGACACATCAAAATGCGCGAAGACGAGGGGAAGTAATTATTGCTGAGTGCTCCTGAGGTTAGTTCTTGTTATATTATATACCAATAACCCTGAGAATTAACCATTAACCCATTAACCCACGAAAAACAAGACAAATTCTCTTAATTTACCCCGTCAACGTTCGATGCTGGGCGCCACCAGGTTAACGTTAACCTCGCCTCCTGTACCAGAGAGTTCCATCTGCCCGCATGCAAACGTCTAAAGGCCATATTCCACTATACAGCATTTTGCTTGCGGTGGCCAATTAAAGGCCATATTCCACTATGCGTTCAGGGTAGTTTGCGGCCGTTCCGACGCAAACGTACGTAAATGGACGCAAACAGAAACCGCTAATCCGACCGGACGCGAGGTATATTCCACTTTGCGGTTTGTGTTTGCGGCTGCGTTTGCATTTGCGTTTTACCATTAGCGGCCAGTGCTTGCGGCCAATTTCAGAACGAGGCTCGAGCAGACGACATGGTGGACGCCAACTTGCGAAAGCGTCTTGCTGCGTTGATTTTGCTCTCCGAAATGGAGGAAGATCGGGTAATTGCATCGCCTAAGAAGAAAAAAAGGAAGCATAAGTATTGGGTGCGTCCCTGGTTGAAAAGACGCGAAGATGCGGACACTGATACAATGTTTACACTCCAGAGGGAGTTCTTACAGGTATGATTTATCATAGCGAATTGCTTGCGTTTGGTTTTGTTTTTTTTTGTTTCACATGGTGTGTGGCGTGTGGTGTCTGTTTGCGTTTGTTTTTCCTCACCGTATAAACTGCATAGAGGTCTGTGGCTAGATTAAACAAACGTGAACGCAAATAAGGATGGTATTATATTTTTTCAGGAGGACAACCACACCGAGTTCCGGAGGCTTCTACGCATGGACGAGGAATCGTACACTTTTCTCTTGGAGAAGGTGCGGGCAGACATCACGAAAGAGAATACCACGTTCCGAGACGCGATACCGGCCGAGCAGCGTCTCAGTGCTACACTTCACTTTCTGGCAACAGGTGAGACATGTAGGCCGTTACCGTTCTGAAGAAAATAGATTTGCGCTAGTACATAGATACATATCTGCTATATAAGTACATGCCACCAAGTAACCCCGCACGTCCGTTTGCGGTATTTCAAAGTCGATGCCGGCTGGAGAAATGGTATTAGTGGGTCAAATGAATTGAGTAGGTAAAGTGAGTTATATGAAGGAGTTTTCAACAATCTTGCCTTTTTCAGGAGAGTCGCAAGGATCGGTATCGAGGCAGTACCGCATATCCCAGCCCATGATTGGACGGATCATCAAAGAAACTTGTACAGCTATCGTGGCCGCACTGGGTCCAGATTACATGCAGGTGCGTCCAAAGAAAAGTTGATTATACGAACAATAAAGTGACAGTAAAATATCTAGCCTATAATCAGTAGACTCAGTGCAGTTGAAGCAATATGTCAAAGTGTTGGTGTTGCTCCTAGACAATTTTTTCACCTTTAACTGTGCTTTTGAACCTTGCGTGTTGTTTACTTTGTTTTTAGACCCCACGAACCCCGGAGGATTGGACAGCCATCGCGGACGTGTTTTGGTCAAAGTGGAACTTCCCCCATTGCCTGGGCGCGCTGGACGGAAAGCACGTCCGCATTTTCCCTCCGCCCAATTCTGGGAGCTTGTACTATAATTACAAGGGTGGCTTCAGCATTGTCCTGCTGGCACTTGTGGACGCCAACCTAGATTTTATTTACATTGATGTAGGGCAGTATGGCCACCACGCCGATGGCGGAATCTGGCGGGATTGTAACTTCCAGAGAGAAGTATCCGACGGCCGCATCAAACTACCAGATCCCTCCCCACTGCCAGGCAATAATGTGGTAGCACCCTATGTCATCATAGCAGATGACGCGTTTCCGTTAGGGGAACACCTTCAGAAGCCATACTGTAGGCGGCAGTTAGAAGATCGCGAGCGCGTTTACAACTACCGCCTGAGTAGGGCACGCAGAGTCTCTGAAAATGCATTTGGGGTTCCTGCTAATCACTTCCGTTGTCTTCTATCAGGGATGAACATCCTTCCAGACACAGCCGAGAAGGTGGTCCACGCCGCCTGCCTACTGCACAACATGTTGCGGCGACATTGCGGCCGTAACTACACAACGGATGCGCCAACGGAAGCGGAAACGTCAAGACGTCTATCCGCCCAAGATCACTTCCAGGTGGCGTTACAGCCAATATACCCAGCACGTGGCCGCAAGTCGGCACTCATTGGCAAGACGGTCAGGGAAACACTGGCCGACTTCTTCGTCTCAGCGGCAGGCAAAGTTTCTTGGCAACAAAAGATGATTGGTGCCACCTAAGTGCGAGTTGGTCCTTGTTGAAAGACCAGAACAGTTCTAGTTTAAAGGAATATTGTTAATTAATTTCGCTTTGAAAAATATGTTCAGATTATTATTACAGAAGCATATATGGTACACTCCAGAACATACTGGAAAGACATGAACTACCGTTCTTGCGTAAAGAGTATTGTTACTGTTATTGGATTACTCGTCCCAACTACGTGATATTTACTATTCTTGAAATAATATATGGTACTCTACGGTTGACGTTTGATATGAGGAAGACCTGGAGTGAAGTTCTTCTGTAAAGAAGTATTTTGACCGTTACCGAATGAATACTGCAGAATATATACATGTACAAGTTGATCTTTAACGTTCATGTATGTAGGAGTTATTACTGTTTATTAGTGGGTCGGCCGAGAAAAGCAATAGAAGTGTATAAAATATTGCAGAAACCTTTATTTGGCACACAACTTCTGATTACAACATGCCACATAACTGTAAATATTATCAATCGCGCCATAAGAAAAGCCTCTGGCTGTCAGTGTTGAATAAAGAACGTTAATTATACTCTGTCTCTTGCGTTCTCTGTTAACCTGAGTGGGGGGGTAAAACATTCTATAACACGCCAATTTGGCTCTATCTGCACTTTACCAAATCTCCAGAAAATAACAAACATGCTGGCAAGAAATACTACTTATATAGCTGCACCTGAGATAATGTCGACAAAGTTATGAGCGGAATTCTAACCTTCTAAAAAGCTGAGGTATTAAACAAGATTTGTATATGGCAATCGCGTGCAAACGAATCTATTTAGCAAGCACCTTTGAGTTAAAACAGATTAGTTAATTAAACAGGTAAAAAAGAAATAGTACACGAACAAGGTCGCAAACGTTATCAACTATCGGTCCGTCAAGACAGTGATATAAAGTTAAATTTTGCTACACAAAGAAACCCAAATACTTGTAGCCAATTCCCATACACCAGCGGATGTTGATACCTGGACTGGTCAAACTGACTCGACGCAAACAACAAGGCTGTATGGCTTTAACATCTTGAGCCACCGAATCCAACGTCATCCATTCCTGTGAATAGATAGTACTTTCAAAGATTCAATTACAATGTTTATACTTTTAGCTCGTCAGAAAGTATCGAACAGACTTTTCAAGCCCCTGCAATCAAACTGCGCACAAGGGCAAACAAGAACATTTCAATAAAAAAACCTCTTAAACTTTAACTATAACAGCTTTTATGCCTGAAGTGGCGGTCAAAAGTTCGTTCCGAAATCAGTTCGGAGTGTGCAAAGCACGTGGCATGGTTTAGTGTGGTTGATATTTATTTATTACATAAGAAAGATCCTGTGTCAAACTCCATCATGGTGTTATCGAAGGGAGCGAAGTGAGGATCATATGGAATCATCGGCTGCTGACCGTACATCTGGGTGCGCGAGCCTTGCGCTGCCTGGCTGTAATGTGAACCTTGGTTCCAATTCTGTGTGGACGGAGGTGCAAGTGACGTTTGCGGTAGGCTAGATGTCTGTGGGTTGGCTCCTCCCATAGAACTCGAAGACGCTGACGTTGACGCAGACGCAGATGCCGGCACTGGAGGCGGCAACATTCGTCTTGGCGAAGGCTGGAAATACACGGGGGGATGGCCTCTAACAGGCGATAGCTTCCATTTACCACGTGTGGCCTGGATAGCTAGGAGGTTCATGTGTTGCTTGAGGTCCTCCCGTGTTTCGTCGTCTTCAATTTTCTTAATACGTGCCACCAAGAGAGTCGCCCAGAGCTCATCCTCATCTGGCATTGACATCTGCGTTTGCGCTGGTGTGTGTAGAGCCGTAGAAATCGACTCAAGGGCCGCCACTCGGCGAGCTTCCACAGTGGCAGGCTCTTCCTCCTTGGATTTGCCTTTGGTCTTCTTAGTTTTCTTTTTCTTCTTTTTTTTTGGGAGCCTTCACCTTGGGCGGATGTGAAAGAGGTGGCTGAGGTCGGGCGATATGCTGTACTGGTTCTTCAATGACAATGGGCTCTGACGACGCCAGGTTTGAATCATCTAATGGTTGGTTTGAGGCCTCATCTGAAGAATCAAATGAGAGGCCTGCGTAGTTCGCCGCGACACGTTTGCGGGGTTTCTGCACCACCGGACTCGCTTCAAGGGAGGGAGGCGTGGGGGAACGTGGTTCTTCAAAGTCATCAATCACTGCTGCTTCTCCGTTTGTCTCAGCGACAATTTCCACCTCACCATTCGCGGGTTGTTCGTCTTGATTTACATTTTCGGGTGTATCAGGCGGAGGCGGACAAGGTGCAGTAGTGTCGTCAGGTATATCACCAGCCGCGTTTTTCTTCTCCTCAGCGACGGCCTTGTTCTCCTGTGTCGACGGTAGTTTTACCACTAATTTCTTTGATGGTCTGCCACGCCTACCTTTCTCTTTTTTTGGGGGGGTGGTCCTCCAGACGGGCCAGGTTGAGGTTCAGTTTCCTTCGCCTCTGATGTTGTGGTAGTCGTGGTTACCTTGGTAGCCGCTCGCTTCCTTGGGGTGGACGAGGCAGGCTGAGCTGGCTTTGCATTAGAAGCGTCAGACCAATCTACGTTTGATCTTGGTGGCCAAAATGCACGTGTGACTGGTCCCGGCGAAGAAGTAACAGGAGTTGTGTGCTTAGCAACAGTTACTGTTTCTGTGCTAGGCATTGCCGTCTTCCTTGTAGGCCGTGATTGTTTGCGTTTGACTACAGGGCTTGCGTTCCCAGCCGTTGCGGCAGCGGTTGCGTCACCTGTTGCTGTCGATTCCGTTTCCTTAGCGCCGGCCGAAGACGCAGAAGTTGGAGACGTTTTCTTTGTACGTACTGCAGGCTTTGCAGCGGTTGTGATGCTCGACTCGAGAGTAGTGGCACCGGCCGAGTACGCAGCAGTTTGAGACGTTTGTTTCTTGGTAGGGACTGCTGGCTTTGAGGTTGCGTTCATTTGCGGCTGAAGAGTAGTTGCGCCAGGCGAGGACGCAACTTTTTGAGAGGTTTGTTTCTTGGTAGGGACTGCTGCGTTTGCAGTATCTGTCAGTAGCGGCGCAGGAGTACTTGCGACGGTGGAGGACGCAACAGTTGGAGAAGTTTTCTTCTCGGGGACCTCGGGCTGTGCGACAGCTTTGCTTTGCGGCGTAGAGGTATTTGCGTCCGTTGTCTGGACAGAAGATGGATTTTTTTGGCCCGCACCGGTGACAGTCGTATTTGCGGCTGATACCGACGTATCTTCCCCTGGTTCATCTGACTCACTACTGTCGCTCTCACTGCCGCTGCTGCTGCTGTCACCACTCGAATCGGACGAGCTCGATCCACTCGAGGAAGAATCATCCTCTTCATTCTGGGGTACCTGGAAAAGGTAAAAGTAAAAAAAAAATAAATCTAAAGCATTATGTGTTTTTATTTATGTTAAGCCAGAGACATGACCTTTTTTTTCATTTGCGTTCTTTGTTTAAAACTATGGGATCCAAAGCAACAGCAAGATATCACTGCAGATCACTTGAAATGAAAGATTTGATATAAGTACAGTTCCCTGTGGCCGACTGGTGTGCGCCTGCCATGTTAGCGGTCTGGGTCCGATTCCTATCAAGATTAGCATTTGCACCTGTACAGACCAGAAGGAGTTAAAGTTTTATCCGCCGATACGCGTTGGTGTTAACGATTTGATATCGAATGCTGACCGCTCGTCATTCTTTTTCGTCCAGCGCCCGTTGCTCGCCAATACGCATTGGGACAGGTCAGGGAATTGAACCCCGGCCGCCCACGCTCCTCTGCGTTCTGCGTTCAACGAAAAAGAAAAGATATGAGTGGGATTCGATAACTGAATCAACGAGGCAGCAGTGCAACGTCTAACCGACTGCGCCACGGGGACTCAGTTAAAAAGAGGAAACTTTAACTCCCTCTGATCTGTGCGTTAGCGGTCTGTGTTCGATTCCCCGCCCCGGCGAAGATATCTTCTCTTTTTCGTTGTGCCGCTGGCTTGCGTCGACCAGCAGCGGTCGGTGGTTGACGAAAATGAAAAGAGCTTCACCTCGTCGGGGAATTGAGACCCTCTGCGTTCGACGAAAAAGAGAAGATATGAGTGGGATTCAATAAATGAATCAGCGTGGCAGCAGTGCAAGGTCTAAGATTTGATATCAGTACAAGTCTCTGTGGGTGAATGGGTAGGGTGTCCGCCCGCCATGTTAGCGGTCTGGGTTCGATTCCCCGGCCCGGTAAAGCTTTGTCTTTTCATTTTCCCCAAATCTGCTTGACGAAAATGCGAATTAGCGGGCACTGGACGAACATGAAAAAGATATGCGCCAGGTCTGGGATTCGATAACTGATTTTCCGAGGCAGCAGTTCAATGTCTAACTGACTGCGCCACGGAAATTCAGTTAAAAAGAGCAAACTTGAACTCCCTCTGGGCTGTGCAACTTTTCTGTGTAATGAAAATGAAACAAAATGTAATGTCACTTATCGGCGCTGGACGAAAATGAAAGACAAATGAAAAAGATATGGAGGGGGATTCGATAACTAAATCAACAGATCAGGCGGAGTTCAAGTTTTCTCTTTCCAACTGAGTCCCCGTGGCGCAGTCGGTTAGACAATGCACTGCTGCCGCGGTGAAACAGCTGGACGAAAATGAAAAAGACAGGGAGGTGATTCGATAACTGAACTTTCAGTGATCTGAGGTCATATTGGCCTGTTCTTTTCATTATTATTGAACTCAGATCAATAAAGAAGGCGTTCAAGTTTTATCTTTTTAACTCTCCGTGGCCAAGTCGGCAAAGCTGTGCACTTTCATTTTCTATGTAATATACCTTGTAACATGGGAGCAGGAAACCATTCGGCCACACGTTTGCCAGCTGTTGAAGTTTTTATTTGTGCATGGCAGTTCATATATGCAGAGCTTTGCTTGAGACAGATATCACAGATAGATGTTTTATTACCTTTGTCTTTGCCTGTGCCTTTGCAGAAGCGGCTGCGGCTGGCACTTCCTCACTTGCCTCCGCCAGGTTGGGAATGGATGATGTTGTCCTGCGTCTACGTTTGTGCTTTGCCAGGAAGCCCAACTTCTGGATAATAAACTTGGTGCGAGCTGACAGATTCTCAGGAGCGCTGCCACTTTTCTTCTTACGCGGATCAGTTTTTTTCATGTAGTGATCCCACAGCTGCCGCAGGCGAGACTCCACCTCGTTGCCTGTTTTCAATGAAAAACATGCATCTGTGGTCAATTTACGGGTTGCAGTACATGCTACAATCTTCATAGGAAATTCTGATTAGCGGTTCTGGCCATTATCTTCTCAAACGCAAGCAATATACCGCTTACAAAAACTGTTTCCCTGCATAATGTTCGCATGTGTTCTGAGCGATAATAGGTGAAAGCAACAAACCTGGCATTCCGACCGCCCGTCCGAGTTTAGCATATACCGGCTCCCTCTTGTCGCGTTTGTTGTAACCCGGCACCTCCTTGTCGTATAAGATCGGATTGTCCTCGAACATCTCCATAAGTTTGTCCTCTTGGGCCACGGTCCACACATAATTTTGGTCTGATTTGTCGTCCGACGCCGGCGTCTTTGCGTTTCCCTTCGTAGGCGCCATCTTGGATGCTCAAACTAGTTCCCGGCTGGTCCGGACTGACCAGCGAGACCACGTGACCCCTAGCTGCATTCTGATTGGCTCACGCGAAAACTTGGATAAAAGTAGGTCACTCGCCGCAAACACCTCCTGACTGCAAACAAAACACCTAAAATTCGCCTATATTCCACCTTGCGTTTCATCGCGTTTGCGGCCGTTTGGAACCCGAACGCAAGGATTTTGCGTTTCAGATACCAACATGTTGGTATCTGAAAACGCAAACGCAAGTGGCCGCTCGTTTGCGGCCACTGACCGCAAACACTGGACGCAAGCATTTTCCTATATTCCACCTTGCGACACCCGGCCGCAAACGCGTTTGCGTTTGCGTTTTCGGCGTTTGCGGCCATTTGCTTGCGTTTTGAGAGGTGGCCGCAAGCCGCAAACGCATAGTGGAATATGGCCTTAACATGCGGTGTTGGGCCCCACCGCTAGAGAAACTAGGGACCACAAGGTGGAATATAGCATGGTCCTTGCGGTGGTCCACTGCAAGGGCCACTGCAATCTAGCGATGGGGCCAAACGCCGCATGTGGATTTATAAAGGATTTCTATGGATCACTTGCGGTGGCAGAAATGAACATGTTCGATTCTGAAATGTAAGTTACTTGCAGTGGCTGAACAAGCCACCGCAAATGGTCCTCAAACGCAAAGTGGAATATAGCCTTTATTTACGAATTTTAACACATCATTTCGGTGAATTCATGCGATAGTTAATCGTTGTTCTTAATATTTTGACGAATCTTTGAGCTAAAATGCATGAACAACGCAAACATTGTGAATTTAAAGGAAATCAATCGGATCGAGACTACCACTGTCCATCCGTTATTCCACCTTTGCTCGCGGGGAAGGACAATGATGAAGGTATAGGCACTACAAATTTGGTATAGAATGAAACATGTGTCTGTCCAATGGCCGAAACTTCATGATACCATGATGGTCATGATAACAACATCAGTATAGTATATACCATATTACAGAGAACGAGAGAGGGAGATTACAGATTAAGTACCATTAGATTCGGGCTGCAGATAGTTTCTGTGACAATCTTATTCATTTGGGAATAGCTATCTATTATAACGTGTACAGCAATCATTGTCGTCTCCTCAAACCGCCTATAATGGCCTCACCCCGACTTCAACGCGCCGACTATACAATGTTTTATTTGCCGTTAATGTCACATTGAGAAGGTGTGCTTAACCTCTGGGATTCAATCACTCCCACACCTACTTAGCGCTTTGCCTTTGAATGATGTATCTATAAATTGTAAATAAGGCGCACCTGCTCAAATAGGTCTACAGTAAGTGCCCTGTACATATATTGAAACTGAATAATAAGGATTCGCATAATAAATTATTGATCAACAAACGATAAGTATACACTAACTAAACAGTGCATTTCATTTGTTCTACAATTCAATTAGATTGTTTGAATACGATCTACTGATATACATTGGTGGAGGAGCGGGGGCTGCCCAGCAAGCAATTCTAAGTGGTAAATGCTAAACAACTGGAACAGTATCATTTACCATATCCTTTATATGTTGTACGTATTATTCATACAAAATATGGCATTGATTCTTTTAAATTTCACATTATTCAATTCAGAGTTTTCTCTCCCTCCCGCCTCAAACTCGGTGGGACTCCCTGGCCGGCAGCTGGCTGTTCTTGGCCCGGCCCGCGGTCCTGGAGCGGGGCCACATCCATCATGTTTACACTTGTGGTCGCACGTGAATGATTATCGGAGGCAATGGGGCGAAAAAT
This sequence comes from Lepidonotus clava, assembly GCA_936440205.1. Taxonomy (NCBI): domain Eukaryota; kingdom Metazoa; phylum Annelida; class Polychaeta; order Phyllodocida; family Polynoidae; genus Lepidonotus; species Lepidonotus clava. The sequence continues at coordinate 47,371,488 of OW387135.1, read as the reverse complement.
GCCGAGCAGCTCACGAGCTCCGAGTCTGCAGATCGGGATGGTGTAAAACCTCTCATTTGAGCTGCACTTAATCTACTGCAGGCGGCACGTTGCAGAGTGTTGTTGCTCCGGGAATAGTTATTGTTGGAACTCTCTCCCATTTCTCAAGGATGTCATGATTTTAAGTATTTCTTTAAGATTTACATAATTGTTCTCCTCTAACTTTGCATGATTGAGAAAGCCCTTGTTTATGTAAACATCCCTGACTTTCAGTCCTCTGAAAAAAGAGGTCTTTTACGATTTATACACTACACTGAAAACACAGAGTTGTCAAAAGTGGTGCCAAAAACGACACCCAATGTTGTCTGTGTCTTTTATACAAAAAATCTTATTTATGAATAGTTTCATGTTGAAGCTATCATAGTCCAGAACAATGGCTCCCTATTATCTTATTACTAGTTATTAGGTATGGCCATTACACATAGGAGGCCTATGAGTTGTATGTGTTTTGACACCATTCACTTACAATACTTTATCATAGACAGAGGCCATGACAACCTTGGGCTGTCGTTTTGGGCACCATTCACTTACAACCCTAGGGTCATCAGGCAGCACTTTTGACTCTCATTTTGTTCTGTAACAACCCTATGATAACCCGATTCGCAATTTTTGCTTCTCTGACAACCTTTTTGGCCAAAGTAGTCGGGAGTAAATGACAACCTTTGGGTTATCATCCAGCCTCAAAATTCACAATGACAACCCTCTGACCACCCCCAAATTGTCAAAGGATTGTCACTAGGTTGTCACACAGCATCAATGGCCTGAAATGATCCCTGCTATGCCCCCACAAGTCACCTATGACAACCCAAAAGTCACCTATGACAACCCAAAAGTCACCTATGACAACCCTCTGACAACTTTAAAGTGGCTCTCTGACGACTTTGTGTTTTCAGTGTAGCTTGGTTTTGTGTAGGCATTCCTTTTCGTGTGAACAGGGGGTTCCTTGTTATGAGCATGTTGTGTCGGGCCCACAAAGATTACGATGTTTGTGCGGGGTTAACCTTTAATTCCATCATTGCAATATTTACAACCATTGGTACTACAAAGATGTGTAGACATTGATATGGTATTGTCAATAGTTTTGAAAGTGGCTTCCGCACTGATTCCCGAGACGTAGTAGCTGAGCCCCCACCCCTGCCCAAACTCCGATCCGTCCCTGGCATATAGATGGGTTTATGTTATTTCTATTTGAGATTCTATATTTTCATATTTGAGATATCATTTTTCAGTTCATTCAGCTTGATCATCCACACTGTCCTGGGGATGTATACTATCATCTATTTCTTAGGCAAGAGATCAGAATTCCTGGGGTTATCCCTGCTCTTATTAATCTGTAGAAAAATCTGAATCAAGGATTATTTTCTGTATACCCATTGCTTTTGGTAAATTGTGGTCCACTACAATAGCAAGATGGATGAACTATGCCTGGTCAAACTTTTAGACACCATTAATGGCTTGGAGTCAAAAACGACATTGTCCACGCTTTGGTTTTCATTCCTTCAATAGTCATTCAAATTGGCAAGGATTGAAATACAATACAGCACCCACAATCCTTATTCTTCCATCTGCCAGGCCATCACTCATTTAAACCTTGGCCCGAATAAAAGGTTTTACGGTATTGATGAATGACCTTACGGAAGCGCCAAGAACCAATAGTTGTTTCTTTTTATTTCATAGCTTCTCCATCACTGCATCCTCCCAGGCTGCACTGTGTAAGGGCACACCAATGGGGTTATTGTTTCCGAAATGCGGCTTTAAGGATGAATTACCGCCGCCGTTATGGCCGATCTCGGTGTGCTTTGTGAGTAAAAATGGGCATTTTCTTACTTCTCCAATGTGTATTGATTGGTGCTGTCATCCCGATGGATCTAGAACCCTAAAATCGACACGGCCACAGGGTTATTTCTTAAATTATACAGGTGACGTGGGAGTTTGTGACGAGGGCAAAAGACTTAAACTATACTGACATGCAGGCGACAAGGCAATTTCCTAACTTGACAACCGACCAAGGGCTAAGTGAAAAGGGCAGCAGACTTATAAATACAATGAAAACCGATAAAACCATTTCTTAAAATCGAAACGAAGGATAAGATCCCCTCATCCCGACCCCCACCCGGGCCTCCAGGACCCACACCACCAACGCCCGTCTGCCCCTCTATCATGCATTCACCAATAATCCCTTCTTAGAAGGTGCTTATTGTTAGACACAATTGCCATAGGACTGTCTGCTAAATGGCTTCCCACCCTTTAAAACAGAACAGTGGATTTTGTGGTCAATTTATTTTCCTTTGGCTGCGCAGATCGATATTGCCAATTTTTGGTATCCTTCTTAGTGAATTGATAGAAGCATTGTTTGAGTCTGGTGAGTGACTGTGACTGGTCAAGACCATTTTTTACTAAAGAGACATTTCCAAGACCCTTTCCTTTTTTCCTTTTTCAAATTATTTAACCATGTTAGGGCCCTGTTGGGGCATTCAATTGTACTTTATTGGAGTATTGTATACGCTAGAAAGGTTTTAGGGTATTGACATTGTCAAAAACGTGATAATTCCAAATCATTGGACTATGCTCATCACAAATATGTCAGGTTAGGCCAAACATAATTATGTTAATAACTGGTACTGATAGCTGACAAGAAATGATACATATCGCATCTCCATAGATATGAAGGAGCTAAACCGGACGGATGTCAATTAAATGAGACGTCTATTTCATACACTCTGTATCCATCAGATACCCAAGAGAGTCAACGCTCAATCTAAACTGATTAATGGTCATCCCACTCCACAGATATTCCGATACATAAGAAAGAAATCACTCTGTCCAATGATTCAATTAATTCTCTGCCTGTAATAATGATATCAGTATGCACATCGGGTTTCGCTCGCCTAAATGGCAACTTTAATGTGGAGCTATCATTAGTCATTAAAAAACAAATTAAAACAAGTAAGTTAATGGTGTTATTGCTCAATCATCTAATGGTCCAATTGGGCTAATGATGCTTGGCTCGTCACATCGATTAGTATATTAACATGTCAGGGAACTTTGCAGGTGGCCTAATGTGAGTTAAGCTGGGTTTGCACCAAACGATCTAGGTGACGACTAGAAATGACTGGACAAAAATAGTTTTGGTCGGCCGCTTTGGTCGTTCATGACTGAATGTTATGTTGTTTCCACCAAACGACTGGAATATAGATCTTCGGACGATTCTGGGACATTCTGGAAGACTATTTCCAATGACTAGAGGTGGAAAACAGAGGGAACAATGAATTTAATTTCCTTTAATTGCCTCTGGAAGAAATCGTTTGGAACTGTCGTCCAAAAATATTCAACAGGTTGAATATTTGGTCGTAAATCGTATCATTTTCTGCAGTCCTTTACTGTCGTTTGCTGTCGTTTACATGTCTTAGCCACTGATTTGTTGTTTCCACTGAACGATTTTACTAAAGATCACAAAAGATTAGAGAATCTTTCATTGTCTTTCATGGTCGTTTGGTGGAAACAGGGCTTTAATGTCTATCTGTGAACCTGATGGTACCGGTGAAAAGAAAGGTTATTGTCGTGTGTACGACCAGCAGTCATTTTGGTCACCTCACCCTGAAGGTCCCTTTTTTATTGCTACAAATGGTCATCTCATACGGACTAATGGTCCAAATTATTTCAACACGAATTTCTCTTTTTATCATCAGTAAGTTTTCTTCTGACAACAGGTAAGTTCGTCCAGAAACTGGCGATTATGATAAGTGAACAGTGTAAGAATAAAACATGTTCAAATAATGATGAGTATTAAAGAGAACGAAGTAATAGTGTCCATGTAATTTTGTGATAATGAATAATATTGTTATCTACTCAGCGTTGTACCAACGCATATCCAAATGTGCAGTACACGTCGTTCTATTTATAAGTGTTCTCTTGTTTTGGAACAATGTCTTAACAATTTGTTAAAATATCATGGTCAAAGGGCAACTTTTTTATAATGGGTGGGCATTTTGGACACTCAGGAATTAGGATACGTGTCACACCAACCTACCGGGGCCCTAGTGGAGGGATGGATCAACGTCTGGCTGAACATCATAATAGAGACAATTAAAGGGAGCCAAAACCAATATAATTGACAGATTTTCAAAACTCAGATAAGTTTAGAAATATGCTAGATGAGTCTATGTATAAGGTCAGTTGTAAAGTACTTTCTGCATGCGAAAACTAACTCAAACCAAACTAGACTTCCACAAAAGATGGTAATATTTCCATGTGTTTGTAAACTAACCCCATTTTTGCAGATCCACATTAATTCATTTCAGAACAGAAAACGTGTTCTAAATGATTTTCTAGCGTATTTCATGGTTTAGATTTTAATATGGCCCAGAAATAGGATCAACACTGTTAAAACAAGTGTTTAGAACCTAAACATTTTCCTAAACACTTCGGTGCATCCAGTTTTGGAACACTTTATTTCCCTAAACATGTTAAGAATTATCGGTGTTTAGGGTTAAGTGTTTAGAAATGTGTGCTGTTTAGCTGTTTAACTATGAAGTGTTTAGATCCTCAAGGTGTTTAGAATCAAAACGCTTATGATTTTTTATGTTTAGCTGCTAAGTGTTTAGAAAACTATGATGTTTAGGTGTTTATCTATGAAGCATTTAGGTCTTCAAGATGTATAGGGTTAGGTGTTAAGTTAAACAGTAATATACCGTAATATGTACAGTGTACTTTCATTCTTAAGGATGAAAACCATTTTAAATTTAACAATAATATACCGTAGTGTGTAAAAAAACAACGTAGATCTTATATGTAAAACACTGCTATGGTACTATGCCATTCAGTTTACACCAGATGTAATGTTAACAGCATTGAAAGTTTTATTTTTCCTGTAATCACACTACAGGATCATTGAGCCAATAACCACATATGTCCTTCCTTCTTGGTTTAGCCTTGCATGGATTGTTTGATTGTTGGAGGTAAAACCTTTAGGGGTATAGCTGATAAAGTTCTTGTACTAAAAAGGTGTCTACATGTTAATTCTTCTAAAAAGGTGTTTTAAAACATTTTGTAAATGTTTTAGGGGTGTTCTGGTTGGTTGACCGTACCTAGAATAGCAGGCCAATGAAGTGATTATCTTAATGACGCTACAAAAAACTTTAAAATCTAACATTTTTAATCACAAAGTTCCAAATTCCTAAGTGTATGAAAAACACTATTTTACTAATCATGGCCAAAAATATGGAGTGCATGTGGCAAACCACTAATAGTACAACTATTTCATGTTAGTATTTTGTTAACTTCAGTAGCCGAGATTTGAACCCGGGGCCCCTCACATATGAAGCCTATGCTCTACCACTGAGCTAGGGAGGCCTGTAGGTAGACACAGCCCAGCTTTGCTACTTAACAGAATACTTAGGGGTATGAGAGTACTGAACTATTGTCTGTCACACCAACATGATGTTGAATACCTGTATAGTAGTACTGATCCTACTCATTGGTGCTGACTATGCCAGTGTGCACTGCATGCAGTCCAAGTTAGCTCAGTTGGTTAGGCTTCTACCTTGAATGTAAAGAATGTGGGTTCTAATCCCAAAGTGTCCATTTTCTTTTCCATAGTATACAATTGATATTATGTGTTTAGATTCTAAACATATCCCATTCAACACATGGTTAGAGGTTACAAGTGTTTAGCTTTTAAACACAACTAATGTTATGCATTTAGATTATAAACATAGTTAACCCACACATGTTTAGAAGTAACAAGTGTTTAGGTTTTAAACAGATATGGTTTAGTGTATTTAGATTATAAACATGTTTATGCCCTTAACACATTTAAATTCTAAACACCATTTTAACAGTGAAGGAATGGATTTTCATGATTATTTGAGTTTGGAAAATTTTGTTGAGTTTATTGGTTTTGACTCCCTTTAACTATTCTTTATGTATGGCACCATTGAAGATTAAGGAAGGGGCGGATCCAACACCAATAACTTTATAATTGGGGTGGATTATTGTAAATAGTATTGCTAACATTGTGCTTGTGAGGTAACCTTGGAATGAAGAGCCCTTAGTCAAAACTCACTTGTTTCGATCCATATCAAGACGCTTGGGAAATAATCAAATGGACACAAGCTGGGACAAGTAGGGACTTTACAGACAAAAACCCAGACCATGGCTCAGCCTCAATCCAAGCCAAGAGTCTTAAGAGCTCTAGACTGGACAGTCTCATTCTGGCAAGTCACAATGAAAACCTTGACAATGGTACAACATACGTCTAACGTGTGGACATTCGTTCGTTTCCTGTCTATCATATAATCCAGTGCCATCCCAAGCAAGAATATGACGTTATAATAACGTTATTATAACGTTCTGTTTAGTTCTGCTTTGGTTCTTGTTACATTATATTGATGGCACACAAAAACGTCTTTAGAACCTAACATTGCGATGTTGCTCTGTGACATTATTCTGACATTCTTGTAATGTTCTTTTTAGCTATGATAATGTTATTATAATGTTCTTTATTTGTAACGTATAAACCTCACTAAAATACAGGCTTGCTGTAGGTATACCGCACTGGTGCCAGAATTCTAAACCTTGGATATTGTATCAAAATGCTTCACGTTAATTGCTTATGTCTGCAAGTAATACGGTAAAGTATTTGGATATTCAGTATTTGTTTATTAGAAAGTTTTTAATGTTGACATTATAGGCTGGGTGGCTATTTGTCTCGACAGCTAAGTTTTACCAATGTCGTGAGAGTTGACCATTAATTTTATATAAAGCTTTTCCATTAAAAGCACCAATTTGTATTTTTTCAGTCTGTAATAAGCCAGACTCGTTATTTCGTATACGCAGAACATGTTGGGAAAGAGACATCGGCTGATGTCCAAACATTATCAGTTTACCCAACAGCACTTGTCTGTCATTAACGCTAGTGTAGCATTTACCGATGATTCATTACATTGTCACAAGCATTACCGATTTTAATGTAGAGTTAATGCACCTCCTACACGCATACTCATCCCTGGACCTCTATATTAGACAGGACTATACGGCTATAGAGGCTTTTCTCTGGGGTACATTAGGTTTTGGGTTTATATGGAATCTTAAGCATTTTTCGGTGTTTCAAATGCTATGCATATTATATATATATATATATATATATATATATATATATATATATATGGGATGTAAAGATGCAAATTATACAATAACGTGTAATTACAAATTTCGGTTCAAGGCTTTCTTATCAATAATCGTAGTGTGAACTAAGACTCTACGTTTTTTTATAACCATCATCATCTCAAGTTCACGTTCTACTCTTATCATTAGCGACTCCATTTTGAAATTATTTAGTAAAATATAGGACAAACTGATATTCAACAACCACTAGAGGACGAACTATATTTTCCCATAGAGAACTTGTGGTCCTAGAAATGCGTAGAATGACGATGACGATATCATGTACGAGCAGCGCCACGAAAACAAGTATATTGATGGACGTCAGGAACCTTCTCCATTGCATATACCCTGCGGGGAATCTCCAGCCTAGCAGTACGTTAATGCACTGTAACGGCCCCCACGTCGTGCAAAGTCAATTAGGGTAAATTGAGCCTCTCACTAAACTACGGAATTATGAGAAGTAGACAAGTGCACAACGGGTCGATGGGTACTTAGTGAGTCAGATTTTCAAACTACGTTTCTTGCAATTTGATAAAACTATCAACTTCCGTACAAACTATTATGGTTCCTGCACACTTCTTCCCCCGAGATTGAATCATTTTCATCAGAAGACTATATGACTAAAAGAATACATTTTGTTTGAGTCGACAGGTTCATTGCGATGGTTCTCCACTTATACTTGGTGGATACAGAATTCGAAGTGCTACATTGGCTGCAAGTTGCGACAAGGATACCCATCTTTATACTTATATATCCTTGTACTTAACAGCTTAAGGACTTGCTTGTTAAACTGTGTGTGTTGTGATGAGTTGTATGTATGGAACGGGGTCACTCCGGGGTCAAATTTATTGACGGTGTGCAGATGATGTCACATCAGCATAAAACAACTTGGCGTCATCTTGGCGATAGATTTACAATAATTTTCTTACTATTTGATCTAATCTAAGAATACATATTTTTTGTTAATTTCATATAAGAGAGTATTATGAAATCGTACTAGATCTTTGCAATATTTTGAAATGATCACATTTATTGAATTACCATAACTATTGTTATGCATATATATCTCTATACTTTAAATGAGATAATTAAACATGCTCATAGTCATCTTTTGCACTTTAAGATGATGCAGAAACAAAAGACATTGTCCAAGCAAAAGGAAATGCATAGCCACAATTGGTAACCTCTGTCAGAAATGGTGATTGAAAAATATCTAAGCATAGTCATTGGTTTCACTGACGTGGACAGGACAAAGAAGAGGCTGGCTGGCCCCAAAAATGGGTGCCGAGGTGTTGCAAAAGTGTTTTTCACCTGTTGAAAGCATTTCTTTTCTCTTATGGAACCTCCCGTTCGACCATATCAACAAGGGCAATCTGAAGTTCGCCAATTATGTTTTAGGGTGATCCCTTGTAAGAATGGGATATTGAAATGTACCTGTTTGGTCTAAAATCCGTGCAGAAAAAATTAGCTTTTATATTCTAACTTGTATCAGTTGGCCAACTAGGCAAAAGTTGTCTGTGGCCAAGGTGCGTTATGCTTAGGATAGGGCTCTTAAAGTGCTTGGGGCAATTGACCACAATTGATATATTATGTGTGTGAGGAACATATCTAGCTTCTGACTTCGGCACTTTCAACCGAGTATGTTGTGCACTTGAAATGTAGAATGGAATTTTGGTCATCCAGAGAGTCTGACGCTAAACCCTTCTTTATCCTAGTTTGCGGCTCACTTACTGTGCTAACGGGTATGACCTTCTAATAACTTTGAAGTAATGTTATTGATTGATTCTTGTTACATATTATTGTAACATTGCAGGAAAGCTATTTCATTACTCCCAATAACGTTACTGCAACCAACCTAAGCAAGAATATGACGTTATTATAAGGCTCTGTAGTTCTGTATGTGATCAAATTTTTCATGAGGTTCTTGCTTGGGGCCGAAGCACCAAGTTTGATTTTCATAAAACTTCACTTCATCGGTCTACGCAGCCACGTCCACGACTGCCTTGCTCTGTTTAGTTCTGCTTTGGTTCTTGTTACGTTATCTTTGATGGCACCCAAGTGTCCAAGGGGGTAAGTGCCCTAGGGGGTAAGTATCCAGGGGGTAAGTGTCCAGGGGATAGGCGTCCTAAGGGGTAAGTGCCCTAGGGGGTAAGTGTCCTAGGGGGTAAGTGTCCTAGGGGGTAAGTGTCCAGGGGGTAAGTGTCCAGGGGGTAAGTGTCCAGGGGGTAAGTGCCCTGTCACCTTGTTAACATTATGGTAACAGTCTGTTTTGGTAAGGTCTCAACCTCTCAGAAAAATAATGTTCTGTGGCCTGAGTGAAGCAAGCTGACCCAATCTTGACAAGAAAGTATTACTCAAAGACTACACCTGAGATCAAATGCAAGGATTGCATTTAAAAAATTCAGTCAGATACCTTTTGATATATTTGAGCCGTTAAAATCCATCATATCTGCCTTACCCAGCTATTGATAGTATGCAGCTCATTTATGGAATACTAGAAAATATACATTGTCTTTGTATAACCGTTTCTAAATGCTAGGAGATTGTCTTTTTAAGTTAACCCTATTGTTAATGATTTCATACAGCATAATAGCATACATTTCATACAGCATAATGTATTTGTATTTTATTAGTAGCTACTTTCATCAAACTTTGCTAAGATCCGATAAAGTTATTCAGAAATTGCATATAATTTGTATTGTGTTATGACTGAATAAACCACACTCTAGGAAATAACAGTCAAAACACCAGGAAAACTGCACAAAAATATGTATACCCCTAAAACAAAGCAATGACGAAAGAGAATAGAGTCTTGTAATTTAGCACCACACACTACTTTGACATACATGCACAAGAACTGCTGCTCTTTCCGCCAGGTATAATTCGCAATTGCTAATGCAGACTTTATTGGCAATTCACAAAACAAATGAGATGTCAGGAGACTGTCAAACAAGTTAAGATTGTGACAGATTAAAATCAGTTTCTGCCCTACAAAATATCCTACCTTTGTCTGCCTGTCTCAAACTTTACATGATAGCTTTAACTGTCAACACAATAGGACTAGTCTGAGCAGGGTCTTACCTACTGCATGTGCAGGTACTGATGACGACGCCAGTTTGATTAATTGATTTTATGTTGGGATTGCTTGTGACTGTTAGCGACTCCCTGCCTATTTAACCTTCGGACTGCAACATTAGCACATTGTGAACGTCAATTAGGTGGAAGGAAAGGCCTCTAACAGGGACATCATTGTTATGATAGTTATCCTAATTGTCACAACTGTAGCTGCTGGTCTGTTCTTATGTAAACGACTACAAATAGAGAGAGCTTATACCTAAACCATGTACATTTAAAATGTATGACTGACTTGCAACATGGGGCACTAGTATTTGTCATACAAGACTCTTTTAAACATATCCGATACACACCTCTAATCAATTCAATAATTTTGAACCTATAAATTTAACTTTAGGACGAAGAAGCATCTAAAAGTTGTCCAGAAGAAGTTTATTCCATTTCCCAAGAAAATGTCTGGGAGTTTTAGGTGGAAATCCTAACTTGTCCATCAAAATACAGATTGCAATATTGAAATAATCATCGACAGAGTCATTGTGCTGAGAGTATTACGACTGGCTAAGTCCTTTTGATTCGCCTCAAGAGGTATTAAGTCTCCTCATTGAGGGCTAAATGAGTCGCCCTTCAAAGGAAATGGAAAATTGATTACTTCTGATTAATTCCATGGCTGTAAAGGCTTTGGAGTGTGTAAAACAATCCAGCCAACGATACTTTGAGCTAGCAATTTTTTACAAGATTCATAACTTGTCCGGTTAGAAAGATAATGGAAGTTAACGACACAACTTTTTTGTTTTGCATTCGTGAGAGTCTGACTGGGACATGCAGGTAAAATATTCACTTTTGGTATCATCAATCAAATCCAGAGCATGTTTGACGACAACACGGAACCAACTCGATAGCTCATATGAGTAAAAATATTTCCCGTCTCTCAGCAGGGGCAGACACAGGATTTCATGTTCAGGAAGTGGGGGGTGGGTTCTACATATATAGGCTAAGTACCAAAACATCATGCATTTGCACATGCGGCAACGGTTTTTTTTCTCTTTGGCAAGTATAAGTCCCCAACAAAAGTGGGAGTTAGGACCCCCTGGACCCCCCCCCCCCCTCCGCCCCCGGATCTGCCCCTGTTCAGAATGTACATGATTCGCTTTCGTGAATTATGTAACATCTCAAACTTGTGAAGTTGTAGACTATTGCATTTTAAGGCCATATTCCACTGTGCGGAGTTTGACCTGATTTGAATATTGCCTTTTCAGAGATTGACATCAAACCAAGAGATTTTAAACACGGCACGATGAAACATTCGGTCTCACACCGAGTTAAAGCACGTTTCATTGAGCTTTGCTTGTGTTGGCAGATACCTACAGGTCGATATCACAACTTCATGCATTGCCGAACATTCCTTAAAGTAGTTGCTTTCATTTTTGTTGTGGTTTTGACAAGCACAGCCAAATGCAAATAGAAGAACAGGATATTTAAATAGGTTGTTAATGTTACACATCATATTTCATCTTTATTATAACTGATGCTACTGAAATGTTTTAGAAAACCAAAGTGCCGTTCTGTCAATTGGATTTGCAAACTAAAATTGAATTCCAAAGACTGTTTTACTTTTTATTGGTCTAGCTACTTTGCTCAATTTTATCAAACATACTTTGTAAAGATTCTGGTTTTTTTTTCAGGTTCTTTATTAGAGTGGCTCACTTCAGCAATGCCGGTTTTCTAGTGAGTCCACTAAAACATTGATACAAGGTTTACATAATAATACAGTTGCATAACAGATAACAATATAAGGTGTAAAACAGCAATTCAGACAGCTTTGATATATTATATAGAAAAAGTGTGCTATAAATATCAAGTATAGTCGGTCAAATATTGTTCCTACCAGCTTTTACATTAATTTATGCAATTGGCAATGGAGTCACAATATGCATGAATAAATACATGAAAGCCGATATTTTATCAGATTTTGTATTTATATCTTTTCAGCTGACTGACACGTGGTCACAGTGACCAGATGGTGACGTGGTCACCGAACCTGGTCACCTGACCAGGTCTGCACAAGGTAATAATAGGAGGACTTACTAGGAAAAAAAGAAGTAAACTCTCGATTAACAGCACTGGGCAGCAACAAAGACAGATGTAAAGTTGACCTATGTCTGGCCAAAACGGTTATTTCCAAGGTCTTGCCCCGGAACATGTCCAAATTATCTGACAGGTTTGATATACTTAAGTCTATTGCCAACCAAGACAAGCTCAGTAATGCCTGGTAACGGTTTGTGTTGGTCTGTTGATAAAGTGTTGCTTAGGTGCTGTCTACTTGTTTCCGGGGTTTTAACATTTGAAATCTATTCTGCACATGGAATAAAGTAATTCAAAAGACAATAAGTGGAGTCATTTTACTGCTAAGTATAGATAAATCTAATGGGTCCAACTTTACCTGAGACAAACGCCATCTCTATACAAAGATCTTATAAACATGTTTTATATTGAGGCTGGAAAGGTAATGAAAAACATGTGAGAGGAGACAGGTGCCCAACCTGGCCACGGGATTCATCCAGTTCTAATTGACCATGGTTTGATCACCAAAATCAGCAGGGGAATTGGTGACAATGGCTAGAGGAATATTTAGATCTACAGACAAGCCCATTAAATGTTCCTAGATGGCTCGAAAACGCCAATGTCATAGCTTTTCATGACAGAAAACTAAATTCATTAAATATTTTAACATGATTCTAACATGGTAACGTAAAATATCTACAAGATGTGAGACTTCATCAACCTCATAAATAATACGGGACGTATTTGCATCATATTGATATTTATACGGTGCCATGGACAATAGTACTCTCAAGATTAAAAGTTACTGGTTTATCCAATATACTAGTATGAATGGCACGATGTGAAATGGAATTTAACTGATTAAAGAGATTAAGATCACCTAATTTATAATTTTTACACAAATAATGATGGTTTATAGAAACGCCAGGATACTAAATATTTATTCATGATACTCTCTACGGTTAGGACTACGGTTTTAGAAGTGCCACACGCCCCCGCCTTTCCGGGTACATTCAGATATATTTGGAAATGGAGCAATCTGCCAGGCCTTTTTACTAGCCGGCTGCGTCCAATGTAGTATCTACAGTTCGTGGATCCCCTCGGTACATGCACCTGACATCCGCCTGCTCCCCAGGGGTCACTCCCAGTGCCTGAATCACTCTTCGCACACAGTCACACCCACTCTCCCGACCTCACTGCCACGTCCAACTACACCCACCAACACCCACACCCACACAGTGGGAAGGGGGGCAAAAGGGGTAATTGCCCCCCCCCCCCCGACCTAAGGGACATAAATTTGGCATGTTAAAATTGGAAGATCTGTGTAAAGATTGCTTTTTTATTTTTCATTTTCATAAGGGGGGGGGGGTCAAGGTTTGCCATTCCCCCTCTAGAGCACTGACTCTGGATCCGCCCCTACCACACACCCATCATACCAACACCCCACCCCCGCTACACATACCCACACCCCACATCCAAGCATACCCCCAGGTATAAATCAGTCGACCAATCAGCGGCCTCGGTCAACTGACCCTGAAATATAAGGCCTCTCCGCCAGGTGGCGCGGCAGATATACTTCCGGCCCGAGGTGCCCGGATGTGAGAGCAGTGAAATGATGTTGGCAGTTCACGGATGACTGCACACCGCCACCGCCCCCTACACCCACCCATTCCCCACCACCCACCCCCCTACACCCACCCATTCCCCACCATCCTCCTGATCTATCTCCCCTGTTCCCAGCCCTGAAGGCCGGATTGCATATTAAGTCCCAACTTAGTCTGTTAGAGAACGGTTAAGGCCTGCTTCCACCGAACGACATATTCCTCAAGAAAGTCTAAGAAAGGAAAGATTTAGAAATCGGTGGTTGTGGTCCACACAAGTGTTCAGTGAAAACAACAAAATTACAGTAAAATCAACAGTAAACAACTACAAACGACAGTACACGACTGCAGCAATGTGAAGATTCATGAATGACGAAATATTTAGCCTGTTTAACATTTTTGGATTACCGTAGCTCACGATCCTTTCCAAAAGTAATTAAAGCCGTGTTTCCACCGAACGACTTTCATTAAGATTTCTTGACGACTACAAAAGACTGAAAAAAATAAAAATCGTTGGTCATTTTAATCTTTCACAAAGGAATGTTTTCTTGTTTCCACTAAACGACTAAAATACTGATTTCCGAACGACTATTTGACATTCTGCACGACCATTTCTAACGACAGAAGTCAGAAACACCAGGGAACAATGGATTTAATTGGCTCTAATTGCATCTGGAAGAAATCGTTTGCAAATGTCGTCCAGAAATATTAAACAGGTTTAATATTTGGTCGTTTGCAAATCTTTTACTTTTGTCTTGAGTAAAAGTCGTTTGCAGTCGTTCACAAATGTCTTTACCTACGATTTTGTGTTTCCACTGAACGATTTTACTAACGGCCACAAAAGATTTGTGAATCGTTCATGGTCGTTCATGGTCGTTAGCATAATGTCGTTAGGTGGAAACTGGCCTTTATGGTGTCCTGAGGGTGGCGTTTTGTCTCACGAATTCAGATTTTGTAATTTTGTATCTTTTGTGACTTTTTGTCATAACGTCCATGTCATCAAATGCAAAACAATATTCGTGTCTGCGTTCTGTGCCGAGCATCCGTTTGAAAATGAGCAAATTCTGCCCCCGGGGAAATATTCAAATAAAGCGGCCTCCTTGTTTCAACTGGAAGGCGCGCCGCGTGCATAATCATGCCACCATAAATATTGGTTTTTCATTTTTTTCCCCTTAAGCTTCTCCCAACTATCCCTTCTTTCCCCAGCCTTCAACCCCTCCTCATGCTCTATCCCCACCCCCTTCCACATCCTTCACTAACCTCCCCACCATACTTTTCCCACGTACCCACGCCGTCCACCTTTCCCTCTCTCCTTTCCCTACCCACGCATCCCACCTTTCCCTCCCCCCACCCATCTTCTGCATCTTCCCCACCTTCCCTGTCTATTTCAATCTCTCCACCTCCCCATCCTACATTAACCTCCCCACCCTCCTTTCCCTATCCACGCTTCCCACCTTTCCCTCCAGTCCCTCGTCATCCCCCCATCCTCTCAACCTTCCCTATCTACTCTATAATAAACCTACCTACCTACCCTCCTTACGATTCCCACCTTTCTCTCCCTACAGCCCTCCCCACCCTCCCCATCCCCCGTGAGATGCGCGTTGTTGGCCCCGAATCCGTGCCTGTGACTCCCTGCCCGTGAAGAGACATGTAACCCGGGCAATCCGGCAGGCCTTCTGTTTGACCAGCGTGTTCTCCAGGCCTCCAGTGCCGGAGTACTCCAGGTTTCCGGGTCAGGAACACACTGCTGGACGGCCGGCTGTATTGAGATGATTGCCCTCGGAGGGGTAAAACTGGAATTATTTCAACCCTTTTTGTGTGTTCTTCTTGTCTGTCTTTCTTTTGCATTCATACTGATTCAGAGGTTGAGCCTAGGGTTGTCTTGGAATTAAAGCATGGTGAAGTTCCGTGTGCATAGATCTGCATTTATTCGTTTTCCTATAGACCTTTTTCATTAGTGTGGCGCCCTGCTATAGAGAGGACATGTCCGAACTGGTGAGTTTGGGTTTCCGCTCGAATGGAGCAAGGCTAAAGGTGTTGGAAAATGGCTTCTATAGTAGGGTCAATTGCGCAGACTTGAGAAAAAGCTGTATACTTTAAACCACTAATTCAGAACACGAGAAAAGTGGTTGACGTTTTGCTATATCATATTGATATTAGTTTAACTGTACGTATTATATTGATGATCATTTTATTCATGATCCGTATGCTATAAAGGGAAAGCCAGACCTACGTAATATTCTTCACCTTTCTATCAAGATTAATTGTTCAATAAGTACCTCTCTCTTTACCGCAAGCGCAATTACGTGTCTCTTCATTCTTTCTATCACTATAAGAGGGACGTGATTTCCGTCATTCACTGAGCAGTTGGGGGATTTATAAAAAGTAGCAGCAGATCTTTAGTATTAGGAAGATTGCTCAGAATGAGTCTGTGGATCATGGACTTACTCACATTGAATGTCTGGTTTGCATGTTCTAGTAGACTGACTAGTTTCTGCAAGAACTTCATGTAGCTAAGCCAAGTAAGTTCATGAGTATCAATAATTGGTAGTAGTTCCAAAATAATTACCTGAAAATGTCAACTAAAACCCCACCAACATCATCCGTGGTCCTACGTTTGTGTTCCGCATTTTCGTTATTATATATAGCGTCGCTCCCTGGTAGCGTTATACGCATATATACATGTTCAAACCAATGGGTTATGGTACCCTCCACATACCATGGAAGATTCGCTGCCGCAACGCATATAAACCTATGGAAAGGCACCCTCAGATACAGTATACGAATAGACAGCTAGCGTTTTTGCAAAAGGAAAAATTTTAGTTAATGTAGGCCTATGTTTTCTGGTGAACGATCAACCAGTGAGTTATTATGGTAAACTTTATTGCATACGTTTGGTGTTTTTACTTTATCTACACAGGCTCTCTACAGCCCCCATCTTCGGTCCGCTGCAGACTAACCCATTCGCACCTAGGGCACTCCGATTCCCCACCAAAAGCCATGCCTATTTGCTGTCATATGTGAACTGTCATCGATCTGGTATATGTAAGGGCAGAAAAAGGCTATGATGGAGTCAATGGCATTGGTCTAGAGGTCTGGAGGATTCAAGGATATACCTCGTATGGAATCAGGTCGGAATAAAATGGTCCTAATACATACAGCCAACTTTGGCTTATACGAGCACATTCAGAATTGACGGAGGCTGCAAAAGTAAATATGCGAATGGCATTTGTCCTTGGATATCACTGACATGGTGATGTGATGGTATTGTTGGATCAATGGTCCGCACACTCTGATCTCCTCCTGCCCAACTAAAAGTTGTAGTAAATCGGTCTATTTCTATTGACATAAAAAAACACATTGTGTGATTTCAATGCGAACTATTGTTTTGCTTTTGTACTCAATGATAGAGTTATCAGATGTAAGTTCACGGTGCTTTCAATGATACTGAGGCATGCTTTTATCATTATTAAATAAATATTATGTGGTCTTGTATTTATTTGATACCATTCTAGGGTAAAACTGTATAAAGGCCTGTTTCCACCGA
The DNA here is from genome assembly GCA_936440205.1 of Lepidonotus clava. Lineage (NCBI taxonomy): Eukaryota > Metazoa > Annelida > Polychaeta > Phyllodocida > Polynoidae > Lepidonotus > Lepidonotus clava. The sequence continues at coordinate 47,354,001 of OW387135.1, read as the reverse complement.
ACGACATTCTCCTCAAGACAGCCTAGGACTTGAAAAGATTTGGAAATCGTTGATGGTCTTTGGGAAAATCGTTCAGTGGAAACACAAAATCGTTGGCTAAGACATTGTTAAAGACTCCAAACGACATTTGCTCAAGACTAAAGAGAAAGATTTACCAAAGACAAAATATTAAACTTGTTTGATGTTGCTCAAGACAAAAAGCCAACGATTTTTCCAAGACCAATTAAAAGCAATTAAACCCATTGTTCTCTCTGTTTTCTGACTCTGGTCGTTGGAAAAGTCGTCCAGAATGTCCCAGAGTTGGCCATTTATCAGTATTTTAGTCGTTCAGTGGAAACAAGAAAGTGTTTCCATCTGAACGACCAAAATGACCAACGATTTTAATTTTTTAAAGTTGTTCAAGGTCTTTAGGCACTAGCCATGATAGTCGTTCGGTGGAAACCAGGCTTAAAATGAGGAAAGAGTACAATACGAGTTTTGAACTGTTAACTGCAATGTTTCTGTGTATCGGATGTAGGGAAATGTGATTCAGAATTATCAGTATACCCTAGTGACGTCTTTGTGAATGAAAATTAATTAGAACTTTAACCAGAACCTGAAAACAACTTTAAGATGACAATCCCTCTAAATGAACGCTTGGGATATTTGGGTCGGTTAATTACGACTTGTATATTGCAAAATGAGTGAATCAGACTCTGATCACGTTTCTTTATATTATTTATGGTTTCCAAGGTAACGGCCAGTTGGCCTGGTACGACAGCCGTCATGTATATATATATAGCGTCATGAGAAAAAAAAGTTAGTGTGCTAGGAAGATAATGCTCTTATATGACACAGAATCCCGGAACTTGTGCTCATCATAACAAATAGGATCTGCCCAACCTCTTCTATACGTCTAAAGCCAAGTGAAATCAAATCTCTTCATTGAATTCCAAACTGAAAATTGTATGATAGATTATTTGGAATCGCTCTGTGCATTTACTGATGCCACCCAATCATAAGACCAAATAATTTTTGAAGTGAAACCTCCATGATATTCTCGATGTAACTGAGCTGAATTGCCTTAATTACATCTGAATTTAACAAGTTGTAATTGATTAAAATGTGTGCATATACATTTAATGCGTGTCTGTGGCTAGGTGTATGTGTCATAGATTTATAAGTTTGTTTGAGATATATTTTGCATAAATATGTTGCTCACCCACAATATGTAAACTATCCACCACACCGTCTCTTAGAACTTTACACTCGGGATTCGATAAAGATCGTTCCACCCTCTAAGTAGGACCTGATCTATAGCTATCAAAATGTACTGAATTATACTCCCAGCTTTGTATATTTATATTTTTCCCAATCGCTATAATCAGAGAGGGACATCCAACAAAATGATCGCAGAGGAGCAAACTGTATGCGAACGGCAATATACATACAAAAATACGTGTCTGCCCAATGAAGTGTTGTAGACTGTCTACTGAACCGTTTTCCAATCACAATGACAAATGGGTTTCACTATATATACAGCCATACCTCTTACACCACACAAGTAATTACACTCCCTCTAAAGCCCTAGTTCTAACACTAAGTCGATGAGTTTCCCTTTTTTGAAAAAAAGAACACATGAGTGAGTAGGTTATGAGATGTCTATGTCTATGTTATTTACATTCCTATATTATTGTGCCGTTGGGTTCGTGTAAATACATGGGCCACCTCTCAATGATTGATGGCAGTCTATGCCATGCCTATTACTCCTGTCAGACGGTATAGCCGAGAGGACCGAACGGAACCAGTGTGGTGCGTTCTATTCACAATGCCAAAATACAATGCATACATATGAAATCGGATTCATGATTTTGAAAACAAAGAGTGCTATATGTATCTTTACATTTGCATCCAAAAGGCCTAAAGCATTGCTATCTAATCTTTACGTAGGGCCCTGTGATGAAATAATGCTGTTTTTGCCTTTTGGTGCGAGAAAGAACGATACATATGTGACCAACTTACATTTACTTGCAGGATCGGATCATGATGCGAAAGTCTCAATACAATAATTGACTCAGTCAAATATCATAATATCCAAAATCAATGGGATGCCAATTTTACTGTAGACCATCTAAGATGTAGACGGCAAACTTCCACGTCTTAATTATCCTAATTTTCCTGTATCATTTAACATTATATGTGCAGTAAAAAGGGGACCAGGGACGCGCGGATGGGCGGGTGAGATGATTGAAGGATTGACTGATTGACAGCATTATGTTGAATTATCTCATACATTAACCTCATTTTCTTCTCCTTGTTGCAAACATATGAAATAATTATCAATCTGTAAAAAGGAGTATTGTATTATGAAAATTCTAATTAAACCAGACGTACCTTGCAATTCTCTCCTCAGCCCTGCTCTTTATTCTCCTGTCTGAATAAGTATCTAACGTCTACGGAACGTAGGCAGCGAGGCCTGCAGCTGATAATACTGGTCACGGCGACGTCGTCTATCTGCTGTAACCCTGTCCTTAGGATTCATACAATGCCCCTCCAGTTGATGAGCACTACTAAATTGACCATGAGGGCCTGCTCCCTCTGGGAGTTAAACTATAGAGGCAGTCCGAAAATATCGCCGAGTCAGCTATTGTGGCCGAGAAGACGCTGCCGGAAGCGGACCAAGTTCTGACTTCCGGTCACGTGCGCGGGGTGACGGCGTCCCGGTGGGTGGGTGTAGTGATGGCGGGCGGGTCGGGGGGAGAGGATCCTCTCCTGAGGGACCCGGGTCCCAGGGGCCGACTAAGTAGCCGTATATGTTTAGGCTACCTTTCTTTTCTTTCTGTTTTCGTTTCTTTCGGGGTCGTCTCTACGCAGTACACAGGAGACCAGGGGCTTGTTATTTACCCCAAAACACAGACCTTTCATCTCCAGTGTGGTGGTAGAAGGGAAAAGTCCAAGAAAAAGGTAACGTTCCGAAACAGAATCAGGTCGGGGGGAGCCTATCGATCTAGGCCAGACGGCATTCTGTCATTGACGATAATGTCATAGCAGTGGCCGGTGCGACGTGGATAATGTCGCTGGATAGTAACCTTGACGTTATTGACGTAGTCTCTCCACTCTGGCTACGCTTCAGTGCAACTCTCGTGGACTCTCGCGCCGGGCGATGCCTCTCCGTTTCCGGTGTGTGCGCGCGCAGCCACATCCGGACGCGGGCTTGAGAGCCTCGTTTGGGCGCTGTGAACTGCAATCACGTGGTCATGTAGGAGTTGGGTGGGGGAGGGCGGGGATGAGTAGGAGGGAGGGCGTTGGGGTTTGGGAGGGGGAATTGTGGAGGGATGCCAATAGAGGAGTTTGCAATCCGACAGACAGCAACGATCATTCCCTATATGTAAACTGTATAGAAGACACCAGAAAACAAGTCAGAAAGCTCAATTTAAATCTATAGACTGGAACATTTCTAGGCTTTCTTCTTCTTCATGTTACTTGCTCTACCACATTTTCGGCAGACAATAAACATCGATTTTTTTAATCATTTGGTCTAAAATGACAATATATAGTCTTCATTACAACGGTTCCGTACAATGTAAAAAATCTTTTAATTGAATACCACAAATCATGGTCATCCCCGGTCTTCCGCAATACATTAAAAAATATCTAGATTAACAGTTTCGGGAATCTATATCCTTCACAAGAACCCGAGGGTCATATATATGTTTGTTTATCTGAATATCAAAAAGAACGAGGTTATCATTGACGGATATTAGGGAACAGTCTATTGCAGGCAGAGGCGTGTGTGCTGAGGTCAGTAGGGGCGGCTCGGGGAGGCAGTGGGCGGCTTCCCTGCGGCCGGGAGAGGCGGCGGGAAGCCAAACATGGGAGGTGGGAAGCCCCGACCGACGCCCGACCTGCCGGGGGATTAGGGCAAGGGATGGTTGACTGTGGGTGTGTGTGAATCAGCAACATCCGACTTCATATCACGGTGGGATCAGGTTAATTTGAAATATGTTTTTGGGTGCTGTAAATCCACCGGATTGATTTACACGGGAAGCCATCATAAGGAGAATGATAATCGAATTAAATGCCAACTGGCGTGTGGTATTCTACGACTGGGTCGTGTACACAAGAAGGTGAATGGAAACACAGTGAGCTTATTTTTAAGTCAACTTTTTCCCGATTTGGTTGACACATGTACAGTATGACAATGTTTAAAACGTTATAATATAGAGCCCTTATCACACCTGAGGCATTCTGCAACATGACGCCCTCGACCGGAGATTCAGTACAACGTCAGGAAGTAGGGGGCGCGGCAGAGAATGCACCTGAGGCTGAAAGGGCCTACGATATGTGGACCACATCTTTATCAATGATTGTATGCGCAAGTATGCCCCACCTTTTATGTGTATATCACAACCAAATTGTAGTCTTATCACACATTTTTTGGTATTACACTCCCGCGATATTTTCCAGGTTTTTACCCATGTTATGTTACTGGGGGATATCCTGAAACAGTGCACGTGCTAGCTATACAGATCTAGTAATGCCAACCAAGTTCTCAGAACTATAGCCACTCCTCTTAAGAAATGCAAATTGCATTTGCACAATCAACCTTATTCACGGTGTTAATTATTTGTGTTGGGTGTCCATCTTGATGCGAATGGGGACAAACCTAAACATGTCAACTTTTTGTATTCCTATGCAAATCAGGATTTACCAATCTAAAGATATTATACTGACAGCTCACAGCACCACCTGGTTTCTAAAGGAAGTGATTCCCTAAAAACTGACATATTACTTGTGAGGCAATGGTAAAACCTTAGCTTAAACTGCAATTTAAATGTCACCAGACATCACTCTTCCACCCTTCATTCCCATGGACTGTGCACCTATTTTATACCATCGCTCATCAATCAAATTCTCAAAGCCATATATAAAAAGTCATTACTGTTATTTTTCGCACCAAACTTTACTCATTTTACACAAATGGAAGATCATGTAATCACATCAAAAAGTAATTACATGAAGTTTCAAATAAAGACATTTCAAATACAACAAAATAAGGAAGACCCAATATTTTAACCAAGGAATTAAAGGAATTTTGGAAGAGGTGCACTATCATAGCAACACTTGCTCAGAAAAAGTAACTTTTCAAAATTTGACTTTTTTTTGCTCTAGGATTATAGGCTTAACTATAATAGACAACCAGAAACTTAAGCAGTCTAGAGCAATAGATAAGAGTTTAAGGAAGGAAATGAAATGGATTTTTCAGAGGCACACTAGCACCACCTGGTGAGACGAAAATAATTTTTCACAATTTAGCCTGTTTTGTCCTAGGTAAGATTATAGGTCTAACTTTAATAGAAAACTAGAAATTTTAGCAGTCAAAACTAAAATTTGATAAATGAAAGTTCAAGAAAGGAAATACTGAGCTGGGTGGTTATATTTTAATGTTCGTTTATTTATCGGGGAGTATCCTATTAAAGTTCGTACTTATTCATATCCTGTATTGATTCGTCTATTCATTATTCGGCTGCGTGATATTATATCGCTTATCGTAGATCTTTTTGTTTTACTTGAAGATGTTAATAAAAGAGTTATACTAAGATAATGGGGAGTTCTTAGTGATTATTCGTCGAAGTTGCTAGCTTTCTCCAGATAGATGTTATCCTGGATCAAAGTTCGATTCTTAGTGGTAGAGATTCTAAGTAAAGGGGCTCAATCCCATACAAAGAACACGCGCTTGGCAAGAGGTCAGTTTATTACATTCATGATAATATTCCGAAGGTACAAGTATACAGTTCTCCATCCATACAGCTCTTCCTTTCCTTTCACAATTCAAACACATCAGTAACAATCCAACCAGGTATAGCTTTTTGGTCAAGCTTCCCCTTTCGCAAGGTATATACGCTCTTACACTGTTGAGAGAGTCACCTCTCGTCTACCGGTAACGGAGACCATTGGTAGGATCTCCGTCACTTCCAGCACGTAGTCCGTAAGGCTAAGCCTAAGCTGTCCCAATCCTTACTATCACCTGTTCATTGTGGTTACTACCATCCTTATCACTACCCGTGTGATCCGTATGTCTGACTATTGCTCCATGTGTTCTGTTCGAACTCTATCTTGGTCTGCTCGTCTGTCTCAAGTCTCATACCACTTATATAGCGACAGCCAAAAGGCTTGTCGCTATGCTCATTTACACTATTACTTAATGAAGTCTTACTTATCTCTCATACTATTCATTCTTACTCACATAAACTAACTCTATTTCTAGCTATCATATAAACTAATGTTGACGGAAAGGCCTGCTGTCCTTAGCATCTTTTAGTTAGATGTTTCGATCCATAACGTACCCTTACAGGTCTCCATCGTCATTCGTCGTACCTGTGCGTACCTGCAGGACGTCTCTTAGCCCGGCTGTAGTCCCTACGCCTGGGGGCCTTACCGCTCTCCACATACTTTAACTATGCCACTAAACGATGTCGCCGCCTGGCGTTTAGCACACGTATCAGCGTTACAAGTTCCACTATAATATTCTTACCAATACAAACGAGTTTACAATATTTTATTATATACTATTCTAGTTTTTCTTGCACTGTACCTCAGTGCAATACTTAAACGGGAACGCACTGGAAACTTCAGTGGTGAAGGTTTCAATCGGCTCTGGTGAAGTAATTTCACTGGTGACCCTCACTTTTTTTTTTAAATTCTAAATTTTGCTGTGGTTCTCATGAACAATCTTTTGAGGTCTGGTGAGCGTGTAATGAATTTTGACCTTCTAGGAACAGTTAAAGTAACAAACGTACCTAAAGACATCATGCATTATCTGAATATCAAGTGTGGTGACATGAGTATTGTTTTGTATTTCTTTGTCCTTCTCGACCAGGACTGATGTCTCAAACCTTTTTTAGGCATATGTAACGGATTTTTAGTTTTCCCTTAACAGTCATTAGACATTTAAAGATGAAAATTATTCAGTGTCTGGCAGTAAACTTTGCAGATTGTCTGCTTATGCTTCTTGTCCGTAAGAGTCAGCTCTCTAAGAACATCGATATTTGACACCAGTAAGCTTGGATGTAGGGTGTCTGAAGTAAATATATAAGAACAAAGCACTGCGCATTGTCTACAATGTTCCTTAATCAAATAATTGATGTTGAATACGTAATTAGCAAAATATAGTCAGACAAGACCGGCCTGTTTCTCTTTGTTTCTAATGATTTAGTAAGTGAGTGAGTGAGTGAATGAGTAGTATTTGAATTTGTTTTACATCGTCCCGACAGCTATGGTCATATTCACAGTGAGAACAGTTGATATTTTGAATAGACTTGGCAAGATGAATGGCATGGTTCTTGTTTCTATATTTTCCTATTTATCAAATGACATAAAGCCAAAAATATGATATTAGCCAAAACGTTGTAGAAGTTACCTGAGGCTTCTTTTTTGCATGCATAGAACGCTCTTTCAATCCAGCGATATGTGTTGCCAGTAACCTTGCATCCAAGTCCCTTGAAGTTGCTTTATGGTCCTTAATGGGACTACCGTGTTGGACAGACAATGTCTGAGACTTATTTCTTCCGAGTCTCAGAAACTAACAAAGTTTATGTACAAAGGTATTCTGGAATGCGAATCTTTCTGATTTTGAAGCAAATATTTAAACATTTAGAACTCCTTATTTATTGCAAAAATAATCAGGGCAAGTACATATCCATCGGAGTACATTTATCTTATCACCGGTGCATACATTTTGCTTCAATATTTTTTTTCCAATGGATATGATACCAGTCCTTATTTTACAGCTGTATACTGGTTATGTATACGTGTGTAAAATGTTTGGCAATACAGAAGTATTAACAAAGCTCTGCTATTTTATGGAATGTTTATAGGTGTGCAATAGAGGGAAGACTACTTGACAATTCTCTATTCCTCAAAATTAATTCTAAAGCAATTTAAAAGAAATCTCCCTTACACCCTTCAAAACGCTGTTACCTATAATACAATATGTACTGTTCCTCATATCCAATTAACGCCTAGCCTTTTGGTCAAACGGGACTCGGGGGTGTTATATTTACGTTCATGTCTTATTCAAGTAATGTCTTAATAATTCATCTAATTATAACACCATGAGACCATAAAATAACCTCACGATAGTTTACGATAATTAAACATTATTCAAAAGAAAAATAAAAGCATTAATTTTTAACGAAACCTTGACTGTAGAATAAAGAAGCTTTGAACTGGAGCTATTATAGTCTATTCTGGTCATAAATCACGATTAGGAGGGATTGGTCCTATCTATTTCGTTAATACATCACCAGTCTGTATCTATAAAAGAAAAAGAATTTGAATTGCCTATAAAGTTGACTTCAATTTCCCAAACAGACACTAAACAAAATGCTCTCCTATTACATATCGGCCTTTTGTATTAGCTAGGTATTTTGCCTCCTCAGCTGACTTGATTCGATGTTATTGAACGTAAACCTTGTATATAGCTGACAATTATGCTCTGGTTCAGCTGCATAAACTAATGTAAACCTTTGCTAATAAGCTAGTCCCAATACTAATTAGTATTGGGAGTGGGGATGAGACGAGTATTAGAGTCAATTATTCAGGTAATAGTGATTCACCAGGCACGTTTGAATGGCATGTGTTAACTTCAGGCCCAATAACTACGTAATAATGGGTCTGAACATACTATGTGCATTGTTCAATAACCACAGACGATAGAACAATTTAGATATCCTTGTGGCATTCAATGCTTTTAAACACTTATAAATGAAAAATAAATACTTTCATGGCGCAACATAACAATTTAGAAATAACAAAACTGATGGTTTAGTCGTGACCTTGGCATGTAACACCCAAACCAGCAATGGGTTTAACACATGAAAATAACAATAACAAATTCATGCTCTCCATATAATTATGTGTTAATTCTAACGGTATGTGCTATACTGGGGCCCAAGGCCCAGGTACCTACATCCCTAGCTGAGAATCTGCTCCCTGCCAGCACCTTGTGATCACGTGACCCCTGCTGGCGTCTGGCCGGCCCGTCGAACACGACCAGCAGAACACATGGAGGTGGGGGTTTATTACGGGGGATTAGTCCCATTCTGCCCTGGAGGAGGCGGGAGGAGGGGGGTGTAGGACCTGGAGGGACGCCAACGGCAGCGTTAGGGGAGGGGGTGCAGTAAGGGTGGATGCAAACCCAGCCAACGGGGCTCGTGTTTTATTTCACTTCAACACGTGCTTTATTTGTAAGAAACTGGTTTAATCAACAAACTCAAACTTTACGCCAGGAAAAAAAGTATGAAAAAATAAGTGAATGTAAACGCGTGTCTTATTGCTTGGGAACTGGTTTGGTTTAATCATAGACATGATAAAACAAACTCCAATCTACCTCAGAAAAAGTAAACCGTACACAAGGGAGGGGGCTATATACCCACATTTCCTTTAAAAAATCAATGTAAAATCCCTACCAAAAATAAAAGAAAGAGAATGTTGAAAAGTTCCACTTGGTGACCCTCGCCGCCCCCTTTTAGGTTAAAATTATGGAAATTATGAGCAAACTTTCCACTCAAGGAACTACTGCACGACAATATTACCAAAAAAGATAATGCGATATGGGCAATCATACATTCTCATTGACTAATTTTCATGTTTTCAAAAGCTTCTCCCCCGACAAAAATAAGTTCAATTTAAGCTTCTTTTCTGTATTGAACTTAGAAGGAATGAACAATAGTAGAATCAACCTTCCCCTCTTCAGAGTAAGAGCTCTATAAATGAGGGAATACACCGTAATCCCATCTCCCATAGATTGTGTCAACATGATAGGTCAAGTAGGCCCTTCTGAGGGCGATGGAGTAGTCTGCTGCCATAATATGGAAATACCAGGAGTAATACCAGTCGCCTATTTCATAATAATGTCCATTGCAGAAGTTCATTTGCAGATCAATACCCAAAACATTTTTTCCCAGTGATTCTCCTAATTTGACATTAACACGTCAACATCTAACGATTGTGAGATCAGTCCACTGTCGTGTATAGGCCTGTTTCCACCGAACAACAATTTGCTAACGACTATGAAAGACACTGTACGATCCACATATCTTTTGTGGTCTTTAGTAAAATCGCTTAGTGGAAACACAAAATTGATGCTAAAGACATTTGTGAACGACTACAAACGACATTTGTGAACGACATTTGTGAACGACATTTGTGAACGATTCACCAACGACCAAATATTAAACCTGTTTAATATTTCTGGACGACAAATGCCAACGATTTTTCCAAGACCAATTAAAAGCAATTAAATCTATTCTTCCCTGACTTTTCTAACCTCTGTCCTTGGGAAAAATCGTCCAGATTGTCCAAGAATCGTTCAGATATGAGTATTTTAGTCGTTCAGTGGAAACAAGAAAACATTCCTTTGTGAAAGATTAAAATGACCAACGATTCTAATTTTTTTCAGTCTTTTGTAGTCGTCAAGAAATTTAAATGAAAATCGTTCAGTGGAAACCCGGCTTAACAACACCTTAAAGGGGAAAAAAAAAGGAGACAAGTTCTTTGACAGCAACAGAATCTAATTTTTTCATCAAAATGTTAAGGTTATTGGTACATTTTTCAAGTTAAATGGTAGATAGTTACCCTTTTTTCAAATGCATTAACTCAACTCGTATTCTACTTTTCAAATGAAGCAAATAGTAAAAGCTAATTTCGCTTCATTTTCAATTAATGTAGATCCGCCTGTGACATCACAGGCAAGAGAAAACAGGCAAGTTGATAACCCTAAAGGGGGGGAACCCACTGAGCGATTATATCAAAATTCTGGTCGTTTCGACCAGATCTGGTTTCTTAATTGTATTTAAAATTACTAAAACTAATTGAAAACGACCAGGATCTGTATTCCCATGAAGCAATCCAACCAGAAGGTTATCAAATAATGGTGAACCACTTTGATAATATCTAATACTATCTTATATTTGTCACTGGATTCGACTAGAAATCAATTGCGTCGCTCAACGGGTTCCCGGCTTAAATGTGCGTAGAAAGTCCTCTTTGTGCTAATGCTTCATGTAAAAAGCATTGCGCAAGTAGAATCGATATGACCTCCATTACGCACTAATTTCAAGACTTTTTGCATTTTTCATTATCTTGGTAAGGATAACGATCCTTTTGGCAGTCATATTTATGGACCTCTCTTCAAATGAAAGTAAATTCTGAAGGACAAAGCAAACTAGTACCTTTGAGTGACACCTGAGATCCCTTGCTTTTCTTCCGTATGCAATCATCCCTGGGCCGGTACTGTAGAGCCCATAGGTCATAGAGTATTTAACATGTTGAAATCAGGAGGATCTCAACATTACCTCTTTAAAAATCTTTATATGTGCATGTCACAATAATTGCACATTGCAGATAAATACGGCTGATATAAGTCATATTGAAAATGTCTCAATGAAATGGTGGAACGTGATCCTGTATCAGAGAGAATTATATCTGCTTGTCCATAAACATTTTCAAATGCATTACAACATTAATTATATAAAAAAGGTATGGCATTTCGAAAACTCATCATGTCATAGGAAAAATAGATAATGCAAAGTAGCTTTAAATTTATCGTTGCAAAATTGCCCTAGAATATTACAACATGCCTGTTGATTTATCCACAAAACGTCTTTTACTGACTTGTCATATAAGTTCTGATCAAATTTATTATACAGGGGGGAGATGTAAAATATCCAGGGCAGAAATATTTCCTCTATGAACATCTTGAAATCATTCTAGAATATCAGGTTATTACAGTCCTTTTACAAAGGTAACGCGATTAACTATAGGGTACGCGTTCCATCAAGTGCATGCCACCCACTTGCCCATGCATCCATCGATTCCCCTTAACAAACCTGGCCGAAAAAGACAGAAGTCATCCAGATGAGGAGAGGAATTGGCGCGAGACACAGGGGGGCAGGCTTCATAATCTAATTCTCCAGGTCAAATTGGAGTCAAATTGAAAAGAGGGTAGAAGGTATTGTTCCCCCAATCAGAGAGTCCCGTCCCTCCCCTCACCCCGTCCCTGCTGGGATTTAACTGTTTGTGGGGATCCGGGGACACGAGGAGAGATACATGTTGATATTTGACAGAAGGTATGCACATGATTGCCAATCGTCCTTGGCTTATTAGTGCCTGTTGACAGTCCCCAGTATCGGCCTTGGGGGAGCCTTTCAATCTCACAAAATGATTTGTGGGCAAGCCTCGCCGAATTGATTTCATTGATATTTCTATTCCTAAAAGAGATCCCCGGAAAGATAACCGGGAAACATTACGGAAAATTGTACGAACACGTAAATCCCTTTGAGTGTCCGTTCAGAAAAGTCAACGGGTTCTGGGGAATATCTTTATCTCTGCCATCCTATTTGCGTGTGAGAAGCATGTTGAATATCTAAAACACTTCAAATCTTGGTAGTCCTTCTGTGTCCTTGATATTCCTGAAGAATATAAACTTTACTCTAAAGCCCTGTTTCCGACAGCTGATTTTACTACCGATTTGTTAGTAATGTATTACGTTAACTGGTGATATAGCAAAGGATTATATATCTTACATACCATTTGAAAAAAAAACCTTTTCTAATGGTATATAACATGTTCATGATTAACAAATATTCCCACTGCAGATTTATGAAATTGGTAGTAAAATCGGATGGTGGAAACAGGGCTTTAGTAGAAACGAACATGATCGAGTAAATCTGCTGTTCAGGTACAAGGTTGATCATCATGTCCATACTTTAGAGTAAAACTTTTAAATAGGATACGAATTATACCAGCACATATATAACCAAACAACATGTACATACCAACAACTATTGCTAGCTATTTTCACCACAGGTTTCGATTGTTTCGTGAGAAATTAGTAAAGAATGACATTGGACCAAAATTTAAATTGCCAAAATTACTAAATTGGCACATGTTATGAGTAGTCTTGTGTGTCCATTTGCACTAAAGGATTGAGGAGTCACTTTCAGCCCTTTCCAGCTGGATAACATTTTGAATCAAATTTCCCCCTTGAAGTTTTCAGATCAATTATGGATTCTGTTCAGTGACATTGATATTTCGTATTTCAGATTAAAATCGAATGAGAACACTTGTGTTATGAAGCAGTGCAAATACGGCCCTGAACAATCAAAAGTGGCAGAAGTGGCTTGTGAACAGATTTAAAAACAATGTGCTGACACTTTGGTTAGAATCCTCTCTGCAATTTCAAGTTAATTGCAAAGTTCATGGACGCGTAGTGTAAGCAGGCTTAATTAAGACTGTCTCATAGTAGTGTGATGAATCTGTACTAGGAGCTTTTGGAGCCTTATACTTCTAGTGGCATGAGTTTTGGGGGATCGATTAGGGTATGAATTATATGTTAAAGTCTTGTATGAGATGTTCGTTCACTGCTAATAGTTGTATATCTGTGTTTATTGAAGTAATTCTGTGACATAATGTTTTGGAACGAGTGTTGGTGTTATAGCACAAAAGTAATCCCAGCCAAGGATATGACGCTCTAATAACGTTCTAATAACGTTCTGGATTGGTTCTTGTTACGTCACGCTGTTAGGTTACAGTGACGTTCTTTTCATGACTCCCAATTACGTCGCTGCAACCAACTGTTGTGACGTGACATTGTGATGTTCTGACAACGTTCTTGTCACGTTATTTATAAGGCTGAGACTTAATAAGGATGTCACAATAACATTCTGTTTTGGTGTGGTTGAGACTTCACTGAATAAGGATGTCACAATAACATTCTGTTTAGGTTAGGGTGACCCCTAACCTAATAAGTTGGTTACAGTAACCTTCTGATTAGGTACGGTTAAGACCTGACATAATCAGAACTTCACAATAACATTATGTTTAGGTAAGGTTGGAGCCTCCCCTGGTCAGGAGGTGACAACAATGTTCTGTTTAAGTGAGGTCTAGACCTCACCTAATCAGAATGTCACAATGACATTCTATTTTAACTTGATCTTGACCTAACCTCACCAGAACGTTATAATAACATTCTGTTTTGGTTAGGTCACAACCTCACAGAAAAATAATGTGACAGTTACGTGATATTTTAGTAAGTAACAGACAAACCAAAAAAGTATGGTCGCATAATGTGACTGTTACGTCACGCCTTGGCTGGGTAAGAGTAGCATATGCAATAACGTGTAACAAACCCTTTAACGAACAGTATAAAACCAACCTGTATTTGAAACAGGTACCTCCAATGCATCAATGTAATAAGTGTTTAGAGATAGAATCTAAACACAATTGATTTCACATGTTTAGAATGTAAATATTTATGACTCATTTCAAATTTAGAAGGCAGATGTGTTTAGATTCGTAATACTTTAGTTACACATGTTTAGCTGGTAAACATGTTGAGAGGAATGACACGGTTAAATGCTAAACACCAATAAGACAGTGTGGCGTCTTGATGCAACCGAAATACGATGTGAGCTAATGAAACTGAAACCTACAGATTATGTGACGTCAGACTAAATCCAAACAGAATGATATGGTTAGGGGCCTTCCATATAGTATGTACGCACCTAGGGGGGGAGGGGGGGTCTGGAATTTTGGAAAATTTGCGTATGTTCCTGTATAAATCCAATGCGTACTTTGACCCAAGGGGGGGTGGGGGGGGTCTGACATTTTTGAAAATTTGTGTACGTACTTAATGGAAGGCCCCTTATATTCTTATTACATTGCTATTCCTGAAAGGTCCATGGCTGGGGGGCCATCAAAATAAAGTCACTCCAAGACTGTGTCAAAAACAGCACTTTATTCAGATTTACGCTGCAACCCTCAAATCCCATAAACACAATACTTTCTAAAACAGGCTCCTAAAAGCAGGGAAATCCCTACACTGCTCACCTCCATCTTTATAAACCCCCATCAGGTGCCCACCCAACAAACCTAGGTGGGCCACCTTGGCCGGTCCATCCCCTTAAGTGGTTGTTTCCCGGGCCCCGTCTCAGCCCATCATGTCAGGACCCTCTCACCCCGGGACCTCCGGGTTGGGGTCTGGGGGTAGGTTTCATAGCAGGCTGCTGGGCTTAAGGGTATCAGCCCAGGAGGACCCTGCGAAACGTCCCCACTAACTCGACGTGTCATTGTAGGCTTGATCCTATTCAGAACGGCTTTAAACTGCCCGTTCAAATTGCAGACTCGGGTGTGTGAGTGCATGGATGTATACAAGGTGGTCACCCAGCCATAGGGCCTCTACCCTAAAGTCCCTGTTCACACATTTAATTTAGTAACATAGGTATGGCGACAACGGTGACTTTCTTCACTATCACTAGGTTGGCACATATCTATCTCCGTACACAGTTTTGCCTCGGTGAAATAGGAAATAAAGGGTTTTACACTAGCTGGTACAAATATATAGCGTGTGGCCGACTTGTATGTGATAGGGTCATATCGCACTTAAAGGGGGAAACCCACTGAGCAATTTTACTCATTTTCCTGATCGTACAGTGTGCGCCAGCCTTTAAATGCACACTGTAGCGTGCCTTTGTCAGACATCATGATTTATGACAGTTTAAAAACCTAACAATCATTACGGCTAATTAAATGGAAATATCTTTATTTTCTAACTAAACTTGGGTTCTTTTGCCTTTGCAAATATCATGCATCACGGTGTTGTCAGGAACTAAAATTACGGGCTCAAATTGGTCTTCCTCTTTTACAAAAATGATAGATTGGAGTGGCCAATAAGCCGTCAATTAGGCGCTTATAGCTGAGGACGGGCGACAGTTTGCTCCTGCAATCCGTCAAGGTCGGTTTCTTAGCACGTAAAATACTCAAGCTTCATTTTCATAACAACCATTCATAACCTACAATCGAGGTGGATCCAACAGTTATCTTTACATTTTAATTACGATGAATTTGAACAGTGGTGACTTTAAAATTTGCCAATTCCAAGTTGCTCTAGTGTATTATTACCTGATTCTGTATGGTATAAGAATACATAATGAAATGTTCAGGGTCAGTTTTGATCATTGTAATAAAAAGGAATTAAATCTAAATTCTACTCCAATGGATAAATGTAAATATATTTATATTTATCCTTACTTACTGTTTATACTCGCAATTTCGACACTGAACATATCAAAAGTAGCTTGTCAATAGGGAATTTGAATCCCTGTTCTCCAAATTGAGGAAAGAGACCTACCTACTTAAGCTAACCGGACCTGTTTTTGTCAAGCCTATGAATCTACCTGTGTGATAGAAGAAAACAATTACAAGTGTAATGTGCCCGAAGGAAACACGACAACAAGCCATAGCAGCTGTAAATTGGATGTCAGGAGTTGGTGGTGTTTTGGACAATCATTATTACAGTACTTATACCTTTGGTGAAGCACGGGCACCTTACATGGTATCAGGATGTCATCGTTAGATGTCATTCTGCCTACTCGGGGGAAATGGTCATTTCTACCTCAGACGGTAGGGTGTGTCAGGCAATGAACAGATAAATGGCAAGTGTGAAACTGAAATGCGCAAAATCCATGGTCCCAAGGGGAGAAGGAGGAGCTTACAAAATGTTTATTCAATATACATGTAGTTTGTTAAGTATAACAAGAGAAAGTCTTCATGCATGTGCTTCCATTGTTCATAAATTGTAATGTATAGGCTACAAAATTAATTATGGTAGTCATCTTGGTAACAGCACCAACTTATACAGGCTACGTCACAAAATCAACACAGGGTTGGGGCTCGATATTAATATTAATCATTTCAGAAATAACATTAAATGGTTCACTCCATTCGGCACAGCTGTTGTATTTTTCTTTTTTTCGTTTTTTTCGTTTTTGACAAATACTCCTGACCATTGGGTTGGACCTGTGCTGTTGGCTTAATAGAATGCTTACTGACCTCTTACTCATAGAATCCAAATGGTAACTTTTACGTTTTCATAAACAATGAGCATATTAAGCACGATGTATAGCTATGATTATTATTTTACATCACATGTCCCTGTCCATGACGCTGCTCTGGTGTAAATTTAGTGTTACTGAAAGCAATCCACATTTGATAGAATGCATATAGATGGACCTTTAAAAAAAACTTTATGTCATTGTATTTACTTGTATATCAATCTCGGTTGATCCGTATTAGTAGAGCAGAGGGAAGGCAGAAAAGTGCTTATTTCCAGAGTTGAGGTTGCCGAAAAAGTAACAGGCAGAGACATATATAAAACAATTCCTAACATTCTGAACTTTTCAAAAACCTTCGTAGCCGGATTCAACTCTTATGGGGTTTTTCAAAATGGCCGCCCAAACATGAAGACATGTTCCTAAAAACTAGGCCTTCTAATATCATACCAATAGCTGTAACTTCACAACAATCTATCTTATCATGTTGAAATTGATGGTAGGGTAAGAAGATTATGTGGTGCAAAAAATGGTTTCTATTCAGATGACCCTAGTCAAGGTCAAGGTCACATAAATAGAGGTCAAAGTTGACAAAACTGATAATTTTCAAAATTAACTTTTTTCTAAATGCTCTATTGTATGAGATTTTAACAGCACAAGCACATACATATGTTTAAACAATCCCTACATTCTAAGCTTTTGAAAAACCCTCGTAGCCGGATTCAAATCTTTTGGGTTTTTTCAAAATGGCCACTCGAAGCTGAAAACATGGTACCAAATACTAGGCCTTCAAATATCATACCCATAACTGTAACTTCACAACCATCTATCTTATCATGTTGAAATTGATGGTGGGGTAAGAGGATTATGTGGCGCAAAAAATGGTTTCTATTCAGATGACCCTAGTCAAGGTCAAGGTCACATAAATACAGGCCAAAGTTGAAAAAACTGACAATTTTCAAAGTTAACTTTTTTCTCCATCCTCTAGTGTATGAGATTTTAACAGCACAAACACATATATATGTTAAAACAATCCCTACATTATGAGCTTTTGAAAAACCCATGTAGCCAGATTCAAGTCTTTTGGGTTTTTTCAAAATGGACACTCAAAACTGAAAACATGTTCCTAAAATCTAGGCTGCAAATATCACACCGATAACTGTAACTTCACAACTATCTATCTTATCATGTTGAAATTGATGATAGGGTAGGAGGATTATCTGGTGAAGAAATTAGTTTCTATTAATGTGACCCTGATCAAGGTCAAGGTCACATAAGTACAGGCCAAAGTTGAAAAAACTGATAATTTTCAAAGTTATTATTTTTCTAAATGCCCTAGTATATGAGATTTTAAGAGCACAGGCATATATACATATGTCAAAATGATCCCTACATTCTAAGCTTTTGAAAAACCAATGTAGCCGAGTCCAAGTCTTTTTTTGTTTTTTTCAAAATGGCCACCCAAAACTGAAAACATGTTCTTAAATATAGGTCTTCAAATATTCCACCAACTACTGTAGCTTAACAACCAATTCTCTTATCATGTTGGTATTGGTAAAAGTGTTTATATTATGGTGCACAAGCTGGTTCCTATTAAGGTGACCTCAGTCAAGGTCAAGGTCATATAAATGCAGGCCAAATTTGCTAAACAGATAATTTTTAAAGTTTCCTTTTTTCCTGATTCCTTTGATGTAGTAGCCTTTAATTGTTCCTTCGATATTTTGTCTCCAGATGATGTGTAGGACACATGTATTAATTTGCTTTATCATATTGAGTCAACATTGATGTTATGGTCATGCAATTATGCAGTTATGCAAAGGTCATGGTCTTCAGCTGTTAAAAATGTTTCTGTTCAACGTATATGATGATTCCACACTTATTCTGATATATTTTGGAATCCATTTATCCAATTTGATATTGGTGATGAAATAAATGATATTAAATTGTGTAGCGATACCTAAGCAATTTATTTATTTCGGAGTGAGCGTGACGTCATCGCCCTCCGTTTCCATCGCTACGGAGATTGTTGTACCTCGACTATATAAATCGCCCGAGCTTGACCGTTGGTCATTCTCGTTCTAACCACCAGAGATTCATCATCGCAGCAGAATTTTAAACGAGATTATTTGAATTTCTCAGCGGTTTTAAGGGGTTTAAACCGTATTATTGAGGCGTACGAATTTTTTCTACGCATCATTCCAAGAAATAATTAATTGGGCTTACCAAAAATGAGCAAGAAGAAGAATTTTTGCAGAAAGTGTCAGACTCGACACGTCGCCCCGACGGGGAAGAAATGCAATCGCCTGAAGACGAGCGATGATTCTGCATCGGGCGGGTCGGATGACCTGTTCGGCGATGTTGGTGGTGGAATTGAGATAGGGAATAGCCCTTTGGGCAATTTCCCGGCGGCGATCCAATCGCCTCCGAAGGCTGCGGAGACTGAAGTTCTCAACGGTAGGATGGGCGTAATGGAGAAGAACATCTCTAAACTCGTAGGCGCTGTCAACCGGTTAGCGGGGAAGCAAGAGGCGGCCATGGCTCCTCCAAGAGACGATTCTGATGATGATGACAGCGATGGATGGACAGAAGTATCTCCGAGAAAGTCCAGGCCAAAGACGAAGAAGAGGGGGAAGGTGCAAGCATCGCCCAAGCTGGTCAGCCCCGCCGTCGAGTCGTCAAGCGATGAATCGAGCCGCTCCAGCGATAGGTCCGCCTCGCCTACAAAAGATAAAGGTAAAACAAAGAAATACGCCCAGAAATTGTATTGCAAAAGCGGCGATAAGCCTAAGAATGTAGAGGAGGTGTTGCTGGTTGGTTTAAAAACAATCGAGAGATTAATTTTGGATAAAAAAGATCCACTCCCCGCTGTCAAGCATGTAAAATTATTGACAGAGAAGGCCTCTAAGCGATTGTACACGTTCGACACGTTTAATCAATATGATATCTCAGTAAGGGAGAGGGCTGGGAGGCTGGGACACGATGAATTTGGCAATTTCGATCAGGAGGAGATAATGTCATCTTTTTCCTTCGACAACACGTTCAAGGCAGGTGTCGGTAGCAAATCTGGAGGGGGGTTCAAAGGTAAACAAAGCCAGGGAAGTGGTAGAACATACTCCGAAAAGATTTGTTTCCGCTTCAATTCTGACAGCGGATGCTTTGGCAAATGTAATCTGAACCATGCTTGTATAATTTGCGATAAGAAAGGCCACAGCAAAAAAGATTGTGGCCGGGCGGGCAGCGATAAAAAATAGGATATCGTTTCAAAATCTGAGAAGATTCCAGGCGTTAAATACTTATCTGACAGTGACGTCACGGGTGAAGGGGTTTCTTCTCAGTCGTGTCCGGGCTCGCTAGCTCAAAATGTTAAATTATACAGTAAATCCAGGAGTTCTGGTCATAAGGGTGGTTTCCTCCGTGTTCTAGAGGTAGAAAGTATTAATCCAGTCGTGGTTGACGACGATTCGTGTTGTAGTTCAAATATTATCTCCAGTTTTGGTACGATCGGTACACGCCGGTACTTTGCATCGCCGGGGTCAAGCCCGGGTCAAAGCACCGATACCACTGACGTCACGGGTTTCCATGTCGAAAGTACACAAGCGGTGTCGGTGCAGGAGGAGGAAAATGTCAATCGACAAGGTAACTTTGTTCAAAATATTGAAATTCTAGCCGATACTTCTTGTCTAACGGTCGATAGGGAGGGAGATAAGGTCCTTGCCGATGGCTGTCCCAAGTTTGAAGAAAATCTATCGGGTAGTTCCAGAGATATTAAATATTTTGAAAATAATCTTCTGGTCTCGGCGCGCTCGCCGAGTGGTCAAACTGTCAATGTATTCGAGAAATGTGCACGGGGTGAATGCACATGCGATTATTATATTAATGGTGCATTGGCGCAACTCAGGCCTTGTAGATTCGAATATCTCTTGTCATTGGGGTCTGATGAATGTAAAAAAAGATTTAGACCGATGGTTGATGGTATAACAGATGGTTTCAAAATTGTTGATGACACGGTGCCAAGCGGGGGTCTGAGTTATGATTGCAGAAATTACAATTCTCTTTTTGAGGGTGATAATAGGAAAAAAATGGACAAAATTATTGGCAAAGAGCTAGCTGAGGGTTACCTTAAAATAGTGCAAGAAAAACCTGCTTGTATTCATGCTATGGGAGCAGTCCCAAAGCCGGATGGTAATATAAGGCCAATAACAGATTGCAGTATGCCTGAAAAAATCTCAATTAATAATTATTGTGATAATATTATTGAGGAATTCAAATATAAGAGTGTAGACAATGTAGTCGCATTGTTAAATCCTGGAGATTATATGGCAGTAGTTGACATCAAATCTGCTTATAGGGCAGTTCCAATATACCCAGACCATCAAAAATACTTGGGAATAAGATGGGATATTAATGGTAAAATTGAATTTCTGCAGGACTCTCGCTTGGCATTTGGTCTTAGACTTGGACCTATGTATTTTAATGAAATTTCTGAGTTTATATATCATATTTTGTCAGATATTTATGGTATTCAGACAGTAAATTATTTGGATGACTTTATTGTCATTGGTTCAAGCCTGGAAGAGGCAACATGGGCCCAACAGGTAGTTATTAGGGTTCTAAGATACATAGGCTTCCATATAAGCTGGGGGAAAGTGACCCCTCCATCTCAGGTATGTATCTACCTGGGTCTGGAAATTGATTCCATTAAAATGGAAATACGCCTTCCAAAGGACAAGTTAGAAAAACTAAAAAATTTAGTGTGTAAATACAGGCAAAAAGCTACTATTGGCAGGAAGGAATTGGAAAGCCTAGGGGGCCTTTTGTCTCATTGTGCTCATGTAGTGGATGGTGGCAGAATATATTGTCGCAGGGTTTATAACTTGTATAAAGTCCTTTTAAATAATAATTTAAAGGCTATTAAAATTGGCCAAGCCTGTAGGGACGACTTAAATTGGTGGGAAAAATTTTTGGAAAATTTTAATGGTAAAAAACAAATAGAATATAAAGAATTTCCCCTCCCTATGGTATCAGACTCATCTATGAAAGGCTTTGCAGTATATATGGGTAGTGACTGGAGGGCAGGTACCTGGGATAATAGCATTATTTTTCCAGAGTCTGATTGCAAACATATTATACCGGCCCCTTCTGATATTGTATATAATAAGGAAAATATAAATGAATTGGAATTATTTCCAATAATGCGTGGCCTACAGGAATGGCTGAGCCAACTTGTAGGTCATAGCATTAATATCTATACGGATAACACACAGGTTTTCCATATGATCAGAAAGGGGATTAGTTGTAATCCAACATGTATGAGTTGGCTCAGGGAAATATTCTGGATCTGCAAAATATATAAAATAAGACTGGTCCCCCACTACATTAACACAAAAAATAATTTAGTGGCTGACACTTTGTCACGCCTGTTATATTTTAAAAGTGAGGACGCAGTTAAAAAGTGTATCCTAGGGGTGAATTTGTGTTGTACTAACGCCATTTTTAAATTTTGCAGAGAAAATACGCCTGAAAAGGCGCGTTGTGACGTTGAAAAAAGCCGCTGTAGGGGAAAATACCCAGAAATTGCGGAGGATGCAATGGAAATGTTACCTAAAGGTATGTAAAAAATTTCATTGGGCGCCCTATAAATGTGACTCTAACCAGGGCTGTCTGTATATTTCTTATATCTCAAAATTTATGAAAGCATCCTCTGTGATAAATTATTATCAAGCGGTTATATATTATCATAATGTCAAGGCCAAGCCAGTCGCAGGCTGGTCAGATGTTAATATTAAAATGGTTGTAAAAGGTATAAAAAATACAAATAGTATAAAAGTGGATAGTAAGGAACCACTGAAAGAGAAGCATTTAGAAATATTATATAGGAAGGTAGATTGGTCCGACCAGTTAGGGATATTGATATATATTGTAATTCACGGGAAGAATTTGAACTCATACATTCGACAGGCTCGGGCTTGTCTGAAACCACTTCCTCTAAAAAGTGTCAAGGAGTGTAAGGGATGTGTTCACACTTTTGCAGTGTCAATGGTATGGGCCATTACATAAGTGTCTCACAGGGGGTCCCCCCCCCCACCTTGCCTGTAACCCTGGAGCTGCCACTAAACTTTCACCTCCTTAAGTTGACCCAATGACCTAGATAATATAGTATTATATGTGTGTGTATATGTATGTATGTGTGTATGTATGTATGTATGTATGTTGTATGTATGTATGTATGTATACATGTATGTATGTATACATGATAACTTGTGGATGAAAAGAATCATTTAGGAAGTTTTATGTCCCTCTTTAGGGGGAGTAGGGGGCCGGGAAGAGGACAGGGGGACGGCCCTGGTCTCCCCGTGCGTTGCTCTGTGGTGCTGACGGCATTGGGAGGGGTAGGGGGCCGGGAAGAGGTCAGGGGGACGGCCCTGGTCTCCCAGTGCGTTGCTCTGTGATGCTGACGGGGTTAGGGGGAGTAGGGGGCCGGGAAGAGGTCAGGGGGACGGCCCTGGTCTCCCCGTGCGTTGCTCTGTGGTGCTGACGGGATTAGGGGGAGTAGGGGGCCGGGAAGAGGTCAGGGGGACGGCCCTGGGCTCCCCGTGCGTTGCTCTGTGATGCTGACGGGGTTAGGGGGAGTAGGGGGCCGGGAAGAGGTCAGGGGAATAGCCCTGGGCTCCCCGTGCGTTGCTCTGTGATGCTGACGGGGTTAGGGGGAGTAGGGGGCCGGGAAGAGGTCAGGGGAATAGCCCTGGTCTCCCCGTGCGTTGCTCTGTGATGCTGACGGGGTTAGGGGGAGTAGGGGGCCGTGGAAGAAAAGAACCTTTTGAGAGGGTTTTCATGCCGATTTGAGCACTTTGAAAAATTTCCAAATTTGAAACATTTATGACTCCCAGTATGAGTCAACTATGGTTCAAAACTGACTCTAAGGTTGTAGCCCCGAGTGAGAATGACCATTGTAAACTAGTCAGGAAACTGTGAGACTAATAAAACATTTTCTAGAAATTTAGACAGATTTTTAACTTAATTCTTACAGTGAAAACCCCAACCAATGGATTTTGCTAAAAACTTGCATAAATGATATCTAGGCCTATCTCATGCCAAAAATGTCCCCTATTTAATGGAAATCATTTTACATATTTCCCGGCCTCCAGCCATTCCCCTCAGCTTCCCCTATTTGATGGAGTTAAGGTTGTTGGGGCATTCTGACGGGAATGCAATTACCTGATGACTTGTGGAAGAAAAGAACCTTCTAGTAGGGTTTTCATGCCGATTTGAGCACTTTGAAAAATTTCCAAATTTGAAACATTTATGACTCCCAGTATGAGTCAACTATGGTTCAAAACTGACTCTAAGGTTGTAGCCCCGAGTGAGAATGACCATTGTAAACTAGTCAGGAAACTGTGAGACTAATAAAACATTTTCTAGAAATTTAGACAGATTTTTAACTTAATTCTTACAGTGAAAACCCCAACCAATGGATTTTGCTAAAAACTTGCATAAATGATATCTAGGCCTATCTCATGCCAAAAATGTCCCCTATTTAATGGAAATCATTTTACATATTTCCCGGCCTCCAGCCATTCCCCTCAGCTTCCCCTATTTGATGGAGTTAAGGTTGTTGGGGCATTCTGATGGGAATGCAATTACCTGATGACTTGTGGAAGAAAAGAACCTTCTAGTAGGGTTTTCATGGCGATTTGAGCACTTTGAAAACTTTTCAAATTTAAAACATTTATGACTCCCAGTAGGAGTCAACTATGGGTCAAATGTGACTCTTAGGTTGTAGCCCCGAGTGAGAAGGACAATTCTATACATGTCAGAAAATTCTGTGATGATTACAACATTATCTAGAAATTTAGAAAGATTTTTCACCTTATTTTTATACTGAAAGACTCAACCAATGGATTTTGCTAAAATCTTTCAGAAATGATAATAAGGCCCATCTTATGCCAAAAATGTCCCCTAATTGATGGAAATCCTTTTACATATTTCCCAGCCTTTACTCCATGTCCCTGACCATCCCTCTATGAATAGCCACCTCTAGCCTCCTGATATTCTCAGGTTGCAAAGAGCTGATGACTTGTGGAAGAAAAGAACCTTTTGATAGGGTTTCCATGCCGATTTGAGCACTTTGAAAAAAATCCAAATTTAAAACATTTATGACTCCCAGTAGGAGTCAACTATGGGTCAAATGTGACTCTTAGGTTGTAGCCCCGAGTGAGAAGGACAATTCTATACATGCCAGAAAATTCTGTGATGATTACAAAATTATCTAGAAATTTAGAAAGATTTTTCACCTTATTTTTATACTGAAAGACTCAACCAATGGATTTTGCTAAAAACTTGCATAAATGATATCTATGCCTATCTCATGCCAACAATATTGTCGGATATATGGGCAGCAAATTTTCTCAGGGACAACTCATGGGTTAAGGATGGGTGCAGGTGGCCAGCCTAATACATCATAGTGGGATTGGATGTGTCCTTCTGGTAGGCCTGAGCCTCAAATCAAGATAGAAACAATACAGGAGGGGGGACGGTTGGTAACCAACCACCACTATAATGTAATGGGCCAGGTACCTGCACCTATCCTTGGTCCCTGAGGTGGGCCCCTGATAATTCAATGCCTGTAAATTCAACAACATTTTTGGCATGAGATAGGCCTAATTATTATTCCTGGAAGGTTTTAGCAAAATCTACTGGTTGAGTTTTCCTGTGTGAAAAAAACAGAAAAATCGTTGTGATTTTCTAGATAATGTTGTAATCGTCACAGAATTTTCTGACATGTATAGAATTGTCCTTCTCACTCGGGGCTACAACCTAAGAGTCACATTTGACCCATAGTTGACTCCTACTGGGAGTCATAAATGTTTTAAATTTGGATTTTTTTCAAAGTGCTCAAATCGGCATGAAAACCCTATCAAAAGCTTCTTTTCTTCCACAAGTCATCAGCCCCTGTGCGTTACTCTAGATCTGTGGGACTGACGGGATTAGGATGGGTAGGGGGCCGGGAAGAGGTCAGGGGGATAGCCCTGCAGGTCTCCCCGTGGGTTGCTCTGCAGTCTAGGCCTTTACCAACACCTCTGGTCAGACATAGAAAGGGCTGGGAAATAACTAAAATGAGACAACCAAACATAGTGCTAATTATAGATGTCCCCAGCTGGGCGGGGGTGGGTGGGAAGGGGACCCCCTGTGAGACACTTATGTAATGGGCCATACCATTGACACTGCAAGAGTGTGAACACATCCCTTACACTTCTTGACACGTTTTAGAGGATGTGGTTTCAGACACCCCCGAGCCTGTCTAATGTATGAGTTCAAATTCTTCCCGTGATTGTTTTCCTGTTTAGGACACTACTTAGGGTAGGACATGTTGTGAGGTCGGATCACATGCTTCTGAGAAAAAATGTGAAATTTTATAAGTGGGGATGCGTGGTAAATGTGCCATCCTCAAAAACAAAAAAGCCAGGCTGTCTACATGAGATCCCAGTAAATAGGTTGGAAAATAAGAGGATCTGCGCGGTGTATTTGCTAGAGAAATTATATAATATTCACCCAATGTCTAGGGGTGACCCTTTGTTCTCCACAAGTAAATTTAATTATTTATCCTACACAGTGGTTAACAGGGAATTTAAACAAATGTTGTTGAATTCAAAAATAAAGGGTAACTTTTCTACTGTGATGAACGGCTATTCATCCAAAATACATAGAGGTCAAAATAATAGAAATAAGGTAATAGTAGAAATATATGTAAGAGAACGAAATATATGTAAGAGAACGAAATAGATGTAAAGGAACGAATATGTAATAATGAACGAAAGTATAGAAAGCCTGAAAAAGAGGCACGAATATGTAAAAGAACGAATATGTAAAGAACGAATATGTAAAGAACGAATATGTAAGGAACGAAAATGTGAAGGAACGAAACCCGGAAATATGTAAACCGGAAGTGAAATGTAAACCGGAAACGGAAAATATAAACCGGAAGTGACGTCAGTTGTAGGTCACGTGACCGAAAGCAGCCAATCAGGGCTGACCTCTCTAGTATATAAAGGGGCGGTGAGGCCCGAATAAACAGAGTTCTTTAACAGTTCTCCTGGTGTCCAGACGTGTCCTCTTTCCTGAAACAACCGCTAAAGATGAGCCGATCAGAGTAATTAAGCCGAAGTTAGGACAAAACAGTAGAAGCTCGAGATAGGTAGTAGAAACACAGGGTAAGGGGCCCGACGGCCCGAAGAACGAGGAACGAGGGAACGGAGTAAGGCACGAAGGCCCGAAGTAGTCCCGGAAACCGAGGCGTAGTATGGCACGAAGACATGGAGAACGGAACGAAGGAGCGAAGTCCGCGGGGACGAGGGCGCGGCATGCTCGGCCCCACGCTACCAAACAATAGGCTGACCGTCGGCCCGTCGCCCCCGCGGACCGGAACTCAGGGGTGGACCGCCCGGTCGGGGTGAATGCTGGTCTGGGAGATAGAGCGAGACGAACCCCGGCCGACCCGTACCCCTACCATAATTTCCCTCCCCCGCAGTCCTCCGTTGACATCGAGTGCCGATTCCCGATCGATTCGCTCAGCCCCCCTCGTGCGCGAGGCACGACTCTAGAAACACATCTCGGTTCTTGGCCCGGATTCCCCGTCCGCCCCGAGACCCGAACAACCCCCACGTTCCTCTGTTGTAAGAATCGGCAACCCCGACTTACCAGAGAACGTCACACTGGTGGCAGCGGTGGTGCTGAAATAGGCACATACGGACTTGTGGATCTTGGGTGTTTCGTCGGTATTGGATACTCATGGCGACCGCGGCAGTCTTCGAGCAGATGGATTCTGACGTCGCCTTCAAGGAAGGTGGGGAGGAGAAAGGAGGTGCGAAAACCGAAACCAAAGGGGAGGACACGACCATCATGGGTAGGCAGTTTAATTTTATGGGAACGTCCACCCCGACGGATGAGCAGAATGCGCGGGCTCAACAACAACAGACCGGCCAGGTAGGAGCGAGTTTGAAGAAGTTCAGTTTACGACCGGAGAAGTATGACGGTAAACCGGATTTCGAGGGATGGATCAACCAGTTTGAGGAGTACGCAACATTGGGACGCTGGACGGCCGAGGAAAAAGCGGCGATGCTTTTTCTCTCGCTGACGGGAACGGCACGAATGTACTTTGTCGGGCTCCCGGACAGGGAACGACTCCGTTACTCAGCGAGGGTGGATGCGTTGCGCCGGAGGTTCGGTCAGGAGAAGGACACGTGCAATGCTCTGCAAGAGTTGGCGGGATTGAAACGTGTAAAGAACCAGACAGCGAAGGAGTTGGCTGATAATGCCCGGCGACTGGCATTGAGAGCCTACTTCTCCAACGACTACGCTAGCCAGGAAAAAGCAGCATTACATGCGTTCCAGGCTGCAGTTGGGGAAGACCTTCAGCTGAAGTGTGCAGAGAAAGGATGCAAGACACTAGAGGAGGCGGTAGAGGTGGTAGAAATACAGGAACGATACTCACGCCGCCTCCTGCGGGCAGTGAAGCCCGAGGAGGACGCCAATACACAGATCATGGCCTTAAACGGTAAGTTGGAGGAGATGATGAAAGAATTGGCAGAAGAACGGGAAGCTAGAAGACAAGCAACGGCCCGGAGGGAGGCGTTTAAGAAGCGAAAAGAAGATTTAGAGTGTCATCAATGTCACCAGAAGGGCCATTTCGCGAGAGAGTGTTCTCAGCGTCAGGGAAACGGACAGTCGCCGTCGCAGTAAGCGCGGGGCCCCCTTCGGGCGCGGCGAGAGAAGTAGTAGGCATGGGAGAATGTGGACTTTATGTGGCCGGGACGGTGGGAGAGAGTGTCGTCCGTTTTTTGGTTGATACCGGATCTATGATTAGTCTGCTGTCGGAACGCCTCTGGAGAAAGTGGGGACGAAAATGGGAAGAACTGGATGGATATGAAGGACGTCTCTGCTCGGTGGATGGTAGTCCGTTGCGGTGCTACGGATGCACGAACTTGCCAGTAAAATTGGGAACACGCGTGTTGAAGTGGACATTCATGGTGGCAGACATCGGTAGAGATGAAGGGATCCTGGGAAACGACTTCGCGGTGAAATACCGGCTAACAGTTAAGCCCCACGCGAGTGCTATCTTCCTGCCCGCCGAGGGGGAGGGAGAGGGGGAACGAATCCCGGGAGCAGAACAAAGAACGGATGGGATTCGGGCAGTTACCGTCGGAGGACAGGTCGTGCGAATCGAGGAAACGACGGAAATACCCCCACTCCAAGTGACCCGAGTAACAGTAGTAACGAGAGTAGACATAGGACAGAGTGGACAGCTGGCTGTCATCACCGGCGCTGGATTACCTATGGGACTGGAGGTGATCCCAGGAACGGTGACATTGGGAGAAGAAAATGAAGTTTGGGTGGCCAACCGAGGGACCGAGAGCGCGAAATTGGAAACCGGCGGGGTACTCGGAGAAGCCACCTTCGTACAAGAGGTACGAGGAATAGGAAGTGAAGCAAAAGAACCCCCTGGAGCGCTCGTTGAAATGATAGAGGAGGCTAAGAAAGACCTGACCACGGAGGAAGGCGGAGAGCTGGAGAAAGCCATCATGGCCCGGGAACAAATGTTTGCGACCTCGAAACATGAGTTAGGACGGACAGATTTAGTACAACATCGAATTAAAACGGGGGATCAGATGCCGATCAAGCAGAGGGTCAGACGGTATCCGGCCACCAGGAGTGAGGAAGAACGAGCACTGGTGGAGGATATGTTAAATCTAGGGATTATCCAGGAGAGCGGGAGTGCGTGGAGTAGCCCGACCGTTCTAGTCAAAAAGAAGGACAGAGGAACGAGGTTCTGTATCGACTACCGAAAACTGAACCAGGCTACGAAAGTGGACGCCTATCCGCTTCCACGGATAGAGGACAGCCTCAACACCTTGGGAGGAAGCCTATTCTTTTGCAGTCTGGATCTCGCAAGCGGATATTGGCAGGTGGAGATGGCACCGGAGGACCAAGAAAAGACGGCCTTCGTGACTCAAGGAGGATTGTATGAGTTCAAAGTGATGCCATTCGGGCTAGTGAACGCCCCAGCCACCTTCGAGAGACTGATGGAAAGAATCCTCAGAGGAATCGTGTGGGAGGAGTGTCTGGTATACTTGGATGACATACTGGTCTTTGGACCAACGTTTAAAGTGACTCTGGAAAGATTGGTACGGGTTCTGGACCGATTGAACGCTGCAGGACTGAAGTTAAAGGCGCGAAAATGCAAGCTGTTCCAGAAGAAGATTCCGTTCTTGGGGCACGTTGTCTCATTCAACGGGATCGAACCCGACCCCGAAAAGTGTCGGCAAGTAACCGAGTGGCCGGTCCCTCGGGATCTCCACGAGGTACGAGCCTTCGTGGGATTATGTTCATATTATAGAAGGCATATAAACGGCTTCACGGAATTGGCTGCCCCCTTGTATGAATTGGCAACGAAGGAGGAACCGTTCGTGTGGAGCGCGAGACGACAAGAGGCATTTGATGCAATGAAGAAGGCGCTAACGGAGGCCCCGGTGTTGGGATTCCCGGAGGAAGATGGACAATGGTGGCTTGACACGGACGCCAGTGACGTGGGGACAGGAGCCGTGCTATCACAGGAGCAGAGAGGGGAGGAACGGGTGATAGCTTACACGAGCAAAACCCTGGAGTCAAACGAACGAAAGTATTGCACCACGCGGAAAGAACTGTTGGCGGTGGTGCGAGCTTTGAAGCATTTTCGGTGCTACATCTATGGTCAACGCGTGATAGTCCGGACGGATAATAGCGCGGTCAGTTGGCTGCAGAGAAGTAAGGAACTGATGGGGCAGGCTGCTCGGTGGATTGAGATTATCGACTCGCATGATGTGTCGTTCCAACACCGACCGGGCAGGAAGCATGGGAACGCTGACGCGTTGTCCCGGTATCCGTGCAAACAATGTGGAGAGGAGCACGAGGGTACGAGCCCGGATGGTCCCCGCAGGAGATGAGAGCAGCGCAGAGGAGGGATCGAGATATAGGGCCGATTGTCGCACGGATGGAAGAGAATGCGGACCGGCCAGGCCGGGAGGCCATATCTCCGGAATCCCGGGAAACAAAGATCCTATGGAGGCAATGGGAACGATTAAGCCTCAGGGATGGCGTGCTGCATCGGAAGTACTGGGAACTGGAAGGACATGGTTGGAGGAACCAGTTGGTCGTTCCCCGAGGGGAACGGGCCGAGTTGGTAAGGGAATACCATGGAGGCGCGGCAGGAGCGCATTTGGGAGTCGCCAGAACGACGGCCCTGTTGGAGCAAGGGTTTTACTGGCCGGGACTCCGGGAAGACGTGCGGAAGGAATGTCGAGAATGTGATTGCGCGTTGCTGAAAAAAGGACGAGGAAGACGGGAGCCGCTACATCAGTACATAGTGGGGGAGCCGATGGAACGGCTGGCCATGGATGTTTCGGGCCCGTACCCAGTCACCAAACGAGGAAATAAGTATTGCCTGATGGTGGGATGCTATTTCACCAAATGGTTGGAGTGTTTCCCGATCCCGGATCAAAAGGCAACGACAGTGGCGGACAAACTGGTTGAAGAAGTAGTAGCACGGTACGGCGCGTTTCGGGAACTACACTCGGATCAAGGCACGAATTTCGAATCCGAGGTGGTGGCTCAGGTCTGTGCACTATTTGGAATACACAAAACAAGAACGACGCCGTACCACCCCAGGAGTGACGGGTACATAGAACGAAGTTTCCGTACCTTGGGGTGTTGTTTGAAAGCCAGCTGCCGAGCAACAGGCCGGGAATGGGACGAGATGGTCCCGCTCGTGATGATGAGTTATAGAGCAACGCCGCAAGCCAGCACGGGAGTGACACCGAATATGATGATGCTGGGCCGACAGACCATGATGCCGCGACAGGCGATTTATGGGAGACCTCTAGGACCAGAGGAGGAACCCCGACGGGTAGGCGACTATGTGGAAAGCCTGGAGGAAGGGCTAGTCGCGGCCTATCGGGAGGCCCGGACGGGGCTGAAACGAGCCGCCATCCATCAGAAACACGAGTACGATGGGAAGGTGACTCGGCGGGAATACCACGCCGGAGAACTGGTCTGGGTGCACGATACGGTAGTGGATAGGGACAAAGGAACGAAGTTGCGATTTCCATGGATGGGCCCTGCACTGATCGTCAAGGTGCTTGACCGAGGACGGGTGGTAGTACGGAAGAAACGAGGGAAACCGGGGGGGGTAGTCCATGTGGACCGCCTGGAACCCTACCGAGGACACGCTGCGCCAGCCTGGATGGTAGCTGACCAGCAAGGATACGAGGCTGCACAGTAAATGCTTGGGGTGGGGCGCGCTAGGGCACGTAAGGAAACGGGGCACCCCTTTTTGTGATGAAGTCGTTTTCGTGTCTCGATTCCGCAGGTGGAAGAGGACCAAGGGAACGACCAAATCGGCGCTACACAAAAAGGCTTTGGCCAAAAAGGACTGATCAACCTGGGGCCATTGAGTCGGGGCGGTGCGTTGACCACTACAGTAGGAGTGCAGGTCGTTAGGCTGTAGAGATTTGCTACCTAGCTGAAGATTGGTTCTCTTGCGGATGTAATATAGGTGGGAAATGCGGGGTTGGAACGAAAAACGGCGTTCGGGAGCCACGACGGCCCGAATGTCTAAAGTAGTCCCACGGAGCCGCTTTCCGGTCAGTTCGGAGGAACCACAGCGTGGAAAAGATGGTTGGATTACAACAGAAGACAGACCCGGTGGCAAGCTGGTGAAGACTTTTGGAGTAATGCCGACTTGGTAATACCGCTTTACAGCGTCCAGGAGACCGGAGGAGAGTAGATGCGGCACTCTCGGGAACGCCGGAGGAACGAACGGACGGTTGTAAAAGGCGAGGCCTGAAACGAGGACGGGCTTTAAAGTAGGCCGTAAAAGGAGTAAAAGAGGACAAAGAGAACGGGGCGGCGGCGAGGAGATGATAACGTCGAGCCCCTGTGTTCTCCGGGAAGTGTGCGGAAGCACTGTGAGGGCCAAGATGAAAAAGGCAAGAGAAGGCGACGGAGGATGAAAAGACCGAGGACGTCCGGTGGGGCAATAAAAGGCCTAGGAAAAAACGCGTGGACGGGCGAAGGGCCGCGAGGTAAAAAGCAGGCGAGGCGGTGACCAGCGGCGGGCCCCGGGGACCGGAAAATAGTAGGGGGCGCCACCATAGAAGTGGATGGTGAGTCTGACGCTAGGGGTCGCTAGTGCAGGCCACGCCCACTTCCGCCTGCGGCGGCTATAAAAGGCAGAGCGCTCGCCGGAGCAGGTCATTCTGGTCAGCCGATCAGGATTCATCAAATCGCAGACGAGCAGACTGAGCTAAGGAGAAGAAAACAAGAGAAAAAGCAGAGAAGCGAGACGAGCAGCATCACCACGAGACAAAAACGGAAAAGGCTGACGGGACGAGCTTCAGGATTGGAACGAGCCCCGAAAGCCCGGAAAACGGACACGATGAGCGGACAGTGCTGGGAAGGACATTGCCACGGAAAGGAGTTTAAGCACTTGGTCAAGCATATTAAAGGCCAGCACGATGGATTACGGAAGCAGTACTACATGTGCCCGGTGTGTTCGAATCGAGCCTATTCGACACACCAGGACTGGAAGAAGCACATGACGGACTCACACGAAGGGAACCTGCAGAGGGGGATGCCGAAGCAAGACCCCCTTCTGAGGCTGGAGTATGCTGCGGCGTTCGCCTTGGACCCGAAAGGACGACCGCCGTACACCAGTTTCGCTGCTGGGGATGAAACGGCGGCCCGGGTAGCCAACATGGAACGGGACTACGCGGTGCGCCATCCGGAGGGGTTTCAACCCCCTGAGAGGGCGGTGGATAAGGAGGCACCGGAGAGGCCGCGACGGCATATCCGCGTACCTTACTACCCGAGGGCGTCGAGAGAGTCCGAGGACAGCGACGCCGAGCAGCCGGAGCAGGTAGCAACCGAAGAAGGATCAGAGGCCGACGAGGCCGGCGAGGGAGCCCAAGCAGCCAAAGCAGCAGGGAAGGGACCCCTGGCCGAGGTAGCGGAACGATCGACACCCACGCGTCGTTCCCCTCGAAGGGCCGCGAAAGGAGTGCGGAAGGAAGCCACCGAGTCGCCGCGAAGCGCGAGCCGAGCCGTGGTCAACCCGAAACCACTTCTGACACCAGACCAAATATCAGGGTTGGTACAGAGCCGAATTAAGAAGTTAAACGCCCAGGGAGAACCACGGGAAGCGAGAGGACGAGGACTCCCGGGCAGAGGAAAAGGACGGACATCCACACCCACCCCGAAGCCGGGTTGCTCAGGAATACCACCGGGGGCTGAGGTGGTGGAATTGGTGAGCTCGTCCGACGACCAACGTCTGAAAGTAAAAGAGGAAGAGGAGCCGCTCGCTTTCAAGAGGCCCCCGACGCAGGGATGCCCGGCGGAGGAGCCGTCGCGAAAGAAGAAGTGGAAAAAGGTCAAGAAAGTCCCGAGAGAATTGGAGGAGGGAACGAGTTCGGACCAGTCGGAGTCGGGCAGGAGTATGTCGGTCCGAAGCGATCGGTCCTTGATTATTGCCGAGTCTAGTAGCACGGGAGAGCTGGGACCATCACAGCCTGAGACCTCGACAGGAGTCAAACGGACCACGGGACTAGAACCACCTTGTAGCGACGCACAATTTACTATGATGACAGTTCATAAGAAATCGGTGATATACGAATCACGACACCCGAGGTACCCCGGATATTTAAAAGGAACAATGAACCGGGAGGGATCGTTCAGGGGTTACCACGAGGCAAGATCCGACCGGGAGCTGGAGGACAGCATTCGGGAAGCACAGGGAGGCCGGCTGGTGGAAAGAGAAGCATTGTACCTAGGGAGGTTTATACGCGAGATGGCAGAAAGGCAGGGACTCAAACCGTCGGGGCGAGTAGAGAAAGTAAAGTATGTTCGGCATGCGGCCAGACCGGAGGACACGGCGTCGATGGCCTCGACACAGCCGCTGTTCTCTACCCCTACCCCGACGAGAGCGGATTCACCCCTGGAGAAGATGGTATGTAAACAGCCGATAGTGCCGCCCCCGGGACTGAAACGAATGAGAGACATTACGGTAGCACCAGACACGCCAGAGACACGGGCGGCGGTTGACAACCTGACTCGAGCCAGTTTGGGGAGCTCGTTTTTCGGGTCGCAAGGATCGGAGGAGACCCCGGGACCGCCGTCGCCCGAACGTATGGGATCGCCGCCAGGACCGGATACCCCACTCAAGGACGAGGATAAACACGGGCGAGCGCTACAACCACGGGTTGTGATACACAGACTACAAATACCGGCTGCCCAGTCCATGGACGCGGAGGTGGAAGACTCAGAGGACATGGAGTTGGGGCAGGCCGAGACCAGAGGATATGAGCCGGAGAAGCAAGAATTGGACGAGTCGGGAGCGGATTCAGTGTTCGGGTCCATAGGAACGGAGATACCGACGGCAGGACCATCTAAAGAAACACCGAGACTCAAGTTATTACGGACACAGGCCATTCACCAGGTCTTACAGGGACACTTTCCGGTGACGGCGCGAGCAGTACGAGACTGGGACGCGGAAGAGGCCATTCGGGTGCAACTGGTGTGGCCCCCGAGGGAGGTGCGAGGAATGACGGCTAAGACAAGAGCAATGGCTTCGGCGTCTATGGCGTTCCTGATGGCACTAGAAACGGGCCGCAAGCCAGAGACATTTGAAGAAGCGATGGCGCAGTTCCCGACGGCGGCACTGGGGCCGTTGACCAGGGAGTTCCCGGGAGTCGACCGACTAGTTAACGAACACAACCGGACCGTCCAATTGGCTCAGACCCTAGTGATGTACAAAAACGAAGATCAACTGGATGACTTGTTGAAGGCGACAAGAGAGGCGGAAAAACAGAGCGGAATGGTGGATCAGCTTCTTGAGCTCCCCGCTAGGGAGGAGAGGCTGTTGCTACCGATCCGACGCCAAGAAGAAGGGTGAAGTAGATGCTGCTCGAGGTCTTGCACGGAAGAAAAACAGCGCGACGGAACCAGAGGCGGAATATGGCGCGTCGCGAGTCGGGTGGGGAGGGATTACGGGGCGTTGGCTCCTCACCCATAGTGTCAAACCCCCAGGGAGAGAACCGGGCCGAGGCGGAGGTACCTGAGCCGCACAGGAGGCCGAAGCCTGGATAAAAGACTCTCCTGGAGACCGCTGGACGGGCCCGAAACTTTACTTAAACTCATCGGGAACGGACTGGCGGGCTCGAACATTCTTATCTTAATTTATTCCTACTAGTTTCTTTATGGGAATCTTCTTGCGGAAGTGAACGAAACCACATGTGTTAGGAGGTGTTGAGCGTAATCAGCGAGCTGGAGGGTCCATGACTGGAACGAACTTACCAAGCCTGCGGGGCGAATACGGAACGGGAGGAGGCGCTAGGAGGAAAAACAAGTTTGTAGCTGTTCCTCTTCTTCCCTGGAGCCCGCTGCGTTGGTTGGGACCGAGCAGGTGGAACGGGATCGTCCGGTCGCGGAAATCAAATGGATAGCGGGCCGGGCGGCCCAGGAGCGAGAGTGAAAGTTGGGAGGCGGAATCGAAGAAAGGAAATCAGAATGGACAGATAGTGTTGTCATTGTAGTCTTTGAGTCGACGGTCGTGCCGGGGTAAATAAGGTACCGGTGGGCCGGCGACTCGCCGCTGGAGGAAAGGCTGGCGCGGGCCAAGACTGAAAACCCTTCTCCCGTGCCGCCTTGAGCGATCTGGGGGCGAGGAGGAGACGACCTCTGTCCTCTAGCGGCACTTCTACTCCCTGCAACTTCGTCTTCTTGATCTTGGATGGATCGATCAGAATGTGGATGAGCCCGGATTCATGTACCATCATCTTCTGAGTTTCCTTGTCTTCAGCCTCTTACCGCATACGAAGAGCGGCAAAATGGAACTTCTCGACCTGAATGCTGGTTTTATCGTGCCAGAGTTGATGCAGCGAGTCGTGAAAGGATT
Organism: Lepidonotus clava; assembly: GCA_936440205.1. Taxonomy (NCBI): domain Eukaryota; kingdom Metazoa; phylum Annelida; class Polychaeta; order Phyllodocida; family Polynoidae; genus Lepidonotus; species Lepidonotus clava. The sequence continues at coordinate 47,317,152 of OW387135.1, read as the reverse complement.
GCGGCGAGTCGTAGATGTCTCCCGGAGGACCAAGGCACGAGCAGGGACGATAACTTAGGGGCCCTGGCTCGTGACCGACCGAAGCAATACATGAACAAGAAACGAAAATTAATAGACTTACTAAAAACTTATATTAATATCTTACCTGCGGTAACGACAGTGACTGCTTCCATGTCGTACTTCCTGGTATCTTCTTCTCGAGGAACGAAACAAAATAGTCTTTGAAACATATAGGGAAGTAGTCTTTGAAATATACAGGGAGGTGGTGCTTGGAACGTCGGCCGCGGATGCCTCGATAGACGCCTCAAGAGGTCTGCAAAGAGCGACGAGGAGCGATCCTTCTTGGAGTTCGACATCGGATGAGTTCTCTATATATGCTATTTTTTTTAGATGGGCCCGTTCCGGATCTCAGAGGTTGACGTTGGGTGCAGATCCCAGTTGATGTCGTCCATCTTCACTTTCTACGGCTTCTTCCTCTCCTTCTCACTAATATCTTCAACTTACCAACTTCGAACCGCCGTACCTAGGAGCAGCCCGGAACGGCTCGGAGCTGTTGTCTCGGCGTTCGTCATAGGCATAGTGGCTTCATGCAAGGTGACATGGCACCGTGGACGACTGTGGCCTTACTCCAGAATCAAACCAGACCGGATCTTAAACTTACTTCTATTAACGAACTATTTGTTGGTATTACAGTCTCACGAAAATCGTCTAAAAGCATGGTCCTCCGGGAGGACGAAGAGAAAAACTTAGTAAACAGAGCGAGGCCCGAGAGCCTGGGAGACGAACGAGGGCCCGAGTGCCCGAAGCAGGAATCCTCTTCTTAGGAAAATCATCTCATCAGTGGAACGAAGGAGCCTCCCTCTCGCCCCAAAGAGGATTGTCTTCCTGCCGTTGCTTACGGAGGGGGGGAGGGATGAGAGGCGCCGGCTCCTGTCATCAAAAGAAACTTCACCAAAATTATCTTCTTAATCGGGTCTCCGTTCCGGTTGTTGTCATGCCACTTGGGCCCGGAACGGTGACGGAAATACTTTACTATGGTGGACTCTCTCCGACATCTCTTTCTGAAATCCTGAAATCTTCGAGTGTGTCGACGTGGTCGAGGACTGAACGTCTTGGTGCTGGGTTAACCACGAGGACATGTGTCGTAAAAGTCAAACTTCAGTTCCTGTACGGAAAACGGACACCTCATCGATAATTAATGATTCTAATCTTCTCAGTCTTACCTTCACCCGGACTCCATCTCAAAGTTTCACTGTGACAAATAGCACGAAACCCGCGACGTCGTCTGCTGAAGCTTCCACTCTAAGCTTTGATGCATGAAGTTAAGTTCCTTTCCACATACAACGCCATCTTCTTCTTTGGGTACCTTGGCCTCTGGCTCGAACATGTTGTCCTTGCCAAACGTGAAAAAGTCACTGGAGGGCTCTGAATGCCGAGGCGACCGAGGGTGCGAAGTCCAAAAAGAACATTCTATCTACAAAAACTTCAGTCTTTCTTCTTCAACTCATCCTTAAAATCATCATCATCACCTAAGAGAACGCAGAGAAGAGTAATAGTTACGGAAGAACGAGGGGTCACGACCGACCGGGTGGGAGAATCACGACCGATTCTCTACCCAAAAACAACGGAGAACGTCTGGACGACGGAAGAACGGACCGAGGATCGAGAGGACTAAGGGTCACGACCGGCCCTGGCCTCTGGGTGGGAGAGTCGCGACCGATTCTCCACCCGAACTAGGGGAGAACGTCTGGACGACGAAAAACGAAGGGAACGGGGGCACTGCGGGTCACGACCGACCCATGGCCCCGGGCAGGAGGACCACGACCGGTCCCTCTGTCCTAATGAGGGTAAAAGGCGAGGAAAAACGCGCCGAGGGGCTAAGTAAATAGAGCCCAGAGGAGAGGAGCGGGGGCGACGGGGTCACGACCGATCCCCAGTCCCGGGTGGGAGAGCCACGACCGGCTCGCTCATCCTAAAGACGAGAAAAAGAGGAGGAAAAACGGGTCCTAATAGATCCAGGATAAGAACTCTGACGAAGATAAAAAGAGACTAGGATATATAAAACGAATTATATGAACTTTCACTAAGAAGAGAGAAAAACGAAGAACGAAAAACGAAGAAAGAAGAGAAATAATAATTAGCCGGATAGGCCCCGGGGGCCCTCCGAAGTAGACCGGGGAGGACAGAGGGTGACACCTCCTCCTCTGCCGATAAGGAGCGTAGGATTGAAATGTTTCTGGTTCTAGAGTATGTTCTGTTGTCGTTGCTGTATGAACTGTTTTGAAATTGTAAAACGTGTTTTCCCACCTTTCAAGAAGGTGCGGGAGGGTGTGATGAACGGCTATTCATCCAAAATACATAGAGGTCAAAATAATAGAAATAAGGTAATAGTAGAAATATATGTAAGAGAACGAAATATATGTAAGAGAACGAAATAGATGTAAAGGAACGAATATGTAATAATGAACGAAAGTATAGAAAGCCTGAAAAAGAGGCACGAATATGTAAAAGAACGAATATGTAAAGAACGAATATGTAAAGAACGAATATGTAAGGAACGAAAATGTGAAGGAACGAAACCCGGAAATATGTAAACCGGAAGTGAAATGTAAACCGGAAACGGAAAATATAAACCGGAAGTGACGTCAGTTGTAGGTCACGTGACCGAAAGCAGCCAATCAGGGCTGACCTCTCTAGTATATAAAGGGGCGGTGAGGCCCGAATAAACAGAGTTCTTTAACAGTTCTCCTGGTGTCCAGACGTGTCCTCTTTCCTGAAACAACCGCTAAAGATGAGCCGATCAGAGTAATTAAGCCGAAGTTAGGACAAAACAGTAGAAGCTCGAGATAGGTAGTAGAAACACAGGGTAAGGGGCCCGACGGCCCGAAGAACGAGGAACGAGGGAACGGAGTAAGGCACGAAGGCCCGAAGTAGTCCCGGAAACCGAGGCGTAGTATGGCACGAAGACATGGAGAACGGAACGAAGGAGCGAAGTCCGCGGGGACGAGGGCGCGGCATGCTCGGCCCCACGCTACCAAACAATAGGCGACCGTCGGCCCGTCGCCCCCGCGGACCGGAACTCAGGGGTGGACCGCCCGGTCGGGGTGAATGCTGGTCTGGGAGATAGAGCGAGACGAACCCCGGCCGACCCGTACCCCTACCATAATTTCCCTCCCCCGCAGTCCTCCGTTGACATCGAGTGCCGATTCCCGATCGATTCGCTCAGCCCCCCTCGTGCGCGAGGCACGACTCTAGAAACACATCTCGGTTCTTGGCCCGGATTCCCCGTCCGCCCCGAGACCCGAACAACCCCCACGTTCCTCTGTTGTAAGAATCGGCAACCCCGACTTACCAGAGAACGTCACACTACCCATTCCCTAAGGAGGGGAGGCACTACAGACTTGTATAATAAGGGTGCTTCTATAACTTATATTAAAGAGAGGGGCCAGTGGTCATCAGATTGTATTTACAAATATATCAGGCCTTCTATCTCTGATAAAATTAATTATGATAAATTTTTATCACTACGTTAGGTAATTGATTTGGAGGAATTGGATTAAAATAAATGTAATTTATTATATGTCCAAATCAATTTACCTTGTTTGTTGTCCTGTATTTATTCTAAGTTGTTCTAGCCGCGACGTAAATGATATTAAATTGTGTAGCGATACCTAAGCAATTTATTTATTTCGGAGTGAGCGTGACGTCATCGCCCTCCGTTTCCATCGCTACGGAGATTGTTGTACCTCGACTATATAAATCGCCCGAGCTTGACCGTTGGTCATTCTCGTTCTAACCACCAGAGATTCATCATCGCAGCAGAATTTTAAACTTTAGAATTATTGTTACAGGGAGGATTAAAATAAATGTAATTTATTATATGTCCAAATCAATTTACCTTGTTTGTTGTCCTGTATTTATTCTAAGTTGTTCTAGCCGCGACGTAAATATATCATTACTTGAATGGATTGCCATAATTTCTTGTAATCATGAAGAGAGGCATTTGGATTACAATCATTTCTCCTGAAGTAGGGCACTCACAAGTGAAGGCAAACTTTGTATTCTTATAGCAATTGATAATAATACCTTTAACAAAATAGCATTTGATATGCGACATTGTTAAAAATAATTGAGAACTGTAAGTAAGACTTATATTCAAGGAATTGAGTTTATAGATTCAGAGAGTGATTTATTTATGACATGTAAATTTAAACAACAGTTCACTTGAACACAGACAGAGATCATTGGCTTTGGTTGTCAGAGCATATGACATGGATTTTTGAGTATGTCAAGCCTTTTTTGTAAAAATAAAAAAAAAATCTTTTAAACAATTTAATGCAAAGACCTTTTTTATTTAACTTTCCGTCCAGACTATATGTCTCAATAATGTTTTAATTTGCCAGGGTCACACTTCTATTTCTATAATTTTACAGCACAATAATATCATAGTCCCTATTACAGTCTGAAGTCCAGCATAGAATTTATCTATTCAGAACTCTTTTCACTTTATACAGGGATCTTCACTGAAAAATATTTTGAGTATCAAAAGTCTTCTCTGGCAATATTCCAAGGGCCAGTTTCTTGAAATTAGTGAGGATTTTGTACATTAACTGGTATATTAAAATTACATAAATGTGGTAATGGCCCCTCTTGATTTAGCCTAGGAATATCACTGTTATAGCATAGACTTATCTTTGATAAAGGAATGTCACACAACTGGCTGAGATATTTGTTTTTACAAAATAGGCTTGTCATAATTACAAAACTCACCATGATGAGATATGATCCTGATGACCATCAACTCCAGTGAACTGTTATCTAATAACACTGTTATTCTTCATTATCAACAGTCACTCTAGTAACTTTACTCTACTAAAATAACTCGAAAATTCATCAGTTTTTCAATTTTGGCCTGTATTAATGTGACCTTGACCTTGACTAGGATCACCTTTATATAAACTAATTTTTGCACCAGATAATCCTATTATCCTATCATCAATTTCAACATGATAAGATAGATAGTTTTGAAGGTACAGTTTTTAGGAGCATGTTTTCATCATTGAGCAGCCATTTTCAATAAAAACCCTTAAGAGCTGAATCTGGCTACATGGGTTTATAAAAAGCTCAGAATGTAGGGAGTGATTTGATATACATCTTTGCCTGTTGTTGCTGTTGTTGTTGTTTAAATCTCATACATTTGGGCATAAGTTAACTTTAAAAATCATCTGCTTTTGCAACTTTGGGTTGCATTCATGTGACCTTGACCTTGACTGAGGTCACCTTAATAGAAATCATTTTTTCCACCGTAATATAATTTTCTTACCTTTTTACCTTTTTACCTATTTCAACATGATAGCATAGACAGTTGTTAAGTTACTGTTATCAGTATGATATTTGCAGCCTAGATTTTAGGAACATGTTTTCAGTTTTGAGTGTCTATTTTGAAAAAAACCAAAAGACTTGAATCTGGCTACATGGGTTTTTTCAAAAGCTCATAATCAAGACAAGAGTGACAAGCACTTTGGACAATTTTAATACGATAAAAGAATAGCAAATACAAATCAAATTTATACAATAATATTAAAAGACATTGCAGGTCGATGATAAAAAGTATAAATTACAGATAAATTATGAATGGTTATAAAAGCTGGACACAGCTGGTGATGTTGTTTATAGGGCGTGGTGGGTGGGTAGTCGATCAGCGGTGCCAACGTCCAGACTGGTGAGAGTGGAGAGGGGGAGTCCTTATATAGGCTGCTGGGGTTGCCCTTTGTGAAGCAGGGTCCAGGGGTTCCAAGAAGGATCCAGGGGCATAGTTCATGGTTTGCCTGCAGAGGGGGGGCCCTGCAGGGTTTGGGCTGCAGTGGTGCCCTCAAGTGTGAAGAAAGTGGTAGTCTGTAAAAGAACTCAAGAGTGCTGTCACTGGTTTGATTAAAAGCAATTTTACAATTACAGCACAATCAAGACAAGAGTGACAAGCACTTTGGACAATTTTAATACGATAAAAGAATAGCAAATACAAATCAAATTTATACAATAATATTAAAAGACATTGCAGGTCGATGATAAAAAGTATAAATTACAGATAAATTATGAATGGCCAAACATGTGTGAAATAACTGAGGGTACGTTTGTATACAATTTTTGGGGGACATATGAATTAATGGCAGAGGACGTCCACATGCCGTGGAGCATCAAATCAGTTTGTGAGACACCTCTCCTGGCACACTCCTGTGCACCTGATCTACGGAGGGAATGAACAGTGGCGGTATTGGCTGCTGGGTGTCTCAAGGCGGCAAGGGCCGCTCTTAGGTAAGAGGTAAGTCTCTGCGGAGTAAGAGGGGTAACAGGGTCTAGCATGAAAGCAGGCGCTGGTTGGGGTAATGGCAGCCTGGCAATATAAGAACGCCAGGCACGCACTGGGCAGTAAACCGAGGTAACCGGAAGGACCGGAATGGCCACCCGCTTCCTAGGATCTGAGATTGTTTTGGAGGAATTAATGACCAACCAGAGCATGTTACCGTCGTCCAGTATGTCCTCACGACGGAGGGTGTGGGCCTGTCCTGGGCCCGGGACTGGGAGGAGATTTGACTGGCGGAGAAAGCTAGCAAAACCCAACAGAATTGCCGTGCGCGCCACCAGAGCATGACCCCCTAGAGCCAGGAGGAGGTCTGCGATGCGTTTAATTGTCGCGAGGTCCAGTGATGGAGCTGGTGACGGGATGTGTGTTGATATACGAGCTAAGCCTCTGAAAAGATTGTTTATGACAGGGGAAGTGAAGACATGAGTGTCATAGCCATGCTGAGTAAGAAAAGTCTTAGCACCGGAGACATAGTTTTTAACTGTAGCTACGCTCTTGAATGAATTGGCCAAACATTGTATAAATAAAAGTATGTCTAGTAATGATGGTGTAAAAGGGGAAGAGCCCCTAGCTAGGATAAACGTGAGGTAAGCCTTTGCTTGACGGAAGCGGTTGACCGTGGTTCCCTCTGTGAAGGCTGCCTGATACGACCGGGTCATCTGGTTGAGAAGTGGGTCCCGTGGGTCTGCAATTTACAAGCCAGCGGTTAATATACATGACAGGGCAACAGGTTTAGCACGGCTCAGTTTAAGTTTTACCACCAGGGACCTAGCAAGAGCTCTAAGTTTAGGGTCAAATGCACTTCTGCTGAGAGCGTCAACAAGAGTTAGGTCAACACCAGGGATATGTGTTATGAGAATGTCGAGCTGATGTACGGCCGAAATGAGCCATACCTCCCTTGCACACGCTGATAAGATCGGGTCACGAGTCCGGCCTGTTGTGAGGGCATACATAGCGGCAATATTGTCAGTTTTAACCATGACCCTTGAGTTTTTGGTGCCTGGGGGAACAAGAGTCTTGATGGCGAGGACGACATTTAAGGCTTCAATCTGAGAAATGTGGTATTGCTCTTTAAAGGAGGCAGGGAGAGGGCGGGAGTAGTATGCCGCACCTGACGCCCCCCCCACCCCCGTAAGGCATGCGTCACATTCTATTTGAATAAGTGGAAGGGAGGGTTGTATAAGCAGCCTACCGTTTGTGAGGTTTGCAAAGGCGGCGAACCAAGCCACGTCCTTCCTGAATTCTTCAGTGATGGCGACATTTGGGGCTGTATCTGCCTCTCTTAACGTTGCAAGGATGCGAGCCATGAACTTGCGAGCTGGGCGAATACATAAACTCAGGTGGTTAAGCTTACCAGCTAAAGATTGTATTTGCTGCTTTGTGGCGTACTGACGGTTGACCCAAGTGGTCGCCTCTTGTATGACGTCATCTAGCTTTGCCTGTGGAATAGTAATAGACATGTTATTTGAGTCAAAGAGGAAACCTAGCCATTCCATGGTCGTAGCTGGGGGCACCGTCTTGTCCGGGGCCAACTTGAGGCCCAAGTTTTGAGTAAGGGCGTGAAAGTCTGCAAACCCCTCTTGAGCCACTGTTTGAGAGGCCGCCACCCCGCAAAAGTCGTCCACATATGCCAGTACTGCATGACCATTTTGCGACATAAGATGAGTAACTGCATTAGATACCCTCTGCTGAGCGGCTCCACTTGCTCTACAGCCGAAACTTGGGCAAATGTCTACATAATAAAGATCTTCATGTTTTATCGCTAAGAGAGGGTAGTCCAATGGATCTATCCGAAGTTGCCTGTAAGCTCTACTAAGGTCTGATTTCCACATATAAGAGCCCCGTCCATAGTGGAGGAGAGAGTCTGCCAGGTCCATAGGAGTTGGGAGACGATAATAGAGATCTTGGCCCTGTGAAAAGTTTTTAAGGATGCCGTCATTAACTGACTCACCTTTGGGGAATGAGAGATCTATAATGACCCTCTTCCCGGACCCATCTGGCTTGTCGCGCGTCATAAGTGGGGACGTCTGGGTCCATGGCTCAAAAGGTGGCGCAGTGAAGGGGCCCAGAAGAGCTTCCTTGCCGAGTTCCTTTGTTATAAAGGCATCAACTGCTTCAGAGTGGCGGGTTGCAGATGAGTGGTTGACCGCTGTAGGGGTGGGCAGGTTCTGTGCAGTGTACGTTACTGGCCATCCGTATCTGAGAAAGGCACAGATATCTTTATCATGGTAATCATTTAACAAGTGATCCCAAACGTCACAGTTTAAATCTGAAGGTACGCGCCTTCTGATCCCCAGATAGTTGGGAATACATGAGGTGCGCACATCATAAAACAGTTTCATATGGTATGGGGCCACAGCCAGAGCCTCATCAGTAGGCCGTGGCCACTTGTGATCTATGTACACGGCATATTGGTCCGGAGACAGAGGAAGAGGTGTGTTACTACCTGAGTGTTCCGGGGCCAGGATGGGTGTATCTTGCAGTGGTTCTTCAGAGTGACCTGTATCGTCTATGTAATCTGCCTGCTCTTCAGAGGTGCGTTGTGCGAGGTTGTCTGGAAATAAAGACTGAGAAAACGATGAGTGACTACTCACGTCATCAGTGTCACATTGATAGTTTAATTCCCAAACCCCGAGTCTGCCTTATCTTTCTTCTGATTGTCGAACTTTTTTGTTTTGCATTGCTTAGAGGGGTGGGGCTGAAACTGACACTTATTGGTGAGGCAGTAGCTACAGATGTGCAACTGCCTGTAACCATTCTGGACGTGATCTGAGGCATGTGTACACTTATCAGCCTGGAAGAACTTACAAGGGGGTCCTGCCTTTGCTTTGCGTACCTCCTCCGTCATTTCATATACATCAGCCTTAGCACCTGGGGCTGGAGGTGTTGAGTTAGCAAGAGTTTTGATGTGGGACATTTGCGTTTGAAGCCTATCAAAAGCGTAGGTGTCTGACCAATAGAGCTGTCCCTGTGAAATACGTGAGAAAACTTCCTCAGACCATGACCGCACCCCAGGCCAGTCGTAGGTCTTGGAGTCCTCAATAACTTTCTCGAAATGTGCATTCATGAACGGGACATCTTCATGGGTGGGGTCTTTATTCTTAATGATTTGCATAAATCCCCATAGGTATTCGGACAGAGAGAGCTCTCCCAAGTTTGTTTTTTGTTTTTTGTGGCCCCTGGTGATAAGGTGGTGAGGGAACTGAGCGTGCTTACCTGCGCCTGCCGTGAAGGGGGTGGCCACTGCTTGAAGCGCCTCAGCGACCCGTCGTGTTAAAGTTGTGTCGGCCTCCAGGTCTTGGAGCGTCGCCGGGTGGTCCCAAGGGTTGAGGGGTGCTTGGAAGGGCTGGAACTGTGTTGCCGTCCACCCTGGTGTGTGGCCTGCTGAAGTCGTCGTCATGTGGCGAGCACGGGCTGGCTGGACAGCCGGTCCAGTTGAGTAGGGTGTATGGCTAGTTGTCACGTGGCGTGAGCGAGCGGGGAGCTGTGTTGTGAAGTTCACGGCTGAGTGGCCGCTGCCCGCCACTGTAGCAGAGGGCGCCGGCCGAGTCTGCAAGTGTTGATAGGGGTTGTCCTCTGTGAACCCGGTGGTAGTCGTCACCGGGGTGTGGGCCGCTGCCTGGGCCATGGCTACCGTGGCTGGAGCTGGGGCCGAGACCGGAGCCGGGGCCTGGGCCAGGGCTGGGGCCGGGGCGGCTGGTTCTGCAGAATTCAAATGACTTGCCGCAATATTAGAGTCTGACTGTTTACTGGCTAGCTGAGTTAAAAGTGAATTTATCATGGCGAGTTGTGAGTCTACACCAGATATTTTGTCTGATAAATTGGATATAGCCTGGGCGTTGGCAGCCACTGTCGGTCTTTTAGGCTTAGGTGATACAGGCCTACCTTCAGTACTGTTGTCCCTGGGGACTCTCGTGCTAGCACGCTTCGGCGGCATGGTGACGTGCAGTGGTGCAGTGGTACAGAGGTGCGCGTGGCAGCAGGTCGTGCAGAGGTGTAGAGGTAGTCGATCAGCGGTGCCAACGTCCAGACTGGTGAGAGTGGAGAGGGGGAGTCCTTATATAGGCTGCTGGGGTTGCCCTTTGTGAAGCAGGGTCCAGGGGTTCCAAGAAGGATCCAGGGGCATAGTTCATGGTTTGCCTGCAGAGGGGGGGCCCTGCAGGGTTTGGGCTGCAGTGGTGCCCTCAAGTGTGAAGAAAGTGGTAGTCTGTAAAAGAACTCAAGAGTGCTGTCACTGGTTTGATTAAAAGCAATTTTACAATTACAGCACAATGTAGGGATTGTTTTAACACATGTGTGTGTTTGTGCTGTTAAAATCTCATACACTAGAGGATGGAGAAAAAAGGTTAACTTTGAAAATTGTCAGTTTTTTCAACTTTGGCCTGTATTTATGTGACCTTGACCTTGACTAGGGTCATCTGAATAGAAACCATTTTTTGCGCCACATGATCCTCTTACCCCACCATCAATTTCAACATGATAGGATAGATGGTTGTGAAGTTACAGTTATGGGTATGATATTTGAAGGCCTAGTATTTGGTACCATGTTTTCAGCTTCGAGTGGCCATTTTGAAAAAACCCAAAAGATTTGAATCCGGCTACAAGGGTTTTTCAAAAGCTTAGAATGTAGGGATTGTTTAAACATATGTATGTGCTTGTGCTCTTAAATTATCATACACTAGAGCATTTAGAAAAAAGTTAATTTTGAAAATTATCAGTTTTTCCAAATTTAACCTGTATTTATGTGACCTTGACCTTGACTAGGGTCATCTGAATAGAAACCATTTTTTGCATCACATAATCCTCTTACCCTACCATCAATTTCAACATGATAAGATAGATTGTTGTGAAGGTACAGCTATCGTTATGATATCTGGAGGCCTAGTTTTTAGGAACATGTCTTCATGTTTGGGCGGCCATTTTGTAAAACCCCAAAAGAGTTGAATCCGGCTACGAAGGTTTCTGAAAAGTTCAGAATGTTAGGAATTTTTTTATATATGTCTCTGCCTGTTACTTTTTCGGCAACCTGAATCTGAGATCTTTGGCCCACATCTGCTCTACTATATGGGTTCAGACATACAAGCATAGTCGGGTAACATCTGGAACCTGTTTTGCCCTCATTTACACTTGGAGTAAGATCCATGCCCTATTGCTACTGTATGACTTAGGGACTGATCCTGTAACTTCCAACGACAAGGGATGTCTTAAATTGACCGGCCCAAGTGTCCCTGGGGAGCTCCCGTCTCCGGGGAGCGGCTGTGTGTGCTCCTCCTGTGAGCGGCTCAGCACAGTGTAAACACGATAAGGGGCTAATCAAAACAGCTCAAAGCAAGTAACGATTTCCATTGACGTGAGCTATGCAAATTTACACGGCCATTGACGTAGTCAGAAATCGAATGGTGCAACATTAGCCTGTGGATTTATTTCACAACAATCACTCACTTGTTAGCTGCCTAAAACGACAAGGAGCAATTAGACCCGTTGAAATGTACTCCGTTTTTAGGGAGAGCTAGTTCAGACAAATAGTCGCCAGTCTATAAGTCCGTTCTACTTTTTTTTTAAATCAAAGCAACACTCTGAACTGTTGTAAACGTTTGCAAACGATTTATTCCAATGTTCTTTTTGTACATTTTTCGTTGGGGGTATAAAATGTTCAACTAAACCATAATGCTTGAATTAACATTTTTGTAAAATGTTAAACGCAGGTTATGAAAAGAATAAGTGTCGCTTCTTGACAGGAGTTCTCTCCCTACATTTCCCATCGATATGGGGGACCCACAGTCACAGTGGGGACACCAGGCGCGGGTAGAACCGATAACAGTGAGTGAATTACAACGAATACGTAATACTGGTTATAGTTAGCAGCATTATCAGTATTGGGTGAATCATAGCCATCTAATTACAAGTGTGAATGGGGCATGTGTTCCTGCTATTGATTAGTATAAAATGCAAGAATTCCTTGTTCTCACTGTTTCTGAAACTCTCGCCGCATCTGTCGTAGCAGCTGTTGGAAGTGTAGAGACGAGCAGGCCGGAGTGCGGCGTATGAAGTATGGGACTTCTTTTTCAACTTTCAGTGACTTTAGTATTGCCATATGCATCTTACTCAGAAAGCTAACGTTCCCCCTTTATCTGATTCTTTGTTTCCCAGCTTTATGGTGTACCTACCAGCAGGCTGACTCGAGGTGCACTAGGGACAATATGTCCATATTCCCTCGTAAGCCTCTAAAATATCATCAAATTATTCTCTTTTGGTTATGAGAATTCCTATTGCTTGTTAGTTATCGGTATGTACACATATCTTTCTAGAGTTTATTAATGTGACCCGTTTTGACGAAGTGAGTCGGATGTCGCACGGGGAAGATTTTTAGTTAGGTATACCATCAGAAAATACTAATTCTTAGCTTTAAAACGAGGTATAGCATGTCTAGGTCCGATATCTAGGGCCTGAGATAAGTTGCGACGAGAATAAAAAGAACCGCGCCTATGCGAGTATAAGAAACAGAGGTAAATGAGTTGAAAGTTTTTCTTACCGCGCGCTACCGCGGTCCTCCGATAAAGCCCTAGCAACGTACACTTGTAATCAATCCTTGGTCCTGAAACTTTACATAGTCATTCTACACTATTCTAGCTAACAAATACCAGTAATTCATGCGTTTATATACAAAACTTTTATTCATGCCGGCGCTGCAAAAAGTGACAAAAATCCGGATCTGAAACAACAACTTAACCTAGAACGGCAAGCATAAAGGATCACAATACCTCATCTTGGCTTCTTAAAAACGACTCTGTGATGACCCTAAGTACCCTGGGTATCCATAATGTGTCTATAAAAGTTCTTGGAATGTTCATGATTGTCTTTGGTCGTTAAAATAGTGAAAAGCCACCGAGGTAAAAATCTTAAAATCAGAAAAAGTCTTAACAACTAAAAATAAGTTAACAATGTTCAAAACGGATTCTTAATAGTTCTCAGGTGGTCCTGGGCCTGCCACGACCACGTTTAGCACGTTTACTAGGACGGCCCCTGCCCCTAGGTGGGCCTTCCTCCTCTGAGTCAGATGAAGATTTTGATTCCCTCTCCAGCTGTCTGACCAACTCCTCCTCCTCCCCCTCCGATCCTGATGATGTGTCTGGAGTCTGTCCTCTGCCTCTGCCTCTGCCCCTGCCCCTGCCTCTGCCTCTGCCTCTACCTCTACCTCTGCCTCTGCCCCTGCCCCTGCCCCTGCCCCTGCCTGGCCCATCCCCCTCGCCAGCCTCTGGCTCTGATTCCGCATCTGGTTCCGGCGGAGGTACGGCACGGGGGCCTGGGCCGGGTGCTGGTTCTGGTACAGAGGGCTTAGGGCACATGATGTCCTTCGTGTCCTCAGTACAAAAATCCCGAATGTTCTTGAAGAGATACCACTGTCTTTTGGCCGGGAGGCCAGGGGATTCGGTGGGCTGAGGGCCTTCCTGGGGGACAGCTTCAGGGGCGACAGTCAGCATCTTGAAGGTCTCGGGGGCCGAGTCGGCATACTGCCGGAAGGTGACGTGGCCCTTGTTCTGGTCAGAGAATACAAAGTGATGATACTGCTTAATGCCCTTGAGTGGCTTGATGAAAGGGGTCAAAAAAGATTGCCAGTCATATGACTCGACAAACACCTTCCCATTCTCGTCCCCCACAAGTTGGGCAATGTTGACACGTTCTTGGGTACTCTTCACCACAGTCGCCTCCATCTCCGAGAGGCTCGAGACAGGCTCACGACGAAACCTTTGTTTAAGCAAACCAAAGCACCAGTCCGGGGCAAACTTGGTGTGCCCTGTGATCAAAAAGTTTAAGGAAATGGACTGGTGCCGGCCAGTCAGGACCCGCCAGAGAAGATACGCTAGCACAAACTTGTTCTTGTTCTGACCACTACAGTTGTCACAGTGCATGTCCACCGCCTTCTCCCCCAGGGAATACTTTTCAAAATAGTGGTGCAGGTATGAAATAACAGCATTTGACCCCTTACTACCGCAATGGCTTTCGTCGATCAAATAGTTCACCTGTTGGGGGATGGCCTCGGCACAGACACCGAAAATGCCGACCTTGCGGGGGACAAGGAAATACAATGGGCCAGGCTGCATAGGAAAGGAGGGAAGGTGGACCTGCTGGGCATAATCAAAACTGATGTGGACCTTCGTGTCAGAAGAACAAGGGGGGTGGGGGCCAAGGGGAGGGGACTCTGCTTCCTTGTAGGCAGCCTTGGCAGACTTGACCATGTCCTGATAAAAGCCCCTCTCCCGAGCCACCACCTCCAGGTGAACTTGTTGCTTTTTCAGCTTGGCCTGTTTCACAATGTCAGGTAGGTTACTAGAGGCAGAGATATCCCTGTTGTTGCGCTGGCATTCCCAGCAGAGGTCAGTCATAGGGCGGGAACACACTATGCGAGGGAGGAGTTGGAGCCACAGGTTTCTAAAGGTTGAGTCAGCCACACACCTGAAGTTAGCCTCCTCCATGGCGTTGCTGTAAAACCTGTAGATGTCGGCCTTTGTGGAAGAGGAGGGGAGGAGGAGGATGTCATCCCGTTTGTGGGAAGACACACGACCAGGCAGGACGAGGGCGTTGGTCTCGGCATAGGAGTTGATGAAGTCCACGACCCGCCTGATGTCCTCCAGTTGGAGGATCCTTGCAGTCGCCTGTCGCCCGCCAGACTTCTTTTGCCTGGTCACCACCCCGTAGCACTTGTACCACTTGATGATGGACGTCAGCTTGTTCTGGCTGATGCTGGAAAGGTCACAAGGTAAGAGTTACATTAGGCCAATAATTATTGGACACAGGCAACAAGTACAGGTAAGTATTGTAATATTAATATGGACGATTTGTGATGGTAAGTGCCATGATCAGATTCTGTTATGATTCATTACAGTTCATCTTGTAATTTACCTCAAGTAGTACAATAATAGTAGGGATATCTAGGTAGACCTTAGTTGAGCAAAGAAGTTGAATATCAAAGCTACTCACGCGTACATGAACTTGAAAGTGTCCCTGCAGACTGGCCGAGAACCGACGAGGTAGTGGCTTCTTTGGTGCTGCCTCTCCCCTCTCCCCTTAATCCCCTTCTTCCAGGTGGACAGCCTGCTGCTATTGTCTGTGCAGGTACTGGCGATGCCCAGTAGCAACATGTCCTTCTCACCTAGAAAACAAAGTAGATTAGGATAATAACAATCTGTACATGATATGCATGTGACTCAAGGAATGAGGTTTCTGGATTGACCCATGAACTAGGTTAACACACCCTAAATACTAACTTAAAAACGGTCTGGTTGAGTGTTAATAGTTGTCTGTTATACTTCAAGACGTTGTCATGGATTATGGGATAGTTTTGAGCAAGAACGACATAGCTACATGGTCGTGGCGACAGGTTTGCATAACATGTATCTCATGAAAAACTTACCTGAGGACAGCTGAAAGACCTCCTGCCGACGCGCGACCAGCTCCGACGTCGTGAACTGTTTACTGCACTCCTTGTCTTTGTAGTGCTTGCAGGAACATCTAAAGACAACAACATACATGATATTAGACTTAGTTCACCTTCCTGAGGGCCACAATGGCATGAGACATGATTGATAACCGTTACAGGCCGGCCGGATCAGCTGACGCCATTAAGTAGGTCACCGGACAACCCCGACGGATCATCCCTGTTTATGGCATGAAATCAACTTTGAAACTTGATAAAAACTAGTTAGGCAGTTAGAATACATACTAGGGCACAATCGTAGGCAGTTTCATCAACATTGAAAGGGATTTAGGCACTTTGCGTACTTGTTTCAGAGATAGGGCAACCGACCGCATGTCGGCCATTATAAAGTTTTTCAAAACTCACATGAAGCGTTCGCAGTCGTCCCACTCCGCCTGTAGAAGGTCGTCCGTGGGGTTAGGGATGACTAGTGGCTCATCCTCATCGTCCTCAGCATCCTCCGGTTCCCCTAGATCCTCCTGAACATCTTCTTCTTCCTCGGGGGGGATCGTCTTGCCCCTCCTCCCCGTCGGCGAAGAGAAAGTACTCGTCGACCAAAGTCCGCCATTGCTGTGCCTCGGCTACACCACGTAAATTTGCCCGATTTATCGTATTCAGGGCATCCGCGACAGCCTCCTCGCGATCCATGTCCTTCCCGACGATGTTGGGAGGTAATCCACATCAAAATCCAGCAGTGATCCAGGATTAAAACAGCTAAATCCGTCGGAGAAGTGATGTCGCACGTCCGTCCTGCTCGCCATGCGTCCCTTTAAATTTCCACAACAACTGAAACCGGAAGGCACGCGAGGCCTCTCAGCCAATCAGCGCGCCGCATTCCGCACACGTGACCTCCTTGACGACGATTGTTTACGGGACGACGATCGGGGAAACACGTTCTGATTGGTCCTTGCCGGCGCGAATTCAAAATCCGAGGCTGTCATTGGCCAGTTCACTTCGCGCCCTTTCAGCAGGTACCCGGAACATGGGGCTGGGATGGGATCCAGACCGACAGGCAAGCCGCGAAGTTAGGGGAAAATGGCGTGAATCGAGGGTCTTTTGTTTCAGATCACTGAGGCGTTGCGCGTCTTTGGGGCCTATTTAGAGGGACTAAGAGATGGCTTTGGGACCTAAAATTTTTTTTGGGAAGACTTCTGATATAGGAGATATGAATAAAAGAAAAAACCCATTTTCGATAAAAAATGCGAAATGCGACTTCAGAGCCCCATATCTCAGTTCGACTTTCTGCGACATCCGACTCATTTCGCCAAAACGGGTCACATTTTGAATAATGACTGTTTTCATTCCATGTTTCCATAGAGGAAAGCGTCAAAGTATTGTCCTTTCAGAAATCGAATGATTCTCCTAGAGATATTAAAGTAGATTCATTCTAGATGTGTTCTATTTCGACGATACATGCGAGCTTTCTGAGAAAGGAAAACCTTAAACAGAACAATTCCCAAAATAAAACTTCCCTAGGTTATATTAATGCATTATGTTGCTCATCTATGTTCGATTTGGCATTTTATATCAGAAGAATGATAAAACCTGACATTCAGACTAATTGATTGTCACTTCCACACTTGTATAGGGCTGTGCTCTTGACAGATTCTCGTGTCAAGAAAAGTTTTCTTGCGCTCAAGGCGGAGTCGAGAAGGTTCTATGCATTCTAATTAAAGCTTGCTTGGTAGTCGTGATGCTTATACATTTTACTTTGAATGGATAACATGTCTCATTCCTTCAAAGAATTAAAACATAGGTACATAGATCTGTCGCTTGTGCATTGAAAGGAGACGGTCGCGCATGTTCTTCTGTTAAAACATATACTTTGAATTGAAGCAGAACCAAAATGCCCCGTGGTTAACAAGAGATCAGTCAGGAATTTGGAGTCATGAATAACACTGGTCAATAAACTATCTCAATTAATCAATGAGATTTTCTTAGAATTACCTAGTCATTTGTGTCTTAATATGACGGTCCGTTACTATCTGTCTACTGTTGTGTTATCTCCATATGATGTGGAAAATGTGTCGATCTTTCAGGTAGGCCATACAGGTAGGGTAATGGATTATTATCCAATGTGTCTTATAGGGGGGTCTGGGTCTAAACATGCCGATAAACAACAGAACAACATCAAGCTACTATAGTGTCACATTTTGAAATAGTTAACGTTTGAGCATAGCCCTTGTATGAGTCTAACACCTGTTGTTTACCAGAAAAAAATTGTTTTCCTAAAATTTGTCTTTTTCAAACAGAAGCTTATGAATTGATAGCTTGAACGCAAAGTTTAATGTCATCATGAAATTTACTTGTTCTCAAATGATATTCATTTGAATGATTCAGTCCCCAGCCACACTTATCAACTGACCTCAACTAAACAGTCAGGTTGAGTTGAGTTGGGCTCAGTCATTGAGTGTGGCAAGAGAAATCGAAGCTCAACCTTCGACAGTTGAGTTGAGTCCTACATGTTGGGAACACGAAGATGTCGCACTTAACCGTGGGGTCTTGTGGGAGGGGGACCATAGGGTCGTGCTCTATGAACAGGTAGCATATTTAGCCTAAGACCAGACATACTCCTTAGTTGTGTCGGATTCTACATGTAATACTCGCTCCGACTATAGCCTTTTTTCATCAAGCAATTTTATTGTAGTACTGCACAGCCAAATCACACAAGTGACCCTCCGCAAAAATGTATTTCTTAGAGAAACCATTAAGTCAAGCAGGTAACAAGTATAAGCGAAAGGTAGTCCTGGTACTTCCCAGAATGCTATAGTCGGAGCGATGATTACACGCGAATCTGAAGCGAGAAAGGAGTTTGACAACCAGACAGCCATAGGCCCTGGCTCGACAGTCGAGTTAAGTCAATAGGTGTGACCAGGCCTTTACCAGCATCATGGCATGTTGAGCAGTGTGTATGAGGCACAGTGAGTATAACTTTGCAATTTGCACCGCTCCTCTTTGTCTCTATTTTTCATCATTTTTGGAATTTGTTTCAATAAAAGATATAGAACATGCCCATAAACCACAAAAAGAGGGAGAAATGCTGTGCACGTAGACGCAATAAGCCCATCTCAGATTACACCAATATTAAAATTTACTATGAAATATTTTCAAAATTGCCTCTGTGCTTATTCCATGAAGACAGTTGCATAATACAAAATCAACCAAAGCAATTTGGTTGACAAATTGCACCTAAAATTTGTGAAATGCAACTTTATATTTTGACCTTTTTCCCATAGGAACCAATGTTAAAGCCTGTCAGCCCAACCTACAATGTCCGACCTTATTTTGCCCTGAAATACAGCAAAACCTGTAAATCTATAAATTGGTAAAATTTTAGAAATCATAAAGTTTTATCGATACTTGGGGATATAGGAAAACATCATTTTTGCCTATTTCATTAACTCTAACTCAAAGAGACAAAGACGCTTTAAATCCCCTATGTGGGATGGGCTTATTGCATGCTGTTATATTACTTAGCCTTTATACTGCCCCCCCACCTCCCTTTCAAAAATCCCGTATCCGCTCCTGCATTATAGTAATACCGAAATATCCTCCGATGACTTCCTACGCTGGAGACTGTTAAACATACCCCACCTGCCATGTAGTGTGCAAACCAACACTGAGCCGTAATAACCCTATTATGTACGGTAATCATTACCTCATCTTGATTTACATGTAATATATGATCAGACCAAACATGTCTGAGTGTGGTTAACACCACAGACTTCCCGCGTCAGAGGCAGGCTACACGAGATAGCGTTACAATGTAATCAGTCTGTTAAATTACAAAATGTGAATTAAACAACATTTGGTAAAACAAACAATAGACACTTATCCATAGACGCTATCCAACAAAAAGTATGTATTTGTCACATTGCATCAACCTAAAGACACTTTCCTACATCAGCTTTTAAGAGGTTGGGTATCTGCCCGAAAGGTTAGGTTCTACTAGTAGTTCCATCATGTGAGACATACTTCATGGAGAACAGCGTAATCATAAATTGATATCAAACAGCTGTGAATTAAACTGTAAATTGTGATTTTGTGATTGTTCTGAATGTCTGGAATTCACATAAAATTGACATAATTTTGTAAGTAAATGGAACAACAGTTCAGAGTGTGAATATGTCAATGCTTATAATTATAATTATTCATCATTATTTCTTATAGGTTGCTTGTCTTTGGGAATGATGATGCTAATGGCAAGCTAAGCGAACAATACTTACATAAGGTGCCTGGTATAGTGAGATGTCATGAATAGTAATTGTGCTGACATGTCCGTGACATCAACTTGAAACCTAGACCAATTGTAAATCACTTTTTTTCTTTTCCCTTTTATTAGCAATAAGCTGAGCACTGTTGTATAAGCAGGTGGATATTGGGACACATGTCCAAAAGGTTATTACATGTCTATGGTAATACGATTAGTCTGCTAATGACAGCCTTATTGCCGTCTGCATTCACCCAGCTGTCATTCAAAAAAAGACTGAACGCAATGTCGAATGTAGCCAATGCCTGCGCCTCCGAAGTATCACTTTTGGAAATATTAATATTCTTGGACGTAAATGAATACAACCAGCTGAAATGCGCATAGGTTCGAGTTTGTTGGAATTCACTAAATTAATAACCACTCAATAACACATTACCTTCCCTTCGGTTCCTACACAAACAGAATGTGAATTCACAGGAAGAACCTGCATCTATTTCCCTTCAATGTCCTTTGATCCAGAATAAGGGCTTTTAGCTCAGCTACTATTTCGATAAATCCCACTTACTCGTTATTTGCTCAATACGCATTGACTGCAGGGCTGCTTCCCGCTCCCTTCTCAGTAGGTCTGGCTTTATTGAATTACTACCACTTCGAAAAGTAACCTCTATGAAATGACTACAGGGAGGGATGCATCTCTATTTGGAAGAAGACGATGATTAAAACTGTTTTCTCCTTACCGTTTATGGTTGGGGACGTTGTTATAATTATATTATATATATATATATATATATATATATATATGAACTCTGAAGTAACAAATGAACTGATCAAAATCAATGCCTTATATCTAATATGAGGTGACTCAATATGAAGTGAGCGCTCTGTTTAAAGACTCGGATATACCAGTGTAAACTTCAGGCATCACCTTGTAGAATTTGCCAACCCTTCATAAAGTGTTTGTGACTAGTTATACCTACAACCTGGGACTTTAAGAATTCAATATGTCATGGAATCAGCCATTTCAGACTGGAGGACCAATGGGCTTCTACCCGCCGATGGTCCCCATGAGTAGCTACCCCCAGCACCAGGTACAACAACAACAGACGTACCAACCGCCACCACAGCAAAACTACTATTGTCAGGAGCAAGGTACGAAACGGGGTCGCGATCACATAACCTCCCCTCCTGACCCAGCAAATAGTGTTGCCTCATTTCTGCCTGAGGATAAGAGGCTACGGCATGTGAGTACTGAACTATTATATGACCTTGATTCCGGTGTTGTCAAAGCCCAGCCCTCACTTGTAACTACAAACAACTCAATCTTAGCAAGTATAGAAAAGTTATCATCAGCCCTGAATGAAAAAACGAACCAAATTTGGTCCCAACTACAGCTTACTGCTAAGATCAGTGATTTACAATGTTTTGCCACGAAGTCTGAACTTAGCAGTCTTAGTGACCGGGTAACAGCTCAAGCAGTTGAAATTACCTCACTCAGAGAGGCAATTGAGAGTCAACAAGCGACAATTACCCAATTGACTTCAGCAATAGCTACACATCATATTGGGTCAACAGGGTCAAATGGTCAGAATCTAGGACAGGGGTCACCTTCCACTGCCCAAACCGGACATTCAAGCCGACGACACAACTTGGTGATTGAGGGTATCCCTGCCGATAAAGATCTACCTGCAACAGTCATTGAAATTGCAACAGAACTTGGCATCATCATGTATCGACAGGACATAATTGATGTTGGGCGTCTTAAACGCCGTAACCAAAATGACCCCCGACCCCCCCCTGTTCTTCTTGTATGTAAGGAGGTCTATATGCGCGATGCTTTCCTGCGTAAAAAGTTCAACCTCAAGAACTCCCCTCGTTTCCCTGATGTCTGGATAAACCCTGACGAACCCATTGAGGTTCGTAGGACCAAAGCCGAAATTAGAAGAATAGCAAGACTTGCCCGTATTGACAATCAAGACGTCACGTACACCAACTCTTCGATCACGATTTGGGATACCAAGTACGAGTCAAATGAACTTACCAAAGTACCACCGAAATACAGGCTCCAATCTGAACAGAACATCCCACCAAACACAAACCAACCCAGAGTAAAGCCTGCCCCATTCAGATTCCGTCAAGGAGCTAAAGACATCAGCCCTCCAGCAGTACCTGCTCGCACCAATGTTAAGCCACGCCCCCCTGCCAAAATGCAATTAACTAAGAGTGGATGGTGCTTTAGTGGTCCCACCGCTTACCCATCCAACATGTATCCAGCAGATTTCGAATATGATAATGTTGTTTACAACTGTGTCGAGCAGGCATACGGTAAGATAAAATGTGATGAGCACAATGCCCCAGAGTTAGGACAAAAAATCATGAACGAGACTGACCCTTATAAGATAAGGCAGTATCATAAAATGGTAAGTACTGGTCCTGAGTGGGAAAGGAACAAAAATCCTTTGCTAGAGAAACTCTTTGTTCGTAAAATGGAGCAGCATCCTGAACTTGCTGAAGAACTGGTAAAAACTGCCCCGCACCCACTCATAGAAGCGAGCTCAGACCCCCTGTGGGGTGGGGGCGAGCCATACGATTCCCCTGTGTATGAGACAGGGGAATTCAATGGTTTCAACCAATTTGGTATTATTGCGACGAAATTTAGAGATGAAAGAATAAATATGATGAGAACAAATTCTGCATATTGAAGTCAATACAAGACCATTAATCATTGAGCCTACTGGATGATACTGTATTTTTTTGATTGTTGTTCCTATTGTGTTGTTGTATATTTGATTATTATGACAATTTTGTGAGCGCTCACCTCAAAAATCATATTACACGTATAGCCTGCTGTACATTTATATAAACCCACATATAAGCAGAAGTCTCAGTACCCGGTAAGTCCTGGTTCAGTCTGCCTGCCGTCCAAAGGGTACCTGCCATTGGCCGTCCCCTTTACATTCATTCTTCATTTGTACACATTTATTATTGTATTATGACTCATATTTCTCATGCAAGTGACATATCTAAGTTAAATGGACTTAAATTAGTACATATTAATTGTAGAAGTCTTTACAACAAGTTAACTAATATTGAGTCTACTTTTTCATTTGTTGATATTCTTTTTTGTAGTGAAACATGGCTTGACAGTAGGTACCTTGATTCAATGATCTCATTAACTGATATGACTGTATTCAGATTGGATAGAGGATCCGCAGACCCGATATTAATTCGTGATGGTGTGATACCCCGAAGGGGGGGCGGAGTTATAATCTATGTGGCCAGTAAATGGGCTCCGTATGCATAGGTACTTGATGACTATACATGTATAACTAAAGATCTGGAGATTATAACTATAAGCATCAACAAGCCCATGCACAGAAAAATGATATGCACTTGTGTATACCGTCCCCCCACAGGATCTATTAAGAATTTGTTTGCATATCTTGATAAATTTCTGTACGATCCTGAAATTGCTAAGTGTGAAAAATGGATTTCTGGTGATTTTAATATTGATCTATCAACTCGAAATAGTTTAAATGCACAGAAAGCTAACTCTTTCTTCAAAAAACATGGTTTGCAGCAAGTTATCAAATTACATACAAGGTTAAATAGTCAAGGAGGCAGTACTATTGATTGGATAATTAGTGATTCCAATTTTATACGTGACTCAGGCATTTTGGATGATCTTCTATCGGATCACTTTCCAATCTTTGCAATTCGTAAGAAAAAGCAGCACAAAATCGAATTATGTGAAAAAGAAATTAGAATTATGAGAAATTATGATCCTGTTAAATTAACATCTCTACTTTGCGATATGGACTGGACTGATTATTTCAGTTCATCTAATGTTGATTATCTTTGGGAAATTTTCATTAAGAGACTTTACGATATTCTTTCAATTATGTGTCCACTTAAGATTATACATGTTAGAAAACGCAAAACTCCCTGGATGACTAATGATGTCTATCAGAAAATTAGATATCGGAATGAATGTATTCGTGAGCATAGACACATAAGATCACATGCTACATTTGAAAAAATGCGCAAGGCTAGAAATTCTGTAAATGCATTAATTAGGAAGAGCCGTAATGAATATGTAAAAACATGTCTTCATAACTGCTCAGGAAATCCAAAAAAAATTCTGGCGACTAACAAATAGTTTGCTTAAGGGAGATAAGGCTAAACATAATGATGTAGAATTTAAGGACCCTATCACTGGTGAATGCATATCATCAGACGATACCTGTGATTTTCTGAATGATTACTTTATACATATTGGGTCAAAAGATTCAATGCTGAGTAACTTGGTATCATTGCCACTAGATGGTCAATATGGTCAACTTGACTTGGAAGAGGTTGAACTAGAGGAGGTAATTGATGTTATCAAGGAAATAGATATTTCCAAAGATAGCTGTATAGATAAGATTAGCTCTAAAATTCTCAAGGATGTAATGATGTCTATGCCAGGACATGTACACCACATGTTTGTAACCTCCCTTGAAACATCAACATTTCCCCGTAATTGGGCTACTGGAGTTGTTAATCTTATCTCAAAGTCAGGTGACCTGTCCAACCCCTCAAATTGGCGCCCAATAACCCAAACCCCCTTACCGGCTAAACTGCTAGAGAAGATCGTTTATAAACGATTTTTGAAACATGTTTTAGAGAATGATTCTATTCATATGAGACAGTATGGCTTTCTTCCAAACCGGTCAACACATGGAGCTATTTTCGATATTATGAAAGATGTTAATATAGCATATAATTCAAACAAATACACAGGGTTATTATACCTAGATGTACGGAAGGCGTTTGATTCTTTAAACCATCCCCTATTTTTAGAGAAAATGAAAAAAATTGGATATTCCTTGAAAACATTGTTGTGGTTTGCAAGTTATTTAAATAGAACACAATCGCTTAGGTATAATGGAAGGCAGTCACGTCCTAGCAAAGTTATATCCGGAATAGGTCAAGGGAGCATTCTCGGACCAACCATGTTTATATTCTATATTAATGATGTTATTCACAGAATTGGCAATGTTAATATAAGTATGTATGCTGACGACTGTGTACTTTATACTTCAGGGTATAATTGGAACCTGATTAGTAAATATCTCCAAGATGATCTTAACAATTTTGTTTCCTGGGGTGAAGATAACTCACTTTTTCTCAATGTGAACAAGACAAAAGCAATGATTATAGCATGTAGCGCAAAGCGGAGCAAGCTAGATGCCATTCCCCCTTTTCATGCGGGCAACAACAATATACAGTTTGTTGAGCGCTACTCATACCTAGGTATTACTATTGATCATGACTTGTCAGTTTGTCCAACTTTTAATAATGTTAAAGGTATTGTAACTAATAAGGTATTTCAGTTGTCCAAAATTAGAAAATCAATTGATTGTTCAACCAGCATAGCAATTTACAAGCAAACTATTCTGCCGTATTTCGATTACTGTGGATTTATATTGATGTCATGTACACTTGAGCAGAAAAGAGAGCTTCAGATACTGCAAAATAATGCAGCCAGAATCTGTCTTTGTGTCTCTCCCCGTGACCATGTCACCATTGAATATCTACATTCTAAACTAAAATTGACTAGTTTAGAGCAGAGAAGGCATAAACAACTACTGCGTCTGATGTTTTTACATAGTGTTAAAGATGGTGTGTTAATTATTCCAGTAAGACAAACTAGATTGGCTAATAAGAAACAGTTTATTGTCCCAACAAAAATGAAAACAAAATTCCAGAATAGTGCTTTTTATAAAGGGACAATCATTTGGGATGAACTATGCCAAGATATGCAATTTGCAACCTGTGTCAATGAATTTATTAATCTGATTAAACACAGATACTGTGCTTATACTGATCTACTTTATTAGGTCCAATATATATTGTATTATCTTGATGTACATACTTATAGATTCCACCTGAAATGTTTATTTACTACACTTTATCATTGTAATATCACCGAAAACCAGGGGCAACCCTGAAGTGATTTACTTAATAAACAATTAAAAAAAATATATATATATATATATGCGAACCACTGTTAAAACATCTTGAGGTCATCTACGAGGTCTCAGGGATGATCTCAGGGCTGATTCACATGCCAGCGAAATTGAAACAAGTAACATTCACACGGACACAAGATCATTTCCCAAAGTACTAATTCCCCAGAGTTAATTCGAATCCAAACAAATCAATCCAACATGTTGGATTCGTTCGCTTGCAGACCTGGAGTTGGTTTTCTCATTTTTCTTTGCCAAAATAGAAATTCCTACTAGGAATGAATGCCATAGTCTACTGTATTCTTTTATCATAACAAAAAAAAAGTCATATCATTCAAGGAAACTTTATGTTCGATTTACACTTAACTATTTAGACTGTCCTCTTTTGTCCTATCATCTGGAAAGTGGGAAGTAAAACAAAAATCTTCTTTTAGTCTCTTTCACTTTTTCTGATCTAAAACATGTGGGCCTGAAATGGATTTTAATATACTTGTTGAACTTAATAACACAAACTTAGTAAAGGTGTCACCATCTTTTGTCTTTAAAGCATAGATGGTGTATACAGGTTTATCAAACTGTGACGTTCTCTGGTAAGTCGGGGTTGCCGATTCTTACGACAGAGGAACGTGGGGGTTGTTCGGGTCTCGGGGCGGACGGGGAATCCGGGCCAAGAACCGAGATGTGTTTCTAGAGTCGTGCCTCGCGCACGAGGGGGGGCTGAGCGAATCGATCGGCACTCGATGTCGACGGAGGACTGCGGGGGAGGGAAATTATGGTAGGGGTACGGGTCGGCCGGGGGGCGGTCCACCCCTGAGTTCCGGTCCGCGGGGGCGACGGGCCGACGGTCGCCTATTGTTTGGTAGCGTGGGGCCGAGCACGCCGCGCCCTCGTCCCCGCGGACTTCGCTCCCTCGTTCCGCTCCCCATGTCTTCGTACCATACTATGCCTCGGTTTCCGGTACTACTTCGGGCCTTCGTGCCCTACTCCGTTCCCTCGTTCCTCGTTCTTCGGGCCTTCGGGCCCCTTACCCTACGTTTCGACTACCTATCTCGGACTTCGACTGTTTTGTCCTAACTTCGGCTTAATTACTCTATTCGGCTCATCTTTAGTGGTTGTTTCAGGAAAGAGGACACGTCTGGACACCAGGAGAACTGTTAAAGAACTCTGTTTATTCGGGCCTCACCGCCCCTTTATATACTAGAGAGGGCAGCCCTGATTGGCTGCCTTCGGTCACGTGACCTACAACTGACGTCACTTCCGGTTTATATATTCCGTTTCCGGTTTACATTTCACTTCCGGTTTACATATTTCCGGGTTTCGTTCCATTACGTTTTCGTTATTCGTTCTTTACATATTCGTTATTCGTTCTTTACATATTCGTTCTTTACATCTATTTCGTTCTTCGTTCTTTACATATTCGTTATTCGTTCTTTACATATTCGTTCTTTACATCTATTTTCATTATTACCTTATTTCTATTATTTTAACCTCTATGTATTTTTGGCTGAATAGCCGTTCATCACACCCTCCCGCACCTTCTTGAAAGGTGGGAAAACACGTTATACAAAATTTCAACACAGTTCATACAGCAACGACAACAGAACATACTCTAGAACCAGAAACATTTCAATCCTACGCTCCTTATCGGCAGAGGAGGAGGTGTCACCCTCTGTCCTCCCCGGTCTACTTCGGAGGGCCCCCGGGGCCTATCCGGCTAATTATTATTTCTCTTCTTTCTTCGTTTTTCTTTCTTCGTTTTTCTTTCTTCGTTTTTCTCTCTTCTTAAAAAGTTCATATAATTCGTTTTTATATATCTTAGTCTCTTTTTATCTTCGTCAGAGTTCTCTTATCCTTGATCTATTTAGGACCTCCTGTTTTTCTCGTCTTTTAGGATGAGCGAGCCGGTCGTGGCTCTCCCACCCGGGACTGGGGGTCGGTCGTGACCCCGTCGCCCCCGCTCCTCCCCTCTGGGCTCTGTTTACTTAGCCCCTCGGCGCGTTTTTTCCTCGCCTTTTTACCCTCATTAGGACAGAGGGACCGGTTGTGGTCCTCCTGCCCGGGGCCATGGGTCGGTCGTGACCCGCAGTGCCCCCGTTCCCTTCGTTTTTTCGTCGTCCAGACGTTCTCCCCTCGTTCGGGTGGAGAATCGGTCGTGACTCTCCCACCCAGAGGCCAGGGTCGGTCGTGACCCTTAGTCCTCTCGACCCTCGGTCCGTTCTACCGTCGTCCAGACGTTCTCCCTTGTTTTTGGGTAGAGAATCGGTCGTGATTCTCCTACCCGGTCGGTCGTGACCCCTCGTTCTTCCGTAACTGTTACTCTTCTCTGCGTTCTCTTAGGTGATGATGATGATTTTAAGGATGAGTTAAAGAAGAAAGACTGAAGCTTTTGTAGATAGAATGTTCTTTTTGGACTTCGCACCCTCGGTCGCCTCGGCATTCAGAGCCCCCCAGTGACTTTTTCACGGTTGGCAAGGACAACATGTTCGAGCCAGAGGCCAAGGTACCCAAAGAAGAAGATGGCGTTGTATGTGGAAAGGAACTTAACTTCATTCATTAAAGCTTAGAGTGGAAGCTTCAGCAGACGACGTCGCGGGTTTCGTGCTACTTGTTACGGTGAAGCTTTGAGATGGAGTTCGGGTGAAGGTGAGACTGAGAAGATTAGAATCATTAATTATTGATGAAGTGTCCGTTTTCCGTACAGGAACTGAAGTTTGACTTTTACGACACATGTCCTCGTGGTTAACCCAGCATCAAGATGTTCCGTCCTCGACCACGTCGACACATTTGAAGATTTCAGGATTTCAGAAAGAGATGTCGGAGAGAGTCCACCATAGTAAAGTATTTCCGTCACCGTTCCGGGCCCAAGTGGCATGACAACAACCGGAACGGAGACCTGATTAAGAAGATAGTTTTGATGAAGTTTCTTTTTGATGACAGGAGCCGGTGCCTCTCATCCCTCCCCCCCCCCGTAAGCAACGGCAGGAAGACAGTCCTCTTTGGGGCGAGAGGGAGGCTCCTTCGTTCTACTGATGAGATGATTTTCCTAAGAAGAGGATTCCTGTTTCGGGCACTCGGGCCCTCGTTCGTTTCCTAGGCTCTCGGGCCTCGCTTCGCCTACTAAGTTTTTCTCCTCGTCCTCCCGGAGGACCGTGCTTATTGACGATTTTCGTAAGACTGTAATACCAACAAATAGTTCGTTAATAGAGGTAAGTTTAAGATCCGGTCTGGTTTGATTTTGGAGTAAGGCCACAGTCGTCCACGGTGCCATGTCACATTGCATGGAGACACTATGCCTATGACGAACGCCGAGACAACAGCTCCGAGCCGTTCCGGGCTGCTCCTAGGTACGACGGTTCGAAGGTGGTAAGTTGAAGATATTAGTGAGAAGGAGAAGAAGAAGCCGTAGAAAGTGAAGATGGACGACATCAACTGGGACCTGCACCCAACGTCAACGTCTGAGATCCGGAACGGGCCCATTCTCAATAAAATAGCATATATAGAGAAGAACTCATCCGATGTCGAACTCCAAGAAGGATCGCTCCTCGTCGCTCTTTGCAGACCTCTTGATTTGTCTATCCAGGCATCCGCGGCCGACGTTCCAAGCACCACCTCCCTGTATATTGCAAAGATTACTTCCCTATATGTTTCAAAGACTATTTTGTTTCGTTCCTTGGGAAGAAGACATCAGGAAATACGACATGGAAGGAGTCTCTGTCGTTACAGCAGGTAAGATATTAATATAAGTTTTAGTAAGTCTATTAAAAAATTTTTTCGTTTCTCGTTCATGTATTGTTTTTACTATATATCACGGTCGGTCACGAGCCAGGGCCCCTAAGTTATCGTCCCTGCTCGTGCCTTGGTCCTCCGGGAGACATCTACGACTCGCCGCAATCCTTTCACGACTCGCTGCATCAACTCTGGCACGATAAAACCAGCATTCAGGTCGAGAAGTTCCATTTTGCCGCTCTTCGTATGCGGTAAGAGGCTGAAGACAAGGAAACTCAGAAGATGATGGTACATGAATCCGGGTTCATCCACATTCTAATCGATCCATCCAAAATCAAGAAGACAAAGTTGCAGGAAGTAGAAGTGCTGCTAGAGGACAGAGGTCGTCTCTTCCTCGCCTCCAGATCGCTCAAGGCAGCGCGGGAGAAGGGTTTTCAGTCTTGGCCCGCGCCAGCCTTTCCTCCAGCGGCGAGTCGCCGGCCCACCGGTACCTTATTTACCCCGGCACGACCGTCGACTCAAAGACTACAATGACAACACTATCCGTCCTTTCTGATTTCCTTTCCTCGATTCCGCCTCCCAACTTTCACTCTCGCTCCCGGGTCGCCCGGCCCGTTATCCATTTCCGCGACCGGACGATCCCGTTCCATCTGCTCGGTCCCAACCAACGCAGCGGGCTCCAGGGAAGAAGAGGAACAGCTACAAACTTGTTTTTCCTCCTAGCGCCTCCTTCCGTCCCGTATTCGCCCCGCAGGCTTGGTAAGTTCATTCCAGTCATGGACCCTCCAGCTCGCTGATTACGCTCAACACCTCCTAACACATGTGGTTTCGTTCACTTCCGCAAGAAGGTTTCCATAAAGAAACTAATAAGAATAAATTAAGATAAGAATGTTCGAGCCCGCCAGTCCGTTCCCGATGAGTTTAAGTAAAGTTTTCGGGCCCGTCCAGCGGTCTCCAGGAGAGTCTTTTATCCAGGCTTCGGCCTCCTGTGCGGCTCAGGTACCTCCGCCTCGGCCCGGTTCTCTCCCTGGGGGTTTGACACTATGGGTGAGGAGCCAACGCCCCGTAATCCCTCCCCACCCGACTCGCGACGCGCCATCTTCCGCCTCTGGTTCCGTCGCGCTGTTTTTCTTCCGTGCAAGACCTCGAGCAGCATCTACTTCACCCTTCTTCTTGGCGTCGGATCGGCAGCAACAGTCTTTCCTCCCTAGCGGGGAGCTCGAGAAGTTGATCCACCATTCCGCTCTGTTTTTCTGCCTCTCTTGTCGCCTTCAACAAGTCATCCAATTGATCCTCGTTTTTGTGCATCACTAGGGTCTGAGCCAATTGGACGGTCCGGTTGTGTTCGTTAACTAGCTGGTCGACCCCCGGGAACTCCCTGGTCAACGGCCCCAGTGCCGCCGTCGGGAACTGCGCCATCGCTTCTTCAAATGTCTCTGGCTTGCGGCCCGTTTCTAGTGCCATCAGGAACGCCATAGACGCCGAAGCCATTGCTCTTGTCTTGGCCGTCATTCCTCGCACCTCCCTCGGGGGCCACGTCAGTTGCACCCGAATGGCCTTTTCCGCGTCCCAGTCTCGTACCGCTCGCGCCGTCACCGGAAAGTGTCCCTGTAAGACCTGGTGAACGGCCTGTGTCCGTAATAACTTGAGTCTCGGTGTTTCTCTAGATGGTCCTGCCGTCGGCATCTCCGTTCCGATAGACCCGAACACTGAATCCGCTCCCGACTCGTCCAATTCTTGTTTCTCCGGCTCGTATCCTCTGGTCTCGGCCTGCCCCAACTCCATGTCCTCTGAGTCTTCCACCTCCTCGTCCATGGACTGGGCAGCCGGTATTTGTAATCTGTGTATCACAACCCGCGGTTGTAGCGCCCGCCCGTGTTTGTCCTCGTCCTTGAGTGGGGTATCCGGTCCTGGCGGCGATCCCATACGTTCGGGCGACGGTGGTCCCGGGGTCTCTTCCGATCCTTGCGACCCGAAAAACGAGCTCCCCAAACTGGCCCGAGTCAGGTTGTCAACCGCCGCCCGTGTCTCTGGCGTGTCTGGTGCTACCGTAATGTCTCTCATTCGTTTCAATCCTGGGGGCGGCACTATCGGCTGCTTACATACCATCTTCTCCAGGGGTGAATCTGCTTTCGTCGGGGTAGGGGTAGAGAACAGCGGCTGTGTCGAGGCCGTCGACGCCGTGTCCTCCGGCCTGGCCGCATGCCGAACATACTTTACTTTCTCCACTCGCCCCGACGGTTTGAGTCCCTGCCTTTCTGCCATCTCGCGTAGAAACCTCCCTAGGTACAATGCTTCTCTTTCCACCAGCCGGCCTCCCTGTGCTTCCCGAATGCTGTCCTCCAGCTCCCGGTCGGATCTCGCCTCGTGGTAACCCCTGAACGATCCCTCCCGGTTCATTGTTCCTTTTAAATACCCGGGGTACCTCGGGTGTCGTGATTCGTATATCACCGATTTCTTATGAACTGTCATCATAGTAAATTGTGCGTCGCTACAAGGTGGTCCGTCTGACTCCTGTCGAGGTCTCAGGCTGTGATGGTCCCAGCTCTCCCGTGCTGCTAGACTCAGCGATAATCAAAGACCGATCGCTTCGGGCCGACATACTCCTGCCTGACTCCGACTGGTCCGAACTCGTTCCCTCCTCCAATTCTCTCGGGACTTTCTTGACCTTTTTCCACTTCTTCTTTCGCGACGGCTCCTCCGTCGGGCATCCCTGCGTCGGGGGCCTCTTGAAAGCGAGCGGCTCCTCTTCTTCTTTGACTTTCGGTCGTTGGTCGTCGGACGAGCTCACCAATTCCACCACCTCAGCCCCCGGTGGTATTCCTGAGCAACCCGGTTTCGGGGTGGGTGTGGATGTCCGTCCTTTTCCTCTGCCTGGGAGTCCTCGTCCTCTCGGTTCCCGTGGTTCTCCCTGGGCGTTTAACTTCTTAATTCGGCTCTGTACTAACCCTGATATTTGGTCTGGTGTCAGGAGTGGTTTCGGGTTGACCACGGCCCGGCTCGCGCTTCGCGGCGACTCGGTGTCTTCCTTCCGTACTCCTTTCGCGGCCCTCCGAGGGGAACGACGCGTGGGTGTTGATCGTTCCGCCACCTCGGCCAGGGGTCCCTTCCCTGCTGCTTTGGCTGCTTGGGCTCCCTCGCCGGCCTCGTCGGCCTCTGATCCTTCTTCGGTTGCTACCTGCTCCAGCTGCTCGGCGTCGCTGTCCTCGGATCCTCTTGACGCCCTCGGGTAGTAAGGGATGCGGATCTGCCGTCGCGGCTTCTCCGGTGCCTCCTTATCCACCGCCCTCTCAGGGGGTTGAAACCCCTCCGGATGGCGCACCGCGTAGTCCCGCTCCATGTTAGCTACCCGGGCCGCCGTTTCATCCCCAGCAGCGAAACTGGTGTACGGCGGTCGTCCTTTCGGGTCCAAGGCGAACGCCGCAGCATACTCCAGCCTCAGAAGGGGGTCTTGCTTCGGCATCCCCCTCTGCAGGTTCCCTTCGTGTGAGTCCGTCATGTGCTTTCTCCAGTCTTGGTGTGTCGAATAGGCTCGACTCGAACACACCGGGCACATGTAGTACTGCTTCCGTAATCCATCGTGCTGGCCTTTAATATGCTTGGCCAAGTGCTTAAACTCCTTTCCGTGACAATGTCCTTCCCAGCACTGTCCGCTCATCGTGTCTGTTTTCCGGGCTTTCGGGGCTCGTTCCAATCTTGAAGCTCGTCCCGTCAGCCGTTTCCGTTTTTGTCTCGTGGTGATGCTGCTCGTCTCGCTTCTCTGCTTTTCTTCTTGTTTTCTTCTCCTTAGCTCAGTCTGCTCGTCTGCGATTCGATGAATCCTGGTCGGCTGACCAGAATGACCTGCTCCGGCGAGCGCTCTGCCTTTTATAGCCGCCGCAGGCGGAAGTGGGCGTGGCCTGCACTAGCGACCCCTAGCGTCAGACTCACCATCCACTTCTACGGTGGCGCCCCCTACTATTTTCCGGTCCCCGGGGCCCGCCGCTGGTCACCGCCTCGCCTGCTTTCTTTACCTCGCGGCCCTTCGCCCGTCCTCGCGTTTTTCCTAGGCCTTTTATTGCCCCACCGGACGCCCTCGGTCCTTTCATCCCTCGTCGCCTTTTCTTGCCTTTTTCATCTTGGCCCTCACAGTGCTTCCGCACACTTCCCGGAGAACACAGGGGCTCGGCGTTATCATCTCCTCGCCGCCGCCCCGTTCTCTTTGTCCTCTTTTACTCCTTTTACGACCTACTTTAAAGCCCGTCCTCGTTTCAGGCCTCGCCTTTTACAGCCGTCCGTTCGTTCCTCCGGCGTTCCCGAGAGTGCCGCATCTACTCTCCTCCGGTCTCCTGGACGCTGTAAAGCGGTATTACCAAGTCGGCATTACTTCAGAAGTCTTCACCAGCTTGCCACCGGGTCTGTCTTCTGTTGTAATCCAACCATCTTTTCCACGCTGTGGTTCCTCCGAACTGACCGGAAAGCGGCTCCGTGGGACTACTTTAGACATTCGGGCCGTCGTGGCTCCCGAACGCCGTTTTTCGTTCCAACCCCGCATTTCCCACCTATATTACATCCGCAAGAGAACCAATCTTCAGCTAGGTAGCGAATCTCTACAGCCTAACGACCTGCACTCCTACTGTAGTGGTCAACGCACCGCCCCGACTCAATGGCCCCAGGTTGATCAGTCCTTTTTGGCCAAAGCCTTTCTGTGTAGCGCCGATTTGGTCGTTCCCTTGGTCCTCTTCCACCTGCGGAATCGAGACACGAAAACGACTTCATCACAAAAAGGGGGTACCCCGTTTCCTTACGTGCCCTAGCGCGCCCCACCCCAAGCATTTACTGTGCAGCCTCGTATCCTTGCTGGTCAGCTACCATCCAAGCTGGCGCAGCGTGTCCTCGGTAGGGTTCCAGGCGGTCCACATGGACCACCCCCCCCCGGTTTCCCTCGTTTCTTCCGTACTACCACCCGTCCTCGGTCAAGCACCTTGACGATCAGTGCAGGGCCCATCCATGGAAATCGCAACTTCGTTCCCTTGTCCCTATCCACTACCGTATCGTGCACCCAGACCAGTTCTCCGGCGTGGTATTCCCGTCGAGTCACCTTCCCATCATACTCGTGTTTCTGATGGATGGCGGCTCGTTTCAGCCCCGTCCGGGCCTCCCGATAGGCCGCGACTAGCCCTTCCTCCAGGCTTTCCACATAGTCGCCTACCCGTCGGGGTTCCTCCTCTGGTCCTAGAGGTCTCCCATAAATCGCCTGTCGCGGCATCATGGTCTGTCGGCCCAGCATCATCATGTTCGGTGTCACTCCCGTGCTGGCTTGCGGCGTTGCTCTATAACTCATCATCACGAGCGGGACCATCTCGTCCCATTCCCGACCTGTCGCTCGGCAGCTGGCTTTCAAACAACACCCCAAAGTACGGAAACTTCGTTCTATGTACCCGTCACTCCTGGGGTGGTACGGCGTCGTTCTTGTTTTGTGAATCCCGAATAGTGCACAGACCTGAGCCACCACCTCGGATTCGAAATTCGTGCCTTGATCCGAGTGTAGTTCCCGAAACGCGCCGTACCGTGCTACTACTTCTTCAACCAGTTTGTTCGCCACTGTCGTTGCCTTTTGATCCGGGATCGGGAAACACTCCAACCATTTGGTGAAATAGCATCCCACCATCAGGCAATACTTATTTCCTCGTTTGGTGACTGGGTACGGGCCCGAAACATCCATGGCCAGCCGTTCCATCGGCTCCCCCACTATGTACTGATGTAGCGGCTCCCGTCTTCCTCTTCCCTTTTTCAGCAACGCGCAATCACATTCTCGACATTCCTTCCGCACGTCTTCCCGGAGTCCCGGCCAGTAAAACCCTTGTTCCAACAGGGCCGTCGTCCTGGCGACTCCTAAATGCGCTCCTGCCGCGCCTCCATGGTATTCCCTTACCAGCTTGGCCCGTTCCCCTCGGGGAACGACCAACTGGTTCCTCCAACCATGTCCTTCTAGTTCCCAGTACTTCCGATGCAGCACGCCATCCCTGAGGCTTAATCGTTCCCATTGCCTCCATAGGATCTTTGTTTCCCGGGATTCCGGAGATATGGCCTCCCAACCTGGCCGGTCCGCATCTTTTTCCATCCGTGCGACAATCGGCCCTATATCTCGATCCCTCCTCTGCGCTGCTCTCACCTCCTGCGGGGACCATCCGGGCTCGTACCCCCGGAACCGCGTCACTACTCTCACTTGTTCGGTATTCTCGTGCTCCTCCCCACATTGTTTGCACGGATACCGGGACAACGCGTCAGCGTTCCCATGCTTCCTGCCCGGTCGGTGTTGGAACGACACATCATGCGAGTCGATAATCTCAATCCACCGAGCAGCCTGCCCCATCGGTTCCTTACTCCTCTGCAGCCAACTAACCGCGCTGTTATCCGTCCGGACTATCACGCGTTGGCCATAGATGTAGCACCGAAAATGCTTCAAAGCTCGCACCACCGCCAACAGTTCTTTCCGCGTGGTGCAATACTTTCGTTCGTTTGACTCCAGGGTTTTGCTCGTGTAAGCTATCACCCGTTCCTCCCCTCTCTGCTCTTGTGATAGCACGGCTCCCGTTCCCACGTCACTGGCGTCTGTGTCAAGCCACCATTGTCCTTCTTCCTCCGGGAATCCCAACACCGGGGCCTCCGTTAGCGCCTTCTTCATCGCATCAAATGCCTCTTGTCGTCTCGCGCTCCACACGAATGGTTCCTCCTTCGTTGCCAATTCATACAAGGGGGCAGCCAACTCCGTGAGATCCCGCGGGACCGGCCACTCGGTTACTTGCCGACACTTTTCGGGGTCGGGTTCGATCCCGTTGAACGAGACAACGTGCCCCAAGAACGGAATCTTCTTCTGGAACAGCTTACATTTTCGCGCCTTTAACTTCAGTCCTGCAGCGTTCAGCCGGTCCAGAACCCGTACCAATCTTTCCAGAGTCACTTTGAACGTTGGTCCAAAGACCAGTATATCATCCAAGTATACCAGACACTCCTCCCACACGATTCCTCTGAGGATTCTTTCCATCAGTCTCTCGAAGGTGGCTGGGGCGTTCACTAGCCCGAATGGCATCACTTTGAACTCATACAATCCTCCTTGAGTCACGAAGGCCGTCTTTTCTTGGTCCTCCGGTGCCATCTCCACCTGCCAATATCCGCTCGCGAGATCCAGACTGCAGAAGAATAGGCTTCCTCCCAAAGTGTTGAGGCTGTCCTCTATCCGCGGGAGCGGATAGGCGTCCACTTTCGTAGCCTGGTTCAGTTTTCGGTAGTCAATACAGAACCTCGTTCCTCCGTCCTTCTTTTTGACTAGAACGGTCGGGCTACTCCACGCACTCCCGCTCTCTTGGATAATCCCTAAATTTAACATATCCTCCACCAGTGCTCGTTCTTCCTCTCTCCTGGTGGCCGGATACCGTCTGACCCTCTGCTTGATCGGCATCTGATCTCCCGTTTTAATTCGATGTTGTACTAAATCTGTCCGTCCTAGCTCATGTTTCGAGGTCGCAAACATTTGTTCCCGGGCCATGATGGCTTTCTCCAGCTCTTCGCCCTCCTTCGTGGTCAGGTCTTTCTTAGCCTCCCCTATCATTTCAACGAGCGCTCCTGGGGGTTCTTTTGCTTCACTTCCTACTCCTCGTACCTCTTGTACGAAGGTGGCTTCTCCGAGTACCCCGCCGGTTTCCAATTTCGCGCTCTCGGTCCCTCGGTTGGCCACCCAAACTTCATTTTCTTCTCCCAATGTCACCGTTCCTGGGATCACCTCCAGTCCCATAGGTAATCCAGCGCCGGTGATGACAGCCAGCTGTCCACCCTGTCTTACGTCCATTCTCGCTACTACTGTTACTCGGGTCACTTGGAGTGGGGGTATTTCCGTCGTTTTCTCGATTCGCACGACCTGTCCTCCGACGGTAACTGCCCGAATCCCATCCGTTCTCTGTTCTACTCCCGGGATTCGTTCCCCCTCTCCCTCCCCCTCGGCGGGCAGGAAGATGGCACTCGCGTGGGGCTTAACTGTCAGCCGGTATTTCACCGCGAAGTCGTTTCCCAGGATCCCTTCATCTCTACCGATGTCTGCCACCATGAACGTCCACTTCAACACGCGTGTTCCCAATTTCACTGGCAAGTTCGTGCATCCGTAGCACCGCAACGGACTACCATCTACCGAGCAGAGACGTCCTTCATATCCATCCAGTTCTTCTCTTTTTCGTCCCCACTCTCTCCAGAGGCGTTCCGACAGCAGACTGATCATAGATCCGGTATCAACCAAAAAACGGACGACACTCTCTCCCACCGTCCCGGCCACATAAAGTCCACATTCTCCCATGCCTACTACTTCTCTCGCCGCGCCCGAAGGGGGCCCCGCGCTTACTGCGACGGCGACTGTCCGTTTCCCTGACGCTGAGAACACTCTCTTGCGAAATGGCCCTTCTGGTGACAGTGATGACACTCTAAATCTTCTTTTCGCTTCTTAAACGCCTCCCTCCGGGCCGTTGCTTGTCTTCTAGCTTCCCGTTCCTCTGCCAATTCTTTCATCATCTCCTCCAACTTACCGTTCAAGGCCATGATCTGTGTATTGGCGTCCTCCTCGGGCTTCACTGCCCGCAGGAGGCGGCGTGAGTATCGTTCCTGTATTTCTACCACCTCTACCGCCTCCTCTAGTGTCTTGCATCCTTTCTCTGCACACTTCAGCTGAAGGTCTTCCCCAACTGCAGCCTGGAACGCATGTAATGCTGCTTTTTCCTGGCTAGCGTAGTCGTTGGAGAAGTAGGCTCTCGATGCCAGTCGCCGGGCATTATCAGCCAACTCCTTCGCTGTCTGGTTCTTTACACGTTTCAAGCCCGCCAACTCTTGCAGAGCATTACACGTGTCCTTCTCCTGACCGAACCTCCGGCGCAACGCATCCACCCTCGCCGAGTAACGGAGTCGTTCCCTGTCCGGGAGTCCGACAAAGTACATTCGTGCCGTTCCCGTCAGCGAGAGGAAAAGCATCGCCGCTTTTTCCTCGGCCGTCCAGCGTCCCAATGTTGCGTACTCCTCAAACTGGTTGATCCATCCCTCGAAATCCGGTTTACCGTCATACTTCTCTGGTCGTAAACTGAACTTCTTCAAACTCGCTCCTTCCTGGCCGGTCTGTTGTTGTTGAGCCCGCACATTCTGCTCATCCGTCGGGGTGGACGTTCCCATAAAATTAAACTGCCTACCCATGATGGTCGTGTCCTCCCCTTTGGTCTCGGTTTTCGCACCTCCTTTCTCCTCCCCACCTTCCTTGAAGGCGACGTCAGAATCCATCTGCTCGAAGACTGCCGCAGTCGCCATGAGTATCCAATACCGATGAAACACCCAAGATCCACAAGTCCGTATGTGCCTATTTCAGCACCACCGCTGCCACCAGTGTGACGTTCTCTGGTAAGTCGGGGTTGCCGATTCTTACGACAGAGGAACGTGGGGGTTGTTCGGGTCTCGGGGCGGACGGGGAATCCGGGCCAAGAACCGAGATGTGTTTCTAGAGTCGTGCCTCGCGCACGAGGGGGGGCTGAGCGAATCGATCGGCACTCGATGTCGACGGAGGACTGCGGGGGAGG
Source organism: Lepidonotus clava (assembly GCA_936440205.1). Lineage (NCBI taxonomy): Eukaryota > Metazoa > Annelida > Polychaeta > Phyllodocida > Polynoidae > Lepidonotus > Lepidonotus clava. Next base: position 47,277,788 of record OW387135.1, on the reverse strand, counting down.
GAAATTATGGTAGGGGTACGGGTCGGCCGGGGGGCGGTCCACCCCTGAGTTCCGGTCCGCGGGGGCGACGGGCCGACGGTCGCCTATTGTTTGGTAGCGTGGGGCCGAGCACGCCGCGCCCTCGTCCCCGCGGACTTCGCTCCCTCGTTCCGCTCCCCATGTCTTCGTACCATACTATGCCTCGGTTTCCGGTACTACTTCGGGCCTTCGTGCCCTACTCCGTTCCCTCGTTCCTCGTTCTTCGGGCCTTCGGGCCCCTTACCCTACGTTTCGACTACCTATCTCGGACTTCGACTGTTTTGTCCTAACTTCGGCTTAATTACTCTATTCGGCTCATCTTTAGTGGTTGTTTCAGGAAAGAGGACACGTCTGGACACCAGGAGAACTGTTAAAGAACTCTGTTTATTCGGGCCTCACCGCCCCTTTATATACTAGAGAGGTCAGCCCTGATTGGCTGCCTTCGGTCACGTGACCTACAACTGACGTCACTTCCGGTTTATATATTCCGTTTCCGGTTTACATTTCACTTCCGGTTTACATATTTCCGGGTTTCGTTCCATTACGTTTTCGTTATTCGTTCTTTACATATTCGTTATTCGTTCTTTACATATTCGTTCTTTACATCTATTTCGTTCTTCGTTCTTTACATATTCGTTATTCGTTCTTTACATATTCGTTCTTTACATCTATTTTCATTATTACCTTATTTCTATTATTTTAACCTCTATGTATTTTTGGCTGAATAGCCGTTCATCACAAAACCAAAACTGTGGACTACCCGCCCGAGAGGCATGTGGTAAATGGTAGATATTCTTTCAATTCAATTCAGGTGTTGATCAAAGATGTTTCGCCCTTGGCCATTGCTTTTTCATTTCCCACCTTTTTACGAATAACAGCTTGAAAGGACGAGCCAAATTGCTGATGGTGGTGACATGCACGATGTGAATCCATCACTCCGAATCCTGGTTTTCGGACAGCCGGGCTGCCTGGGTGCTGACGATTCAAATACAGAGCTATGACCCTATAGAGGAGCCTTTAAAGACTGGGGTCTGATTTCAGAAACCTCAGTCAACAAGACAGTGGCAGCATCTTGAATTCATATCAGATGTTTTCAGTAGGATTTATTGCAATGCCTGTGGCAGTGCACGCCTGCAATTCAAAGGGCATTAGGGCACATAGCAATTGGTTTCGATGTATGTCAATGTGGATACTTTCTTAAAATATGAGTATGTGCCTCAACTCAAGGTCAAAATGGTATCCCTTTTGTTGGAGCTGAGAATAAAAAGAGTAAAGCCCCATTCGCTGTGGCAGATCTGGTACATGCAATCCCTTGCGACATTTATCGTTTGCAATTCTGGTACAAACGAGAAAGCAAACGACACATCTGCAACTGACCAGATCAAACATGTTGGATTGAATCGTTTGAATTCCAGTCGATTGCAAGGGATAAGTTGGTTGGTTGGTTATTGGGGTTTAACGCTGTAGCAACATCTAAGCTCATATCACGCCGAGAACAGGATTTGACAATTCTGTCTTTGATGATTGTATCTATGGAATGAACGAATCTATGAGAAGATAGAGACCATACCCCTACACATTTACTGAGGTAGGTGTTCTTTAATGTGCATGGTCCCATAATTATAGACAGGGCCACACACACAACAGGCAGTGACTCTCTAGGAGTCTTTGATAACCCAGTTGTTGCCACTGGGAGACATGTAGAGAGGAGTAGCAGCAAGGGATAAGCACTTCAAAAGATTATCGTTTGCAATCATTAGGTATCTCTTCACTCAGCGCGAATGCCATTTCTTAAAATTCGCTTCCATACAATAATTTTATCAGCCATACGATACATTTTTCATTGCACCAAACGATACAATCATCGGCCACGGCGAATGGGGCTTGAGGGGTATTTTGGGGTCAAACATATATATTATCGGTTTCCTTTCTCCTATACTATTAAGGTGATGTGACTGTTGTGTACTATATTCCTATTCATATAAAAGCTATTCCCTGTTTAGTGGCATGAATACTTAATATCGTATTGTGATTGGGCTTACTTTGTTTAGTATTAAATCATACTGATAAAGTAAAACCAAGCATGTTCAAATCAGTAGCGAATGAAATAGAATCATGTGTTCATGAACCAAACTCTTATTCCAGACAAAAAAAAACACGTGTTCTGTCATGATGGTATACATTCGTGAATCCTACAGGTATCCATCTGCATACGACGGAATTAAATATTTGATATTTCGATTGCTCGTTTCCAACGATGCACAAAGTTTCTGTGTTCTAAGTGTACTGTCACAACATACATAATTTCATATTTTCTTCAGATTGCTTGTATTCCTCATAAATAATTTTTCTACCTAATATTCTCCACTATTTCATTATTTCACTATTATTATTTCGACCTTACCTTTTTTTTTTATTGTTCCAGCATAAGACAAAACACCATGCAGTCCTTATCATATGGACAATTATAACATAATTGGGGGTCCTGAAAGAGTAAATCCTTGTATCTTTCGTGTGTGTGTGCGTAGGGGGGAGGGGTGTGAAACAAAACAAGGTTTAATTTCAGGACCTATTTTATAACATAAAGGTGCCTTTTCATATGTGTGTTGCGGATGCGTTTTTTTCCATATAGGGTATGCGGAGGCTATCCGGAATTCCATATATGGAAAAACGCATAGCCTCTGCATACCTTATATGGGCAAAACGTATCTGCAACGCATGTATGGAAAAGCACCTTGATTGGGTTGGGGGGGGGGGGGAGGCGATTGTGGTTCTGAAAGAGTATATCCTTGCACCCTTGTGTGTGTGTGGAGGGAGGTGGGAGTGTGGGTGTGGGTGTGGGTGTGGGTGTGGGTGTGGGTGTGGGTGTGGGTGTGGGTGTGGGTGTGGGTGTGGGTAACAAAAACTTAAAAGGACACTGCAAATCAGTGCATTGACGATATTGGTGTTTGATGCTACCCCCATTCGTGCTGCACCGATTCCAGGATACCCCCTCGTTCTCAACACCATAGAACACCTTGGAGCGCCCCATATTATGCTCTGTTTCCACTAATTCGGAGGATCACGGTCGATATTCCTTTGTCAGCATAGGTCGTGCACACACACACGAGGTGCACGCGGCAGTGGTTAGTTCAAAACTCATCTGAAATATGGATGAGCCCGTGAGATGTGAATGCCATTAGACTAATGGGTGCTTTGAGAGAAGTTGTCACAGCTGAAAGTTCGCCCCGTGACGCCCAGGTGGCAGCACCTGTGTGGGGACAATAGTCGAGGTGTTGATGGGATTTAGTGGCTTTGTCCGCCTTGGGGCAGGTGTAAAAAGTTGAAGTGATGGAGAAAAACACGGCAAAAGTAATCAAATCATTTAAGTTATTAGTGCTATACGGTTTTCTTAAGATATAATTATCAATTAATGGACTGGACGACAGCGTCTTGTTTTTACTTTTGAATGTTATTATTGTTATTTTGTGAAAACGGGTTCTTTGGGAAATAAGCAGCTCTCATAATTATGTAATTATGTTTTTGGATTTGGTGTAATATTCTTTGTAACAAAAACCAAAGGACGAATGTTACGAAATTGATAAACATACGCATGTTGCCAGTACACAGCGATTGTAGAGAGAATAATTATGTTCGCAATTTACTGATGTGATCAAGAATCGAGAGGACGTTCCATTCTTAGACATTGAATTGTGTTTGCGATAATAAAGGCGTATTTGCACTTTACGATTTTCAAGGATATCTCTTCTGTCGAATGAATGGATGAAGTAAAATTTAATGATCGTATGGCCACAGTTTTTGATGCGAAGATTAGGTAACCGACAGATATCGCAACTGACTTTTCTTAAATTGATTTCGGAGGCAACTATGAAAAAAGTCCTTCTAAATGATTTTATATAGACAGGATGAAAATAAAATCATTTGGTAATCTGAATATCTGTATACCGTCTTGGTACCAAGTGTGGACGTTTATAACATTGTCAATGTTATTCATTATAGGGTCAATCATATTCCAAAATTCAACATAGGGCCAAACTAAGGAAATTGAACATTCCTCTTTATTAAATGCTGTTCAATAGATTTTACTGTTTTCACAATTTTGTTCATATACAATAAATATTATGTATTTCCGCATGCGATCAGTGCAAAATAATTTGTTGAATTCCTATTATCAAACCATACCATTTTAAACATTGCTTTCTATTAATTTCCAGTCAAAAATACATTGGAACAATATGTTTATCACGTTCAGATGGATCATGCCTATGTGACCATTAATTTTCTAGAAGGATGAAACTTATAAGAACTATCATGTTTAATTGTTAAGAGATTTTGGAAACATTGGTTCTGAAGTAGGCGTTGGTCGTTTTTGTAAATGTTGTGTCGTGGAGAATAAAAAGGCCTGTTTCCACTGAACAACATTTTCCATAAGACAGCCTAAGTAAAGGAAAGATTTAAAATTATTGGTGGTGGTCGGTGACATTCAGTGAAAACAGCAAATCAGTAGTTGAAGGCGGTATTACACTACACGACTTGGGCTGCGATATCGGATAATTTCACAGACAATTTTGGATATAGATGGGATATCATTGTTAAAGATGGTAATTTGGAACATGTTACATATGTGAAACAAAGAATTTTATCTTTAATATGTGCCATTTCTCTACGACATGGTCAAATCGCAGCTCAAGTCTTGTAGTGCAATAGGGCCTTTAGACATTAATGTTGTAAACGACTGATAATAATGACGAATGACAACAGAAATCATCAGCTGCAGATTTACAAACGACCAAATATTATATCTATCCTGTTAAACATTTCTGGACGACTGTACCCAATGATTTCTTCCAAAAGCAATTAATTACACTGTCCTCTATATTTTCCACCCCTATTGATTGGATAGAGTTGTCCTTACGTCCCACAATTGCCCCAATATGTTCATATCAGTCATTTGGTGGAAACAATTGGTTGAACTATATAGTAGGTTAATTATCCATTAATGTTATGTTTACTTTTAATAGTTGATTCCTCTATGGAAATTGCTAGCTCCTATCACAATCTCCTCCTCATTCGACTGATGTCATCCAATACATAATAATAGTTCCTGTATTATGTAAGACATAGCACTCGCGTGAAAGGATATTCTTTTTTATTCCTGTATTATTGTACTTCCATGACAAGATCTCAATTGACAATGAACAGCTCAAAGGATGGAATCCACTCAATTACACTCAGTCAACTTTCCTGCCAACTAAACAGTCTATCAGCTTCTATTCCAACTCCAGGACTCAGCTTCTAGAACTCAACCTTTCCAGGATGTTTTACTCACAACTACATTCAGCTTACTTTGACTGAGTGCCGGCAATGAAAGCCCTTATGTATGATGTTAGAATACACGTCATGACCTAGACTCCTCCTTACTTCTAGACTTTTGACAAGGAGTTATAGCTAAGGTGTGTGCTGGTGTAAACACTACGCTAAACTTACAGAGCATGGACTGACCATCTGCATCAGTACAGGGTCATACTGTTCTAAATGATTTCAACACCCTACCATTAGCTGACAATTACAATTTTGTCCAGTCGTTTGTAGGCTTCACCTATTCTCAACCCCAATCGTTCTGTGGAAACACACATTTACTTAGGATTTGCCTATTGATAGATATAGCTGTATTGGAAGCTCGCAGTTCTGACCATGAAAACCCTCTGGACAATTGCACCGATACCTATCATTCTCTGCCATGCATTGACCACATTGGTGCATGGGGTTGAAGTACTTTATTTTGATGTTGTACTCTCTGTTTAGTTGAGGGGAGTAACGAAAAGTTGACAACAGGAGTAGTTGTTGAGATTATGTATTTTCGACAGTCAAATTTGACAAAAAAAATAACACGTTGATTATTGTAATGTAAGTTGTGCTTTGGATGCCACGTTATAGTTGACACTGTTTTAGTAGGTGGCAGCACGTTTGTAGGTGAAGCTGATAATGAACTCGAGAAAGGGCCTGATAGTGATAGTGACAATGTCAGATATTTCCGTATTTTACGAAGCATATAACTCTTATACACAACCTTGTTTATAGTATTTTATAAATGTATACCGAAGTTCAGCTCTTGATCAAGAGTCATACCCAAATATCTATAATTGTCAACAACAGCTAGTTTTGATTATCAAGTAATTTCTCAGGGTCCAAATTTTTAAAATTCTATTCTTGTTTCCAAAAGTTATCAATTTAGTTTTTTGCGGTTAATGGCTAATCTATTTTGCTCACAGCATTCTGACATAGCATCCATATCCCCCTGTAAATTATTTTGAGCAGTCTGTGCATACTGACCCCGACTATCTGCATGACTGCAACAACCTGTAATCTGTCTTAGCAATGTAATATATACAGGCCTATCGTAACTCCTATGTCGGTATCTTTTTGTTTCTCATACATGTATTGCATGGCCTTATATCCTGTGTTTAATTTTGATATGAATAATATATTATTATCGCGGTCTTTTGCTACCAAATTAAGGTTTCTAGGTCCAAAGTAACACGGAGACATGGCTACTTAGATCACCATCGGGGTCGGCGGATGTTCCAAGGGTGCCCTCACATTTCCAAAGGTTTCATTAACAAGACTTCAAATTGAGAACGTGTTGCCAGTATTGCCAGTAGTAACCTGCCTAGATTTACCTGGAACCCCCTCCAATCTGCTCTGAATATACCCGGGAAAAACTACGGTTTTCTAGGGTCCCCTCAGAATGATTTGGAAACCCCAGACTTTTACCCACCACTGCTCAGACTTCCTTTGAACCACCTCAGATTTTCCTAAACTCCCTAAGATTGTTGGGCTGAGTGTGTGCCTGTATTGTAGAGTTGACGTTTGATGATCCACATCTTTTTAATTCAGTCTCAAACCATCCTGGATTATCAATACATTCTGAGTCCATCATGTACTGGGTGGACGACAGTTGATATGGGTTGATAAGGGGTGTTTGGCTATAGCACCAGTAATCGCTCTGGTATGACAAATGTCAGCCCTCAGCCGCAAGTCCCATCTTCAGCGGCCCTCCTCATTTTTGGCCAAACACAGAATTTTTTAAATGTAAAATTCTTGAAAAAAAAAGGAGGTGCGCCCCCTTTCTATTAGCACTCCCTCGCCTTCAAAAACCTTGATCTGCCACTGATATTATTTGAAGCACTCCAGAAAATTCAACGTCGTATCTTAGTTTCTAAAAAATCACGGTCCATTTCCTGCCGGATCGTGCGCGGCATTGATGTGCACTTCTGAATCAATCTGTCTCTGTTAATACCAAGTTCCTGCCAATTAAAAACCAGCTTCATCCACTTCTCTAGGGTGTCAATCACGTCCAGATTGAACATCTCATGTCGGTCCAAACGTCTCAGCCCTGCAATATTAGCGACGGCTGCTTCCTGTGGGTTCCGGTCGTAGGGGTGGCACATGTAGAAAGTACAAGGAGTTTCGGCAGCATGTATAGAAACCTGTCGGCACATGACGAACAAGGGGAATAGTTCACTGTGACCCTTAACAGAGTCACCCTCCTCCATACCTCCTCGTGCTTTGGTACTTCTTTGCGAAGCCAGTCCAACATGTACTCCTCGGCATGAATTCCGTCAGAAGAGTCAAACCTTTTTCGGTATTGCAGTTTCCGTTTTCCATCATATTCCGTGAACACCTTCAATAAAAGCACTGCTTTAAGAGGAAAGCCTCCAGACACCCCATACTGTCCAGTGGTTATAAAGTAGTCTTCTATTTCTTGTATTTCTAGGTTATCCATTGAAGCTGATCTACCAGCTGCTGTTGTGGGCTTTGGTCTTAGTCTAAGTCAATGTGTTTTAGATTTTGAATACATGGTATGAAAACTGTTTCTCACAATTCCTGCACGTTCGGTTTATTGATTAGAGAACTTTGCCCAGGTAGTCAAAGTAGACCTCGTTTGTAGAGCATGTTTGGACCTGGTGACATGTTTAGCTAATCTAGACGCTTATCATGATGAACATGTTCTCAAGATCCACATATTTCTTTCCAACTCTGATAAGGGAATTCTCCTGGAGTTAGGGTTAGTGTGCTAGTTTTTTCATTATTGATTATTTCTTTCATTCGGTATAAGTAACTATGATTACTTTTCTCCTAAAACTAACAGTGACAGGGTACATAAAACGTTCGTGTTTTCTACATGTTCTCAGTGATATTTTGGCATAGTTTAGTGATATTGTATAGTCGTAGCCTTGCAATCAAAACTAACTGACAGCTAGTGTTCCAAACTGAATATCTACAAGCCATTCCTGACTTACCATTGGTCACATGACCTTACCCTATTTAAACCCGCTTCTTCACCACCTAGCAGCTTATGCTAAATAAATCTGATCTCAAACGGCCATTTTATACTTTTTAGTAGCATTTGCTGCAATATTTCATGCACTTACTCGTTCTTTTAGTGCGTGGTGCCCACGGATGAGTGTATAGAGTGATGATTCCGTGTTTCCATATAATTAAAATTATATATTTATTTTTTTCCCTTTTTTCCTATTACAAAATATTACCCTATTATTATTAGTTAACGAAATAAATACCAGTCGAAATTCAAGATGAATATTATTAAAGCTCATAATAAGACACAGCTGCTATGTGTCAAAAACTGACTATTTATTACCAAGACAAATTGGTGTTGGGAAACGTCAATTTAGAGAAGCCACTCTCTTTTTCCAAATCAGACTTTGATTTGTTTTAAAGTTTCATAAATCAGAATAAGAGTATCGAAAATCTCCTCCTACATCGAAAGTGCAAAGGGGGCGGGATAGTGTAGTGGTTAACGCCTTCGCCTTGCTCGTCGGCTGCAAGCAGTATGCTGCCCAGAGGGTCGTCAGTAAGCCCGCGGATGACCCCGAAGGGTCTTCTATATTTTATCACCCAAACAAGATTTCAAAATTGATGAAAATACTGAAAACGAGACATACAGCGAGACATACAGCCTGTCACCATTATATGCATTGCTCGTCAGCCGTGCAGGTGATAAAAGCAACCAAGTGAACTATTGAGGTCCAATATCCATAATTGATAGGGTGCTTTTTGCAATCGGTTGTTAGTTAGTTCTTATAGATATTAGCCAGCTCCAATGGCTAGGACTGCAAGTCTATTCCATAATGTAGTTCCCAATTACAGATGACACAACACTCACAGGCCCGTAGCCAGGGGGGTTCTGAACCCCCCCCCCCCCCCTGTAAAATATGACACTAAATCCTAGAAATATGTATTTTCTCAAAAAACGAACCCCCCTGGAAAAAAAGACAAACTGCTTCTCAAAATACGAACCCCCCTCTGAGAAAGTTTATTTTGTCCAATGTGCAATACCAGTCGCAAGAACTCCCGTTGACAATCAACAGTCGGAGGGATATGTCCGTTCAACTAACCAACCAACCGACCAACAGAACCTCACTTCTAGTTTCAATCTTTCCAGGGTGTGCAACCAACAACAGTAAGTAGTACTAGTGTTCTGCCTGGTGCTGCAGCTAAAAAGTGCTTGCTTGTGTACAGTGACTTAGCCCCTTACACTCTTGACCCTCAGTTTAAGAAGAGTTTATGCTCTTAGCCTGGATGTTAGAGTCTACACAAGAGTGGCTAAGCTAGCTATGGACTGACCACCCACGTCAGTACATAAGGACGACCCCAAAGGTTAATTTATATTTCATCACCCAAGCAACTGTGAACACACAACCTATGTTAAAACTACTTAGAACTGAGATTGCTACAATCTGGCTTTTCCATAAACACTATACCCCCCCCCCCCCCCCGACGCGGATTTTGGGGAGGGGTAGTTCCAGGCACACGCAACCAACCCCGCCTCCCAATATTTTTGGCGCACAATCTTTAGGAAATATTTGGCTATAGCACGCCTTCACTTTCGAAAATTCCTGGGTATGCCCAATACGCTCATTGGCTGTGCAGGTGATAAATTTATAAGCAAAAGTAACCACAATGAAGTTATCATCATTGTTTAGTCCTATACTGAAATCGCAAATCAAACATTTAGTCAAGGCGTCAGCAAAAGCCAACATAAGTAAACAATACATGTAGTATTCAACAACGACCATTGTATCAGTTCATGTCGAAGAAGACTATAATTTCAGCTATTCATAATATTCCAATCACAGATGAGATAAGCATCGGAGCTTATCAAACCAGGCCTAGTCTTTAGATTGCTTGTTTAGAGTTTGCGTATATCATATTTACCCTTTGTTCCAAATATGACTTCCCACGAAGTAAGGTGATTCCCCATAGAGATTACAATTTATTTGATCTATTAATTCTGTACATTTAACACACAATGCCAGTAAACCTTCACACACTGTAAAACGTGTACCTACAGTTGTTCTTCCAATCGACCACACATTTCAAAACGTGGGAGGGGTTTGAGTGACAGATCACTATATAATAGAACTAATCTATTACTATAATGTTTAGTATTGAGAAGGGGTTTCTGGACAATCTAATGCCTTCAGACATATGCACTAGTAACAAAGGTAATTATCTTTAACTTTATCTACGATATGATAACCAATCAGAATAATCGCATGAAAATTAAAGAAGTTATGATTATTCCTCTTATTTTTTCCAACAGAGATGTCTTATTGCCTAGTTAGTCCATTGAATTGAAATTATTTTTTGGTTTTGTTTTTTTTAACTTTCTTTACGAAGAGGGAAAAGTTTCGTAAATATTGATGTTTTTGTATACTTCATATAGTATTTGCTACACTTCATAAAATCAAAAGTAGGACTTATCTTAAAATTCTGAGATAACATTTTCCGGGTCGAACCTTAAAAACATTTTGAGGATTTATGAACGACAAAAAATATTAATGTAATTTTTTTTTCAAAATACATTTCGGAAAAATTTATCTGCTTTTCATCGACAGAAAAATCACATGTTCAGATTTTTAATACAATCGGTGTTTACTTAAAACTGAATTTAGGAACCATTGCTCTGTCCGAATACAGTTTTAGAACTTAGACTATATGTAGGCTCTATAGTCTATACATAACCCAGTAGTTTACTCATACGCCTGATATATGTAGGCTTACATTAAATGTAAGAAGGGCATTTGAATGTATAACGTTCTGGTGTCTTATTGTTAGTGCTAAACATACCATTTCTTAGATAATGATCTCATAAAAGGTACTGGGACTGCATTTCAAGAATATGTTAAAAATAGCTCAATAGAAAAACATTTATCAGAGTATGTCGACGTCTTGGCCAAATCTTGATTGTTAATCTTCAGCCCATCCTTAAAATGACGTCTACACGTGTGTGTATGTGTCAGTTTGTTATGTAGTCTTGTCCAATAGGTTAAAGGTCGAGTTTCGACGTTTGTGTTATTGCACTGCAAAACCAGTCTTAGACTGAACTATTGAAGATAGAATCTTGGGGATTCTTTTATTGAAATATTTGTCAATAATTGTACTTACAACTGAACATATTATAATCATTGAACATGAGAAGGTTCTGATGTACTTAATAATGTATAGGGGCCTTACAATATCTAGGACTGCTGTGGGTGCAGACCCTCAACATCGACAGGGCGACAAGGGCATAATTACTGAAATTCGACATGCGATATGGGATTTTCCTTAAGTTAAAATTGGACATGGCCTTTCACCAGCGGCGATGATATGAGATATGGGAATTTCTTAAGTTAAATTGCATAATCCCTGCAAATAACAGTTACTGTTCATTCGGAGCTCATTGCTAAATAACATGAGATGTAAAAAACATAATTCTGTAATTGCCACTGTCGGGTCACATTATTTGTATCACAATAGATAGGCTGCAAGATGTGGATGAGGGTGGGCATCCATCCTCCTTGCCTACGTTTGTTATGTATGCATAACACATGTATAAGGATATCCATTATACTGACGTACAATATCCTTGTAGCTGACCTGTGGTAACCTAATGTGTAACGTGTTGACATTCAATAGGCCTACGTTTACCCCAATCACAACCAAAACATTGCAGGTGGAAAGATTGACATACACCCTAGGCCAAGCCGGAGCAAATGGCGGATTTTAAGATTTTAACAAGCGATCGCAAATTTACAGCATTTAAAGAGGGTAAGTCAATTCTTAATTAGCCTAGGTTCAAATCAAATGATTAATGGGTGCGGGCAGATGCGGTAAATGTACGATGAAGTGTAGGTTGATAATGATCGATGTGTCTAAAGACAACTGGAGGACGGATACACGGTCACCACCACACTGCCGTAGTCACAGGTAGGATCTGAAATGGCAATATACAGTGACGACGACTTTGGCAGGGTGGCCCAGGGTATTTCAGAAATCATCAAATGGAACCTGTGTTTTAACAGGAACGAGTATACAGTAAATACAAACAGTTATGCAGTTTCTATTGATAACAATTCATCACTATACCAAGCAATATGCAGTAATTATACATAGTGACTGTCACAAACAGTATACAGCCATGTATAGTTTGCCGTCAGTCAGCCGACACTATCATGCTTATGATTATTGGATGTTTACATCAATGGTTCCTAGTATGTTCACCAGGTGACAGTGCACTAAGTCTACTAGGTCTAACTCAGGCCACCTATTGGCAAACATGTCTATTGGTTGGTTGAATATATAGGTTGGTTGGTTGGTTATTGAGGTTTAACGCCATAGCAATAACATCTAAGGTCATATCACAGCAAGAACAAGGTTTGACAATTCTGTCCTTAATGACTGAATCTATGAAATGATTGAATCTATGAGAAGATAGAGACCGAATCCCTACACATATACTGTGGCAGGTGTTTATTAATGTGCAAGGACCAAGACAGGGCTATACACACAACAGCCGGTGGTCCTCTAGGGACATTTGATATCCCTGTCATTAGCACAAGAGGACAAGGAGAGGGACACAGTAGCCGGCCAAGCCCATTCCAGGATCGATCCCGGTCTACCTGAATGCAAGACATTCTCACCAACCACTTCACAACCCCTGAATAATTAGGAAAGTATAATGTAAAACTTAGATCTATTCTAGGATACAGCCATCATGCAGGGAAGCTAGACCCGCCTTGACATACTGGGAGGAACAGAAGAGGAGGGGAAGTGAAAGTAACTGCCGGCGGTAAAGAGCAAAGACAAACGGAGGAGAAATAAATGTTGAAAAGCCCTCTGTCACCTTTTCTCAGGCCTTTAGAAATTCTGTTGAATCTTGACTGCCTATGCCGGCCTTCTGCTACACAAGCTGGTTATCTGCTACCCCTATTGGTTCTCATCTACCCGTGCTGGCTCTCGACTTGCCCTGTCAGCCCTATTGCAGCCAAGAACTGACAAACAGGATAAAATTAGAATATTTTTCACACTTATTTTTTACAATTTTCACAATTTTACTGGATATGATAAGTGGCCAGGCCTAGGGTTCTCCAGATATGAATGACTAATGTTTCCTAGAGGTAGCCCTACGTTGCCCTCCAAGTGGATAGATATACTCAGACATATTGACATCATAACAGAGTGCCCGAGATGTCACAAAGATTCCTGGGTCTGCGCTACCATAACCCCCGCCCCCCTACCCACAGCGGGAAGAAATACCCCTCCAACACCCTCTACAGACATATTCACCATACACATACCACCCAGTATTGGCCCTCTCTTACTAATCCTAAGGCTTCAATTAGGAGGAGAACGACTTTTCTGGACCACTGGGTACCAGGCAGCCATAGGTCATTGGTGTACACGCTGGGCACCAGCGTCAAAGAAATATCTCGGTGTGCTACACCGATAACCTACTGTTGGTACCCAGCGGCCCAAAAAAGTAGTTCTCCTAATTGTGCTCAAGGAACCCAACCTACCCTAATCAGGGACGGATCCAGAGATTTTTTTTAAATGGGGGGAGCTCATTTGAGGCGCCCCATCCGTGGTCTAGAGATTTACATTTAAAAAAAATCTAAATTTCGCAAGGATTAGAGCAGGTGCGCGCCTCAGACGCCTCCATCTAAATCCGTCTCTGCTAATGTTCGGCTCCTATTTTGTTCATGAAATATGGCAACACGACAACGTAAAGAACTATTTCACTAATGAGGACGTCGTTGGTTCAACTTTATCAAAGGTATGTTCAACCGTCTAGGTTTATAAAGTAACGCATACATCAAGTGATGCGGTATAGGCCCTACTCCACGAGGTTGCGCCACGGATCATTTCATCTGAGAATCCCTGAATTTCTAGATCTCCCGACCACCCATAGCATATTTCCTGTGTTTTACCTGCTGACTAGCTTAGATCAAGATGCATGTTGGGAAATATGCTGACATGCTACAAGGTGTAACTATACGAATCTTCAATAATCATTGCATATTTTGTGGCAACCTAGCAATGGATATTTTTCCATTCTTCATTTGTATAGATTTATCATTTTTCATGTTGGTTTGAAAAGTCATTCATTATAGGTTTGTTAATTTACTAATGTATGTGGTATGTCTATCTGCTGAGTGGTTTGCCTGTTTGTCATGGTCTGTCTGTAGGTCTGCCTGCGTTTTGTGAGGTAAATCTTCCATCCAGTTTATCCGAAATAGAATTTATCACTTTCAACTTAATGCAATTAGTGGAATCTAAGGAAATGAATGTGCAACCCAATGTTGTGTTATTTCCACACAGTGACATTTTGAAGAGATCAAGTACAGAAAGAGAAATCTTAAAGTCTCATGCTCAGAATATCTACATTAAGATTGTACATCCTTTTCTTCCCACTCATAATTAACTTATTTTATTTGGCCTAGAAGAGGAGCGGACATGGCGGGGGGAGTTCACCTTCATCCAGGCAGCGGACACTCAGTTCGGCATGATGGACGACCTCCTGTACGACAGGACGGGCGACGACAACACGTAGGTGCACCGCCTCTTAAGGTTGTAGTACACTATAGTAGGTTCTATTCCCGATTTCAAAAGTTGTCAGTGGGACATATTGGTTAATCTGGTTAATTCATCATATTGGTTAATCATAGATATCATAAGAAAGGGGTTTCAATTCTGATTCAAATGATATGCAGGATGTATATATTATGTACAATTGAAAATACGTCAATGGCCATACGTTACCAAACTACCGTTGATCAAAATTGGCTTGTGGAATACTGCCAGCATGATCCCAAACGGCAACCGTGTGTTGGTCAACCAACAGCAATATGAGGGATTAGGAGGAGTAGGGTCTCCTTGCATGGTCAAAGTTGATACTAGAATAAAAGATATTTCTTAATTGACTGTATGACGTAACATTACTGTTTTGTATTGTATTTCCTACATTCCTAAAGATGTCTTTCTTATACCAAGTGAACGTGTGTGAATATTTTGCTTTCTAAAGATTGTTTTTCTTATGCCAAGTGTATGTATGAATCAGGGGCTGTACCTCCACACTCACACTTTCTTCATTATTGTCCTTAAAAAGGTATTTGATAGATAATTATTTAAGCAATGGCCAATTAGAAATGTCCCTCCATTATATCAGCAATTGGGCTGACTAGTGAGGGGATACACCCAAAACACATACATTTATCAATATTCTAAAGATTATAGGGAGAGTACATTGGCTTGTTATATCTTTGTCAAGCTGGGGAAACTCAAGTAACATATTTATATCAATGCGGTAGGTGATTATTGACATACCAGCAACGTTAATAATACTCATAAGGAATTGCCACAATGGTCAAGTTTCAGATAAGGATGGCTAATATAAGACAAGATGGTCATCATCCCAATGTTTCCTACTGTCCTTGTCTGTTTTTAAAACATCTAACATATCCTTGCAAGAACAATACTCTTAGCCATATAATTTTTGTTTGTAAAAACGCTCATTACCTTTTAGGATCACATTGTCTTTCTCACCAGTGGCTTCCTTGTTTTCGTTTTTTCACCTGTACTTATACTTTTAGTACTCCCTTGATAACTATCATCAATTTGTTTGACCTTTACATGGACATTGCTATGTTTTTCTAATAACTTGGGCAGGTTTTTTTTTCAGATTTGAGAAAACATTATCAATTCGTTCGTTTTATGTAAACAGTACGTAACCTACAAGTTTATTGATTCATGATAAGGTCCGAAAACGTCATTCGCGATCATGTGTTAGACAATTTGTAATATCTTTAGATTATGAAACTATGACGTTGACAACTTTACGATAGACGTAACCTAATTTTAAAAACCTATCGCCCAATAATTATTGATAAAATACCGACACTTGTCTTTCATAAGTTGGGACGCAGAGATTGCTTTGGCTAAGAAGACAGTGGAACTGGCCAATGCCATGACGCCCCGTCCCCGCTTCTTTGTTGTCTGTGGTGACCTGGTGCATGCCTTTCCCGGTAAGTGGATACAAGTAAAAAAAAAACTGTTTTATTCAATAAATCTCTGCATAGACTTAACTAGCAATACTGCCTACTTTACATACACTTTCTATACCGTATAAGCTTATCATACATGGTCCTGGGTGTATTCAAAATGTAGAGGCAGATACAGGATTTCAGAAAGAGGGGTTCCGCCCATAGGCTAATTACCAAAACTGTGGGCATGCATGCAACACATTTTTCTCGATCAAAAGGGGGGGGGGGGGGAGTCAGGACCCCTTGGACCTCCTCCCCCTTGGAATCCGCCCGTTATATTTACAAGTACAGCAATACGAACTGTTCATTAAAGTCCACGAGTGGGGTCCTATACCATCTTATGGTGATATGGTGAAATTTTAAGTTTATATAATGATAATCAGCATACAGTCTTATACAGTCATGACGATCAATGTAAAGAAAATTGGTGTCATGAATTATAGTTATCAATTCAATGTCACGACACAAGTTCATGCAATAATTATAAAGGTTAAAAGACAAGTAAATGTTTGTTAGGAAATTATGGTTAAAGTTAGATGTTTGGTGCATGATCACGAAGTACATGAGATCATGTTGTACGAGTTACACAATCTCATACGGTACGAGCTACATGAAAATGCATGCATGAGTTATGAAACACAAAGTTGTAATGCACAATATTTTAGTGACCGGAAGTGACCCCAGCAAAAGGTCAAAGTGACCAGTGATGTTGTTTAACCAATCAGGAGCCAGGTTATGGCTATATAAGAGAGTGATTTCACGAGAATAAACAGCCCCGTCTTTTTACTCACTGTATTCACACCTCCTTTCTTCCCGGGAATGGACCATGAAAAGGCTTAGAAGAGTAGGACAGCTAAAGATAAAGGTCCACATGATAGATTTAGGTCAAAGTTATGCCAAAAAGGGGAAGCTGGATCCTTATAAGTACGCTTTACAGTTCTCACTAGAAATCTGCTTTCAATTCTCAGCTTTATTATGATGGATGTTGCTAACAAATGTGACGTTTGTCAAACATAATAAAAAAATAAATTGTCCATATCATACCTGCGGCCCACTTCAGAAGAAATCATCTAGAAGTTCTAACTTTTGTGTTAGCTACAGGCCGGGGGCTGTTTCCCTGTTAAATCTTTTTCAGAGGCAGATCGAAAGACTGTTTTAGTTTACCTTATAGACGTTTTGGGGCCCTTGCATATGAATTTTCTATGGTGGTTCTTTCTTAAAACTTCTACTACATTAATTTTCATTTCAGGAGACATGAGATCTCTGTATTAACGTTTTCGTGAAACAAACAGCTGGTGCCAAGCACTTAGATCGAAAAATGTTTATGTAACAAAATTATTCAAACTATGTGATCTAAAAAGCAAACTTATGTATTTCAATGGGAAAGCTTCTTTTCATATCACTCATCAAGTTTAACTTGTTTTAAAGTCAATGTAATGAAAACTAAGTATTTGAGTAAACAAATTTAAACACTCTAAAGTTCATATTCCACTTAGCGGTTATCAGCATTTGCAGTCATTATTTTTAGGTACCGCAAGTAGTTTGTGGTTTTGATAGCTAAAATATGTTGGTATCCCCCACTGCAAGCAATCCATCGAAAACCAATATAAAACAACACAACTGCCACAAGCAACTACTGCAAGCAACTACCTCAAATACCTATATTCCACCTTGTGTTGCCCTACCGCAAGCAAGTTTGTGACAGTTTGCTTGCATCTTTTTATGGAACCGCAAGCAAATGCCACATAGTAGAGTAAGGCCTTAAGGGAACTAGTCAAATGAATTCAGACTTTGCTTAGAAAGGTAGAATCACATTATCTACCTCATAGTTTTACCTGGTTAGACTAATTAATTAGCTACCTATATCATTTTTTCTGCTCCTGAGCAAGCCACGTGAACCTGAAATAATTGATTAAATGCGCATTTACTTAGTATGATTATTGCACTGCACTAGCTGAATCATTGTACATGTACCTCTTAATTATGTCCTCATCGCAATCATCCCTGTATAACCCATTATGATCACCTTTTTACAACTGTCAGATTGTACACAAATGTAATGACGTACTTAAGAATTAAGTAACTTGATACAAAAAATGCACTCAGTAATGGTTTCCTGAGTAGCACGTGCGTCCCCAGCAGACTTTCTATCATTCTTTTATTCATGTGATAATAATGAAATTGCCCGGAATTCTATTATCCATCCCTAAATATAATTCATACATATCACCACAGATTCGTGTTAGGCTAGCGAAGTCATTACAATAATGATTTGCAAAAGTAATTATGGCTTAATACAGCAAGGCGAGTGACGCGTTGATGTTAGATTATATAAGTTACCAGGACCTCTGGTGTAATGAACAATCACTAATGGTTGGTTTGGGGAAAGAGCATAAAATTTAATCATGTTGGGATAGAATGCATCTCTCAAGACCTCCGAATATATACACTCAATGCTAGCTACACCCCATGTGCCCTGTCGCATAACCAAATGCTCGCAACAGCGAGAGAAACAGCGGGGGTTTGACAAAGTCTCGCTGTTATACGCGAAATTTGGCATCAATTTTCACCCATTTCTAATCATTTTTCTGGGCTGAGAATTTCAGGGATTTTAGATCTAGATGTCTAGTTTCTAGAACTTTTTACAGAATTAAAATCGGTTCCAAAGAACACCCACAAATCAACAGGGGGACCCATCGCAACAGCGACATCCTTGTTGCGAGAGTGGTGTGCCAATCCTCGCAACAGCGAGGCCCGTTATGCAACAGAGCAATAGGGGTTTGCAATTTTCACTTGTGGAAATTAATGTAGATGAAGTCTTTTTCAACACATCTTTTGTTAGAACTTTGTGGAATAATCACACCAAGAATCAATTATTGATTGCATAAATACAATATCGAACAGAAAATATACCATTTATGAGGGTATAAATTCCATTTTATTGTTTGTGTTTTTGAGCGTCCCCTCCTTCCATGTACGAACTAACTGTAAGAAATTACTTTTACCATGTGAAAACCAGGGGCAACCCTGATCATGATAACGTAATAAACACCTTTAAAAAAAGTTTTGAAATACGTTTTCTTACACACTATCAAATCTGCAATCTGTTGCTTTCACGGCTATTTCCCCCAACACATTTGAATATCCTCTAAATTGTTGTTTTTTCACTTTTATATTTTAGCTTATATTTTTAACATCTGAATCTCTCTACAGACGACCATAATGAACCCCTCCAGGAGGCAGACTTTAAGGCTGTTTACTCTGGCCTCCATGAGGTTATCCCCTGTTGTGTGCGCATGGCAACTATGACATTGGCAATACACAAACCTAATACTCAGTCCTCACCTATTTAAATGTTTTACATCTGAATCCCCCTACAGGAGACCGTAATAAGGCCCTCCAGGAGGTGGACTTTAAGGCTGTCTATGCTGGTCTTCATGAGGACATCCCCCTGGTGTGTGTCTGCGGTAACCACAACATCGACAACACTCCAAACCTAAAACCCGTTCCCACCTCTTTACATGTTTAACATCTGAATCCCCCTACAGGAGACCGTAATAAGGCCCTCCAGGAGGTGGACTTTAAGGCTGTCTATGCTGGTCTTCATGAGGACATCCCCCTGGTGTGTGTCTGTGGCAACCACGACATCGGCAACACCCCAACCCACCACTCCATTGCCGCCTACCGCCACAGCTTTGGTGACGACTACTTCTCCTTTTGGGTGGGAGGAGTCAAGTTTATTGTCCTCAATTCACAGCTCTTTGAAGATGATTCCAAGGTAATTATGATTGTGTTACATGCTGGCAGCACCACGACTCCCTACTGAATTGACGCCCACCAGTAATTTGATTAGTGATGATGTCTTAATGATCTGAAAACTGTGTGGAAGGCTGGCTTGTTCCAGGCCGATATCATGATTTGACGATTTATGAATACAAAAAGAGGCTGAAACATTTAACTCGTTTATCTCTGAATTATGTAAAACATAATATCGGTATATCATTAATCAATTGTCAAATACCATAAAGCTCGTCGTGCCGTTTCTATTATAGAACATCTTTAGCCATGTGTTTATATAACAATAAATTATATCGTAGTGGTTGTCGTGCCGTTTCTAGAGGTAAATATTTTTGGCAATTAATTTATGTCACATTAATGATATGTACCATTTAATTGTATCCTGTTAATATCCAGTGGTATGCTCGTTTGGAAAAAAAATAATTTTAGAAATCATAATGTTTTATCGCTACTTGGGGATATAAGAAAACGTAATTCTTGTTTATTTTAGTAACCCTAACTCTAGGAGACATAGATGCTTTATACATGAATTTTGTCCGACCCTTGTCCAACCCTGGAAATCCCCTATGTTAGATGGGCTTATTTCTCGCTAAACTGGATAGCTGCTATTCAGTATTTTAAGCACCTTCAGGCTAATTTGGACTAATTTTATCAAAACTTTTTTTGAAAATCTATAGAAAATAAATTCTTGTTATCTATCAATCTATGATAAATGATAATGTATTGACATATCAACCAGCATGCATCCTGATCTATGCTAAACTGCAGGTAAAACTTAAGAAATTTTCTATCCGTGTTCAGGAGAAATGACAAGTTTAGCCCTCTCGTTGCCCAGGTGCATGACCTGAGCAAGGCCCAGGAGGAGTGGCTGGACCGGGAGCTGCAGGACGGGCGACACGCGCGCCACCTGCTGCTACTCCAGCACATCCCCATCTTCCTCCAGCACCCTGAGGAGCCCAAGGAGTACTTCAACCTCGACCTGCCCATCAGGAGGCACCTCCTCGACAAGTTCAAGGCCGCAGGTCAGCTCTTTGTTACCTGTACCATTGCATTCTTATTAACATTAGAATTAATGTTTTAATGTCTCACACTGTTTTCAGAGTTTTTGAAATGAAACATAATATTTTGAAAATGAGCATGAGCGTCAAGCGGAGAATGAATATAAGAAGGGCCGCGGGGGTCCTCAGACGGTGGCCGCATAGGGGATTGTCATGTACCGAGGGCTTGTACACACTGCTCCTCGACTGTGCGGGTGAAAAAGATAACACCGCCAAATTTCTTTAAATTGTTTCTTTAATCACTCTCTTACTCAACAAAATCCGTAAACTTTTATTTTTACGCTGGCACACTTGCAACTCATTTGCATTTCATATACCCAACTCTCTGGTACCAGTCTACTGGTATGTGATAAACATTAAAAGGTAGAGATGCAAGTCGCAAGTTTTTGAGTTTCAATTTTGTGACTGCAAAATGGAAACTTGCCAATGTCTTTTTTTATTGTTATTGTTTTGTTTCTATTTTTCTTTTGTTTCAGTTTCTATTTTTCTTATCGTTTCTTTTCAGATTTTGGGGTGTGGGGATGGGTAATGGTGGTGGCGGATGCTATGTCAGAAGGCCATGAACAAAATTTAAATTGGGCGTGAAACTAATAAAGCAATATAACTTATCATGCCAATCGAATTTAGAATGTAATGGGACCTTCTATCTAATATATAGGCACATTTTCAAAAATCGCAACTAATGCATGAGCGACGTGATAAGTCTCTAGTTCAATGACACGCCAACACTGTAGAGGTGCCAGATGAAAGTACCTACAAAATGGGAGACCTCCCGGTTTTGGGGTTGCAAAACGGTAGTGAACTTTGTCCATAAAGAGTATCAAAGTTCTCTTTATACATATTATCCATGCATGGATACGACAAGGTCAATTTTTTCTAGGCCCTAGATAATGAATTTAGACAACATTTATGAAATATTATAGGGGCCTATATCAGCAGTGGCAGTAATATGGGGGTGGACCACTAAAATCGACACGGCGACATGGGCATTTCTTAAATTCGACTTGCGACATTGAAAAAGATAAGCGACAGAGACATGCGGCGATATGGGACCCCTCATTCAGTATTAGCCCCAGTATTATGTAAAATACGAACAAAAATGCTTTCAGATTTTTTCGTAATTAATCTAGATGGTATAGGGGTTTAATCAACAGGCGTCGTTATGCCTATTAATACTATTCAAAAAGTGACTTTGAGCAATGGTAAGCGTTGAACTATGTCATCGCGCCAAGCACCAAATTCTCATTTCCATATACTTCTTATATATAGGCCTACGTGTGAAAAAATTAAGGCATTAACACGTTAATGCAATAACGTTTTATACACGAGACAGGCACAAAACTTCCATCTCAGTATACTTATATCATTATCAGATGTCATCGTTCCATAGAGCATGTACCCTAAGCGATAAATTGCCAGATAAATGCCATTGCAAGAGACAAGTGAACTATATAAAAGACAAGTAAAATTATCAGACCGAAGTCCGTATACAGAGAAGACATAGTCCAATCTTCCAATTCTGCCATTAACAATTATTTTCTCCATCTCTTTATCTAAAAGGTGTGCGCGCTATATTCTGCGGCCATTACCATAGGAATGCTGGTGGTTTCCATGGCGACATGGAACTGATCGTGACGTCAGCAGTTGGGGCCCGCCTTGGCGACGCCCCCCATGGCATGCGGCTCGTGCGCATGCGCGAAGACAGCATACATCATCGCTATTACGGTCTGGACGACTGGCCAACGGAAGTGACGTCAGGAGGCGGGGAGGACACGTCATGACGCCATGAGAGCATGAGCATTAATAATTAAGAACGCACTTTATACAGTTATGAATGCAATACTCGGAATAGATGGTCTCTTTTACACATACCAACATAATTTTAATGAAATAAAATACAGTTGAAACACATTGATCTCCTTGAGAATGTATATATGAGAAAGTCTTTCAAAAGCAAAGGAGATTCCTACAACTCTGTAGGCCTAAGCACTGAAAACAATCCAGTCTTCTAAACTTGTCATTTACTTGTTTCCTGACATAACTTTTGCCTTGTCCAAATGGTCATCATGATAATGGACAACCTTGGCACTGTCCAAAGATTCACCCTGCCTCATGGGCCATCGGAAAGTTGTCAAAGTGACAAGTTTGGTGACAGATGATTTACACTGTCTGAGGCTTATTTGACCCTCATTTGATTAAATTATAACCTTCCATTATTGCTTACTTGTTTTTCAGAGGTGAGATGCTCTATCCCAATGGGTCCATTGAGCTATATAAAGGAGAAGCAGTATGTTGCAGTAATTGGAACTGATTGGAGCTCAATAGCAGTTATTGAGTTGCAAATATTCAAGCAGCCTTGGGTACTTACGAGTATGGGGGTCTAGACCCTTTAAAATCGACAGGGCGACATAGACATTTCTTAAATTCGACATGTGACATGGGTCTTAACTGAATCATAATGACAGGCAACACGGCCTTTTTTTAAATTCAACATGTGACTTGGATCCCCCCCAATCCGTATCCCCAGTTATGATTTTACTACGATAAGGTGTTTACAAAAGAACAACCCATAGTCCAATTAGAATTCTCTGAAAATTACAAATGAAGTTGGATCTACGATATAATTTATTGCTAGAGAAAGGTGCACCTCTGTAATAATTCTTTTCGAAATATCCTACATTTACTATGCTAAAATGATAAAATTATGTAAAGTAATAAACTAGCTTCTTAATTGCAGTACAGTGCCCCCTATTTTAATTATCAGTACTAGATTTGATAAGTTTTTGAAAAGTTAATGACAAATTTATGACAAGTATCTGTCAAAAACTCTTCTTGTTGGTAACAAAGCCAAACTTATCATGAACTTAAAAATGAGACACTTTTGTGACGAGTTTAGCATTTTCCATTTGTAGAGTGAGGTTTCCAGCTCCTGGAATCCAGGAAATACCTCTCGACATATATCATTCTTTTTTTAAATATGTCGCAGAAAAGATCACCTAAGTCTTCCCCCAGACATAACACTTGAGTGTTTTCGCAAAAAAACGTTTTAGATGGGATATTGTGAAAGGAGACAATTCAGTCTTACTTTCCTAATAAGATACCACTTTCAATGCATATATATGGTTTCTCTGTCTATTATTGTTGCATTGAGGAAATAGGAAACGTGGGGATGGGGAGCTTCTTTAAAGTCAGACGCCATGGACTACTCATCTCCTTGAAGTCTAATGTAATTTTTCTTTAACATCTTTGTATGAAATTTATCATTAAGTAGCCAATCATAAAGCCAATCTATAGTAATATCAATTATATTGATATTAGCTGGAGAAAAAGTTATTTTTGTGTGTATTGGGAAAATGTTGTTTTCTGTTTCTTGTGTGTGATTTGGTGTATTGCATACAGAATTTGTGATATAGCAGGATTAGATTTTTAACCTTTCATATTTTGAAGTTAGGGCGACGAACATAACATAATGACGAATATGACAACATGAATAACATGTCAAACACTACATTAATGTACAGAGAGAATACTCTAGATATATGACAGTTCAAATAGCTGTAACCATTGTTCTGACAAACAGTGTGGCATACGTGATAAACTGCATTTTGATTTCCTGTATATATGTGTATGTATTTTCCACAAAGCTAAGAATGTTTGAACAAAATATTAAACGTGAGTTTTTTAAGTTGAAAAACGAGATAACTATTCAATGTTTTGCCTATGATTTATCCAAAGATAATCTGTTAAAATCTCAATTTTAATTGAACAGAAAATACTATATCCTCGTGATATTTATGCTTTAAGTCTTAGTCAAGCGTGACTTTGTTAAACAAATTGACAGTACATAAATCAACTAACCTTTCTTAGTCAGTAAAGAAAGACTAAGGTGATTTACATAGAGTCTTATGTGCCCAGAGATAATCAGTGATACTCTTTTGAAAATATAAGAATAATTGCAGACTTCCTAATTGTGATTGTTTGTTGAGTTAGTTTAAACATCTGGCCAACCCATCAGGGCTCTTTTACCAGACTGCACAAGGTAAAGCTTTGCAGCTAGTTTTATGCCACATGGGCGGTGACTGAATCTATGAAATGAGGTGCCTATTTGTAGCAGTGGGACCCAATGCCCTCTTTATAGTACTGCCAAACTGAAATATGTCATAGGCCCACAAAATACCCCACCCAGTCACATTATACTGACACCAGGCCAACCAGTTATGTTTCATGGTCCTGACTTTATACCAAGTGTTAAAGTATTTATCAGTTATAAAGAAATAATATAGATTTTCCTGTAAACATTTTGATAAAAAATTGGGGGCTGTACCCCCAAAGCCCCCATTTCTTTCCTTTTCTGTTTTTAAAATTATTTGATAAATCACTGTCAAAGCAATAACCATTTGACTAAAGTTTATCTCGTACCATACCCAATTTCAGAGACCCAAGTCCTAGTATTACAAAATCTATTAGTGTCTTTATAAGAAGGAGCAGTATCAGATGCATGGAAGGAAAGCTTTTTCTATGAGGTCCTAAACTTGGCAATTTTTTACTTCTAAATGCAATTTTTGAACTTTTATGCACATGTACCATTCTTCTACATGTATATAAATCCCAGCATAATCAACCTCTGTTTATTCTTGAAGCGTACCTATGTGACTGATGATATCAAAGGTTTCAATGCTCATACCACATATTCAGCAGAGATATGTGCCCATAAAGTTGGCATCAGAATTAATGACTCCAATTTTCCTGCAACATTTAGCCCAAATTTGGGTCACAAGTTTTTGGAACTGGGTGTTTAAAGAAAATTTGGAAGTGCATGGGACCCTCTGGAATTAAGGTTTAAAGAAAATTTAAAAGTGCATGGGACCCTCTGGAATTTGATTGAATTTACATGAAACGACCCTTGAACAGGCTAGAACTCACTTTGAACCGGCTAGAAGTTACAAATTCAACTTCATTTCTAAACAAATACGAAAATAACTGCAGTTTTAGACTGCATTCTATTACCCCAGCGTAAAGTGTCATTTGAAGCCAATCTATATAATGTAGGTAGTGCTTAGCCACGGACCAACACCAATGAATTTCAGACGACAATTTTTGGGCATTAGTCATATATGGTTTGGGTCATTTCCTAAATTTGTCAGGGTGAGAAAGCCATACAGTTTTCATATGTGGCAGTACTATTAGGACTTGTAAAGGTTTCTAAAGACTATTAAATTTTGGTGCCAAAGGCATAGAATTGTGAAGCATATTCTCATGTTATCTTCATTTAAATGTCTTTATATGCAAGGTTTTAATGTAAAATTGCCGGTCATAATATATTCGCCGTATTACGGTTCCTCCAGATTTCCCATAATACTCTGCTTCAGCGCAGTTTCCTGTCCTATGCTGGCAATGCTATAATTTTTGTTTTAGGCCCTAGGAATTGAAATATGCCAAACTAAGTTATAATTTTGGTATTAATCGAAATCTTATTACTTAGTATTTGATATATTACAAAATATTTGTTAAGTTCCCCAAATCACCGGAGATATTGAGGAAAAAAGGGCGCCCCCAATGCTAAAGTATAGGCAGGAGACTGCTTTGACCCGGTGGTGTCGCGTGCGATAGTCACCCGTAACGGCGAACCGTAATAAGGAGAATAGGAATGTAATTGTTCACGCATAAAACTGTGCACTGTTTGTTTGGTGACAATCTGTGATATGAGAGTCATATCATATCTTTATTAGGGGAGGAATGCGACGGTGTGTCATACATATTACCTTTGTTCGAACAAGACAAATATACAGAATATGTTTTACAACCTTAATTGTAAGCACGGGTATGAAAAGATTCATTCTTCTCTTTCATATATCGGACACAACATTTGTGCAGAAATATAGGAAATTCATCAAAACAGATATCAACCTGATTTTCAAGATACGAATGACGATAGTGTGCTGATCACATGAACGCGCAGTCTACATAACGTTTAAAATAGATTTTAAATGGCCCTTACAATAGCTTTTTCATTTTCTGTTGGAGAATCCACTACCTACCAAATTTGAACACATACAGATTTCCCCCCAAAAAAGTGCAGGATAACTTAATTATATAAAACAGAAACAATTACCCATATTCTAGAGCCCTAATCAGGCCTGTAGCCAGCTTTTTTCAGAGGGGGATCGTTTTTTGACTCATAACTTTATTTCAGGAGAGGGGGGATTAGTTTTTTTTGACTAATGGCTTTATTTCGGGGGAAGGGAGGTTTGTTTTTTGACCAAGAGGCCTAAAATACATATTTTGGGGTGGATTTCTAGGGACCATAGGTCATATCTTAGAAGAGGGGTCTTCAAAGGGGGAGGGGGGGGGGGACCCCCCTGGCTACGGGCCTGCTGATAACCATCCAGGCGCCAATTACTTCTCTTTGTTTCGGTGGCCATTCAGTACTGGTGCCTAGACCAAGCATATTGAAAATCAGCACAAGAATTCTCCCGCCCTTAAGTGTGGGGTCAATCCTATCACATAGGTCGTTAGGCGAGTTACACATGACATAAATGTTTAAGTTCAGTTGTATGTTGTATTACGCGTAAACGTGTTAGACATGTAGAATCCGTTACGTGGTACATTTAATCTCCGATCATCTTTCCACCTACAGTCCTCGTGATTTCAGAAATTTGTATAGCCCGGTTTACAATAGTAAGTAAAGCATAATTGTCTGGGCTACTCTGTAGAGCGACATGCATAACGCATTTCACATATCTGATGGATTAATTCATTGATTTGAATAGTTGTAATTAAATATTTACCAGAAATTTTACATAAAGTAATCACCACCTTCTTAATTAATATTTCACAAAATAACTACAATTAATCAACCTAGGCACATACTTGTGAGCAATTAAGATACCATATAAAATCTTTTCAAATGCCGGCAAACGTCACCAGTAGTTATTATACTAGTCTTTTATATAACTAAGAAGCATTTATCTTGCACCACTATGAAATTGCTTACGCAACTTAATAGACGGATAGTATTGCACAGTACCCATTTTGTGACTTCTCTCCAAGTGAACGGATACCGAGTAAACTAAACTGTTGTTCAACATACGCTAAGCCTAAAGATCCCTTTTTAGCATTAGGTAATAATCTTTCGGTAAATATGATGATTGTGGAAGATAAAATATGTACAAAAGGGACTTCCATTGAAGGGATATAGTTAACGTTATGATTAGAGCATAACTATCAATAGGTTATCATTAAGATTTTATACGAACGCTGTAATGCCAAAAGAAAGTCATGCCAAATGTACAGAGCTTACTGTACTCATTTGTCTGTACTCTATGTATTTACAACCAATTCCCGGGTGGGTGCATCTTGTTCCAGTGTGCACCAGCATTATTAGGTTTTTGGACACGTTTCTTATATTTTTAGCTTTTCCAAAGGATAATTGCTAAAGATAATTATTTACATAATAAAGTGCGTCATTGGCACACTTAAAGGCCTTACGTCGAGCAGTGAAACACATACAGGGGATAGGCGTCATCACAAGAATCCATTATCAGTTAAGCAAGGCAATTTGCAACGTGCTTTAAAACATACATAACAATATTGTATACCGCCTATTGCAAGCGTCATTTCCTTTACTGTTTGGTCATGGAGGGTGTGTCGTAACTACAACGTTAAACAATTAAGCAGAATACAAAAATATCGGTTAGCACACAGCGATGTACCCACCATCCTTCTGAATATTTACCCCTGATAACCACGTGGTCCTTTCAACTTACTAAAACAGGATAATACTGCATTCTCTCACTGATATATCTCATTCAAACCATAAAGAAAATATTGGGCTTCTCCTCCTTAGGTCGCCTTTGATATTACATATTTTGATGGTATGTCTTAAGCAAATTGTATGTATAGCGGGGACGGGTAAGTTTATGTAGAAAACTTAAATCTACATACGTCAGACTTTACCTTTTATGAACTAGCCCCTGGGTGAGGAAAGAACCATTAACAGACTAGTCTATTCTTGGAATGTGCATTATACCTATTTTGTACTGTCAGCATATATATATATATGGCCTAGTCAGCAATTGGTGTAAATGTTGACAGTTTAAAACAGACATATTACACATTCTGAGACTAGTCTGTAAAGGATCTATAGCATTTATAGACTAGCCTCATGGTGCACATTACACCTGTTTGGAATTCATTCAACTCAGTGGCGGATCCAGATTTTTGAAAAGGTGGGGACACGCTAATAAAAAGGGGCAGTGCGCCAACTTTTCCCCAGAATTTTACATTAAAAAAGTCAAAATTTCGCCAAAAAGGGGATGGAGCGCCACCCCCCCCCCCCCCCCCCTCTCTAAAACCGCCACTGTAACTGTCAAAATTATTTATGGCCATGTCTGTACTGGCTCTAACACAGATGACCAGTTCTGGAACTGAACATTTTCATCAGAAGAACCACAATTTCAACTGCTTTCATTTTCTACCCCATACACCCCATTTTTTCTGTAAGCGGGCTAGCTACGTTCTTTGGACGTCGTTTTTGGACTCATGCGGTTTGGGTATGCCTTTACTTTCCTGGTCAAGATTCAGTAGCTAAGATGTAACGGTATATGAGTTCACTGCACGTTTCACAGATTTGGCGCCAAATTCCTGAATGTCGTCTGCAGGATACGCTGATATCACAAACTGAGGAATGCAAGGCGGGAGGCAGTATACAGCGATACGAGAGACGTTACTCTAAGGACACCATATGTCTGTGACAGACTACACATCTTATAGGAACTGCCAGCTACGTGCCACATGAGTCATGTACTGACAAGAGTACCACTAATACACTTACAGACTAGGCGCAGAATCTGTAATGACAGTTCAATACAGGCATAATGTGCATACTGAATCTAGTCTGTAAAGGGTATTAGGCCCTCTACAGGCTAGGCCTAATACCTTTTACAGACTAGGCCTAGAATGTGCATTATGCATGTATTGGACTCTCAACATCCCCACAGTCTAATTCCCTTGACAGACCTGCGTCGGAATGCACATACATATATACATGAACACAGTTCAAAACAGGTATCAGTAGCATTCTGGGCCTAGTCTGAAAAGGTACTTTTAGGCCTAGTCTGTAAAAGGCCTAATACCCTTTATGGACTAGGATTTGATTAGTCCTGTTTTGGACTGTCATCATATGCAGACTCTGAGGATAGCCTCTGGAGGATATAATGCCCTTTATAGACTATCTTCATAATGCGCATTTTGGGGTTAGTCTGTAAGGGGTGTTGGGCCACCCTGTAAAGGAGTGACTGTTCTTCTGGGCTCTAGTTTCTGTGTTGCACCTCGTGACGAAATCCTAGGTACCACGCAGTGTATCAATGCTGGAAATACAAAGGACTACTGACGGTGATTTTCAATGAACAGGAGGATCCTGCCCATGTCATTAAATCAGTTTCTCTAGCTCTCTGGGGAAAGCTAATTAACGTCTTACAAGGGTACATGGTTTACCTCAAGTTCAATATGGTCACTACTCAAAAACATTCAAAAACGTTGGCTTTCTGGGGACAGTTGTGGGCTGTTAATTCTAGTTTCATCAGTGGCTCATTGCAGAACACCCATTGTAACAGTGAAGGGCTGGTAAAGAGAGAGAAGTAATATCATTTTGAAAGAGCATTACTGTTCGGCTATTTGTAGCATAACTATCTAGATTTATTAGAAACATATTAGAATTTATTAGACATCAATAGACATTAGAAATATTTTAACTCTTTACAATGTCCATTTTTTCATAATAAAAAAAAAGAAATATAATCTGAGTTCTAATGTTGTGGTCTAGTCGATGCTTTAGAACGATCATGTATGCCAGTGTAAGAATTAGTGATTATATTTCGGAAATTTAAAACACATTGTGCGCCAACATCTACGACATTGCATGTGCACGATTGATGATATATGGCTACAATTTTGTTTTTCCTATTACACGTTTCCAATGACATAAATATTGCAGGGGTCCGAGACTTGGCTTCAATGTAGCCATATCGCAGCCACGACACGGCCCAAGTCGCATAGGTGTAAGTACACTTTAAACCCTTGCTGTCATGATGGTTTGGCCTGCAACGGGCCACAAGCATAAATGCCCTATGGATAATTGTAAAATCCTCCATTTGAGTACTATGAAAATGCCTCACTCTTACTTATCTAGAGATGCCATGAAAATGAGACCTACCGGCCCAAGAGCTTTTCTAAAATTTAGTATTGAAATAAGGATGAGGGAGTTTTCTTCAGCGGGATTCTCATACTAATGGGGTAATGAATTATCAACAACCAATCATTTCTAAGTGATGTCCTTTTGGGGAGGTGATCCCCAGGACATTTCAGTACAACCTTTAGGGACTGCAGTATATCGACACAGGATGAACACCATTGTGAGTTGCCCTTAAGAAGCTCATTTCTCTGGGCCTGGACTGGTCGAGTACCCATAACACACATACATACGTCTATGTCTTCAAGTACGTATAGAAATATAAATAACATGTTTGAATCTAGAGTTGACGGGAGTGGCTCTAGTTGTTGGCGGAGTAGCGTTGGAGCAGGAAGGTGTGGCAGCCGTCGCACACCCTCACCGGCTTGGCCGACGAGGGGAGGGGCATCTTATTATCGGAACACTCGTTACAGAAAATGTCCCCACAGTTACGGCAGTGGTGCTGAAAGAAATCAATTTGAGAAACATGAGATCCTGATGAAATGTGAGAAACTTATTGTGGAAAATATTGCGAAATCAGATTTTAATCTTAACTGGAAGTCCGAACACCCCCTGAAAGACTAGGCTGTCAATTGATTGTTCTTCTGGTCACGACTAGACAGTAATTGTTTGATTCTCATCGAAAGTCATACCATTTTGTTCATCCGCATCATATTTAAAACCATGGATGTAGCGGCAAACGGGGCGGAACAAAGGGTCTTGTGGTACCATAGAGATAATACACAAGAACGATGGCAGTAACTGTCAGTCATAACTTGGTCCACTTAATTTCAGAAAATGTAATTCATCTACGCTTATACAGTGCATAAGTTAACTACATTAGGCAGGTTATTGAAAAACATCACTTGGATTGTTGAAATTCAAACATAGTTTCAGCGTTAGATTTTAGCATTTTCTATCTTTTTAAATAGCATATTCTACCATTGGTAAAGTCGTTTGTTGACATACTAGCACTCACATTGCAGGATTAAACTTATATCTAATTTTGGTAAGTTTAGAAGTTCTCTGAGCAAATTTTCTTTTGAGCTGATTTAGATTAATTTATCATGTAGGTCTACGGGAACAATATTGGTTTGACCGTACATTATTTGTGTCCTATATCTTAACCTACCAGTTCTCTAATTCTTCAAACCGGAAGTCATAATAAACTTTGTGGAAACACAAAATAAATCGACTCAAAACAATTATCCCCTTTCAGGAACAATTACGCACTGGCCACTCTATGTCGGTGTATATAACTTGTTCAGATATTCACGTCTACTGTTTACCTTAATGCAGACTTCCTGACAACGCATTGGCCAACACATTGGCAGGAGTCTGTGGATATATACAACCACTAATTATATTCACCTGCTACATACACTGCCTGCTGCGGACAACAGATTTTTCAACTAGTCAGCAAAATTGCTGGCGACATTATTGACCCAAGCCGGCGAACTCAGGCGCACCTCTCTTTATAAGCATAATTGGTGCTAATGATACAAGTGATGTTATCTTTTGGGGAAATTTACTCCTAAAATGATGTACGCAAATGTATCCGTAACTTCCATGGGCTATATGCTTTTATCATTTCTTTGTTTTATTCAGTCAGTCAGTCATGATCATTAGACATGACGTGCGTCATGACTTGGGTCATTTCATCGAACTTTTCTTATCTTTACTGAAGATAATTTCAACGAGCTGTTTCACGGTATATATTAACCGTCTTTCATATTTTTTTTTTTTTTTTTTTTAAATTGTTTATTAAGTAATTCACTTCAGGGTTGCCCCTGGTTTTCGGTGATATTACAATGATAAAGTATAGTAAATAAACATTTCAGGTGTAAACTATAAGTATTTACATCAAGATCAATACAATATATATTTGACCTAATTAATTAGATCAATAAAGACACAGTTTCTGTGTTTGATCAGATTCATAAATTCATTGACACAGGTTGCAAATTGTACATCATGGCATAGTTCATCCCAAATGATTGTCCCTTTATAAAATGCACTATTCTGGAACTTTGTGTTCATTTTTGCGGGGACAATAAACTGTTTTTTATTAGCCAATCTAGTTTCTCTTACTGGAACTATTAAAACATCATCTTTAACACTGTGTAAGAACATCAGACGAAGAAGTTGTTTATGCCTTCTCTGCTCTAAACTACTCAATTTTAGTTTTGAATGTAGATATTCAATAGTGACATGGTCATATAGAGAGGAAAGTTATGTCATTACACTCCTCATTATCGGTTTTCTCATTAGATCATTTCTTAATTATTTACTTGAAACTAGCATATATGTCTCCAAGATTCATAGCTGATATGGTTTTCATATATATATATATATATATATATATATATATATATATATATATATATATATATCACGGCCAACTGTCAGACTGGCCGCCATGATGATCAAACTATCTCCTTTATCTTGTAGCTCGTTATAGCAAACAGACAGAGTGACAGGTAAAGAAGTACATTTACTTTTTCCAAAAAAAACCAAGAGATTCTGTGCAACACTAAAGTTTCCAATGTAAAAATTACAAATATAATTTACTCTTTGATGCAAACATTTACGTTGCAACTTTTCAGTTATTTTCATAAAGTAGGGGACCATGAACAAGGCTAGGTATAAACTTTCGCTCCCTTACCTTTCTTCTGGAGACTGAAAAAGCCTTTGTACATTGTCGGCAGTTGGCGATTTCCTTGTCATCGGCCCACGTGGCCTCCTTCAGGGCCATCTGAGCTTCTTTCATGTCTTCAAACTTTAACTTGGATCTGCAAAGGCGTATAAGGAGCGGTGTAAAAAGTTTTTTCTGGTAATGTTTGAACCAATGGAAATTGATGATAATTGCTTACGGTGTGTAATTACCGTCTTTATTACTATGGGAGGATTGGAAAAAATCGGGAAATGTACCATAACGTGAAAAACAGATGCCGACTGTATTTGGGAAATAATTAAGTTATCAAACCTAAAAAAACAAACTACTGAGAGGCCAGGAGAGAGAAAAATGTCTAAGCGCTGGAAATGGAGACGGAACTAAGGAATGCATAGGCAAATACTGTAGCGGATTCTTCCTTTGAAAGGAGGCAATTTGGACATGGGGGTACAGTCAAGCCTTAGCCCTCCGACATAAATGTCTGTCTTTTTCTATCTAGATTGTTGCACGTTATTCACCTAATAATAATGAATTACAAGTTGTAGCACCTAAAACAACGTTTTCTTCAAGATATAGCCTGACAGGTTTTTTTTCAAGGTATTTAGCCCTGACAGCCTTACTGAATGGTTCTTCCATTTAAGATACAAACATCTATTATAGGCCTACCCACTGAAAGACCAACAGCATTAGACCTCACTCGATACAGTCAATTATGATGTAGTAAGACACTTTGGTGATCATGTCAGAATATTGATATTTTGTGTATCGATGATCTGATTACTAAAAGTAACCTTTACAATGGTGAAACAGTTCTCCAGCCTAGATCCCACTAGAGTATCTTCGACCAGTCAGCAAACTGTTTGTTGCTACTGTCACTGCCTCACTTATCGACTGATCTATATCAAGCATGTTTGATATTTTGATGCCGACCATGCACCAAAAGCAATAAGCTAACTCACAACCGCCTATTGGATATGGGTATTTCTACATTATATGGGTCTTTCTATTGACGGGCCTACTTGACTCACTCGCTGAGGTGGGAGCCCAGTTCTGACAGGGCCGCCTCCTGCTCCTCACACGTCTTGTTCAGCTGGAGGTACCGTCCTTGGAGAACGTCATATTCCTGCAAACAGAAGAAATATCAAAAGAGTTAGATTCGAATTTGGGATTTTGTATCAAAATGTGTTTTTCATCATAGATTCAACATGGGCGGACCCTGGATTTTGAAAAGGGGATGGGGTCACGGGGTCGGATTTAGGTGGGGGTCCAAGGGGTCCTGACCCCCCCCCCCCCCCCTTTGGTGGACCCCTAAACTACAAAAAGAGCGGGAAATGTCCCACACAAGCACGCAAATACACATGCATTTAGGCTGTTTTAGTACTTAGCCTATATGCTGATCTCCCCTCTCCCCCAGAAGCCTTGTATCGCGCCCCTGGAGGGTTTATATAGACTAATCACTAAAACATGTACTAGAGTGTATCTCTGTATCTTTGTACGGTTTAAGCCCAACCAAAAACGGGTACAGGGTCGATCACTCTTCTTTGGCCAGGTTCGCATATATTCTGAATTAATGTGATTCTACTAAAACAGTAATTGGCCCTTAAGTGCTTCGCTGTAGCTAATTCCAAAGTGTGCATCTTAGATATGCCACTTTATGGATGATTTCAATATCATAATTTAAAACAGAAACTGCAACATTTTCATGAATATTCAACTTTAAATTCACAATAATGAGATTTATCCAAAAGATGCCTCAATGCATCTGGCGTGTTTTGGCTGGCGATGCCTCAATACATTCGGCATATTATTGCTGGTGATGCCTCAGTGCATCTGGCGGGCGGAAAGGGTTAATTTTGAAAAGTGATTGTTTTAATCAATCGTTGTTGCAATCGTTTGCTTATAGAATTAGATAGGAGGGGGCCACAGGGTAGCAAGGTAAAAAGAGTAAAATGTGCGTTTAACTAAGGGGCTTAAAAAGGTCGAGTAAGCGTTCCAGCGAACATCAAATTAATACATGAATATACTGCGAACATATTCTGTTAAGCGATAGGATGGTATCAGTATAACAAGCATGGGCTGTCAAA
The DNA here is from genome assembly GCA_936440205.1 of Lepidonotus clava. Classification (NCBI taxonomy): domain Eukaryota; kingdom Metazoa; phylum Annelida; class Polychaeta; order Phyllodocida; family Polynoidae; genus Lepidonotus; species Lepidonotus clava. The sequence goes on along the minus strand of OW387135.1, from coordinate 47,241,540 downwards.
ATCACAGTTGTTTTACAATTATGTTTCAAATACGCCCTTCCAGACTCCATGGGGAGACGAAGCAACAGAAGGGAACCGCAATGATTCAGAATAGAGCACCCTTCACCAAGTCGGTGGGGAGGAGGCGAAACACCCTGAATTTGTATACTAACATCCTTTGTTGGTATATTTAGACCTGAATTTGCATACTAACGACAGGGGCCTGTATCCTAACAACGTGTCCGTGCACTTACATTGATAGGCTTTCTAGAATGCGGTTAGTTTCAGATATAACCTAGGCACACGGAAGAGTTTTCGTGTGCATTTGTGGAACGATGCTTTTGACTTCCAGTTCCTACATTATTTTTTTAGTCATCAAATTGACTTGACGTCTGCCCTTGATTTCTTTAATGCTGTTATGGACTCCTGCTTACGATTACATTCAACAAATTCAATTATGGACATTTTATCAAAGCCGAGTTTTAATGTACCTTTATCAAACCTCGATCTTAATATACAGTTTTTGACATTTAGCCTTGTCCCCGATACTCAGGCTATGTGGTTAGTGCGTCCAAAAATGGCTGCACACAAGACCTCAAAATGTGAACTGACTTAAAAGGGCATCTCTTTTACTCTGCGCCCTATTTACAGGACCTACGCACAGTGCCCGACGCCTACTTACAAACTAAGGCAGTCAGGGGACACCCACACACTGCACGTGGTGTACCAACGTCCTGACATATACGATGAAGGGAGATAGACCAAAAAGAGGTCGTTTTCAAAAAGTGCATCTTCTGATACAGCTACAATGGGGCTACTTGGCCGCAGAGCTACTTTCTATCTAGGAGAGCTTACATAGCTTTGTGAAAGTACGTATTACAAAATTACAAGTGAAAGAAAATAACAGGTAAAACAAAAATTCTGCGAATTTTGGTCTTATCAACATACACTTTTATAGGTCTATCATTATTAATGAAAGAAAATAACCAAAAATTTAAATGAATTTTGTGTAGTTCTCAATGACATGTTGCCATGGTAGCCGGAATGTTGAGCAAAGTATCAAAACATAGAAATGCTGCAGTTATTCTAGAAAAATAACTAAGAGTAGAACTTTGAAGCTACATAAGCAGAAGAACAGTGTGTAGGTATCTTCCTTCGAACAAGATGGAGAGAAGTGTATTTGTATCATGCATAAATATAGCTCATATTTTAGTCTGTATTGAGCTGTTTCTAAAGTTCTTGACACTTAGTTAATTTTATAAGGTGTTTTTGATGGATTTAATGTGTCCGACCCTATCATGTTAGAAAGTTCACAGCTCAGCGTTTACTACAGATATTTGAGAGCTGTTGACATAGCTATAAAGCCAGAGACATTTTCTAAATTCATCTTTGTCAGTATATAAGCCCCGAAGTCGCAGAGTAGGTCAAAATAAGCCAAGTCAGCATTTGAAACGGTAAGTAGATTACTCAAAAAATAATATACATTTATGGAGCCCTTTATCTCGAGCTGTGAAAGTGTGGGAGATGCTTTCATCTGATTTACAGAAAGCAACCACTACAGTGCAATTCAAAGCCCTAGTGAAGAAAATATGTAGGATCAACATAACTTGACTTGGCATCGTTTTGGGTTGGCTTCTATGATAATTGGACTTTATCTTTTACTCACTGGTTTATCACTACTTCCTTCATATTGACCATTGTCAGCATCATTAAACTCACATATTATAATATATTAACACCTATGTCAACCATTATACAACAAACATGTGCATATGTGAAGATACTAAATAAAATTACTAACAAGCTAAGCGGTCACGACCTTGTAGAGCATATATGCTCCAAAAAGAGGCGATCGCAGTATAAGACCATGGTAACAATTTGGACTGAGCGAACACAGCCCCTGCCCTAACCATGCCAGCATTTCACTCGCTGATGCAATACCACCATCTAAAATCCCCACACATTGCCTCCCAGCATGCTCTAGTCAGTACAACAGTTTCTATACCCAACTTTCTGTACCTATTTCTCAGCCATGACTCACAACAGCCCCTGCCCTAACCATGCCAGCATTTCACTCGCTGATGCAATACCACCATCCAAGATCCCTACACATTGCCTCCCAGCATGCTGTAGTCAGTACAACACTTTCTGTACCCAACTTTCTGTACCTATTTCTCAGCAATGACTCACACCATACCTTATTGGCTCTATTACAGGTTACACTTCACCATTCTCAATACATATCACCCAAAAAAAGTAAAATCAACTGATAATGCCAATCCGAGAAACACTTACAAACTTTCTCTTTTATCAGCATGCAATCTGCTGATATCCAGCCTAGAACAAACACCACCCCCCTCCATTAGTCACCACTAGTCTTGGACCGCCGGCACCCAGCTGACCTCCTCCCAAAATAAAGGTGACTCAGACCTCACGCTCCTAGGTATTACAATAGAAAGGCGATCACTTTCAGTGATCGCCTCTTCTAATATTTATTTTGAAGTGGGATGCTTACTTTTCTAAGTTCACAGTGATGTTGGAGCTCGGTGTGCATCTGGGCCACCTTCTGCTTCTCCTGGTCCAGGCTGCGCTGCAGGGTCCCCCGCCACTCCCTCTCTATCTTCAGGTCCGTCTCCAGAGCTGACCTGCGGAGAATGACACAAAGTCAGATACAGATAAAGTTTGCCCATGAAATAAACAATGTTCAAGTACACGTTTTGCTAAGAAGCTGGATCCTGAACAACGCTAATTAGTTAACATGTAGGTAAATCAGTTACTTACAGTTACTTTCAAGAGTGTATAGTATAATAAAATGGTTACTGGTCATTCAATAACTACATAAGCACTCTATCTTGTGTCTAATACCCCTTACAGACTAGCCTCAGAATGCGCATTATGGCTCTATTGAACAGTTATTCATGTGAATTCTGAGGCTAGTATGTAAAGTTTATGATACCCTTGACAGACTACGCTCAGAATGCCCATCATTCCTGTTTCAAACTCTCAACATAAGCGCATTTTCAAGCGATTCTGTTAAGAGTATTTGATCCTAATTGGTACGACTGCCACATGGAATATCTATGAACCAGGTACCAAACAATGGTTCGAGACTATAAATGTGGTAAATCATAACTAAACTCAGCTCATGCTTTTGCAATATATTGCTAATAGATCAAAGGAATGCTTGTTTGTGAACAAGCCATTACATAGTGTAAATAGGTATTTAATTCAAAACTTCAAAATCCAAATTGATGAAAAGTGTAGATTTATGTTAAATCTGAATGATTAATTACAAAATGATTAATTATGATCTTTGCTCTACGTGTACAATGTTTTAAAAAAATCTCAGAAATGTCTGGTATCACTATGAAACGGCATGCAGGGAAATATGAACATGAAGAGTAGATGCCACTCTGAACAAGTGAACGTAAGTAATGCACATTGAATGCAATATAAACATAACTAAAACACATATACAACTGACAGTCACAAAGTTCCCTTGAAATGTAAACTGACCACTTTTCAAACTTATATCATTGAGGCAATATCTTAAGGTTCCAACCGTGGAGCTTTGAATGTTTTCATTATAAAGGGAAACGATGATTCCCATTGCGACCACCCACAAAAGATTATTTGAACACCATTAAGTGCATTGAAAGTTTCAAAATGTGACATCTAATGTAAGATAGATAACAGTTGCACTTTTATTATTTTATGTAATGAACACATCTCAAACCAACTCAATTTTTCATTAGACATTTGGATACAAAGACAAATATTCCATGCTCGTTTTCCATCATGTTTGAATAACAAATAACGCAATGACTTAATAAAATGCATATGCTAAAATCTTGTTATGAAAATGGACTTGTCAACATATATCCCACCACGCATCCTGATTATATGCTGTTCTACATGCAAAATACTCCAAATAGGCTATCCGTCGTGGGAGATCTTTATTTTCTCAAAAAACAAAAACATTAATGGTGGCATTATTAAGATAATTATTTCGTTAAGGCATGTAATCCCTTCCTGAAGCCTACAATCCGCCCTAAAATCATGACGGGTCGATTCTATTTTTGCAGCACGACACTCATAATACCACATTTGTACTATGGTATAATTTCACTAGATTTGCTATCATTAAATTTTTTCTGATTATATCACAACAGTCACTTTGATACCTGGAAGACAGGTAAGCAAACAAACTCTTCATTTGCTTCACAGTATCACAAAATAAATATTACAGTTATAATAAAATGTAAATTTATTCAGAAAACTCAAGCATAAAAACCAAAGCAATATAACATTTCCGATTTTCTATGGCTCTGCTGATGACGATTTCTCCCTGATTTGATTTTGTTCAAGCAGCTAATAGTTAAAGCAACTACATCTACCAATATAGCTAGATTTTATGAACATTTTGATTACTTACTATCAAAGGTTTAACAAGTGGGGATGTTTTATAAAGGGTTATCCTGCCTTCCCTTCTGACCACCAAGCCCCCCATGTACAGACCTACAGATAAGCTGGGAGTGTCAGGACACTACCCAGTTTGGTCTTGTCACGCCAGTCCTCTTCCGCAATCCATAAAGCCATAAGCAGGCTAACACGACCGACTACTGGGTCTTAATGTGTTATCCCTTTGTCACCTTGCAGGATGTACGTGGGAGAAACACTCTTAATCCCCTTTCGATAAAAAGAACTAAACAAGGGCAATTTACTGCATTATTAACGAGCATAATCTTCTGGGAACCCCTAGGAAAATCACCTTAGTTGACACAGATTTGTCGGACATACCGAAGACAAAATTGTATAAAAAGATTTTTTCTGATTCCAATGATACATTGTTTGCACACTTCCTTGCCACATGGCATCCCTCACAGTATGAGGAGGCTGCTGAGTAATGTTACAAACTTTCGGAAAATCAGGGCCCTGATAAATTCTGCAGACCGTTACCATTGAAAGGTCAGTAAGTTGGTAAGCCATCCTGTGTACCACCCAAAGATCAAGACACAGTGTCCACATTCTTTTGACACAGTAAAATAAGATCTCTTTCTTTGCTTGCCCTTATTTCAATTGGAATACAATGAAGATATGTTACACGATTGAGTAATTATTAGATGCTTACAAGTTAAAAAATAAGGTTTGGACATTTATACTTGAGGGGTTTTCCACAATTCAGGAGTATGTTTATAGGAAACAACAAATTAATGTTGTTTCTAGACTACCCTAGGCTTTCTGGTCTCCGAAGCGTCTATATATAGGACCCATGTGTAGTACAACTTCACATGATATGCAAGAGGGAGTAATTGTTAGAAATGAGGAACATGGGCCTACACAAAACAAACTGCATAACCAATTACACACTCAATTTACATACAAAAGACTGAACATCTAATGGTAAAGTTTTGGGGGCATACCTACCAATATCCAACATAGGAAGTCCACAAAGAAAAAGGGAAAAACCCAAAAAGCACTGCCTGGGTTTTCCTTCCCTATTACACAGCCAATTATAAGCCTATATATAACAAGTGAGGAAAGTGCTGTATGTTATAATTAGTTATTGTAGGCTAGGCGACACCCCCAGATGCCTGTACTCATGTAACACAATTATTATGCCCGCCACATGATGCAATGTCTCTTGTTTAGATAGACAGTTTGCCTTCTCTTCCAGCAAGTGTGCCAATATAGGATGTAGAAACCAGGTGTGCTGTCCAAACCCTTTCACAACGGAGATGCCACTCTTCAAGCATGAAAAATACCGAAATTGGTACACACATGTATATTTCTATCTGAAGAAGGAAAAGACTTATGCTTGTATTCAACTAGGATAAAAATGTGACTGAGAAAGATCAGGAGGGGTAAGGTCCAAATATGACAAGTGTGTTCATTTCAGCTATGAAATATTGAAAGCAGTGCTCCTAATATTTATCAACACGTTCATTGTTGATAACTATTGCAAAAAACACTTGCGAACTTCGGCTTACGCCTTTGGCATGCCAAAGATTGTCAATTCTTATAGGTATATTCCACCTCATTATGTTTAGCATGTGCCTATAAAAACGCGAGTGACTGCCAAACATTATCAGAATTTTTACACATTACAAGCCAAACATCATCATAGATGAATCAATCTTTAACAAGCCTATACTTAAGTACTAGGACGCAGATATTAAAATCCGTATTAAGAAGAAAAATGACATCTCTACAGGAATACTGGAGGACTATAGGTCCCAAGATGAATTGGGTCTGCTGGATATCAAGTGTTTCCAAAATCGACAACCACTGAATCATTTGTCAATCGGTTCTTTTTTTATATAACAAAGTTTGACTGGCATTCTCCCAGATTGTGAACTACTTTGGCAATTTCAGAAAAGGAATAAATCCAACGCTTTGTAATGCATGTTCACTTGAATTAATAGTAATGAATAAAACATTTATTAGAATCTGCAATCACAGAGAGTAATCAATCATTAAGATTAGGGTGGCTTTCTTCTGCGGAGTTATCTTGGATTAGGTTCGCAAGGTACGGGTACACTTTGAGTAAGCCTCCTGATTGCTATCCTAACATTTGTAAATCGTTATATTGGAATGCCACTTATATCAGAATCTCGTTCAGTTTGTGTTCAAGAACTTAAGAAAGCAAGATGAAGACAGTTTTGTTAGATAGGCTTAGGGCAGCATAGCTGTAATAGATGCCTGGTTGATTGATTTGATATAAACACTGTGGATAGGAGGGTTGATGGTTGACATGTGAGTCAGCCATGGCACAATGATAAGACTCTATATAAAACACTGTGAGTGTTGAAAGTAGGGCTGGGTGCAAACCTTTCCAAAAACTGACCGAACTGCCTCTCCTGAACACATACTTGAGTGGTAGTAATTTAGTGCAGACTTTCCCCCTCTATCTATGAATGATAAGAGCACATTGCTGTACCCAATAGCGTACATAATGTACGATTCCCTTGGTCATATGGCCATCCTCAGACGTCCTTCACAGGTTTTCTCATTTCATAACCAAAGCATAAATCTAAAAGATGTGGGGTGCGGGGTGGTCAACATGGTTGCCTTGCTTGTGAGTGGCCAGGGTTCAATCCCTGGCTGGGGCATTCCCCCTTGTGACAACGACAGGGTTATCAAAGGTTCTGAGAGGTCAACTGGCTGTTGTGTGTATGGCCCTACCTACAGGACCATGCACATAAAATAACACCTGCCTCGGTAAAAGTTTAGGGCTATGGTCTCTACCTTTCCATAGATTTGATCATCAAAACTACAGAATTGTCAAAATCTGGTTCTTGCCGCAATATGACCATAGATGTTGATATGGCGTTTAACACCAATAAACAACCAACCAACCAATCGAAAAGATGTGAAAAATACTAATTTTGTAATTTTTGTAAAACATTGATTCAAGTTACTCTTTTAAAAAATGTGAATAGTTTGTGCCAATAAGTAACCGAGATATCTTTGTTCACAAAATGAAAGCAGACAATGAATCATGAGAGTTGGTTAGGGCCTGAAAATTCGACATTCATAACACTTTGCTGATAAGCATAATTCAAAGCAGATGCATGTGTTCCTGTTAAGGTTATATCCTTGTCTGATAATGGCTTAAGATTCTTATAATGGACCTAATGTGGAGAGCTGAAGTTTAAAATGCCTACAAAAGACTTTTCACTCAAGCTTTTTCACTAAAACTTTGAGGAAAAAAATATTGTAGAATTACGTGGCATCTGTGAAGAGAACTATATTGGTGATTTCCTATCCAAAGTATCTATTATGGTTCTTCCCACAGCAAGACCTAAAGGCTAAGACCAACTGTGTCCTTTCGTTATTAACTTTCCAATACTTCTTTTAGTATTTCCGACTGTGTGTTATAAAAGAAAAATGACATTTGAAAAGATGAAATAAAACTTCTTAGTCAGCAATATGCACACATGGGACATTTATTTACATATAACTCCAGCAAAACATAGAATCCAACCCATCTCTTTGAGTCATAAATCTCATCTTGTATATTATATCAGTGAATATCTCGGATAATGTTATTTGGATAAAGGAAAAAAGAATATACCTTACATGCATGCTTACGGATATTATAACTTACACGTACCCATTGTTAACGGGCCTTGATAAACTTTGAATTCATTGAACATTCAGGTCACCATAGGGCTGCCTTGTTGGCCACTACCGTTAATTTGCTATACCAATTGACATGTGAAATCTTACACCCGTTTTCATAATTCGAGATCTCCTTGCAATATTTTGTTTACGGTTCCAATAGTTTATAACTAGATGTGAACAAAACAAATTAATCAAGCATTTTATCAAGATATTACTTATTCTAGGATTTGAAATATCAAAATAATTGAGCAAATTCCTTTACTTACATGTACTTCGGAACTCAATTAAGCATAAATACATAAATATCTGCAGTTTGTATCTGTAGCATGGGTGAAAAAAAAATCAAAAGACAATTTCTAGATATGTTTTTCACATAGACTATGCATGAATATCCATCATCCAATTTATTAGGTCACAGAAAAAGGCCATGTTTAGACAACCGAAGTTATTCCACATTTAAGAAGAAGTACAGCATGTAAGTTGTTGATCTACATCATTCTGATAAAGATGGTTTCCGAGGATAACTGACCAATGTTTGCATAAGGTATTTCTGATACACTCTAGGTAGGATTACGACTAACTAGATACAGTACAATTAATACAGTTTTAGTTTAGGTATCAAACCCAACAATTAAGGCATCTAACGCATCGATAGTATGACCAACACATTCTTACACTTAACCTGCAATGTTAAACCTTACCATTAGCCAGGTGAACTTTAACATGTCATAATTCGGCAGTTACCACTGTCCCCTTATTGCAGCTTGACGTCTACACACCTCCAAGTATGGCGACTGCCACTGCATACAAATTGATCAGTGATTATTAATCTAACGACTGTTATAAAACTGCACTGGGCTTCCATAGAAATATAAAGCCATTATAAGAAATCTAAACCTTCCTCAATTACAGTTACATAAATTTGCAAACTATAAGATGAGAAAAATGAAATATACCATTAAATGAGGACTTGTGTCGAATTCGGTCCTATCATAAGCAACCTATAACAAATACTTTATCCACGTTATGTCCGCACAATGTACTTATTTGATTACAATATTGACAGCGTTAGCGAGTGTAGGGTCGGGGATATGTTTGGTATACACTACATAATAATATGATGGTTATTGTCCACACTGAATTACACTTGCTGAGAAAGTCTCTGGTATCATATCTCTATACTCCTTCACTGGTCTTTGGTGTATCCTACTCGTTGACGAGCTCTACCCGACCACTCAGGCTGGGAGCGGGCTAGGTTTGGTCGGCGGGGCGGGGCTCCGGGGTGGGGGTCGGGGCTAGCTCCGTTTGGGCCAACCTGGGGGAAGGAATAGAGAGAAGTGATCCTCCTGCTGGGGCAGCTCTCACAACAGACACAAGCCTGTTTGGGAAAAGAGTACATATGTATAGGGCCATTTTAACGTATGCTGGATTGTGCGTAGGAATCCGTTCAATGTGTCGATTCAGTTCAGGAACCGGTTAGGTGATTTTGGTTTATAGAATTAAGGTATACAATCCCATCTGTACTTAAAAAACCGAAAGTTTGAGATTGTTTTGAAACCACTTCCTAATCGCTTCGCGTGAAATGGTCCTATTAGACAAATATCACAAGATTTCAGCATCAAATATACAATATCAAAAACAAAAACAAATTGAAAAGAATATTTAAATGAATAATTTACTTTTTGCATGTTCATCAGTAGAACTTGCTCTGTATTAATCTAGTTGAATATCAGATTCCAAAGCAATTGTCGATTCATTGCAAAACAAATACTATTGCCAATGCTTTAAAGGGGGTCGTGTACACGTTTTAGTAAAGACATGTGTGTTCTTCAAGCGTCAGTCTACTCGGCGATTTGTTAAACCTGTTTTCTAAATTACCATTCATAAGACATCTTACCCTTCCTAGACTAAATATAGTACACTTTTTATTATACCTTTTAACCTCATACTGTCAATTTATTATGAAGAACATTGAACCTAAGTATTCAATTGTTTGTAATATTGTTGATTAGGGTTAGATAAGGCCAAACCTTTATTCACGAGGTTACAACCTCAACAACAAACCAGCAATATTTCGATGTAAAATGTATGCTGGGATTTGATGAAATCCGTATAATTATATTTCCACAAATTATACTTGAAGCCAGACAAAATAGAGAATGATTATTTGACACATGTATATGGCAGGCACAAATAAATGGGACAGATTTTTGGTGTGCCAATTTTCAGCGACCATTCTGGGAAAATACACCTGTAACAGACGAAATAGATCTCAAGACACCGCCTTAGAATCCGACCAGGTACAACTGGCTTATTGCACCCACTGTCTTGCATGTAGATGATAACGTACTGTGATTCAGACCATATTCAGGTAATTTAGATATTGTTATTAGAACAATATCCTTAGTATCATCATTTTCCACTGGTCTGCTTCTTTCACTAAAAAAGTACTATAACAGATATAATACAAGCTGGTGGACCAGCGAAATATATCATGTAAACCCCTATTTCGTTAAACAGTCTTGCCTCATTATCTACACGTGTATTAACCTTTGTATGGTGACCTTTGGAGGCTGACTTTGCGCTTGACCTGTGACCTGTGATTCGGGTTTGTATCTGAGTGCATAGAGTTAGTCACACTTAACCCCCCGTGAAGGGGGTTGGTTCACCCATATTGGAACACTTGGCAATCAGTGGCTAGGCACACCTTTCTCTCAGCTTCTCTTTGTATTCAGTCACTGAGGTACCCACAGCGTTGGGTGCTGATGCCCCCTAATTAGAGCTATTCCTCACTCTTGCTTACAAACAACAACAAAAACGAAAACGAAAACACTAACAAAATCACATCGTGCAAAATGAGCCTAGAGTCAAACAAGCAATTTGCATGCAAAAAAAGACATAACTTAAATATGACAGGCAAGTACATACAAAAATGTGAAATGAATTGCAAAATTGGGTGAGATGAAAATTGAACATGATATCGGTGATGGTGGAAGTCGGTATTGGTGTAAAGGGGTACTATCTAAATAAATCGGTACCTTTCCCAACCAAATCATGATGGCAACCACAAGATGACCTAAAACCTAAATGCGTCGATTTGCATTCGGTTTGGACATTTGCAAACCAGAGACAAGCAAGGTACCGAACTAAAGATAGGGGTTTGGGTTATATACAGGGCACTTGGGTATGTCGTAATAGAGTATCAGAAACTCCAAAGCATCACGGAACGTAACTGTATCTTTTATCTCAGTTTTCATGATTAATTTAAGAAGTACTCCATAATATGTGCACTAGGGTTCCTTTATTGTGTACAGGGATGTAAGTCAGAGTTAATGAAAAAAAGATCTGAAATCTAAAAATTGAAATTTTGATAACTATCTTAAAATGCTATAAACGTGATGTAAGAAATTAATTTTGAAAATTATTATTTGAGTTGGTGCTGTGACAAAATCTGAAATCAGACAAAAATATGAAAACTTACATCCCTGTTGTGTATAACCATTAGGGTTGATGTCCTAATTTTACTGCCTCAAACATTACTGGAGGGATTTAAGATACGTTGACGTATGGCGATGCGTTGTGGTTTCTGACCCTCTCTGGTGGTGTGAGCCTTACCTCTTGGCGTCTTTGTCCGCCAGCTGCTGGCCCAGTTTGCGTGCAGTCTCCTCTGCCGCCTGTTTTTCTACGTGGCCGTGCTTAAGTCTGACATTTTACGGTCATTGTTTTCGCATGGTTGGGGTGGTGGAGTGCCGTGCAGCGAGCGACACATGCACGTTTTGGAAGAAAGAAAAGAACAACGAACACCAAATTAATCACCACCAAACTGAAAGCATGATGAAAAACTAGGGCAACAGTTCGGGGGGCTAGCTGAGAGACTACTGTGTGGAATGCAAACCAAAGCGGCCACTCTTTGCTTGTTAATTCTTTACATCTTTCCTGCTTGCTTCACGTCTTTCAGGCCACTCAAAGCAAAGTCATTTCAATCTAGTCAATCAAAATGGTACAAATGTCAGTTATTGAATATGCTCCAATATGGGTGTTGGGTTATGTGACATGAAATGATATGAAGTGTACTTTCATCGGAGCTTGCTCGCACTAATTTGATATCAGGCCTCTAGAAATTTCATGGGGCTCCCAGGGGCGGATGCAGGTTGGGGGGGGGGGGGGGTCCTGACCGCCCCCGCCCCCTCTTTTGGTGGAGACATAGACTTGCCAAAGAGAAAAAGTTGTGTGTGTACACACGATAGCGCGCCCTTTTAGTAGTTAGCTTATATATGGACCCTCCCCCCCCCCTTTTTTTTTGTTTTTCGAAATTATGTAATCCGCCCCTGGGCTCCCAGAACCATGGTGTGAATCTTACAGGCTCAAAAATGACTATTTGCTGGGTATGGCCGCTTTATTTCGTCTTGCAATAAATTTTCAATAAATTTCATTCCAAAGCAATAAGGGAGTCCCCCAGGCTAAAGAGGCTGAACAGGAAACCCCGGTCACTGGATTTGTCGAGGCCTGATATATAAATGTCTCTGCACGTTTGGGTGCACAAGAGAGGGGTTATACCATTGCCTTAAAGGTACACATGACAGTTCAGTGTGCCACCTGATGACAAAAAGTTTTATGATTATTTTCTTCAGAAATGTTGAACATTGGTGCTCTAGCATTCAGTATCTGCTTCCATATCATTATAAAATACCTGGCAAGTTTCAATAGGAAAACATTGGTGGTTCCTACCCCCCTCCCCCCCTACCCCTGAAGAAAATGGTTGAGCCTCAATTCAGTGGATAATTTTGGTTATCACAAACGGTGAATATTGATTTTTCTGTCTGATATGTATTCCTAAAGTCACGAGAAAAGCCAAGTATAGACATCTAAGATGTATATTATTATTGGTGATTCCAAAACAGTTGCATGTACCTTTAAGCTCGGTCTCCATGTGCCCGTCCCCCTGTCACACTTTGTCCAGTATTAACCCACATATTGGGGGTCTTTTCTGCCGATAGTTCTGATAACAGGTCTATAAGGATCAACTTGACGACCTGTATGCATAATTTGTACCTTTTGAAACGTATTGAATTGGATCTCGTGTATATATATATATATATATATATATATATATATATATATATATATATATTATGTGTACATTTTCATAGTTAATAATGTATAACTATATTTGTTCGATAGCCTAAAGAATTTCTTAGAATGTATCATTCATACACCACTTCTCATTCCATAGCATTTTTAGGATAAGATTTTCACTTTTTTGTTACTACATATATACCACAAAGGCTGGAAGATCTCGATGTCCAATTGAGAAGCAATAAATGAATTTAAAAAAAAAAAAAAATCAGTGTGGCCCCTCAAATTTCACTATCAGATTCCCCGTCGTTTGTCTGAGCTTTTCCCTGTCCAATTGCAACAATTCCGTCGGTCATTTTCTATAATTTTCTGTTCTGAAAGCGTTCGGGTCCGGACAAAAATTGGAAATCCTTTGAAAGAAAACTCGAATATTTTACACTTTGGGAATCAGGAACCCCGCAACCTGGTAAGAAAACATACATTATCTGCGCTCTAATCAAATTTCCTAATTCGTTTTTCTTGTGTAGCGGTCACCCTATTTATTGTAATTCAGTGAGCCATCTGACAGCGAATGAGGTTTGACTGACGACTGATTCAGAGGCTGCAGGCCCGTAACTAAGGGGGGGGGGGGGATTTTTCCAAAAGTTCTACCTTTCCTTCCAAAACTTGATGTAAAAATCCTAAAAATTAATAAGAAAATATCAAAAAGTTTTTACTGCTCACCAATCCCCTTTTCCACTTGTGGAACCTCGCCCCCCCCCCCCCCCCCCCCCGTCCCCCATAGCAGAACCTGGGTACGGGCCTCGGCTGGACACAAGTCACATGCAGATTTAGATGTGTGCAGGGGAAATACAAACTCCGAACCGACGTGAACCACTACCATTTGATAAGTTTGTCTTCTATGAGCACACCAACGTAGGCGTAGTTACGTATTTGTAGGTATTGGGGTTAAGTAACTTTCGCATTCAGAAACCCAATAGGACTGACCATGAGCTTAAACGGTCAAGTATCTAGGTTTGATAAATGTACGCTATGTAGACCGTATATTGGAGAACACACATGCCTTATAATTGTATAATATGATTTCAGAATTGTATAATATAATTTCAGACCTGACAAGTTAAGTTTAGTACAGCTAGTAGAGGTTACCTGTACTGACGTGTAATGTCTAATTACAGTTATATCGTTCTGGTTAATAACCCAGATAATGATGACTCTTTTACTGTAATTTACATCACCTGCAGACTAAAACGTTTCGCACCACTCAATTGCTCATGAATTTCTTCGTAATGTGTTCAACGTGATATACGTGATATACTAAGATTGCGCAGTTGCATTAGATCATTATGTGATGAATTGTGGTAATCAATTCAGTATTTTAGCACGAGTCCTTGCGACTAAATTACAAGTTGGCCGATTGAGGGGATTGAAAGGATTGATCATTTGATTAAATGAGAATTTCGCCCGATTGGAATTAACGTAGGATGCTAAGCCTAAGAAGAGATATTAATGAATAAAATATTTTGATGGTAGGTCCGAAAAAATGACACTATAGTGACAATTCAGCAAAAGAACTTATTGACAGTGTGACGCCTATGTTTCAACACTGAGAGGTAATGAGTCTGACAGTGACAGTGACTTAGGCCTAGATATCTATTATTTTTTAGATAAGAGATTTTGATGGTAGGTAGGGGAAAATGACACTATAGTGACAAATTCACAAATCATTTAATCTTTGAATCATAAATAAGTGCTTTCGGAGCCTCCATTGACAGTGTTGGAGGGGGCTTAGGCCTGAGTCAAGTCATTTTATCAGACCATCTGTAAAATATTATTGGAAACGTATCTAGGCCTAAAATAATCAAATATATGATATGTAGGATCCTGGGATATAGGTGAACATAGATATATACATGGATTTCATTTTGATAGGCCTAATAAGGTCTAAATAATTATTTTTCAAACTGCCAGTGTCCTCCTCCTGTCCCATCGATCCAATGTGCGTTAGGCCAAGCTTAGGCCTAGATTCCAACGGTATCATTTCAAATGCTGGAAAAAATATATGAACCTACCTCTAGGGCCTGGAGTCCTCAATGCGTTTCAATGCGTATATCCTCCACAATTGATGCGTTTAATGTCATCCTGGTTTCCTGAGTGCAATGAATCGATGCAGGCGTGATGGGGAGAGAACCCGGCGAAGGTTTGACGCCATGTTGACGGTGTGACAGTGACAGTGCCTCCTCGTGTCCGATCGATCCAATGTTTCCCCTTCGATACGAACGCATAGTTCCCGCATGAGTTTTCAATGCGTTCTATGCGTTTAAGGGGGTCCAGACTCCAAAATATATATATTGAAAGCATCAGATACCGCGGTAATCCAGGCTAGAAAGAGAGAGCCTCCCCGGCAACGGTCCGCTCGGGACGACTGCGCCCGGCGGTCTGACAGAATGTGAGGCGGCCGGGCGGAGGCCGAAGGATTACCCCCAAAAAATAGCGCGATGCATTTACGCGTTTAGACGCGTTATTTCGCATTATTTTCGACTCTGGAACAGTGGGATGCTTAGCTATGTGTCGAAATCTATCTGTGGATACCAATAACTAAGGTTAGATCGACCGTTTTCATGGTGAAATAGGTCTGCAAAGTTGATGAATATTCAAACATTGACCCAGATCCCTTCCTGCCCGATCGAAAGCGAGGCTGGTGGGCGTAACTTGACCCGGTTAATACAGCGTCGGGTGACGGTCGGATTTCTGGTTTTATTTGGTCAAATATCGATGGAAATGATCAATTTATGGTGTTATAGGACCTCAACCATCATGTACGATCCATATCAGATAGGAAATCGATCAATTCTATCGGATTACATGTGTTTTCTGATGTGAGTACGGCCATCAGCTGTCACGTGACGAGCGGGCCCGCAGGTTTTCGGAGGTTTTGTGAGGTTATGCAGTCGCATTTTGCCAATGGCGGGTCGCGCCACGACCGTTTTACCGGAAACATCGGTAAACAAGCCATGGGTAGCTTGTTCCCGCAATGATAGAAACATATAGAAAATAGTATCTCAGGTAAGGGTCCACCAGCATAATGGTGAAAATGCTGGATGTTCCCGGCGAGTCTGTCAAATCCCACCCATTCCAGTTTATTGCTTGTCGTCGTACGCGCAATTCCGAGCGCTGTCCTTTAGAGAATTCCGCCCGATACGCTTTGATTTGCTTTGATACTCCTTTGATCGCTTTGGTTTCCAATGGCGAAAAATAAAGATTAAACCAAGTAGACGTTGTTACGAGAAGTCGGAGTAGAATGTGTGTCATCACGAGTTGTATGAAAATAAACGTCACGCAGTACTGTATAATTACTGTACATGAATTATACTAAATGCATGTCACGGCTCCTTCCCCTGAGAACATCACAATTACATAAAACATTTCTTTTTCCGTTTTTGTTTCAAAACTTGCTCATGTTGGCCTGCAGGTGTATGAAATGCCAGTAAAATGTGATCCAACACTGAGGAAATTACCTTGGATGACGTATTAATGTAAAGTACATTACGATTATGATGTTTTCGGTGTTTAAAACGAACACTAAATCACAATATTATCTGATAAGCTTTAAACCCGTCCGGTATATACAATGAGACTACCAGTATCGGAATATACTTCTTAGACTACAATGTCATATCAAATGAGTTCTCAGTCAATCATAAAAGAACTTTGAGGAACATGAACGGATCAATATGTAAAGGCTATTGACGGCACGGATAGTTTTCAACCTTAGTAATAGATCTGATACTGACCTGCCCTCAAGTTCTTTGATTGTGTCTCCCATCTGTTTGGACTTTTCTTCCAACTTGGTGACCAGGTCTGTTTTATGCTTCAGGGAGCTCTCGCTTTCCTGAAAAAAGAACCAACATATTTAGAGATAAATACATTTAGGAATGCCAAGAAAATTATGTTTGCATGGCTTTGCTGTATATGTAAATCATCAAGTGAAGTATTCAAAACCTCGGGATTAAATCCTTTCCCGATTAACATCCTTTTTGGCCCATCCTGTGGCTGTAAATTGTTGTAAAATTGCTTATCCGCGATAGAAAAAAGATACTTTTCAAAGATCTCGACACTCCCATATATCAACATTCCTAATAACCCTTATTCGTGGCTGCCACTGCTGTCTGACGTGCCTGCACGGCGAGATTGGTCCAACAAAATTATTTAGGTTATACCATTGAGGTCTATAACACTATTTGTATGTATGGTGAAACCACTTCTCTGAAATGAAACAGTGAAGATCACGGATGTACAAAGACTCACCGGAATATTGTATACATATATATATTTTTGGGGGATTTCGTTTTCAGGGTTATTTCGATGCGTCAGGGCATTTTGTAATATAAGCTTGGAAGTTTCTGTTGCTGCTGTGCAAATTGAACGCGATTCTAAAATATTTGGTATATAAACCCTGAAGTGCAGTGTACTGCAGGTTATGTGAATCCCATAATTGTGAAGCAAGGATAATTGATAGACCATTAGTAATAGAGCCTGTGACAACATAATTTGCGCAATCAAGATAGGTTGTACTTATTCCGAGCACTTGATAAACTTGCAGGATTATATAACGATTAGACACCTACAATAATTATTGTTCATGCTACCAGGGCCCCAGGGCCACACCCGAAGCAGGTGCGCAATAATTTTTTTTTTTTTTTTATTATTATTATTAATTAACCACTTTCACATACATGTGCTCTTCCAAGAAGATGCACCATTTTGAACCTTTGAATCTTTGTGTCATTATGATATAGAACAAGATTAAGAACTAAGATAATGATGTAGGTGTCAACTCAACGTGCACTGAGACAAAGAGTATATTCGGTTCCCATACAATTAGACACAGAAAAAAGTAAATATGAATGCCATTATTTCAACCTTTTCTGACGTAGTTGCCTCAGTATAGGCCAGAGAACACTCTAAAAACACCTGTTTTCACTGATGTGTACCATGGCCTAACTGATCGAACCCACTTCAGTCTACATACTGTCTACATACTGAACTGATTTCAGAAACAGTCTTGATTATATGTTTATAAATTCATCTATTGCAGCCTGATTAACGACTGCTCGTGCCAAAGTGGAAACCAATCTTGAACCGAAAATATGTTTCCCGAATATTAAAGACAAAAACACATATATTCAAAACATATCTCGATCTAAATAATCCAATATGTCATTGCCTGGAGGAAAGCAAATCCAAGCTAGCTTCGAAATACTTGAAATTTCTTGAATATCCTTATAGATTCAACCTCTGCAGAGTTGGATTAGATTGAACTTTCTTGGACATTTGTTAGAGCTTGGAATTCAAGGAAATTCAACTTGTTTCAACTGAGAAACATCCAAGCTTTCATGAAATAGGTTGAACTTTTGTTTTTCTGTATTTTGTCAAAGTCCATGGTTCTTGAATTAACTTGGACATTCCCTAGAGAGAAAACGACTGATCATGGATTAGCTTGTATCATCTTGAACTTTGGCACAATCTATATTTGGGCAAAGGATTTCAAGAATATTCAAGCTAATCCAACATTGAAACTTTTCTCATTGGAGGTCACGTGACACTGTGATTTGAAATATTTTGGAGGGAAACAGGCAGCCATATTGAAGGGTGAACAACAGAGGAGGACGTGGGCTGTTCTAATGAATTGATAGTGTATAAATGACTAGATCCGTGATGCCAATAGACTCATGATACCATGGAGTACATAGTATCAGTATCAAGTAAGTACTTTTGTATGAGTTAGATCAATTGAGGGATATAAATGGAAGGTGTGGGTTTGGTTCAGGTAAGACAACTGTCTTTTCATTGAAAAATTATTACCGAACACACCTAGTCATATCATAAACATCTTTACAGTTAACAGACCCTTTGCTCACGTGACTGCTGGTCTTAAGCCCTATACCCACTAAGAGATTTTACCATCACCTGGCAAGGCCATGGGTGTCAAATTCCCAGCACAATCGTCGGGCATTTACAATCACTTGGCAATTCTCTGTGAGTACCCGGTATGCTGTGCATTCTAGGTGGCGGGCGGCGGGGAGTAGTATAGCCGGTAAAATCATCAGTAAAATCACCGGTAAAATGCCAGACTTGCTTGATATTACCGTAGCCCAGTGACGACGACGGCCCCTCTCCCAGTCACCCCAGTGGGTATGGGGCTGAAGGGTATGTGTAGACTAGGGGGTAAGGTTTTTGTAAGGTATAAATCAATATGTAAAAACGTAAGGGGTTCTCATCTGAGACCTTTGAATGACAAGCATATAGCTCCCCAAGCCAAGGGGCGATCCAGCTCTTAGTATCAGCCTCACCATTTAATATACCAATTTGACTCATTTAAGTGTGTGTGTGGGGGCAAAATTTAGTTTTGCAAAGAAAAGAACTTATGAAAAAGTAGAACCAACCCAAAAATTTCACATGTCAAAACCATGCAAAGTAGTTAGATAAGTAAACAGTATTGGTTGATTTGGTTGTCTCAACTAAGTTATTTTCAGTATACATGTTTACCAAATGACCATTCACTAGGGTAATTGTTTGTATAAGATAAACAGTGTAAGCATCAGTAAAACACCCATGCCCCAAGGGCAACATGTGCCAGATCAATTGCCCCCAAGGGCATCATGTGCCAGATCAATTAACACACATGCCTTCCTAATTGTTGATAAACAGTCTGGGCCTTTGATCTACTGAAACCTGGAAATGCTAACATAAAAGCAGCAAGAACATTTAAATTCACTAACAAAAAAGGCTCATTTATCATGCTGTGAGAAAATAGTTAGTTTCAGTATGCCCAAGTTCAAACGTTGAAGTGTTTTCCAATAGTGCTTTTATGTTTTCAATAAAATTGTACAGTAAACTTTACCTCCGAATTTGGTGACAAAATGACATTACAGACAGCCAATACTATAGGAAAACCACTGTCCAAAAAGGTCTTTTGTGACATCACAACTACACTTTCTGTCTTGGGTCACTCAAGGGCTAGTAAGGGGCTCCTGGGGGATCGCCCCTTAATATGAGTAGAAGTACTCAGGACAGCCAGAAAACTGTCAAGGCAAGCAAAAGGTGACTCAGTTTTGGGGCAGGAACCCCCTTTTTGATTCTTATTTTAGATTTTTTCAAATATCACATTGAAGAAAATGTTGTTCTCCCTCCTAAATGTCTTACTCGTGAATGCAGATCCAGGCTGCCAGCCAATGTCAAGAAGTTCAAGAAAATCCAAGGTTTAAAACCCCTAAATGAAGATCCTTGGATATTCTTGAATCTGCAAGCGGCCAATACCAGCTAGTTAATGCAAGAATATCCAAGCCTACAGAAAAATTCAAGAAATTTCAAAAAATATACTAAGGATATCCTCCTTCTTGAATTTTTCATGAATATTCTTGATAGTTCAAGCGGCCAATACAAGCAAGTTATTTCCAGAAAATCCAAGCCTCATAGCACGTTGAAATAAGTTGAATGTTCAAGAATATTCACAGCCAATAAAACTTGGATTTTCAAGAAATTTCAACCTATATTTCCCTACGGGCGGAGTGCAATCTGCACCACTTATAAAACAATATTTGTGCCATATGTTTTTGAAATAATCTTTCTGAATAATAATCTACAATAATTGTCATGTATAATGACCACATCTGCACAAGGTCTATACAATTATGTATGTTGAGAGGTTTGACTTTGAAATGGCCTTACAGAGTGGGTCGGCTCTGACGGAGTTGTGGCAGATGTGTATGACACTAAGCCCGACGCCGGACAATCGGACGACAAGACCACCTGAGGATGCCCAACTGTGAAACAATATAGCACACAGATCTACAGCCTCAAACAAGACGTATTTATCAGTCCTTTGGCCTGAAAACCTACTTTGGTAGCAAAAAGTATTCATCTATACTGTTCAATGACCTGCGATACCACTCATAATTACTTCTCCCTCTGATAATACGGTAGCCAGGCTGAGGTTATACAGGTACACACTGCCCTAGCTCATTCAATATTTCAGACATACTGTTAAGACATTGATACTACTGTGTTTCTATACTGAATAGCCATTGAAACCCCATTACTACATCTTTGCTTTTCTTTCTATGTGCAATACTTAAACAGTGAATACTGTCAATTCTGAAATAACATTGCCGAGCCCTACTTATTCTCTGTTAATTTTATATTGGTTTCCCTAATTTATTAGGTCTGGGAAAGGTTCCATTATTTTCATAAATCCGATAGAAAAACTGAGTTTATCAATGCTATTGTAGAATCTTCCAGAAACTCTTACTCTGATTTAGAGAAGGACCATTCAATTTCAAAGGTAATACTTTGATCAAATGTTTCAATTATTTCATTACTAATCTTTCATCTATCATTGTGCTTCAACTGTTGTCTGATGTTATACGTATTGCACTTTCTCTTTATCACTTGTACTTGATTAGATAAAAAGGGATTGATTGGAAGAACGGCACAGCCAAAATAGTTTTACCTGCATATAACAGCAAATATATACATGTAAACAAAAAAGCACACTGTATTTCACGCAACATTGTCGTTTTCATGCATTGTCATTAGGTTGTCATTTGATCAAAGTATGACGTTGAGATAGGAAAACATATGTCTATGCTAGGAGGTAGTCTAGCTCTACACATCCACACAAGTATTCGCACCTGTACTCATGAAAAAGTAGGGACAGGTGGGGTACAGCAACTCTGAGAGAAATAAGATAAACCTCCCAGGGATCGAGGATGACGCCATTAGCATATTAATTATTTTGATTTGATAATTTATCATAAGATACAAAATAGAAAGCACAGAATCATTTCCGTAAAAATAAGAATTATGAATGATGGGAAGAATGGCACTGCCGAAATAATTTGCCCTGCGATAGGTGCTGTTCCCACACAGACCCAGCAGGCTAACGCGGTTTGGCACCATGACTAGGGTGGCACCAGGGCTGGGGTAACACCAGGGCTGCGGTGGTACCAGGGCTGGGGCGACCGGGGCTGGGGTGCCGCCAAGGCTTGGGGCGGCATCTTAGCCCTGGTGCTGGCCTAGCCCTGGTGTGGCACCAGGGCTGGGGCGGTACCAGGACTAGGGTTGCACCAGGGCTAGGGCCACACTAAAGAGGGTATTACACTACACGACTTGGGCTACGATATGGGATGCAATATGATGATATTACAGACAAATCGCACAAAGGAGTGATATAATTGTTAAAGAATGGCAATTTGGAGTATTTCACATATATATGTGTAAAAAGTAATTTTCTTTCTAAAATGTTCCATTTCACTACGACATCTTCATATCGCAGCTCATGTCGTGTAGTGTAATACCTCCGTTAGGCTAGGGCCGTACGGTGTGTGCCTTGGCCCATACCGCCGTACTCGCCGTGATACGATTAGTGCGCCGCTTTCACCGACTGGCTGTGTTATCTCAGCAGCCCTCCGCCCCCGCCTCTCGCACTGATATCAATTCAAACAGGCGGGCCGGCCTCTATGCACAATGTGGCCGTGACCTCAAACTTGAAGCATTGTCGCCGTATTAAGCCGCGCCCATAATTAACAACTGTATGAGCAATGAGCTATGTGTTATTTTGCATTCTTCCTACATATGTTGTTAAAAAAATAATTTCACCTAAAATAATATAAAAACTTTCCCCCATGTACGTTCTAGAGGTAACGGCATCTCTAAGTATCGCTTCTTTGAAGGAACAAAAGACGGGTGAGTATTTACCTTTATGTCAGTTTCGGAAGAAATGAAAACTGCAATGGCCCATGAAGCATTTTTATACCCGAGATTGTGAGATCGGACAGAAGATCTCCAGTTTTCAACATCTCAAAAACAAATGCCTGCTTTGTAAGCGCAAAGACTGTGACCTACGTCTCGCTGGCCGCGATCCTACAGACTCGGCCACAATGACTGGTTTTAATTGGCTTAGAACGGCCGCGTATATGTACATATGCCCGGGTTTGATGTTGATCTTTGACCGGCCGTCAGTGGGACAATTGGGAACGGTTTAGCTTCCTGGCCAGGTGGTGAGAGTTTCCTGTTTTCTCGGCAGTGTGACCAGCCACCTGCTGCCCAGTGCCACCCCCACCTACACAGGCCCGACCATCAGCGGCGGCTCACACAGCTTCTTTAGTTGTAAACCAGGGTTATATATATGTGGGTGAAGGCCAGCTTGAAGTTATTTATAGAAGAAGGGTCCGTCAGTCATTCTTAATGGAGTAAGTTCCTCCAGGAACATGAAAAAGAGACAAAGGAAATGGGGGGCACGACCCTAATTATCAAACAATATGTGTTCCCCAATAATCAGGAAGCCACATAATAAAGCTAAAGGTTTTAAAGAAAGGTGTGTTCCCCAAAGACTCAATTATTTGGTAAACGCTTCCAGAGGAGAGCCTCTTAAAATAACCCCCTCTTGTTGAGACTGATTGACTCAGACTCCACCCACTCACATAACATTGAGCTGATGTTTTACACCTTACCTTTACCAATCTGATGCTTATCTTTAGGCAAATTCCACAATTGCATACACATGTAGTACATGGTTCTCCCATTATCGGTTTACTTGCCAACATTCTGGTAACCAGTTCACTAATGACTTTGGCCGTTGGGGATGCCCCCGAGGTAGTATATTTACTCACCAAAATTTAATGATATGTAATATGCCCATATAAGGTAAACCATGCAAGCGTGTATTGTGAGGCGACAGGTAATGACCTCTTAAGATGGGTGAAATTCCTGTGTTACAAGTTATGTCTTTTCTGGGGGAGAGCTTCCAGGAGAGGTAAAATTTCTACTTTGAATCACAAAAAAAAACCTCTTCATACATGACCATGTCAAAAGTAAACCTCCTCCGGCTTTGCAGTTGATTTATTCACAGAGATTTATGTTTGTTTGAATGACTAAAAGACAATGCTTCCTGATATTTTCAAGAAATTGAGATGGGTGTTGTGTGGGGGACCGCTGCAAGTATAGGTCGACCAGATAACACAGAAGTGTTTCAGACTCCTTCAGGATTTCAGGAACCTCGCGTCTAGCCTAACCGGAATTTCTATCTACCAATACATTTCTGGTCCAATGAGAAGGATACATTTGTAGTAAAAACATGCATGCAAAGATTGATAATATAATGCAGATGTATCCTTGCTCATTCAGCAAAGGCTAGGGCTCCAGTTATGTTACCAGCTGAACTGAGTTTCTTAGATGTCCTTTTGTAAATTTCAAATTTCTAAAAGTAAGGAGACTAAGACATGCAAAATAGGTGAATAAAATAATGTGCCCTGATATCATACAGGATGCACCATGCTCATTTCATAGGAAGCATGTATGATAATTGTATGCAATTATTAGTTAATCTTCATTAAGATGCACCTCTTCAGTTGAAACGAACATTATTGTCCGTGATTCAATTTAAAAAAAAACGTGAGGTGGATGCGTCATAGCATTGGAGAGAAGGTTAACAACGCAATATTTTGTACCCGTTGATTGTCCACTCACAAGTATTCTCTAGGTGCGTTTCACATGTCAATCTAGGGTTTCATAATGATGTGGGCTTAGGACAATAAGGTGTACTAAGTCATTCATTTATGAAACACAACATATGGACAAAGCCTCACCACCTTCTCCCCTCGATAGTTTATCCAACACTGACATGTGCGTGTTTATACCTTATGCAGTAATGCACTCAGCCAAAAGTAGTGAATCATGGGTACTAAGTGCAATGAAGAGATCGGAAATTACCAAAAGTCCACAGTTAACAAAGAGAAATAAACATTGAAAATAGAACTGGAATCCAAATAAGGTCTAAGCTAGGATCCAATGCTAATGATTTACCATTGGCTTATTCTAGCATCTTGGAGCTCATTTCTTTAGATATCTGATGTTGAAAAATGCAAATTTGAAGACTACTCTGCTCTTAGTTTCCTTTTCAGAATGCATCACTGTATGGGACCAACCCCTACCTTGTACTCCTTACAGACTAGCCAAGGAATGTGCATTTTGCCTGTATTCGACTCATTATGAGCACATTTTCAGGCTGGTCACTCAACCTCCTCCTCTATACTCCTACCCTACCCCTACACTCCAACTCCCTATCGTCTACCCTCCCTCCCCCCTACAGTACAACCCCTCCTCTATACTCCATCCCTTCCCCTGCACTCCATCTCCCTATCCTCTACCCTCTCCCCTAGAGTACAACCCCTCCTCTATACTCCATCCCTTCCCCTACACTCCATCTCCTTATCCTCTACCCTTTCCCCTAGAGTACAACCCCTCCTCTATACTCCATCCCTTCTCCTACACTCCATCTCCCTATCTTCTATCTTCTCCCCTCTCTTACAACCTCTCTTCCATAGTCCACCGCTCCCTTTTACTCCACGGGGGGGGGGGGGGGGGACAGAGGGAGGGACAGGGGGAGGTGGTAAGCAATAGGGAGGGGCAGGAGGGGACAGGTGGAGGTGGGAGGGGACATGCGGATCGAGGTGGGAGGGGACAGGGGAAGAAGGTTAGCAACAGGGAGGGGACAGGGGAAGGTGGAATGGGACAGGGAGGGGCGGAAGGGGACAGGGGGGTGGGAGGGGACAGAGGGAGGTAGGAAGGGACAGGGGGGAGGGAGGTAAGGGGGAGGTGGGAGGGGACAGGGATCTGAATTGGTCAGTTTTGATTGGTGCGTCTGCTCTGCACGTCCAGTACGTAGGTAGGGTAGCCTTTACGTCATACATCGGGTGCTTTAAGCAATACAGGGCGATTTGGCCATCGCTCAATGCACTATTGAATGGTCGGTAAGCAGTATTATCATGTGCGTCGGTATGCAGTGTCGTCATGTGCATGACCTAAACTGGCGCAAAAATCCCCCAATTATTTAAGCAGAATCGGCCGTTTTTGGAGCCAATTGATCAACCGAGTCTGTGCAAATCGGCTCGTGTGTGCGGGGCTTTGCTGCTACACCCTGTGTCTCTAGGCCCTCCCCTGCAGGCCCCTGGCCCTGGAGGAGACCACTGCTGGCTGACCACCCCCCTACACGGCGGGGAGTGGTCCCTCTACCCCGACAGGCGCTGCTATATAAGTGGGGGAGGGGTCGACGCGCAGTGCATTCTGACCGAGTGGGCCAGTCGTCGTATACAGGCTAACGGCGAGCGTCTCCTCCAGTAGTAGTCTGTCACCTCCCGCTCCTACCACCACCTCCCCACCCTCCCCCTCCCTCCCCACCTGACTCCAGTGGGCGGCCGGCCCCCCTCCCCCTCCTCCCGTCTACTGTAGATGTATATATACCCACATGCATAGAACTGCAGACACACTGGGTGGGCCAGAAGGTGGAGCAAGAGGTCCGGGAGCAGCTCGATAACACTTATACACTTTATAAAGTTGATAGGGGCACGGGATAAGTATCAGTGAGTGACTCAGGCTATAGGGAGAGAGCTGCTCAGGGCTTCGGACGGAGGATAAAACGATTGACTCGCTACAGCGCAACTCCACTCCATATCATATCCCCACCACGCGCGTGTGTCCAAGGTGAGTAATTTGTTTAGGTCTAATTATCTGCATTTCCCTAAGGTTAAACGTATTAGCTCAAATCCACATTTCCCATTTTTCCTTACCATAGAACATGCAGGGAGTTATGATCAGCAAATACTTTAAAAAAAAGTGTTCCATTTGCAATGCATAAAAATGAGAGAAACTTCTTTATAGATAACTCGAAGTGGTGTAATCTGTGTAGGGGATTTGCTAACAGGGGAGAATGAATTAACTCCAGATTTTGTAGAGATTTTCTTTCAAGCGCAAAGTTGCCGGAAAGTGCTTTGCTTAAAGACACCATTCATCGTTAGCATGTGGGAGGGTTAAGAAAACGTTATAACATACTTGAAAGGCCAACAGATTGTTCTTCTCTTCTTGCATCTGAATCTACGTGAAAGGCTATACTCACGTAGCCGGGGCAATTCCTCATATGTTAAGCAAATCGAACTAAGTAGTGAGTGACTACGTGATATGGCATCAAGTTCTGATTCAAATAGGACCGATTATACAACTTATACCCCCTTTCCCACATTCTATAGAGTAATAGAGTATGACGAGGGAAGTACCCTACGTCCTATGAGTCGTTAATCTGCATTAATTTATCAAACGCTTATAGAACCAGGAGAGGTCTCATAAAGGGTGTTGAGGGATGTATGGCTTGAATACTCATAATTCACAAACTTGTGCGTCCTCTCATAAAAGAACTATCGCTGAAAGTCGGGATTCATAATCTACTAACTCTATTTAGTTTCTTTGAGAGACTTTAATGAAATATTCAATCAAAGGTACTTTAATCTGTTATCGAGTATTCCTAGCTAACCACGCGTGCTATTTACATAACGAGCTGATTCAACGTTCCCTATAGGACCTTCTCCAAGATGTTACCCCTTTTGATAAAGTGATCTGAAATCTGTTTATTCTAACAAGAATGTCCATCTTTAATAAGTTTTAATTATTATACGTTTTCATCCAGTTATGTGAAGCTAATTATGTCAATTTGTTTCAGGAACTGCGCCCAAAGTCTCAGACTCGAGAAAAGCAACTTGCGCACTGAGAGAACACCGCTCGTTTCAACTTCTGACCAGCCGAACGGGTGTGAGCTTGAAACCCCGCCACCAAACACACACAACGACTTTTTGTGGACTTTGACTTGACCAGCCAACCCCTCACAGACCAGAGACCATGCAGCTCGCCCTGGCCCTGCTGAGCGCCTCCCTGGCCATGCTGCTGCTGACGAGTCAGCTGCACGGGGTGTGCGGCCAGGCCTACCACTTCAGTAAGGGATGGGCCGCCGGCAAGAGGGCCTCCGGGGGCACCCAGGGCCTGGAGGACGCCGGCCTCCAGGGCCTCACCTCCGGGGGGCGGGGCGCCCAGAAGGCCGGGTCGGCCCCCCTGGAGGAGGGGGAGAAGGACGTGGGGCGGCAGGGCACCTCGGCCAAGCTGGAGAAGATCGGTCAGAGGATCGGCGCCTTCCTGCTGAAGGACCAGAAGGCGAGCGCCCAGTGCAAGGTGCACCCGGAGACGAGCGCCATCATAGACCAACTCATACAGGTGAGCTGGGCTGGGGGACTTCTTTCTTTCCTTTTCTCTTTCTTAATTTATCCAACTTAAAACAGTTACTTGAATTTCGCTTTGACCTTTCGCCTGTTGTGTTCAGACACCTTAGACAATCCAAACTTTCTTTCTTTTTCCTTGTTTTAATTATCTAACTTATACAGTTACTTGAATTTCGCCTTGACATTTAGTCACATACAGAGCACAGGTTGCACTGTGCTCTGTGACTTATTGATACCTTGGTTCAGGTAGCTCCAGACTTCTTTTTTGTATCTATGCCTATTTCAACTATGTTTGTCCACGTCCACTTCTTGACAATTCTGAGTATAACCAGCTCATGTTTAACCCCCAGCTGGTATCCCAGACACCATGGGGTAAATAAGTTTATTGTTTCACCTGCTTTCACATGCTCTGCTGAAACATGTTTTTAAGTTTGCTTCTGCTACTGTTTTACGCTTTCTCTGACCGGAGTTAAATGCTAATTAACCCATGTGGGGAAAATAGATAATGGGAATTTACTTCTTTTCATTAATTATAGCAGAGCGCAGCCTTGAAAAATGATTAATTAATCTCATATCACATTACTGCACGAAACGTGAAAACCGAATCAGCTATGAGAAACAAAGTAGTCTTTTCATATACTACTCATACTATTTTTGATACGTTGTTTGTCTCTATAATATATACATGATAACATTCAAAATTTTTGAATATTTCCATAATTCCTCAATTATATTGTACATATACAATATGTATTTGATGTGGTGAAAGAAGGCAGTGCTTAACATGATATCGCCAATACATTTCTCATAATATAAGCGACATCCCTTGTGTAACTTGATTTATGTAAGCGGCCTGGTTCAAATTCCAATTTCTATATACTACTTACACCATTTTGGTCGTCGTGCCTACAATTAAGTCAATTCATATTGTCGTTTACATAGTGGTCTTATTGAGGTGACATCACTCACATAGGCACTGCCCGTGAGAACAGCACGTGGTCACTTAAAGTCAAGATGACCACTATGAAGGTTTATTTTATGTATTCTGTATCTGGGGGGAAATTGATGTAATATGTTTGCCGTAAAAAGGATTGCCTCCCGATACCTCAAACAATTAACACACACGAAGCTATCTGTGAAAAAATTATCACTACAGCTTGTTGAACTAAGGGACTCGTAGAATTTAACCTACTGATACCGCATGTGTTAGTCATCAGTGGCCGGCCCATAGAATGAGTACGTGGCCGGGAAAGGACCAGGTGACAACTGTAACTGGTGAAATGTACTCGGTAATTGTTGGTCATTATACCAACATCATTCACCAGTATTATGTCATGTTGTTGCAGTAATTGGCCATTTCTAAAGTGTCTTCCGTTAGTTTGAGTCTCACAGGATTCTCTTCTGATAAAAGTCAATGAACAATACACATTTCATCGGTCTCACTTATAGATTTGACAGTTGGCGGTGAAAAAAGGAGATTAAAAACAAGGATCACGACACTTTAGAGATAATGGTGGCGATTCCAGAAGTTTGAGTGAACCAAACGGTATTTAATCCTAATCCACGTCAAACGCCCCGTGTTTGGTTTCGCAGTGAAATAGAGGGTCTTTGTGTGGTGAACAGTGAGGTAACGTGGTCCTACGACCCGCTTATAATGGAGTACTTATCCGGACAGAACTTAGATTAGCACATAGGCTTCAGGTGGCGTCTGGCGGGCCGCATCTGTCAGCGGGGATCTAAAGGTCAGGCCTATGTCCATTTAGTAAGGTAACTCGAGGGGAACCTGTAAAATATGTATTTGATGATTCTGCAATTAGGGTATTCTTTTTTTCCCAGACAGTATCAGGCTAGGAAATTTCTTCCCGTTTTCTGACGACCAAAAACAAAAATCTGGTCGTCCACATGTATCATAGGTTGCCCACAGTATTGGGACACATCCATGATAGGAAGATTCTTAATTTCTAGGGGCAAAATTAGATTAGGAGGACGACTAAAATTAATTTTCTGGTCGTCCTCATCTATTTTCTGGTCGTCGAGGACACGCGGACACGCGATTTTTCTCCCCTATTGCAGGGGACTATAGCACAGACCGCTAACAGAAGGATAGTTTGATATATACCCTATTGATCAGTTTTAGATAGATCAAACTGCCTCTTGAGCTATAGATAACACGTACGTAACGTCCAACCCCCTTCAGACTTCTATAACCAGTAAAACCTATATGAGATATGATCGGTTACTGAATCGCTGCAACGTTTAAGGTGACACCGTCAACACTGTGTAACAGGCGGTCCGTCAGTGCCAATGAGAAACCTAGAATTAAGCATGAAATATTATTAATTCTTTATGTTGGTTTGGCTAAAATCTTTACCACCGTTTATCTATGATGGCCGACTCTAAAAAGTCTAAAATCACACAACAATTTGATAACTTACATCTCTGCAGAACACTGAAAACATTCCCAGAACTTTCAGAAGTGCAATATGATCAAATACCACAGCAGTGTAAGCAGCCAGAACAAAGTCATTTTAAGCCTTTATAACTCATAGGAGCAGGTATGATTGTCCTATTTATAGTGGAGGACAAACAGTATTAAACCAGCATTGAACCCCTATGTGCTAGGCTAAGGGCTCGTTCAGGCTCCGCACAGTGACGTTACCTGTTAACGGGCCTTCTCAGGGACCCTTCACCCTGTTATAAACAGGAGAGAGTATAATAAAGGAAGGAGCACCTGGGGGAAAGTTACCAGTACACGAGTCCAAAGGTCCCTGCTTTGATACCATGACCATGCAGTTTCACATTCACGTAAGGGATGCAGATAAGTTTATGTTAAACGCGTACTATTTGTATATATATATATATATATATATATATATATATATATATATATATATATATATATATATATATAATATGCAGCAAGTCAAGAATGGTACAAGGCGAGGTCATTGTTAAATAAAGTTATTGTTTATCAGAAACAAACATTAGACCTAGACCCAAGGGCCTTGTAGCCTTACGTGAAGTAACTGATTAAGTCAGAGGCCTACTGGACGATGTGTGCATACGGCCTCAGGATACATGAGAATGACAAAAATGTGAGCGCTATTGATGATTTTGGATTGCGATAATCAGTGACAATTTGGACAGGAAGGGAAATAATTCTCCGAGACGCGATTCTCTGGTTTGTTGTACTTTGACCTACCTGCAGGCTAAATCAAGGTGCATTGTGGGAAATATGTTGACAATTAAGTCTATTTCCTGTTATAAGCCTTCCACATATCATAATTATTCATCTATGACATTTTCCTTTGTTTGAGATTATAAAAAATCAGAAGTAGGCACTTTTGTTACTGTATGTACTTCAGTTTCTGAAGTTAAATTAGAATTATTTTCATTACATGTTTTTATATTGCCATGAGATACATTATTCCTATTGGTTTTTCCATGCTTTTGTCTACAAAATATGTCAAAACTAGCCTGCATGTGCATAAAATGCAAGAAAACGTGGAACTGCGTCTGCCTGAATTGGTTTTCAACGTGCTGGTATAGTGGTCTAATAT
Organism: Lepidonotus clava; assembly: GCA_936440205.1. NCBI lineage: Eukaryota > Metazoa > Annelida > Polychaeta > Phyllodocida > Polynoidae > Lepidonotus > Lepidonotus clava. The sequence continues at coordinate 47,209,697 of OW387135.1, read as the reverse complement.
TCTGGAGAAACATGTCTTTAGTTTCCTTTTGCTACTGTGGTCTTTCTAAATCTGGCGCTTTTCTTTACTGTTTCAGTTAGAGACATTGCGGCTAGAGGCCTGTATCAGCAGAAGTATCGACAAATTGGACGATTCGACAAATTTCCTCAGCTGGGTCAAGGTAAGCCTCACTCTAAGTCTTTATTCTCCGCACTGTGTGCCGAGCGAGGCGTATTAGGAGTAGTGAGAATAAGGTTAAACCGTATGTACCGCCCCTCGTTTTCATCATTTTACAGTTTCACGCATATTATGGATAATGTTTGGTAATAAAACATAGGAAAGCCGCTGGGGATAATAATCCTCAGGTGACGGAACAACCATTTAGGGGGCACCCAATGTAACTCTGGCCACGCTCTTGGTTCGTGACGACCCTCATTGGGTTGAACGGCCACCCTGACACTTCCACTGTTGTTCTTCTTATATTACTAGTTTACAATATAGAGTTTCACAAAACGATCAAAATCTATTGTTTAGTGAGTGGGTGAGGCCCTGTAGCACGGCGAGAAAAGGGTTAGAACTGTCTTACTCAGACTTTCCATACTTCACAAGAAGTTGGCCTGTGCCCTCCCTACGTTTACCGACAAAAAAAACCTGTCACAGCAAATGCGTACAAATCATAAATAGTTTCAACTTTCAAGAGCCACCAAGAGTTAGAACCCCCTACATATATGAAAGGGTACGTGTAACATCCTGATTTAGTAGCAGTGTCCATCGCCCAGTCCAGACGTATGTATATCGTTATACTGCGACTTGCGGCCTGGAATTGTGGCCGGTATCAATGGCAATGGGAAGGGGAAGACGAAGTGGTTTTAGGAATGAGTATTTGGGTATTGATCTACATGGTTATGAGCATTAGTATTTTTTTTCTTAATTCATTTGATTTATCCTGAACATATTTCGTACATGCACGGTTTTCATTCAGCAATATGTTAATAAATCCAGGCATCAGCAAAATAAAACAAAAAAACATCAGGATTAGCGTGTGATCCCCCATGTAGCATAAGAAACTACATCAGCAACATAATCAAAATAGATTATTCTTTGTCACCACTGTAATACCAATTTGTGGGTGGATTGAGGCAGATGTAAAGATGTCCGAAACTATAGGTATTATATTTAATATGGGACAGGCCCTTCTACAGCATTATCCAACATGGAGATATTCCCGCGCCCCTATTTATAAACCGGTCTGGGTTAACACGGAGATTCGTCCCGTTTTTCCTGGATGATTTGGGAATTCGGAACGTCCCGATTCCTTTATAGGTTAGCCCCAACCTGGTTTAGTTAAAACTGGGCATTCAAGTGCAACAATGCCAATATACACAGTCGTCATCTTTTAGGTTTCTCATTTCATGTGTCATTATGCCTTATGCCCCGCGTTCACTTTAAGAAATAGTCATATCTGTGATTATTAGCATAAATTGGTGTAGCCTAACGCCACAATCGAAAAACCTATCAAGGGTCACCTCGTTAGTATCTTCTGTTCAGTCAGTGTCAGTCAATCACATAATCCCAGGTGCTGAGCGTATTTACACGATATTTATGGTCGCCCCATTCTTTGGTCCTTTCCTATTTAACCTATCGGGAAGGTCTCATTTGTCATGGAAAACTATGCATGTGTACCAGTATGCCTGCTCATTACTGTCAAAGTCTTCTCCCTTGCTCACTTGACACAGAAATCAATTGGAGAACGGTGATCCAGGCCCCTGGAATACTATACCTGCTTCCAAATTTAGTTTTTGACCACTTTTATTGACAGGCAGGTGGCAGACTGTTCACGTTGTGATGCGTATATCGCCTTCCTGCTATATTATTAGCCCATTCCCGGACACTCTTGCTTTGACTTTGTTGACCTTAGCTAGAATTGCAGTAGCCGATATAGCTCAACATGTTTTGAATTGTTCTTCTGTGAGGTCATCTGCAAAAGTAAGACCTTTCCATTTCTCAGAGAAAACAAACTGAATGCAAAATCGGCAGCATCAAAATCAGTATGTGGAATACAGACTTTAGGGTAACACACCATCTGAGGACACTAGGAACTATATGCATCGCAGAGATTCTACATTAGGGCTGCCAAGGCCAATTCACAGTATATTTTGCCAGGATACAAACCCAACAACCATATTGCACCAAAATAGAGAATATGTGGAGTTAATGCCAGTGATATATGGGTTACATTTTATTTAGAAAATGGGTAAGTCATCACGAACAATGACAAGAAGCATAGAAAAAGCACTCAAATGCGAGTGCCCGCTGCGATGGTTCCCTAGCTCATTCTACCCATGTTACATTACCGACAATTGCTGCAATTAATTGAGGTTTATCCACAATGTTAATACCCGAACTTCTCAGAGCTATTTCATGGGGTTTAATTACAGAACCATTATTGCTATCAAGTAACGGACCTCCTATTATGAAGCCTCATTATTTCATTGTTTGATATCAATTTGACTGCGTGACGCAGGTGTGCACATCAATTTGTTCATTGTATGTATTGATAGTACACAATATTATTCATTTTTCCTTATTAGTTAACACTTGTAAATGGCGACAGTTCAATTTCAAATCAATTAGCTGAAAAATACTACACCCACACAGGTATATTTGTTGAACCATATAACAAGCAAAACGTGTTCTCTTTAAACAAAGATTGATATCATTTGAGAAAACAAGGATTTCACCTATTGGAGTCAATGAAACGTCACTGACTTAATTAGGTTTGGAATTGATGACTGGTATTAGAATTTACTAAACGTGAACTTCTGTGAACACTCACAAGGGGTTTCATGCACGGTCTACACGTGCCCTGAATAGAATGCCCTAATCAAGGTATGTTTTTTATTGAATCGAGAACGGGCACATGGTGTACCAATTGACTTACACAACTGCTCCATAGGGCAGGGTGTGGTTTCAGTGCATAAGCGAAAACCTAGAGGACTTGCACAAAATTCTGGGCTTCAACGTTAAGTTTTGCCGCCCTACTGGGGTAGGTCAAACTGGCAGGTACAACTTGAGGTTAGGGCAGGTACATTTTAATAACCTACTGCCAGGCAGGTAAAATGGCGAAAGTACAGAAGGGTAGTTGAATTTTAATGGTAAAAAGTGAATACAAGTGACTGTTAGGCAGCAAAATCAAAAACATTAATAGCATGCTCTGCAAATCATTACTCTTAACCCATTTAGGGAAAAAATCAAGATAACAGTGAGAAAATAATCATACTCAAAACAATAATTTAGTCAGTTTATCTTAATCTGTACATGCATGGCCTCGGAAACCTCAACCGAGTTACTAAGCTATGTCTAAAGGGGCAATTTAAGGACAAGTACTAGGCCTACTTTTCAACAACAGACAGCACATATTGCAAAACACGGCCTAATCTGCGTCTGTTAACTTAGAAATAGCCAGTGAGTATCGTCATTGACCTCTCTTATCGATCGGCAACATTGATCGGAGCTGCTCGACAGCTATTTACGTGTAGGGTCACTTCTGAATGAGCGGCTCGTGAGAAAAGGACAATGCCTGTCCCAAGGCACTGGCAATGACTTATCACAACCATCTCTTGGCACCGCTGTTACGCCGACAAGGACAGCAGGGGCTAAACTTGGTCACTAATCACTGACCAGGGAGTTGATGAGTGGTTCTTTCGCCACTTAAAGAGCGGGGTTTAAGCAAACGCGTTATATGTACAGGTATGTAAAGGCCTATATATATAGGGACGGATTTAGACGGGGGTGCCTGGGGCGTGAAGCCCCATAATGTTTGCCAAATTTAGATCTGCTAAATATTAGATTCTAGCCCTCAGATGGGACGCCCCAATTTCTGATATCATGGCGTCCCGCCTTTTTGAAACCTGGATATATATGAGGACTAAATATGTACATATAGATTTAAATGTGTACACTGTTTTGTGTTCTTACTTCTATTGCTAAGAGACACCATTAAAAGCTGTTTTAAACTGGCTGCACTATTTGCATTACTCCGGCGACTGGAGAACGCAGGACGCATGCTATGGTCATATCTTCAATGGTTACTGTTACATTTGCTTAGTCCATACTTCACAGAATCCATATAGATGTAGTCTATGTTCTTTTATATCTGTGATACCATGACACAAATTTGGTTTGTCCAAAAACCACATTTTGTAACAGTTAGTTTATGTGTCTCAGAACAGGTATTAGTAAAGTCGACTTAACCAAGCTGTAAAGGTGAAATGAGAGGTCGTCTCTCTGGTCCCTATCTTAGGTAAAGTGGATCATGGTATGACCGGACCGAGGTGGCTGTTCTCCTTGTCTTAGCTAAAGGGATATGGGTCCCTTGGGGAATGCCTTGCTAGCACGGGGAATCGAACCCTGCTTGCCCATTTCGAGGCGAGAATATCCTCCGCCCTTTTGTCACTTACCAAGATTAGCACTGGGATTTTAGGGAGCTTATCTTCTTAAGATTGATATGATGGGTGCAAGGAGGTGCATGGTGGGGCGCCTAGTTTGGGTGTATCAATACTTTATCATAATATGAGATGTTTTCATCGAATTTGATATTCTTCTCATCCCATCTAATACTTCACAATTCACACTCATGTTTGTACGAGGCCCACAATCATCAAAATGATTAAACACTTTGGGATAATCTCGGTTGATTAATTGCACGGAAAACCCCAGCAGAATATTTTTACCAAACAACAAAGGATGCAGCTGCTTAGCAGCTTTAACATTTATTTTCACATAAAACGTGTTGCATTGAGCAATGGCCGTCTAACAGACCGACTGACTATGTACAGGCCACAGATACTGGACAGGCTCAATGGGCCCCTTTTTTCGCACAATCTCATTGATTTGGGGGAAATAAAGCCATGTGAAATCAATTAGATGTGCCATTAATGTCATTTCACAATCCCAATATAAAACTTATTCTATTTTTACACCAGATCTATCCATATCCATTAACATCACGAATAGGAAAACCAACAATATCCGACCACAAAAATGACAATGTTTTCAGCAGAGAGAAGGGGGAGGCAAAAGCTGCAGGAGTTAGCCTCAGGCGATGTCTGTCAAAGATGGGAGGTTATTGTGTATCCAAACAGTCTGTCCAATGGCATGGCCCTCTACCTATTCAACCCTGTAGCAATTGGGCCGACGAGGGGAGACAAGGGTCCCTTAGTTTTACCGCTATACAGGCAGTGCTGCCGCCCACACTCACTGCAAATCAACATATTTTCGTGGGCATATTTTTGTGTGGAAAAAGCTGAAAATACATTTTCGCGGTTATGCGAAACCGTGTCATAAGTGTTAGTTATTACCCCAATTTCTTCTCCAACGAAAAATGATAGAAAACATTCGTGGAATTCTCCCCCCCCCCCCCCCCCTCAGAAAAATAAAAAAAGAAGCATGAATATACGAATGTTGCAAAATAAAGACTGTTGTTGGTGTTATGTTGAGGTAAACGTTGTGGAGAAGGGGGCCTGTGTTCTCTGAACACGTGCCATAGGTGAGGCGCATTAGGCACGCCTTGTGGCGGCACCTTCTCTATCGTTTTAATGGCCACATTATTTGGCGCTCTACACAAAGTAGATTTGTCATATCCATTGTATGGGAATGTGAAAAAAACAGGTGTTGTTTTCAATAACAGTCCTATTGTAACAGATACAAATAAATTGTAGTTTGGTTCTAATAGATTAAACGAAATTCGCGCTGCATATGTTATGTGTTGGTAAAAGAGCTTAGTTACTATTGCATGCGTGCAACATCTAATTCATCCAATGAAACTAGACGAGTTCCTTTGAACAGTAAACAGCAGGTTATTTCATACTGATGACATTTGAAGTTTCATTGGTTAATATTGTCACCCTAACAATGCATAATTTGTATTTTTGCCACTTAGAGTTTCCTATTTGCATTGCAGGCGAGGCTCCGATCCCACTCAAGTGCTCAGCGAAATTGAAACCAATCCGAAGATACAGACCAAAAACATCTTTACTGCAACACGACCAACACCAACACCAACATTCAGCACGGCGCTCACGACTCCGAACATAGGGACCCACGTCATAAGAACAACTTATAGACATTATCGACAGATCTGCGAGCATGCAGGGCATTAAAACGCACTTTTGCACTCTTGAATTATGACTTAAGGTCAGTGAAACCACGTGATCAGGACGACGACAGGTGCGCCTCCTGGTGCCAGAGATGGAAAGTAGACAGAACACTTTGGTGACGTCCTAGACGCCGGGGACACGTCACAGCGTCCCGCGTGGCCTTGGAAACAGTGAGAGAGTTTCTGCTTGTCTGGCCACATGTGAACTTGTTCATTCCATTCACCCAACTAACTCGGCCCAAGCTTGAGAAAATAAGAACATGGCCAATTCTGATACAAAGCTAGGTCCGTTTTTTTAAACAGGTTACGGTTGTGTCATTTGAGACTGGAAGTAACCGCGACTTGGTTAATGGGTTAGTTACAATAGGCTGTCACCGAGAGACCCCCGAGAGACCCCACTAGAGTAATGATCTGCTGGTGCAAAAGTTTGTATCTTAATATCTTGTTTCGGTCTTTGCATCCAAACCTTGAGGACAACAACAAAGGGGAATATGTTAACAATACCACATATTATCATAATCAGTGTCAACTATCGGCCCAATTACCAATGCCAGGTCTCTGGAACTGCTCGAAATATCATTCTTAATTTTATGCCCCATGTTAACTTTGTGCAATAATGCGCCGGCGTGGCCACGATACCCGAAGAAAAACATTTTGTTCTTTACCCTCTATTACACGACAACGATTTACAGAATAAACATTGACTGTATGTAAACGAAAGCATCATGCCAGCATTCAGAATTCCTTTGTAAGTGTTGCCTCTGACCTCATAAGGGAATGTCCTGGGAACTGCGAATAGGAACTAGCCCCATGCAAACGAGTGGTTTCTATTGCAATATGTAGGTATAGACTGTACAAAGACGACCTGCCCTCACCTCCCCGCCCCCATCCCCATCATGCCCGTCTTACCCCATTCAATATACATATACACACACCCAGGCGACGCGCATGTATGACTGTACATTCTCACCTCCACTTAAGGAGCCCTGTATATATACGGCATTAAAGTGTTCACACAACGGTTTCCTAGGTACATTGTTTACCTGCGTTCTATTCATTAGGCTCCTGAAATCCAGAAGCTATTCTGGATCGATTACTGACTGGTTGTATACGAGTTATCAATGCTGGTAAAGACGTTTGAAATTATCAGAATTAGGTAAATTACACAACGAGGAGTCCAATATGTTGGGCATATACTGGAGGCGTTCACTGCCTACACGTTTCAACACAAAGTGGAGTAATTCCACTCGATCAGTTATGCAAGCAAATCAGGTCAATTTATTGTGAACGAAATCTTATGGATCGATTACTGACTGGTTGTATACGAGTTATCAAAGTTGGTAAAGACGTTTAACATTATCAGAATTAGGTAAATTACACAACGAGGAGTCCAATATGTTGGCCATATATTGGAGGCGTTCACTGCCTACACGTTTCGACACAAAGTGGACTAATTCCACTCGATCAGTTATGCAAGCAAATCAGGTCAATTTCTTGTGAACGAAATCTTATGGCATCCAATACTAAGACGTCGGAAGTAACTGCATACTACATAAGATCAATTGAAACGTGGCTAAGGTCGTGTCGACTTCGATAAAAGTTTACAAAATTACTAGATAAGTTTATAATATTGACATGCTGCCTACCTAATATAGAGACGAAATGTCACACAAAGCCTGACTAATCTAGGGCTATATTTGCGTAACTATTCAGGCTAATCACTTGAATTTTGAATTTTGATTAGCATCTCATTGTTTGTATGTTAAAGTCGAGAAAACAAAATACCTACATTAATAATCCCTAGTTCTTCAGGGTCAGTTTGCTATTACGTCACTTATTGTTCATATGAGTAATGGAATCTTAAATAATCACGACCCTTATCAATATTTACATGATCAGCCTAATCAGTTACGAATATCTAGCCCTTGTAACTCAAATCCTAAACTTCTTCGAGCTATTTCCTTATGTGCTAGTTTCAGGGTATTTCGACGGTAAGCTTTTTACAAGATAATACTGTTTTATGTTATAATGTCACTGAAAAATACTGCAAAGGTTACGCCTGAAATATACAAAAACGCGGCAAAGTGACAGTAATTTTGTGAAAATTGGTAGAATATTCCAGACATGATCATATGAAAAGAAAATCAAATTCAAATAAATCAAGAATCTTGCAAGGAAGCGCCAAACAGTATGTTAATTGATGTAGGCTATCTTATCCAGCTTACATGAATGGGACTCAGCGGGTGAACCTCTTAAGGAAGGCTAAACATTACATATTTTGACATGATACAAAATAATCTAGGTCCTCTGCAAAACTGTGCATACATGTATATTGTGACAGAATTAAGCATTTATGCAACAACCATAACTTCGATTCAAAATCTGATAAAGTTTGCAATGCAATAAGATTCATATTTTATCTGAAGAATGTATAATAGCTCCCACTGAACGCTGCACAAAAACGGACCTTTATGACTTATGTGCTTAGATTTGTAAGCGGGCCATTTTATTGCAAAAGAATAACATAATTACAATGTCTAAAGATTAACGCTTGAATTTAAGGCTGTTTCAGTTGGGTGGGGGGACGCTCTTATTTCGTAATGTTTTCAACATTCAGCATCATTTTATTCTGGCGATAAAAAGAAGCTCTACTGGTCAATTTTATCTTCTCCGTTTTTATTTTGGATTAGCGAAAACCTATTACACTGGATTATTTATTAATCTAATCACATCTTTTTACATATCATTATATAGGTCTAAAAAATCATGAAACATCTATTTCTACAAAAGTATCAGTGGGAGCAATATTTTTCACGTCTCAGAAACGGAAATTTACACATAAAGGGGCAAATACGTATGCATTAGATTATCAAATTAGGTTTTCATTCCAAGTTAAAAGATTCATTATAAAGTATTATTGATATTTCAATTTAAAGAATACTTAACGGAGGTTTTTCTCTTGTCTTTTCACATGCGAGATCTATCAAATAGGTCTTTACACCAAAACTATTTTTGATCCCATTTGGACCAGTCCAACAAATAATCCCTAGAAGAATGAATTAAACCAAACTGCGAATTCGCAAAAGTGAACTATATTTGGTCCAGCATATTCTTTCCTTCATTAAACGCGAAAAAAATGCATGTTTGCTTCTGGCATTCAGCATGTTCTGAAGTGCAGCTATAGAGACGGCAGCAATGTAAGGGTTATTAGAAATGGTCTAATCTATTAGCATAGAATAGTTACACCATTTACAGTGGGAGGAAACATATATCAGGGTACCAACCGAATTTCCATTTTCAAATTCCCTGTGTTTTCCCTGAGATTTCCCTATCCCACGGCAATTTTTCCCTGTGTCTTACCCAGCAAGTTGATCGAATTTAAAAGCCTCTGGGCGCAGAAAAAAATTGGACAACCCAACAACAAAAAGTTGAATACCTAATATCTTGAGAATCAGAATTTCAGAACCTGGCCAAATGAAATTCCCTGTGTTTTCCCTGTGTTTTGGCAAAATTTCCAAATTCCCTGTGTTTTCCCTGTCAGGGAATTTTTTTTGCCATTTTCCGTTTTCCCTGTGTGGTTGGTACCCTGAATTATATATGGAGGAAACTAGGGAGTTTTGGGTCATTTACAGGGGTTCTAGGGTATTTTTACGAGTTTCGTTATGCAACTGCTTTTTTACCCCCCACCCCCATGATTTCCATAAGCACAAATAAAACTTCCATGGGTACAGAGATCGTAATAAAACACCGCCCTGTGGAAGTGTTCTATAATCTCCTTAGATATGGAAGCCTTACGTGTGCTTACATAAAATATATGGGAGTTTGGAAATGCTGTTGCACGCAGAAACTCGTGTATATTCTGCCAAACTCATGTAAAAAATAAAAGACCCCAAACTCTTGTAAATCTATCCTAAACTCTTGCAAATACACCCCAATTTCACGCAAGCAAACTCAAACTCACACAGCGTCGACTCGGGAAATATGTTACAGTAAGTTATGGAACGCTAACTCAGGTATCTTTTTCCCCACTTGGTTATGAAACACCCCGCTCTTCCCATACACTAGTAACTGGGCGCACTGACGGCCGGCCTGCACGGACCAGCTGGTTGGGGCCCACGGCCCCTGCTATTGACGCCCTGTCTGTGCGTCACACCTCCAGGGCAGGCCCCTCCGGCCGTACGACCAGAACCTGACGGGTACGGGGACACCACCAAGCGAGTCTTGGGAAGTAAACAGGAGCGGATCCAGAGATTTTCAGAAAATGAAGTGAAAAAAAAAAGGGGGGGGGGGGCTAATGTAACATTTCCATTGACCCTCTGTGGCTGAAGACTTCAGTTTAAAAAAGTGGAAATTTGGTTTTAAAAAAATAATAAATAAATAAAAAAATAATAATGGTGGGGGATACCCCCCCCCCCCCCCACTCCAACCAACCAGCATCCTGTTTTATAACAGAGCACCTATTCAAAGTTCATGATCGAATTCCCAGAGTTTTCCCTGTCCCACAGTAAATTCTCCCTGCCATTGTTTTCACGATTTGTTCTGATCTCAAAGTGTTCAATTTTTAAAATGTCATAAAAGTATTGGGAATTTTCAAGATTTTTTTAAGACTCTCGGAAAAGTGCAATTTCAATTTTAAGAATCTGCAAATTAAGAAATTAGGCAAACAAAATTCCCAATGCTTTGGTCAAACTTTCAAAGTTCCTGTCTTTTCCCTGACAGTTTGCAATTTTCTTTGTCTTTCCTGTGTAGCAGAAACAGGGACCCTGTACACATAATTATAATGCCTGGGACTTTTAGGATTGAGGCGGTCGGCAACAATCGGTCACGAGTCAACGGCGAGGTGCATCGCGCGGTATGGACGGAGTCCGAGGGGAGGCAACGGAGCCTAAAATCGGGGCGGGTGGGGCGGGGCAGGGGTGGGAGGGGCGGAGTGGGGCGGGGCGGGAAATGCGATCTCCCAGTCTGCGCCCGAACCAGCGGACCACCGCCGCAGGAGAGAGGCCCGCTATATCTGGCCGCATCAATTAAACAGACTAGGCATCGATTGCACTGCTGCTATAAATAGCATGTATTGGGCCTGCCATGGGAGCGGTGACACGGAAGACGGAGGTATGATGCGTTGGGTAACAGGGACAGGAGGGGGAGGGGGGAGGGTAGGGGTTAGAGGGCGGGGGGAGGGGGGGCAGAGCATGCCCTGTCCCGTGAGTCACTGCTTGTAGGCTGGTACCGGCCTCAATCTCCGCTCTGCTATGGTACATAAGGGTAGGTCGACGACGAGTTGGGTACCAGATTTGCAGTCACCTCCCCCCCCCCCCCCCCCCCCACCCTGCTAAAAGAAAAAAAAATCTTTTTAAAAAACAGGAGAATGAACTGACACCAACCCCCCGGTATGTATCTAGGGTTGCCTCACGACGCGTACAGCCGTCCTCAGCAGGGGTGTGCTGTATTGGCGGCAGCTTCTTGTAAACACCTTTTGAGAAAAAGAGTCTAACATTCTGCAATGGTTGGGTGGGTTATGTTGATTCTGAGTCACATAACTATATAATCATTCTTCTAATTTCTTTTGTTTGTATCGCTGTAATCTTTGCTTTTCGCATTTCGATTTTTTTATTAGACAAGTCCAAACGTCTAGTAATACTGTATCAATTCGGCGGCATGTTTTAATGTAATATATAGTAAAAATGTTTTATCTACAGTACAAGTGGCTCCGCCACCCTGTAGACATGAACAGTGGTGACTTCATTTACTTGGGAACCCCCCCTGCAGTACCATGACAGGGCCATGTGGGGTGTGTGTGTGTGTGGGGGGGGGGGGGGGGGGGGGCCCACCCGCCGTTCCAGGGCGGCCGGCTGTCTTCACACTGTTGATGTCTCATCCCTGCGCCGCCCCGGCCGCCCTGCACACACCCCTGACCTCTGGACGTCCAGTATAATACTCCAGTGTGCGGGGTCAGCGTCTGCACCGGCCCTGGACACCATGCGGTGCCAGGCCCTGGAGATGGGCACCCTTGAAACCTGCAGTTTCAAGGGGGCCCAGACTAAAGCCATAACACCATTGGCCCATGCTGAGTCCCCACGAAAATCCCAAATCAAATATGGGTCAAGCAGGGCAGGGCATAGACCAATAAGGGAGCCAGAATGAAGGAAGGCCGTTTTGTATAAGTATGTAATCAAAGCTTCCAGCTTTGATACAGATGAGGCGGCGGTATTAATAATATTAATGATTCAGATATTTTGATGGTAGGTCGGAAAAAATGACACTATAGTGACAATTTCACAAATAATTTAATCTTTGAATCATTTAAATCTTACTGACAGCACCGGAGAAGGTATTGACAGTGTGACGCCTATGTTTCAACATTGAATGGGAATGATTCTGACACTGACAGTGACTTAGGCCTAGACATATTAAAGTTCAGATTGAATATTTTGATGGTAGGTAAGAAAAAATGACACTATAGTGACAATTCAACAAATAATTTAATCTTTTGATCATAAATAATTGCTTTCGGAGCCGCCATAATACACTGACAGAGTCGGAGGGGGCTTAGGCCTATCTGAGTCTAGTCATTTTTTCATACCATCTGTAAAATATTCTTGCAAATGTATCCAGGCCTAAAATAATCAGACCATTTGATATATAGGACCCTGAGATATATGGGAACATAGATATCTACATCACTTTCATTTTGGTAGGGGTAATAAGGCCTAAAATAATTATTTTTCAGATTGCCAGTGTCGAATGCCCGAGAGGTTGAGTCCAGCAGCTTGTCTAGGCCTATCATTTGAACTGCTGGAAAAGATATATCATATGTACCTACCTGTATAACTGAATGCTTCCGAATGCTTAAATCCTCCACAATTATTGGGTTTAGTCCAATGTCATCCTGGTTTCCTGAGTTCAATGTATCGGTGCAGGCGTGCGGGGAGAGAACCCGCCATGTTGACGGTCTGTGACAGTGACAGTGCCTCCACGTGTCCGATCGATCCAATGTTTTCCCTTCGATACGAACGCATGGTTCACGCATGAATTGTCAATGCGTTGTATGCGTTTAAGGGGGTCCAGACGTCCAAAATATATATATTGAAACCATCATATAGCGCGGTAATCCAGGTATCCAGGCGGAGAAGGCGCAGCCCCCTGCAACAACCAACCGTCCCCGCCGCCAGCGCGGGGCGGTCTGACAGTGTTACCGGGGGAGGCGAAGGATTGCAAGAAAACAGCGCGATGCATTTACGCGTTTAGACGCGTTATTTCGCGAAATATCTCCTCCTCTACTTTGACTTGATCATCTATGTATCCAAATCTACCCCTCTATATTTATTTGACCCGTGAGAACGATGGATTTCATGGTGAAATAGGCATGCAAATTTGTTGAATATTCAGACTTTGACCCATATCCCTTCTTCTCCGATCGAAAGCGAGGCTGGTGGGCGCCCGGTGTTCCCGTAACGATATAACGGTTTGGATTCCAGGCTTGAATGTCTAATTTGGCCCAATTTGGAATATTTTAACTATCCCTATGTCTTCTATATATCTAAATCTCAGCAATATAAGCCCAAATAAGCCCAAACATACGTTATTCAAGCCCTTTCGGGAGGAGTTTCAGAGCGTGACTTGGTTGCATTGGCCCACAATGGCGGCCGCCCGGTGTTCCCGTATCGATATAACGGTTTGGATTCCGGGCTTGTATGTCTAATTTGGCCCAATTTGGCCCATTTTCACAATTTATTTGTATTCTATATGTCCAAATCTCAGTAATGAAAGCCAAAATAAGCCCAAGTATAGGTTATTTAAGCCGTTCCAGGAGATTGTGACAGGGTTACATTCGGGGGTGGGACATGGTAACGCGTTACACCGACCTAGTAGAGTGTGATCCTCCAATGAAGCGGCTGGGTTTAAACGTTTAAACGTATAAAGATAATAAAGTTTAAATTCTCCAGCCGCCTCATAATAAGAGATTAAGTACATAGCTTTTGATCGATGTTACCGTTGTTCCTCTAGTTCAGTAATTTAATTGATATTGTATGAAAACAAATCACAACTCTATACCAGCAAGGGAGAGGAAACGGATTCCAAGCATTGTTAATCTGGACGAATCATGATCCAGTGAATGGCCAAACTCCACCTCACATTGACGTAAATACAACTTGCCTTCCCTCCCAGCACCCACCCAAACACTGGGAGACTGTCATGGATTGGTTAATCCAGGCTTAGGTAATGCCTATTTATAGCAGGTGTCCTCCCTCCACCAGCTGTTAGCTATTGATCGGGAAAGTATAGGCACAAATATAGTACTGGATTGAACCAACTCCGGGGTATGGACCACTTGGAGTATCATAGAGTTAACCTAAGTGTTTGTAAACAACTAAACATGCCACCATTTACAAAAGAAAGTCTGAAGGGCCACCTCAGGATTACTTGGAAGGACTTTATAGATTTCTGAACCTTTGCCCACTGCCCACACACTCAATGACAATTGCGACGAGAGCGCAAGGGGTAATTTAACGTTGTAAGGGGCACTTACGAGGGCAATTGTGGCTTGATAGGGATCATTTATACCCTGTTGAGTCTTGCTAATATGATACAAGGGTTCTAAAAATAGAAACATATACAGGGAAAATAATGTGCGTGACAGAAACGTTTTGTGCTATAAATAAAACAATTTTCTTTAATGAAAGAATAGAGAAAAACAATTGAGGCTTCTATAGCGCAGACTAAGGAGCTATCACATTGATTATATTGATTACAAAAGTCCCATCGTCGTGCTTTCATTTCAAAAGCATAACTCATTTCAAAATCTCACATTGATTTAAGACCTTTAAGTAGGATTACAAATGTGTTTGAGAGTGTTTTCCACCTACCCATATATCAATTTACGTACTCATTGCCCTGTGATTATTTCAAAAATGTGATTTCAGGCACTAAGAAAAAACTGCTCTTTTGCACAATTAAGCAACCTTTGTGTATGTTGATGCCAGTGAAAATCTGAGACTACCATGACAATGTACTGAACTTTGAGCAGATACAAAAACTGTCTAAATACTGACCCAGTTGATACATTGATAACAAGCTGAAAATAAACACTAGTACATGACCGCTAGAAGAAACAAGAAACAAAAGCAGGTTATTTTGTCCTAGGGGGAGGGGTTACTTTTTTGTTGGGTTTTGCCAAACACGTAGCCTTAGTTACGTATATATTCACGAGTCCAGCTAACCCTACCCACAAACTGTGATCTTATCTGTATCAAAACTCACCAATGTCCCTAAAATTTCACCGCTCAGTGCCCCCCCCCCCCCCCCAATCCTATACCTCCGTATCTTTGTGCCCGCACCCCCATCCTCCTTCACCCTCCTTCCCCCTTAATCACCCTAAATAGTAACACCTCTGCCCCCCCCCCCCCAACTCAATCCCCCCAAATCTTCACACCTCCGTGCCCCCTTCACCCTCTCCCCTCTGTTCCACAACAATGTGTATAAATAGAACAGTGCCAATGTCCACTTATATGAGATTGCCTAATAATCTTATATTTAGACTCTGACAAATGGATTAACTGGATGAACGGATTAACTCTGGGTGGACAGAAGGATATTGATATGTTACGCACAATTGAAGCTCTATGGATGTATGGCGTCTTAGGATGTAAACATGGAATCCTGGGCTATATTTAGAAGGAGCTACATTATGATGACAATAATAGCCCCAATGAACGCATCTAGGTACTTAGTAAAGGCGCGCAAAATGAAAGGACAGTACGTGTAACTTGGTATATATAGTACAAGGCCCATACTTAACGGTGGACTTTTCCAGTTTTTGTTGACAATCTGGATCAAAACCATTAAAAGAGCTTCTTCTGCACTATTTAAGAGAGATATTATTTCCTCAATGCGACAGATTTACTGAAGATTTGTTCCATCTCTGAAAACCCCGAGAAAAAATAAACGGTAACTCTTAATTATTTTCTGTTATCCTTTTTTTTTGTTATCGCTATGAACAAGAAATTGTAGGACCTACGTAGAGTGCCTTTGGTGCGCTTGCGCCCAGATGGACAATAATACTCCAATGGTTTACTACTGAGATTTGTCACAGAGGTTTTTAAAAAACCTAAAATGACAAACTGAGTAACATGACATTCCGTCAAACAAAAATTCAATGATTGGAGAGATGGACAACGTTGTAATATAGATGGGTTAGTTTAGGCTGATCAAAAAATAATGCCATTATTCCAAAATATTGATATTCTTTTGATATTACATTTTATCAAAGACGTACATAATATTTACAATTTTCAATTCTCCGTTCTTCCACTGTTTAATTGATATATAATATGTATAATTCTAATCAACATTGCCTGAGATACAGCTTTAATTTCATAAAGCAGTCTCTCTAATTTGACAATGAAAGATACTCTGAGGCTCCAGCACACCCTTCCCATCCCTTATCTAGGGCTAATTTAGATAGCAATACCGAGACAGTCATGCCTTAGTCAGAGTCAGCCTTATTTTAGAGATCTTTTCTATCTTATGATTTTATTTGCTGGAACACAATGATGATGATGATGATTGTTGGAGTTTGTAAGGTCAGCTCAGCAATTTTTCAGCTATATCAGGACCAGCTCACAATTTTTTGGGTTGTACAATGTACTATGACCGAATCTATGGTGGTGGAAACGATGACAAGGTAAGGTGGTCTAACAGGCAGCAACTGGGATCGAACCCGGCCCAGGCAATGTAATGCCAGGATGCTAACCAGCAGACCACCCCACCAACCTTGCTGGAAGACGAATATTCTCATTACATTGTAATGATGTAACAGAATTATTGGACTTTCTAATTTGTCCTATTTCTACGAGTAACTCCCCCCTCAATAACAAATAAAAGCAGGATAAATAACACGATGATGTTAGAAGTGAAAGCATGACCTGAGAAGAGCGGCCAGGAGGGGTTTAGGTACTGATACGCCACCTGGTGCTGTGAACTGGTACCTCATCGGGACACTAGGGGGAGCATTGGTAAGCATGGCAAGTCTGGGACAGGTTAACTGGCAGATTGGCTTGATAGAGAGCATTTTAGTCACAGGTGAATACTGGAGGTATGGTTTCAGTTATTCCTTTGAGTACGCTAGCACCGCTTCCAGCCAATGTAGGTAAAAGAGTAAACTTGTTAATGATCTTTGATTGGATAAAACATATTTATCTAAGAAATACTAAAAGCCTATTTATCTAACTGCTGTTGCAAATTTGTCTTGTACAAAACTATATCACTTGATCTGGAAGACCTGGGGGTTACCCTGAAGATTATTTCCCAAATAACGGGAAAAAACTAGAAACGTGAAATGAAGATCGTAAACGATCTTTTAGTGAAAAAAACATTCTTAACATAAATCATCTAATGAAAATATCTCAACTCTGAGCAGCGTCTACATGAAAGCCCCTGTAGGTGGAGACATATTTAAACCATACAAACTCAATGATTGAATCACTGTAAACAATTACATGTATAAGAATTCAGAATAAGACATTTTGAACTGATTTCTTACCAACGTGGTCATAATAAGCATAATTATGGTGATCACCAAAAGTTGATCACGTGACCACGTCTGCACAAGGTCTATAGTCACAGATGCAGCGAGCCGTGAAAGTGGCGACGCATATCATTCAAAAAATGTTGACATGCGTCCACCTGTACAATGTGCCGCTGCAAGCCCCTGTAGGCGGAGATTACAGTACTGATTGACAGGTATACAAAGGCAACCTTGAGAGATGTCCACACGTACCGTGTGCCTATGCCAGTCTGTAGGCAGTGCCTGTAGGCAGAGACCTACAGGCTCAGGCGAGGGGCAGTTCCATCCAGCCATGAAGGTGGCGAGGTGGACAATTGTAAAAACAATAAATGCGTGAAAAAAAGTATTTTAGATCCGTTACTTTCCAAAAAGAACAAAGGCCAGAGCTCACGATCTATTAAAGTGAAAAAATCCTTCTTTACGCTGCAAACTTTCGTTTATTTTCCAATTAACAAGGATTTTTGACTAATAATAAACAGATTTGTAAGTAATGACAAGTGACATTAGATTTAGAGATAAATTCGATAGGGCAACGCGGCAATTTCTTAAATTATACAGGCCGATCTGTAGCCTGAAAAATAAATACAATCTGTTCCCACTCATGGTACACGCAAAAGTCCAGAAACACAGAAAAAAAGGAAAATGGCATATCTGATATAATTCGAAGTCAGTAACATAAAAATCCCATTGAGATAAATGTAACTGACAAGTTCATCCGAATTAACCTGCCACAAACCCACAGTGGTTGGGGGCTGTTTTGTACGTATTGGAACTGATGGTGTGGGAAGATGCTGACAGCCATGGTGGCTCCACCTGGGAGCACCCAAACGTAGCTACACTATCACCACCTTGTGGTTACTTTGACAACATCCTTTAATGATATAGGAGTTCTGTGTACTTTAAATACACTCAGGTTAATTCTACCCACTTCACGTAGCAGCCTGCAGCCCAAGGGAAATTTAAATGATTAATATTGATTACGGATATGGCCGAATTTATGCCTCTTCAGCCCAAAATTTGTTACCATAAGGAAAAGGTATCTGGAGTTGACTTCAATGTAATTTCAATCAAAAACAAAGTCTCTCCGAAAGTAACTTGATTTATACAGTCCTCTCTCCAATGCCTCAGATACTGTCCCTGGCTTCTATTGTTTTTGTGTTTTTTAAATGTCAGCACTTTTGCTGGTTCTGTCAGAACCAGCAAAAGTGCGGGCATTTTAAGGAGCATCGTAAATGGGGTTTTGGGGTATTTCAATTTCAATTCAATGCATTATTGCATAGATATACATATCTCTATGATTATTGGCAGTTTGCAGAATGCATATACCATGAAAGTTGATACCTTCGCGGATAAGAAGGGAACAGTCTCTGACGATTCTGAGGTAGCACAGTCAGTATGTATATACATGGAGTCTTTTTTTATTGGAAAACGAGAAAACCTTATCATTTTTGTTTGGTATAATAATATAACTGGCTACTGACCTGGAGTTTGTTGTAGAGGTCGAGGTTGATGGCCTTGATGTCGTCGAGCTGTTTGCGCAGGGCCACGATGGAGTCCTGCTTCTCGTGGATGTCCTTCTCCAGCAGGCGAAGGGCCATCTCCATCTCCTGCTTCATCGAGATCTGCAGCTCCAGCTCCTTCTCCACGTCCTAAGGATGCATAGGTGGAGGAGAGTTAGCTGTGCGAGACCGTGCATATTATATTTAAGCGCCATACCCACTAGGTGATTTTGGCTGAGTCGGCTGACTCATTGGCCCTAAAATCGGCCGATTCTGAGGGCAGAATCAGCCAATTTTACTGGCCACTCGGATCAAACCTGCACATTTCAATATACTGTACTAACAGGGGATTTTAGGAATCGGCCGATTCTGCCCATTTCCCGTCGTCAGTCGCCGGTAAAATCGCCTAGTGGGTATGGGGCTTTAGTATAAGATGAAACAGCCTCATTGCACCAGTAAATTACATAATATATGTAAATGAAACAGCCTACCTCCACCTGTAAAAGAACGACAGTCTCACTCCACTGGTAAATGAATGCGGACCTAAGACTTCAGCAAAATGGTTGGGAATATTGAAATCAACGGAAAACATTTTCATAGAGTTTTTTAAATTTCTTTTACGATTATTTTTCAGATAATTTTGACCAATTCTTCTATCTAACAGTGCACTATCATACTGTTGCATAAGTAAACTATCAGTGAGACCCGTAAACGAGGCTTTAAAGAAGAACAGTGTCGTTATTTTTCCGTCCTTACCAGTCTCATCTGAGTTTCCTCTTGTAGTTTCTTCTGCGTGTCGATGAACATGGAGTCGAGCCCGGTGCGGGAGGATTGGTACGTCTCCCGTTCTGTGTCCAGGTCCTCCTGAGTACTCTGGGCGGGGGAAACGGACAATGAGATGGGCACAATATAAAACATACACTATAGAGTCAAATTTAAAGTGTGTAAATGGTTAGGAGCCTATTGCATAAGCAATCACTGTTGGCGCCATTTTACACATGTGCGAAATTTCTATATGTTGAGTGAGAGTTTGCACTGCATAAAAAAATCGCACATTCTTCATTCTTATGCCTTTGTTGGCTCTTGGGTGTGTTCACCTAAAAGGTCCCCGTTGATCCCAGAGTAATTTTCCCACCTTATTGTTCTGTTTTGTTTTGGTTCTACTATGGCGATTTGTATACATTGATGACCGTTTTTCATTCCTTGTTTATGCAATGGTGAATAGATGGGCGAGGGAAACATAGATTTTATTCAGTGAAAACGTTGATAACATCCGAAGACAATGTTGTGTAAAGAACAAATCATTCGTCCCTTAACTTTCAATGTTTCAGTTTTCCACTAAATAATAACTGCTTCTACTACCTACTTTCAATGTTGACCTTGGTACTTATGTATTCTTGTTAAAATACAGTATGACAAGATTGAATCATGCTTTTTTCTATCAATTCCTAAAAGAAAGGTTGAATTCAGAAAAAAACAAATCTAGAATATCTAATGTTTTCTTCCATAATTAGACAGAAAATCTCTGACTCTCAAGTCCCAGATACTAGGCCTTGTATTACAGGTGGCTAAACATTGGTGATCACCCCTCAGTCTCAACTGGGCAGAGAGCTTGTCGCCCAGCTCCCATACAGTCTTGACCTCAGGCCCATCATTGCACCATCCCCATAAGACATAATTGTTACAAACTGGATCCCAATTTGGAATATGCCGATACAAAAGAAAATACTTGACAGATTTCATGCCTAATTGAGTTTATACCTCAGAAACCCCCGACGGTAAAGCTTTGGTAAACGTACCTTTAATTACATTTGCTTTTAGTCACCGCCACAAAAACCACGGGGCGATGTAATGTCGTTACTTACGATAGAACAGCATACTTTTCCGTATAGTTTTAAGTATTTCAAAAATATTCACGTATTCACATAACGTATACCACATATGGCTCCTACTAAAAAGTTGTTTATAAGGAGAAAGTAGCATATTATATATCAACGCGATTTTATACTATCAGACTGCAGTGGATCGATGATCTGCAGACTGTAGTGGACCTTTCCTCAGGGAGCTGAAGATTTGTTTCTCTGTGAGTTATTAAGCCGGGGTCTCCGTAGTTTCGCCATGGGCATATTAATATCACACCATACTGGCCCGAAGCTGCAGAGTTGACTAATAGCTCTAACTGGATTCTGTTTGTTTTCACTGGTAGCAAGTTTCAAGTTGTATTCATAATGACGAGCTAAAGTAGACGCGAGAGAGCATGCAGGGAATGAGAAAGTTCTACCATTAGAAACTAAGTTACTCAACTGGAAGGATAAGCTAAAAATAATACGGACAACTTTAGAGGACATGCAATAGTTTTCCTAAGTTAGGAAACAACCTTAGAAAAGCTTTTGAAGTAAAGCTAGATACAGCACATGACGTAAAACGCTTGACTCTAAAACAAAGGCTAATGGAAAATAAAGTATTTCAATATAAAATGCTTTCCAGGCAAAACAACATCAATGTGCATTTGAGACTCCAACCTTGTGTCCGGCACGCCCTGTGCCTTTAGACATCTTCCTGGCCTGAAATGAATTTTGTCTGCTTTTGTCAATTCTTTACTGTCATGAAAAATACACTTAAACTCTTTTTTTTCCTCCCGTAATACAAAATAGACTGTTTCAAACACTTCGCCTGTGAATGTAAAACAGAAACAAACGCAGATAATCTCAGTGGTAAAAAATCATTTTACAAGTCTTGACGTCAATTACTATCTTTTGCTGCTTCAGAAAACATTTGCAAATTGTCCATGTCAAAATTTGAAAATCAAAACATATTATCTTGGAAATATAGAAAAGAGATGATACATTGTCTATAATCCCTCAAAACATAAAATGCAATTTTACTTTTGAAAAGGTTTTGTAATTACTGGTGTTTTAAATTAGCGAAATATAACTAGTGTGGGGAAAATTCACGAGACACTTCTTCAAAGCATGGGAAAACAATTCAGAGAAAACAATAATTGTTGAGATGTTTTTTTTCAAATATACAAATCAGCAAGTAAACTGATCATCCAATTCACATGTATAAAGCATATAACACCGACAACTTATATGTAGCAGGAGAGAGACATGGCAGAACGTGAAGTACTGGCGTCATGCTCCGGGGATTGTTAGTTTGTAGATTAATCTAATAATCACTGTATGCCTTTTTAACAAGTTGTCTCAGCTTCAGTTTTTATATGTATACTTTTATCATCGCACCGCTCTTTTCTACACATTTTCAAAATGTATTACAAATGTTTCCCCATGTCGAATATAGGAACGAAAAAAATGACTAGTTACTGCAGTAGCATGGTTCAGTTGAATTTCAATTAATCTAAATCCGACATCCCTCAGTGCCAAAGTGAAGTTTCGTTCTTGTTGATCGATTATAAATTTAAAATAATTTTGTGGGATATGTTTAGATCTGGTGTCCCCCTTAGCATATTTTGATCTATTCATAAAGGAACTGTCAAATATGACATGACAGGATATGTGATGGGGGAAAGATCTTGACCTCTATCCAACAAATTGTTGTTCTCTACATAATTAAAAAGCCAAACAGCCTTCATACATCCCAACCACCTCGACTAGACTAGAAAGAATGAATTTCTTTTCTATGGGATTAGTGGGTATATATCTCTATAAGCGTTTCAAAAATCATATGTTAGAGTTTGAGATACTAGTGCATATCTGTCGGGGCTAGTGTGATATTTCTCCCAACCACGGATAGCCAATTTTTTGAGTTGTACCTGCAGGTTAGCCTTGATCAGGATGCATGCTGGGTAATATGTCGACAAGTCTTAATGCTTAAGTATAGAAATTTTCAATAAATATGGAATCATTTGGGTTTAACATAATGAAAAACTAGAACTGGCTATTTTTTCATTTTCGATCTATACATATTTACTATTTTCAAGCTGGTTTGAAAAATAAATCATTACAGATAAAATTATGGCAGATAGTTGTGTATTTTCTATAGATATTCCTCTGTTTTTGTCGACAAAATCAAGTAAAAATTAGACTGCAGGTGCCTAAAATACACTAAATCACCTATCCGTGGTAGGGAGAATGGTGATTTATACCAATATCAACCTTTATTTTCATTATCAAACCATCAGTACAACGCTACTGCCCTAAGGCTAGTGCGATGTTGTCCGGGCTAATGGAAACAGACAGACACTAGCCCTGAGGATCAGTGACCAGAGGAAAACCACTAACTTATGTAGTCTTCAATGTATACCGTTGCCAGTAATTCGGTCTTGTGAGGTGACCTAACTCCCCTGGCCCGACCCCTCACCTGTAGTTGCTTGCGGTGCGCCTCGAGCAGCATCTCCTTCTCGGCGGACAGCTCCGAGTTCTCCGACTGCAGCTCGATGATGTTGTTCTTACTGATGGCCATGTCCTCCTTCATCAGGGCGTTCGTCGTCTGCAGGGCCTCCAGCTTCTGCTGCAGGTTCGTCACAGTGGCACTAGAAGAGGAAAACAGGGTTAAATGGTATCAATTAAATTGACAGTTCCTTCTACTAGCTGCCCTTGGTTTGTTACACTTGCACCTATAAGAGAGTTAAAAATACTAAAAAAAAAAATCTAAAATCTTGTCATTATGGCCTGCTTCTGCTGCAGGTTCGTCACAATAGCACTGAGAACAGGGAAACAGGGTTAAATGATAGCATTTAAATGGGTATTTTTATTCTGCTCTCTGTTGTCAAAGAGACTCGAAAGAGTCTGCTCATATAGATATCTGGGTTTTGTGTTGGATGAACATTTGAATTTCAATAAGCATATAGATGATTTATGTAACCTAGTCAACCATAAATTGTATCTACTGTCATGTATTAGGAAATATCTAACTAAAGAGGCGAGTACAATGCTTTTCAAGTCAATGATATTGTCGTTAATTGAATATGGAGATGTGATCTATTCTGGTACAGCATGTAAAAATCTAAATAAATTGGATAGATTATTTTATAGAGGTTTACGAATATGTAATGGTACAAATGAACTAAAAATCAAAAGGGAAGATTTACGTAAAAACAATAATTTGGCCTCGCTAGAGGATAGGCGTCATGTACATTTATTATTATTTATGCACAAGCAAAAACATGATGAAAAATTGCTGAAACAAAAAATCCGTGATACTAGATTACATGCAGCCCCTGTATTTGATTTATATAAACCAAAAAATGAAAAAGCCAAATCAAACACGTATTACCGTGGTGCTACAATTTGGAATGACCAACCAGCTATACAACGAAATATGGAATTTAAAGAATTTAAGACCTTTGTCTTAAAAAAACTTAAAAACTCACTGAGATAATGCCTTATGGTTTTATGGTTTTATTGATTTTTTATGTATGAGTTGTTTACTTCTATCATCACTCTTATTTCATATATACGGATGTTAAGGCTACTGTGTCGTTCATAACATTTAGGATCCAACTATTGTTGAAGTTTATATAGCTTTGTCATATGCTATTTTATACTATAATATTTATTGAATGGAAATTCAAAATGTATTGTATTACTCATTGTATCATATCGGATACAGGCATGTAATGTAAACAAGTGCTTTTGCACTTATTATTTGTCTGTCTAAATAAAAGAATTTAAAAAAAAAAAAAATTTGTTATAGTTGCACTGATAAGCCAGTGATAAATGGTAGAAAGTACTGTAAAATCTCCGTCTTTATGGCCTCCAGCTTCTGCTGCAGGTTCGTCACAGTAGCACACAGAACAGGGAAACAATGTTAAATGGTTTCATTTAAATGGGTAATTGTAGGGATAGAATCTTCTGCTGCAGGTTCGTCACAGTAGCACTGAGAACAGGGAAACAGTGTTACAATGATACGATTTAAATGGGTAATTCACAGGGCCAGTAGCTTCTTCTGTGGGTTTGTCTCAGAAAGGGACAGTGCTAAATGTCAGAATAAATGTAAAGAGTCATCTGCAGGGCCTCAAGCCTCTACTGCAGGTTCGTCCCAGTCGCACTGAGAACAGAGAAACAGAGTCAATTATATTACCTACGATTGCAAAATAATGCAAAATTGCTGTAAATTACGATTCATATGCATCCATTTATAACCAAACTTAAGCACTACAGTAGGCATACATAATTCACAACAGTGGTTTGGATATCTGATTTCAAATCTATGCACTGGATGGTTGTCATGTTTGTGATACTACAGTCTACCCCCAGATGGCAGCACCGAATGGTATGCTACAGTAATGCGCAAACGAGAAGGGTTGCATAGCATTTCATTACACTCGAAAGTAATTCCTCTTCGTGATAATTAAGAGGGAGGAAATGGGAAGTACATCCTCTCTTTCCAAGAAATTTAAAAGGTTTTTTATTTGACAAAGAATTGATTAATTACAACAGACATTCTGCAATAGATCTGGTACACCCACAAAAAAAACACTCAAAAACCTGAACATTTTATGTGACCTCCTCTAATAAAAAATACTTGTTCTGTTGATGTACAGCACTTTATATAAAACCTATATGATATCAAGCTAAAACTTTAGCTACATGTATTCCAATATCAGAAAAAAAAACGCAAAATGAACTGTTTCTTGCTGACCAGGGGGGCGTTCCAATGTGATCCTAGGATTCACTCTTAAATCCTAAGATATGTTTGTTCCAAATTGGTCATCTTAGTGTTGAAATATCGTAAGATGTGGTAGGAGGGCTAACATAATAAACTACATTTAGAGGACTTCCTAGCTTAGTACCGGGTAAATCAGTGTTTTATCTCAGTACAAAGGAAGGATGACATTGGAACCAAAATGTCTCAGGATCACTTCGTGACAAAATTTAAGATATGATGATTGTCTTAAGATTACATTGGAACCCCCCAGATCTATAGGGCGCCTTCTTTATTCATATCACTAGATTAGACTTACTTCAAATGACGGTTCAGTTCTTCAAGGTAATTCTTCTGGTCCAGAATGGCTGCCATCTTGGCATTTCCTTGTCTGCAAAATGAATAATAATGTGTTCAATGAAATATCAATGGTAGATGATGTCAGAGTTCAAAGGTGAGGACGTTATAAAGCATCCATATTTGGAAACGTCCTGGTTCTGTATCATGCCAAAAGTAAAAAGCTCAAATAATGAACTGCAGTACTTATACAACAGATTTGTACTGCAACAAATTTCCTCAATGTCTCATTCACACGCCCATATCTTATTTGCTTTTTTCTTTTAGAATTTTACATTTTGAAGCGTTTACATAGCAAGAGAATATATCTTAAAGCTCGAAAGATGACCAATGTCAATGTTGTTTTTTTCTTTTAAATTTTAAATCTATAACATCAGTGATGACATTCTGTAAAATTTAATGTGAAAAAATTCAGAGCTTTATGAAATGTATGTTCCGTATCTTAAGAAACAGATATTCTTATACGATCTAGATTATGCTTTTAAAAATAACTTTTTTTAATCAGTTGGCTGAAAACAATAATTCTTTTTCACAATCACTGCCTTGTAAAACATAATAGTACAAATAAGAATCAGAAAATAAAGGAAAATAGCATGTCTATAGAATACTATTATAGTTAAACGTACGCTTGTTCCTCTTCGTCGGGGGACTGGGCCTGGTAGTTGCCTTCCCGCAGGTACAGGCTGAAGTCTATCACGCCCATCTGACGTGGACCGGGGAACAAGAAAGGAGATTTTAATCTACAAGCTCTATATTGCCAGAGATGTTTTATTCAATTAGGGGATCCACGATGCGACCTTCAGTCGATTCTGAACAGACTTCCGTTTGCTAAAGACTTGTTATTTTCATAAATGTGTATTCTATCATACAATTGTAAGTGATTATTTTCTAGGTTTTCTTTCCCAGTAACATTATTCCAAATACACGAAAAGTGCATTAGACGAGAATCGGTTGGTTATTTTGTAATATCTTGGAACACTAGCTTTGGGAACATTTAAGGTATCTAGACTTCCTCTGCTGGCTAACATTACATGATTAGAAGTGGATTCTTATATGATAGTTTTGGGTAAAAGTAGGTGAAGAATGGTAATAATTTCCAACAGGTATATATGTGACTAAAATAGTTTTACAAAGGTCAAATAATAAACAAGGCTCATTCGTTTTAGATGCTCTTATTTGTATCACTAGTAAGTTTAAGAAACAAACTGATACATGGTGTTTGGATGCAGATTATTCCATAGTGTTGCACCACTTTAAAAAAAAACGATGCCTGTCCTTTTTTACATAATGGAAATAAGGCGGTATTTGTCTTTTTAATATGATGGAAAAAAGACTAGCGTCGTCGTTTCTAAAGTGGTGCAAATGTATGGAACATTTTGTCAATATTTAGCACTAAATTGTGGTTGGTTCCCTTAAGGCTTAGTATTTCTGCTTGTTTAAATATGACTAAAGAGCGTGTTCGTACCGGCTGGTCCAGGTCCTCGTCCTTGATGGCCATGTTACAGTCTATCACGTTGAGTCCCACCAGGAGCCCGGCGATCACCGTGGCCTCCTCCTCCAGCATGAAGGCCCCCGGCTCGTAGAAGTCGCTGAAAAAAGGTACAAGAGAGCCATGAGTTTTTGCACTTAGTGCTGTGAACCTTTACTTAATTTTTTCAATAGGACAGTGCAAAGCTTGATTTCGATCTCGTTTGTATTACGTAGTTCCTAAACATTTTTTTTTTAACTTATTACGTAGTTCCTATTACAGTTATTTAGAATTCCCTTTATAAGAATTTGACACATATCGTACTTAACTTGATTAAAGACAGTAAAATTATGGTATAATTATTTAAGAATACTAATAAAGACGGAGCCAGTTCTCTCTGATTGATGCTATCGCAATTTGGGGTTAAACAAAAGGATGTAAGAATATAATATGTTTTGTTTGTGTCAATGCTTACTGAAATGTTTATTCAAATACGCATCGATTACTATATGTTTCTTATGAGATTTCAATCGAATGGAGATACATGTTTTATTTTTGATGCACAAGAAATACCAACAACCTCTTAGAAAATCCAATTGAAGATGCGGAAAACCTCCTCTTTACTCCAAATACCCCACATAACGATCAGTATTTTACTGCTTTGGTTTCCTTTTTATGCGACATGGATAGCTTATATCCATATGGGTTCTCTATTTCGGGTTGGGCGATAGCCCCGTTCCCGACACTTGGGTGCCGTCTTACCCGAGGATGCCGTCCCGCCGGTCGACCAACAGTCGGAAGTAGTCGGCCAGTCGTTTCTGCATCAGCGCCAGTCTCAGCCAGGCCCGCGCACGGCCCAGAGGCGTTCTGCAAGTAAAGGGACAATTGGGCTGGCTTTAAAATGCATTGACACAAAAGTACCATTATACAGTTTTAGCAAACGTTAAAGGGAGCCAAAACCAATAAATTCAACATAATTTTCAAAACTAAAATAATCATAGAAATCCATTCCGTGAGCCTATTTATGACATATGTTAAAATCTAAACCATGACTCTAACAAATAGAATTTATTTCCTATCCAAATGTAAGGGGGTGGGGGAATCCGTCCCTCCGTTTTTTGAACCACCCGATCAACATGAAACAATATTTTGTCTTAGGATAGCCTTACCGTATCTCAAAACGTGAATTGCCCACGCTTATTTGAAAAAGAATGTACATACTTCATGCTGCCAAAATGCACCAATTTGGATGAAATAAATGAACGATTATACTGTAAATATTGTAAAAAAAAATCAATTTTGCTAATATAACAGAGAAGGGTCAAGTTATGGTATGCTTCACTGCTACGGCCAGCTAACTTCTTAGGAAACTTACTCAAAATGTTCACCCTGGCTGCCAATGGACCTGCTATAGACTTTCTAAAAATATTTAAAGAAATGTATCTGCTCTCAATGACATTCAACCAACTGTCACCAAATGTGGCCACTGGGTCGGTAAGGTCCTCCCCTCATCTTCAACACCTTTACTTACTTGATGTTGGGCATCTCTCGGACACTGGTGGTGATGTCGACGGCATCGGGGGCCATCTTTTCCACGTGCTCCAGGACGGCCCAGAACTCCCGCCGGTCCCGCAGGATCCCCTTCTTAGCTGTGTTGAGACAGCGAGAAAAAAGATCGTATCGATTGTATCATAATTTGGTAAATCTAGCATACTGAAGTGGATTAACTGTGTAAGTTTAGGGTAAATAAGAAAATGACTGACTAATCTTTTGAGAAAAAAATTAATGAAATGTCATAATCTGTTACCGAATCATAATTACACTTGTTTATATATACAAGATTATATATCAATTGTACTTTCTTGAAAGAATCTTCTGAAATAAGCTTAAGATGGTGTTTTTTCTTGGTTTAAATCAACACCTTTTTGGATCGAAATGTACTCGCGCAAGATTGTTTGACTTGAAATTAATATTTATTCTAAGCGTTACCTAACGATTCGCCGTCCCATAAATTAGTCGGCAATTTATTTTAATCATGGTAGTGGGAGACCGAGGGAGGCTCTCCTGTCGATAGAAGTTTATGGCCGGAGAAGGTTAAGCCCAGCCCCTGGAGCTACTCACGCTTAATGCCGTGCCTCAAGACGTGCTCGAGGACGACGAAGAACTGCTGCAGGGGCACGTGGTCGTCGTCGAGCATACGGCCGTGGGAGAGGGACGAGTCGATGAGCTCCTTAATCACCAGTTTACTCACGTTCAGCAGGTTGGCGCGCTCTATCACCACCGGGTCACGGCCTGAGGGCGAGATTAGATGTTTAGACATTATTTTATCATTATCTATTTATTTATTTAATTTACATTTTCAGGTTTCCCTGATCTTCCAGCTGTCAAACATGGTTACAATTCTACCTACCACGGATAGCATATTTTCTCAAATGTACCTGCAGGCTAGCCTAGATCAAGGGGCATGCTGGGAAATACGCTGACAAGTTACAAGTATTTATGGCATAATTTGAGATTTATCAGAATGGAAACCTACCAATGACCATTTGTTATTTCATATTTGTATAATTCTTAATATTTTTCAAGTTGTTTTGATAATTCAATCATTACAAATAGATATATGGCAAATATTTGTTTTTATCGACACAATCTGCTATAATTAGCCCACATGTGTCAAAAATACTGAAAATGAGCTAACCGTGGTAGGGAGAATTAGAAAGTAATAGGAAGAAAGTAATATATTCCTACCGTACCGACTTTTAACTACTGAACGTAGCATTTTGAATCCACTTTGATCACAACTATTTTGTTCAGGTAGAAGTACGTGGGTCGGGCTTATTTTTCTAATATTATTCATAGACGCGGCAAGCATTAGTTACCGACTAAATATAACAATAATTATTTTCTAATACACTATACATTATTTTGTGTCCAATAATTCTTTTTATAATAGTTTGTAAAAAATTTCCTTGAACAAAAGTAAGGTTAGGGTCAGTTATTTAGGGTGAGTCAGGAAACTTGGATAATACCCAAATCGAGGGTGCCAAAGGAGGAAATTTCGCACAAATGCGCAACATTTCAGTACTTAGCTCATAGGCTAACCCCTCCCTTTATCATTTCCTGATTCCGCCCCTGGACCTCATTACTGGGGCGGGAGTGACGGCGGATATGGCCACCCATCTTGGCAACAAACACTTAAGGGCTGATCGGGTAAGGCTCGGGGCCGCAGGTTGATTAGGTCGTCATTACAGAGACCAAAGGTCGGGTTGGGGCTGCCAGCCATCGTTAGTCTGGGCCCTCCAGCCAGCCAGCCAGCCAGCCAGCCAGCCAGCCAGCCAGCCAGCCAGCCAGCCAGCCAGCCAGCCAGATATGAGGCTGAATAACTGGAACATTATTACCTGACTAGGACATCAGTGGGACGTACTCAACAGAAAATAAGCACTACCTAACTGGTTAGGTAATCACTGGGTTATATTGCTTTCAGAAAGGCTGTCTACAGATTTGACCTTTCTCTCCGAAAAATATCTTACAGATCAATTTCAGATCAGGGAGTAGGCCACTATTACAGCCCTTTCATATTTCCAGTTACATTAATTAAATAAGTGAGTGTAGCTTTTACGATCACAGTCCTACACACACAGTGAATTGCCACGTCAATTTATAACCGATGCAGTACACTATAGATATTTATCTTTTTAAAAAAGACAAAGATTTCACTTGGGCATAAGGGCTATACATTATAAGGGAGATGTAGACTAGATATCATATATCGAAACAATACCCATTCTTTTTAGCTGAGTATACCAGTTGGCGCAGCATCGCTCTGGTTGGGTAGTGTAAAGCTCAGGGAGAGGGGGTATATAGTAAAAACTGTAGTGGTTGTATAGCGCGCAGACAGGTGAGAAATCAATAGTCTGTGTGCAGGCGGGGAGCCTGAACGACACAACACCTGTACAGCCAGACATCACTCGACTAGGACCTTCCATTCATTACCTACGGAATTCTTCAGTTTTAGGCCCCTCTGGCCCTAGTAATGCCAGCCACACACAAAAGTTGGCTAGTGCCCAACTAGGTGTTTCAGTGGCGCCTCCAGTTTTTCTTCTTTTTCTCTTAACATTATGTTACCAATGATGTTTGAGACGTGGCTAATTTGTATAGTTGACAGTAATCACACGTGTGAACTGGTCAGTGTTGTCAGTCCAAATGAATTTCCAAACCAAAGTAAACCTTAAGGCCATATTCCACTTTGCGGTGGGGTGGTAATTGCGGTGGGCTAAGCTGCCACCACAAGCTATTTACTGTCAGGAAACCAACATGTTCGTTTCTGCCACCGCAAGCATTCAAAAGAAAACAACATAAAATAATTATAGAATATAGTTATTAAATCATAAAAAAGTCATAAAAGTCATAATACAATTTTAAAAGAGCCCAAAAATTTTTTTTTAGTCATATAAAAGAATGTAAAATCATTTGTTGTGGTACTTGCGGTGGCCCACCACAAGTGCCACCGCTAGTACCACCGCAAGTAATGTCTATATTCCACCTTGCGGTGACCAGATTTTATTAGCGCTGGGGCCAAACGCCGCTAGGTAATTGCCCACCGCGAGCAAATCACCGCGTAGTGGAATATGGGCTTTAGTGACATGTCACATGTGGAATCATGTCATGGCTACACGTTATGTCATGGCTACATGATATGTTTCCAACTTGTTTGGGGCCTGTGAACAAAACAATATATTACCAATGATTTAGGAATTTCTTTTATCGACACTTTTAAAAATTGGACACAAAAAAATATAAAAAGAAAAAGGTAAAATACATAATTATATATACAGGGTCGTACGCATTTTTTCAAAACTGAACCTAGAAATCTCTATTCATTAACCTATATTGTAACGCACAAAACGTTGATCAGTGACCCGTGTACGTGTTGACAGTGCCCCTGCTGTCTGTTAGACACCGGGCTGGACGAGGTCTGACATTCTGTTGGCATTTTGTCTCCCAAAAGGTCACCATGTCACCGTGTGCTAGGAATGGCCCAGCCTAGGGCTAATATTATGATCGTCACTGATCGCTGGTCGTTGTCATAGGAAATAAAAGTGGTCAGTCGGCAGCATACAACTTCCTTATTTACCCTCTCATGTCAGGATACATCATATTGTAGTTGTGAGTGTAACGTTGGTGTGAGAGTAGAAAACAACATATTACTCTGATACGTTAAATAACCTCGTGACACACTTCCCTTTTAAATGACCTTCCATCCTCAGACCTTGCAAAATCTAGCTATATGATATCGTTTATGATGATTACCAAAAATACCTTTGATAAAGTCAGCATATTCTTGTATTTGGTTCACTTAACATTTGAGAGTAATAGAACCATCACACAATAGCACCACGGGATCACTTTTCAATCGTTGGCATCAGCTTCCATTGGCAGCGATATTTTTAGGGAGGTTCAACAAGTAAAATCACATTAATTTTTCACCTCTTGTGCTTGACTATTGCCGCTATAGCATGAGATGACCTAGGTCCCCGTTATGATATATACAAAATAGTCCATGTATGTAGACAATCGAACGGACACACATGGGTAATTACAAAGGACGATAGATACATGTACAACCAATGACTACCAATCTGTTTGAATTCCCTGCAATAATGTTACTTCAGGCCGTTCCAAGATAACGGCTGGTTTATTTCCAGCAATTTCCTAAAATTAATGATCCATGGGTCGATCAAGAGACCTTGGGTGGCGACCAAAGAAATTTCACGCATCTTATGTCCACGATTCCAAAATTTGGATTCGTGAAATAACACAAAATTTTAGATTCGTGACATTTTTCTTTGGCTAAAAACCCTCTAATTAATTTGGAATTTGTTTCTAATAGATACAATGAACCATTTTACATAAATATTTATCCTTTAAACATGTTTTTATATTGACATTTTCCTTCACGAATCTGTCACGCATCTTTTTTACACTTTCACGCATCATTTTCTAGATGCGTGAGTGTTTTCTGGACGAGGTTGGGCGAAAAAAAAGATGCGTGAAATTTCTTTGGTCGGCGCTCCTTGTCACGTAATCATTCAGATAGGCCCTTACCCCCCACCCCCAAAATGAAACACATGTAGAACCCGACCATCAAATAAGTACGATGCTGTAAAGCCTCATGCAATTGAAGTAAAAGGACTAAACGAGTTTAGATAAGCATCTCGTATAGAAAAACTTGTTTTTATAACGGCAATGTAATTTATCAGGGATGATCACGGCTTACTGTTTATATCTAAAGCATTCCCCTTACAATCCAACAACTGCCAAGTTCCGAACGGTCATTGATCTCTGAAAGACTTTTTACCTAGAAGTGGTGCACTATGAATTACAGATATATTCATATTTTCTTATTATGTTTGATTGTGCGTGTATCGATATCAAAGTTGGTCTGTATTCCAGACGGTCTAATTAAGATATAAACAAGAAGTACGTGAAGGTAGATCGTAAACGATCTAGAGTGAAAAAAATGCAATAAACCCCTACCCCCCAACACTCACCTCACCTAACCCACGTGCAGCGACCAGAGGTGAGTGGCGTCTCCCAACCCCTCCCCCCTCACATACCCCACGTGCCCAGACCAGAGGGGGCGGACCTACACCATACTGTACTAAAGAGCTCCTTTCCTCACCATCGGCCTTACCGTAGCAATCAGAAGTTTCGGGTAGTGTGGACCTACACCTGACAGCCAACCACTGACCATACAGGTGAGTGGCGTCTCCCAACCCCTCCCCCCTCATATACCCCACGTGCGCAGACCAGCAGGGAGCGGACCTACACCTGACCGCCAACCACTGACCATACAGGTGAGTGGCGTCTCCCAACCCCTCCCCCCTCACATACCCCACGTGCCCAGACCAGAGGGGGCGGACCTACACCTACCCCCCACACTCACCTCACCTTACCGTCGGTGTGCAGGCACCGTGAAGGTGCGACCACAGACATGAGGGGCCTTATTAAGTTATATAATGTAATTGAGGGGACAAAGGCAGGGCTGTCCCCCTCAATAGCTTTACATAGATTTCCGTTATGTACTTAAGGGAACACAAAGGATTGACATTCAACCCTTACTAGTGAAAAAAATGGTATCCACTCACGTAAATACACCAATACAATTCCATTTTTTTCACTAAAAATCATATTGAAAATAAAAACTTCTGGAAGCATAAATTGGCTGCAACCATTTTTAACACAGCTGGTAGTAGGTTTTTCTGTGGTCGTTTCATAATAAAATACCGTTCCTATTTATAAACGCACGTGTTTCTGTGGTCGTTTCATGATTCAATATCTTTCCTATTTATAGGATCCTATTTATAGCAGCTTTTTTTCTGTGGTCATTTCATGATCAAATAACTTTCTCTATTCAATTTATAGAACCAAGATTTCCTATGGTCGTTTCAAAATCAAACACTTTTCTTATCAACTCTGCTAGGGAAAAGTTTTGCCATTTTCCCTTATTTTCCTTAGCAGGGATGTCATTCTCGATTGATGAAAGAGATGGAAAGAAAAGAAATATACCTATTTCCTAGGAAGGATATAATATTTTGGAAAAGAGCTCTGACATTGAATCTGCCCTTAGTAGGAAAAAACAGACAAAAAAGCTATGTAGGTTAAATGATATGGTTTAACCCCGCAACTAATAAAATGTAGGAAATTAAAAAGAAAATAGAAAAAATGGTATCTCTGATGTGTAGTGGTCATCCTGGTATAATACGTACCATCCTCGGAGACCATGGACTGGGTCATGGAGGTGACGAGGTCCAGCTGCACGTCGGTCAGCTCCCTCAGACACAGCCAGTCGCCGTCCACCGACACGCGGAAGTTACACAGGTAGATAGTCTCCTCGGCCATGGTGCACCATGCACCCAGCGGGCACCTGGGGACAGGGAATGGTTAAGGGGAAGGGTGGGACTTATAAGTAGGGGAGGTCAAAACAACTGACACTGACAGCAGTGACAGCCGCCTCTGCGGAGCAACCAAGAAAGGGGCAGCTCAATTGGGAGAGAGTTTGGGAAACGAGCAACACGGGGCTGTTGTTTTGGGGAGAGGGAGCAATTGAACTGCTCAGAGTTTTAGATATGGGCGGTCAGGTTTAGTGACACTGACACCAGTGACAGCTGCTGGAGGCCTGAGCATGACGGAGCGATTCGATCAATGAGCTAAGTATGAGCTACGTGAATGAACAGCTCAATAATGTCAATACTGGGAGAGGGGGCAAATAAACTGCTCAGCGTTCTAAGTATGGCTTGGCAGGTGAACTGCTCTTTGGGGTTATATCAACGGGATGAGCAGCTCTTGAATCCAGGGTGTGAGAGGGGTATTGACGCTCCACAGGTGAGTGATGGGAGTTAATCCATGGATTAACGAATTAAGCAGAGCAGGTGTGCATTGGGGACATGGATACTGTTCTTCCTTTTATAGTATCAGTGGGTTGAATGCTCCTGTCTGCAGGGTTGACAGCACGTCAGGTGACTTGACAGAGGTCTGTGGTGGTGTAAGGCTGTTCAGTCTGATGCTACGACGACGTCCACAGCTCTGCCCGGCCCCCTCCTCCTGCCAGCCGTCGGCCCATTCGGCGGCCGGCTGCGGCCCAGATGGCCCGGCCTCCCCTCCCAATACAGCCTCACCTACACGCCCTTTGTGTCTGCTAGCATCGGCACGGGAGAACGGTGCATTTAATCTACAGGCAGTCAGGATACATAGGGAATGCCGAGGGTGAATATCCAGCTGGGAATATGTCTCAATATGCCACAGTCTTCTACTACTTCCCCGCCTCCTCCTCCAGTGTTTTCCTCCTGTTGGTATAGGGGGCGGGGTTGGGGGGTTGGTTCCGAGCTGCAGTAGTCAGTCCTCCAGGCCTGCCTCTGAATCACCACCACCAGCAACCAGCTCCCCCTTCCCCCTCCCCCTCCCTCACCCACCTCCCCTCCTCCCCATCTCGCAGCTTCCATCCCAGCCCTCCCAGACACAAATCACCCCGACCCTACCCCCACTGATAAAAGACCCACGGCCCCGCCCAACGATCGTCGCAAAGGGCGGTCCCTTTTTGATGGGGGTGTTGGTTCGGTTTACTACGAGGTGGGGTGTGTGGTGTAAATAAGGGTCTGACACATGGTTGTGGTGGGATCGATGGTCGGGCTGTGGCAGTGGGCCGGGCAGTACAGACTGTGCTGTACGGCCCGCCTGTCGGCCTCACGTGAGGAGCAGCTCATGTAATATTCACCCGGTGGCGCCATCTGGAGGGGCGTGGCCGAAGCAAACAACTTTGAGTGACTCTGGAGGGCGCTCCTGATGCAGGGCGACACTTTTATATACTTCTAGATTGCGTTTGTGACCGTTTGCGAGTCAACTTAATATTAACTACTGACCACTACAAAGGGGGATTTCGCCGGTCAATATTGTATCATTATAAAAGAATGAAAGTTTCAGAAAATAATGAACAAGATATATGTCGGATGAATTTCTGTATTACTGTGAGAGAAGAGTTGTGATTTTAATTTGGTTTGTTCCATATTTTAATTTATACAACTGGGTGCGCCAACTCGAGATGGCAACATGTCAAATCTCAGCAAATGTAAATAAACATTCAACCTTTCAATTCAAGTGTATTTTTGAACAAAAAAATTGATATTTAAAGAACAAGAAACGTTTTCCTATTAGTTGAAAAAAATCATTCTTTATCACTCAAAATTAACTATATAACTAATCTGACTGCATATAACCGCATTTACTTAAATACTGAATTAAATTGGGTATCCCGCAACCATCCTAGAAGTAGATCTACTTTTCCTCAAGATCTGCCTAAAACCCGCCTAAGATCTCCTTAAAATCTGCCTTAGATCCCCTTAAGATCTGCCTAAGATACCCCTTAGATCCACCTATGATCCCTTCATGAGCTTTTAAGATCCACCTGAGATCTGCCTAGGATACCCCTAAGATCCATGTGAGATCCACTTGAGATATGCCTATGATCCCTTGAGATCCCCTTGAGATCCTTGTGTTTTCCCCGACAGACAGCCAGGGATACTTTTTCCCTGTTTTACCTGTTAACTCTGTGCAGTCTGGACCCTGGTTGGTAGATAAACCTTGTCTTGGCTATGCTTCACTGCTTTTTAACTGGCACTCTGCCTCCCATCTTGGCACTTCACCTCCCGTCCTGGCCTTCTGCCTCTCCTTCCAGCCCTCCACTTCCCCTCTCCGCCCTCTGCTTCCCCTCTCGGCCCTCAGTCTCCCCTCCCTGCCCTCCGCTTCCCCTCTAGGTCCTCTGCTTCCCCTCCCGGCCCTCCGTCTCCCTTCCTGCCCCGCCTCCCCTCCCAGCCCTCCGCCTTCCCTTCTGGCCCTCTGTCTTCCGTCCTGGTGCTTGTCTTCCATCTCGGCCCACCACCTCCCCTGCCAGCCCTCCGCCTCCCCTCCTGGCCCTCCACCTCCCCACCTGCCCCTCCATCTTCTGTTGCACTGCTTGACTCCCATCTCAGCCCTCTGCCTCCCATCTCAGCCCTCTGCTTCCCCTCGCTGCCCTCCGCCTCCCCTCCCGGCCTTCTGTCTTCCGTCCTGGTGCTTGACTCCCATCTCAGCCCTCTGCCTCCCATCTCAGCCCTCTGCTTCCCCTCGCTGCCCTCCGCCTCCCCTCCCGGCCCTCCACTGCCCTTCTCGGCACTCTGCCTCCCCTCCCGGCCCTCCACCTCCCCACCTGGCCCTCCATCTAGTGGGGTCTGTTAACAACATTTTCGTTACGCGGCGGATAAAAGCACCAAATTTTGCATGAGGCACCTCTGAGGCATAACTATTGAATCTAGAAGGGGAGCCATCTTGAAATACCAAGATGAAATTTTGACAAATTTTGTATGTTTTAAGCATTTGAAATTTAAGGTATTTAACCAAAACTTTTGGCTAGCTTCGATTCGACCTATTGTATAGATTCGAAAGGTAAATAATTGAATTCCCTGTCCTATAATCTACCAAATTGGACAATAGCAATGTGTTTTTAGGCATTTCAGAAGCTGAGATATAAGATTATTTCAATAAAAGTCAGCCATATTGGATTTTTGGCCCACGTCCAGGTTATATTGATATTTCAAGGTGGCTCCCCTTTTAAATTCAATGAAGGGGTCCCAGGGGATCATCATACCAAATGAAATCAAAATATCTTGTGGCAAAAGAGTAAAGTCTATATCCTTCATTTTGAACTATTTTGGAATCCAGCGGTCATTATCAAAGGTATCATGCTAATGAATTCAGCCATTTTGAAATTTATGATTATTGTATTGGATGAATATCATATTTATTGAGCCCTCTAGGCTATTAACAACTGATATTGGAACCATTTCCCCTAGCCTAATGCCTAAATAGCTAAAACTCATAATATTTCTCAAAATTGGTCAGCCATCTTGGATTTTGGATTTCCGCATTGACTCGAAACATAAATAATTTAATTCCCTGACCCATAATCCCTCAATTTTGACACCAACCATGTCTCTTTAGTCTTTTTAGAAGCTGAGATATAAGAATTTTTATAGTAAAAGTCGGCCATATTGGTTTTTGGGCCCCCACATCCGTCCTATTGATATTTCAACGTGGCTCCCCTTCCAGATTTGATAGTTATGCCTCAGAGGTGCCTCATACCAAATTTGGTGCTTTTATCCGCCGCGTAACGATTTCTCAAAAAAATGACCTTAACAGACCCCACTAATCGTCTGTTGCAGTGCTTGACTCCCATCTCAGCCCCCTGCCTCCCATCTCAGCCCTCTGCTTCCCCTCCCAGCCTCCTCCTCCCCTCCCGGCCCTCCACCTCCCCACCTGGCCCTCCATCTTCTGTAGCAGTGCTTGACTCCCATCTTAGCCCTCTGCCTCCCATCTCAGCCCTCTCCTTCCTCTCCCGGCCCTCCGCCTCCCCTCCCAGCCTTCTGTCTTCCGTCCTGGTGCTTGCCTCCCATCTCAGCCCTCTGCCTCCCATCTCTGCCCTTCGCTTCCCCTC
Source organism: Lepidonotus clava (assembly GCA_936440205.1). Taxonomy (NCBI): domain Eukaryota; kingdom Metazoa; phylum Annelida; class Polychaeta; order Phyllodocida; family Polynoidae; genus Lepidonotus; species Lepidonotus clava. The sequence continues at coordinate 47,170,043 of OW387135.1, read as the reverse complement.
CCGGCCCTCGGCCACCCACCCTGCCCTCCCTTTCTGCCGCAGTGCTTGATTCCCATCTCAGCCCTCTGCCTCCCATCTTGACCCTCAGCTTTCCCTCCCAGCCCTCCGTTTCTGCCACGGTGCTTGACTCCCATCTCAGCCATGTGCCTCCCCTCCTGGCCCTCTGCCTCCCCTCCCGGCCCTCTGCCTCCCCTCCTGGTGCCTCTGCTTCCCCTTTCTGGCCTCTATTCTAGTCTGCCTCAGTACCAGACAATGTAGGCCTGGAGTATTCTCCAGTATTTTCCAAAGGCAACTAGATCTATCCATTCTTTCCAAATCTAGTACCCATCCACCCACACATCCACTCATTCACCCACCCACCCATCTATGTTCTCTCGAGTATTTATAATTTCTTTTTATGGGCAGGTCAATGGATATTAAGTGCTTACCACAACTATGGTTCCAGAAGTCTTTCATTCCATTACTAATTTTTTACAAGACCATGCTATGCAATTATTAACCATTCCATTACTCTGTCTCTGCAATCTTTTGTCCCTCTAACCTGACACTTTGGATCTTCCTATCAATGTGTTTTAACTTGACCCTTATCTTGCAAATACATTATGGTACTGTAATAATAAGATAGATCAATAGTAAATACTCATAAGGTAATTTGACGCTGTAAATGACTCAAAGTATGAAATTCATGGGGGATATGTCACATGATATGTTTTAGCCAATCAGCATTCACCTGTAACCTATAAAAGGCTGACTGTTTACCCGATAATACACAAGTGTCCTTCAAGGCTTCAAAAACATCTCATTTGTTGTTATCTTATACTTGAGAAGTAGACTTTTGTGGCTATCATGAATAGACACAGGGATCCTAGGCCAATTTGAGCACCTGCTGACCCAAGGCCTGCATCAGATCATACTTGGGCCCCGGGAAGGTGCCTTGAGGAAGGCCACAAAACCCAATCCTCTAAGTTAACTAGGAATATGTAACAGTAAACACAAACAACGCCAAGAGTATAGGACAGACCTTGACCCATGACACTCCACCCCCAGTTTCCTAGTGGAACCATTAGACTAAAGGGACATACCCACTAGGGGATTCTCTGTCAGCCGACGGCGTCGGCTATCAGCGACGGCGTCGGCTATCAGCGACGGCGTCGGCTATCAGCGACGGCGTCAGCTATCAGCGACGGCGTCGGTGTAAAATTATTAAACATGTTTAATAAAGGTCGGCGGTGCTGACGGCGTCGGCGTCAGCGTCGCCGTCGGCCGTCGGCGCCGACGGGACCGCCGATTGTGTGTGGGTATTGCTGGTCCAACCAGAGTCGGCCGCAAGAGCACCGACGGGAGTGCCGACGCCGACACTGACTCAGCAAAACGTCGCCTAGTGGGTATGGGGCTTTACAGTAGATTTTCCCTAGACCCCCAATACAAGAAAACTCTTTGAGTCTCCCGAATAAGCTTGACGCCCCTGAATCATGTCTGAATCCTTATTTTCTTGAGCACATCCAAACATTGAACCATTTACACTCTTCGCTTGATCTGTCCTTAGCTAATCAGTTACAGCCTACAGTGTATCATGAAGATAATACTCGATACCATAGGACAGATCCTGGGACGGACCCAAAGCTATACGTGCTGACTTTTCGGCGAAACAGCGTACATCCGGCCTCCCTCTGTATGCTGATTTCACAACAGCCTGCACACCGCACACTCTGTACGCTGACCTTTCACTTCAGCCGACGCAGTGGCACCATCTGTGGGTTGATTTATGTGTAAGCGCCGTGGGACAGTCTGTCCCTTCCGTGGCCACAGAACAGCCATGTACCAATATTACCCTAACCTACAGCACATAAGTTCTGCAAACGACCCTATGATGCGGGCTGTGTGAGACAACCAATGAGAATGCTGGAAGCAAGGTTCGTGGGGTCTGTCCCTGTCTGTAGGGTCTGTCCCTGTCTGTGGGAGTCTGTCCCTGTACGTGGGTTATAGGCCCTTTGAAAATAAAAAATGTAGAAAGAAGAATACCCGTGGCCTGTCCCTGTCTGTGGCCTGATAGGCCTAGAAGAAAATGAAAAATAAAATAATTTTGTTGACAATCCCTGTATGTGGTCTGTCCCTGTTAAGTCTCAGGCATCATACCGCCCTCCAAAAAAAATAAAGGAATTTAAAGGAAGTTTTTTTCATAAAAATAAAGGAATTTAAAGGAATTTGCAGGGATTTCTAGGAAAAATAAAGGAATTTTAAAGGAATATTTAGAGAACTTTTAGAGAGTTTAAACATGAAATAAGGCAAATAATATTGTAACAGGACTGCCTTCCTGTTGATTTTTTCTGTGCAGCACTGCGTTGACCCACATCGACTCACGTCGATCAATGTGTCGACTCATGCCGATCGACACGTCAACCCGGATCGACCGACAGCTAGAAAATTTTGCAATTTTGTCGATAATAATATGGAATTCTATGCATTTTATGAGATAATGTGATATTTTCTTACTCTAGAAAAAAAATAAAGGAATTTAAAGGAAATTTTCACAAAAATAAAGGAAAATAAAGGAATTTTGTCTATTTTCACAAAAATAAAGGAATTTAAAGGAAATTCCTTTAAGATAAAGGAACGGTATGATGCCTGAAGTCTACATTGTATAGGCTGGAGACTAATAGATATTAGGCAACGGACAGGGACAGTCCGTCATGAATAAAATTAGGCTTTTAGGCCTTGTCTAATTTCTTTCAGATTCATCTCCTGTAGGCCTATTAGGCCACGGAGGGGGACAGACCACGGTCAGGGACAAACCACGGATTGGGACAGACATTTACTATTTGTGCCTAGCATGGTTTTCATTTTTTTCCAGACATATTTTCTTTTCTTATCATGCATGTAGTGTATTATTATACATCGGTGCGAGCATCCTGCTTGACCATTGCAGTGTCCCAAAGTTTTGGGATGAGTGAGTATACCACCCGTCGTTAGGTTGTTACGTTGTACTGCACGTTGTCACGTCGGCGCTGCCTAGCAACGGGCGTCCGCGCAAGGCAAGGTGAAGGTCCGGGACAGAATGACCGTTGTTACGGCAACGGCTAGGGCCAAGGTGAAGGTCGTGCAGCGAACGGCGAACATCGGAGATTGTTTATCTGATAACTTTGGCACTTTCCATCGGATTTGGACAATTTTTTTTTTGAATTATGACAAAAAGATTATTTCAGAATGCCAAATGCACACTAGATTCACAGAAAATGCACATGAATGCACCATTTTGCACATTTTACTAAGACCTGCAGCAGAACAAGCAGCCCAGTGAGTATTTTTCATACCGCATAGTGCTGAGAAGGCACAAGCAGCCCGTTGAGTATTCTGTGATACCAGCACACTTTGAATATCTGTACATTTCAGGCTACATTTGTACATTTCAGGCGATTTATTGATCAAATTCGACATATAATAAAAGGAAAACTGCATTCAGATGTTGGGATAAGGCAGGATACTCACTGGGGATAAAAATTTATCCTGCACTCACCCTTCGGGCTCGTGCAGGATAAATTTTTATCCCCAGCTTGTATTCTGCCTTATCCCACATCCTCATGCAGTTTTCCTATAGTCCTAGTATTAATAAGGCCACGGACAGGGACAAACAGGGGGGGGGGGGGGGCAATTCAATAATTATAGGCTTGTTTCCCTTAACTCAGGACAGTTTTCTTAGTCATTAATAATATCATAATATAAATGCCACAGATGGGCCCGGGACAGTGTCATTCGTAGGGTCTTAAGCGACTCAACCAACTGTTGACCCAAGAACTACCCTGACTGAACAAAGGATTAGGCAGGTGTTGCAAGAGCAGATTCTACATAGATCAGTAACTAGACCCTAATCACCTATATCTAACATTAATTATAAATTGAATAATAGATTATGCCTCAGGTCGACCCTTGACACTGCCCCCACCCCCCTTTTATCTCAATTTCTAGTATTGTACTCAAGCCCCAACCACAAGATCTCACAACATCCCTCAAGACCCTGAAACATATCTAGGCCGTCGAGTCCCTTTCACCCCTTTAACCGAGTTCAACCAAAAATATTATAGCTACACAAAGATGGACAAGTAACGTTGCCTACAGCATTTTCATGACCTCCTCACTAGTGGTGCCGTCTATGAGAGTCTGTGCAACCCGTTACGACGCTTCCGTCATTGTTGCTGTTTTTGTGACAGTATCATAACATAAACAAACTGTCAATGACATCACAAAAACGGGAACATTGACGGACGCATGGAAACGGGTTGCACAGACTCCCCTAGACGGCACCACCATCGAGGACATCACGCCAAAATGCAATCAGTCATTAATCTCTCCGTTGTACAATCGTTGGTTGAACCAAACAACAGGCTACATGTTTGCAATTATTCCTCTAGCATTAAAGGGGGTCTAGATTGGGGGGTCCCCATGTCGCATGTCGATTTTAAGAAATGACCATGTCGCCTGTCATTATATTTTGAAATCCTGAGTCTGTCCATGTCACTAAGCTCCATGTCCTTTGTCGAATTTGAGAATTTGCTCTGTTGCTGTGTCAAATTTAAGAATAGTCCCTGTCGCATGTCACTAGGCTGAAAATAGGCCGTGTCGCAGTGTCGATTTTAGGGGTCTAGACCCATATTAAATGGGTTAGGGCCTGTCTGGACTGTTTGTGATATATGTGAGGAATTTAATTACTATTAAGCATGACTCTTGCTTGTACTTGTAGGTTCAGAGCTAATATAGATCCGAATTGTTAATACTTGGATTTGAGACACTTTGACTATCCACATCCACACAGATCTATCTAGTTGTTATGGAGTAGTCTACCTAGACCTTCTAGTTGTAGACTCTAGTAGATCTAAGTAGTAATTATTAATGTAGTCTTAGCGTAGCTTAATTAGTTAAAAATAGTAATTATACTTGTAGAATCTACTCTGAATCAGTGAATGAAATGAAACATAGTCATAATAGATCATAGTGGAGTGACACAAGCCTCTGTAGACTTCGAAATGTCAATAACAGTAAGAATATAATTATATCATCATCTGTGAGTGTGACTGTGTGTGACATTGATTGAATGATTGTTGTTTATGATGGTGTCTCCAACGTTCAATAAAAATAACCTAGTCAGGCGGTGAATAACAACTTGTGAGTTGTGTCTCACTGCATAATATCTCCGGACTTACACTTAGGAAATGTGTAATAGAAGGCTAAAACAGTAACAGCGCTACCCTGCATCAACCTCAGTGAGTGCAAACTAAAGACAAGCAAATTATAAACAGGTAGATCTAGCACTCTCTACTCACGGACTCGTTTTGGTGCCGCTAACGTCTTCGGGCGGGATGGCATCTCTTTTTTAGCAAGCACAGGAGCTGGCCAGTCTTCGTCTGCTTCTCCCTTCACAGTTGTTGCAGTTTTTCCGTCTGTTTCCTTTGCACCAGCGGCTAATGTCTGTTGTGATTTTGGATCACTAGTTGTAGCAGTCGCCATACTTGGAGGTGTGTAAATTTGAGGTAGGTGCGCGATTCGAAATTCACGTACACAAATATGTATTATTCTCTAAAATAATTTATCAATATATCATATTTATTCTCCAAAATTATTATAAATTATAGAGTAAGTCAATATCATATTATTATATAATTATTTATAATAAATAAAAGGACTTTCATTTTTATTTTTATTTTTTAACCTCAACCGGCTTGTCATAAATTGGAAGTCGAAAACGAGGCAATCGTCTGTGGCCACGTTCCGTCGGAGCTGTCAAATAAACTGGATCACCATGAGTTCTGCAAGTGCTGCTAGGCTTTTGACAGGATTTCTAACGAGATCGCACACATGGAGCACGCTGAAGCAATCTAGAACATTCTCTAGTACTTCTCAAAGGTAGCTATGGTATTATAATGATCTTTTTCAGTAAGAAATCAGAGCAGACAGTGAGCGAAGCCACTCTTCTCTCGGCCCGGGCCATGCGGCCCGGTCTCCCCGGGGCCGTCGCGGCGGGCGACCGGGAGCAGTGGCGGGGGCGGTCCTGGATCGAGTTCCGTACTTGACACTGATCTAGCAGGTTGAGTTCCTGAGTTGGTGATCCGTGTTATATTTAGGCAAGGCTGTGAACTGGATTCTCACCTGCTTACTCAGTCTTTTCGCCTCGGGCTTAGGCTTTTAGACGGTCTAGATGAGATCTAACGTTACAAGGCGGAGACCCAGGCCATTGGCATTGCTCCATGTCGACTACAGATTGTCCCCCATAACATAAGTTACCGTACGTTACTCCTGACCTGAGGCTGAGGACTCAGGTTGAGCCCCTATGCTTCTGCCTCGGGCCAACAACGTAGTAGTCTCTATTAAAAAAAGTTCAGGTATCCCGATCAATCCAAATTTTTTGCCTTCCCCCGGCCAATTAAAAAGAAAAGACAAAATAGTTGTGTTCAGGTAACATAGGTCGAAATAAATAGTAAAATAGGGTGGGTAGGTTGAATTTTTTTTTCTTTGCTTTTTATTTTTACTTAGACCAAAGAGCCATGGGCAGTGTTGAACTTTTTGGGAGGCGGGCCTCAGGCCGCCGACCTTCTCTACGTACACTCCTTTTTGCCCGGGCTGATTCAAGGCATTTCAATTGGGACCAGAAAAGTTGTTACAATTTTGTGACAAATTTTTCGTTCCACTTTTCTCAGTAATGCCAGCATTATAATCTTCAAATTATGTGTATTTTAGTGGTTCTTTTTCTAGTATACTCCGTTAGCGGGTTTGGGGCATCTGTATCTTCGAGGCAAGAATGACGCTCTGCAGCGCTGTGAAACTCGCGTACATTCACATGTGAAAAAAAGACGCTCGACAGAGATTGGTGACGTAATTCCACCCAACTTCCGGTCATTTTGACGTCAGAGATTTCCACTCGCTTGCTCAGTATATGGTGGTTTGGTTCCAAAATTCTGAAATGTTTTGTTGTTTTCTTGTAATTTAGGAGAGAATCCATAAGTTTTTTGTCAGAAAATGGAAATAGGAATTTTCTATAGTAAAGGAACTAAATCATCACTCTCCACGCACAGCAAATCTTTTTCCCATAGGAATGCATGGAGATTGACAAAGAAGGTTTCACTCTCTGACTTCTGATTAATCTCCGGGCACATGTTTAGTATTGAAACAGGAACTGTTATAATTATTGCGCAATCATTGAAATTTTAATTTCGCCCACCGCCCACCTCCTTCGGTACGGCAGTACCCGAAAATCTAAGTTTTTTAGATTCCACATATCCTCCAAACCATTTTTATCATTTCACCCTTTGCTGACGGTACAAAAATTAATTTTAAGAGAGAAAACTGGCATGGGAGATTTAATTTTCAAATTATGTTTTCCTAAATGAATGTGTCATAGTGAAGTTTTATATTGATATGCAACCCATATTGACAGGATTTGAAAAACATTATTGTATCTGAAATAATGGTTTTTAATGATGGTCCAATTTCTGGAAAAAGTCTGTTCAATTTGGCCTTTCTCTCCACCCCTAAGCATCAGGGAAAACCCTAATATAATCTGCACCCTGACTTCAGGCCTAATTATTGCAGTAATTCTTAAAATTCTACCAGTATTTCCCTCTAAAAAGCCAAGAAAATTGATTCCATGTAGGCTCTATGTAAAAAGAAAGTAGCAACAGTTGAAAGTTTATTCCTGTTTGGAAATAGATCCATTTTAAACTGAATTTAATGTAGTCTATATCAAAATAGAAAAGAAATGTCCTGGAATCATAGGAAAACCCCTAATATAAGCCGCACCCATGTTTTTAACAACTACAATGATCATGTTTCGTCATATAACCCTTATATAAGCCGCAGCTTATATTAGAGGTTTTACGGTACCCTTTTTTTTTTTTACCTATGTTACCTGAACACAACTTTTTTTTTTTGCCTAATAATATTGAAACATATGGATTTGAATGTTGATAATTTCCTTCACATGTATTCTACAATATTTGTTACAATCTAGAATAAGTTTGCTGATATAATGCATTTCATTTTCTGCTCATAAAGTAATTCCTTATTCAACTTTGACAGGATTTAGGGTAGGGCCAAAAAATTTGGGTCTGTCGGGATATCTGAACACAACTTTTTAAAAGCCATATTTATGTTCAAAACGATGGGTCAACAATCTGAGTCTGTCCCTGATTTTAAAAAAAAGCTTCCATTATTAAAAATAATCGACTCTTCTAACATATTTTTTCCGGTCAGTGATACCTGAACGGAGCTTTTATTGGCCTACCACGGATATCAGGTAGAATTTACCCTAAAAATGTAGGGATTATTTAAAATAACAGGCCCGTACCCAGGGAGGGGGGTGGCGGGCCACACACACCCCCCCACCCCCCCCCCCCACCCCCCCCCCCCCCCCCACCCCCACAGAATTTTTTGTTTCAAAAGTTCCACCTTTGCTTGCGAAATGTAATGCTGTAATCAGTAAAAATAGTAAGAAAATATTGAAAAGTTCCACTTTTTACTGCTCGGCACCCCCTTTTCAAGTTCAAGTTATTGAAAATTTGTGCCCACTCCCACCCCCTGTGTCCCCACAGAAGAAATATTTCCAAAAGTTCCACCTGCGCTTGCAAAATTAATGTAAAAATCTAAAAAATAGTAGGAAAATATTGAAAAGTTGCACTTTTTACTGCTCGCCACCCCCCTTTTCATATTCAAATTTTTGAAAATTTAGACAAGAGTTCCACCTGTGGAACCTCGCCACCCCCCCACAGCAGACCCTGGGAACGGGCCTGAAATAATCAGTATTTGTTGCGTTGAGTTAACCCAGCCTACCCTAATATTTTAGCCCTACCGTAACTTTTTTTGATAAGCAAATTTCTAAAAGAATATATATATTAAAAATCAACACACATCTTTCAGAGTACAGGAAATAACGGTCAAGTCAAGCTGTAATTCAACCTTTTTCGTTACATTCACCTAGATGGCGTGCAAAGATTATCGATGGCAAGGCCATGGCCAAAGAGATCAAGGACGAGGTGCGGGCAGAGGTGGAAGCGATGAAGGCGGCGGGCAAACGGCCACCCCACCTGACGGCCGTGCTCGTCGGCGAAGACCCAGCCAGCCGCACCTACGTCAAGAACAAGATGGCAGCCTGCAAGTACACAGGTACGTAAGTTAGTCAGTTTAAATTTGTGTAAATCTGGAATTATTTACCAAATATGCTTGATGCTGGTCGTAGTGAAACTTATTGCTTCTTTTTAAAAAAAAAAAAATTGAAAGGAAAATTCAAAAAGTGTCCGTTTGACTTCTTTATAATATAGCCTAAATTACATCACTGATTTTGATGTATATTAGTTCTTCCATCAGAATATGCCTTAGTTCAATTTTGTATAATTAGAACTGTCGCAATTACACATTTTTTTGAGTAATGTATAACCACAATTTTATGTGCCTATGATATTGCACGGACCGCTCATTTGTTTTATCATTCCTTTTTACAGTATCATGCTTTTTAACAGTATAGTTTACTATGATATACGAGTATTTCCATCTTGCATGAAGTAATATTTATCCGTTGACTGATATATTTGTGTTTCAATTCCATGGCCTGTACTGTGTACCCGATACAACAGTCGGATAGTACGTGTTACTTCTGTTTTAATCATACTTTTGAGTTCACCCGTTACATTTTAGTGATATTCAAGAACCCTAGTTAAGATTCGAGAAAACCTTTATTTTGGTTTGGGAAAAAAGCATTCCCTTATACGGATATTGTTTAAAAGGGAAATGCCAATGAGCCCTACACCAATCCAACAATTTTAAAGCTTTTTATCGTTTGAATAACCTAGAGTATAAGCGGTGTAAGGTATAAGAATTGTTACTAGCCTCAGTTTCAAGGGTATGAAACGTATCCCGATTACAACTTGCCATATACACAAGAAATATGTCTTATGTACCATACTTAAAAAAAACCGGGGTTGCTCAGCGGCTCATTGATTTATATTCTGCCTGTCTAGTTTTGATATTAAGCCCAAATCGATAAATATAGATTAATCCATAAATGACCACTCGAACGGGAAAACATGATTTTATATTCTATGAAACTGCTTTGGCCACATGGCCCTTTTTGATTAACAATTGAGTCTAAAACACATAAACGTCTATACTTCTAAGAAACCCCATAGACGTTAACTATAAAAATTAACTGAGAATATTTCCTATTTCCGACAGATGATTATTGTTGTTGTTTTTTAGGCATTACAAGTGAGACTATCGTGCTGCCCACTGAAACTACTGAGGAAGAGTTGCTGAAGCGGGTTAACGAACTGAATGCTGACGACGGTGTAGACGGGCTTCTCGTCCAGCTACCCGTGCCTCCTCAGATCCACGAGCGGACTGTGTGTAACGCCGTGTCCCCCAACAAGGACGTGGACGGCTTCCACGTGGTCAACGTGGGGCGCTTCTCGGTGGACCTGACCGCCCTCATCCCGGCCACACCGGCCGGGGTCATCGAGATGATCAAACGCACAGGTGGGGGTCAAACTAGCACACTAAAGATTATAGATGGATGCAGGACAACTCATCTGTTTTATATATTTTTCATTCCTTTGCGGTAAAATACGATTGAGCATTGGGTGTTTGAACCAAATGTGAACCTGGAAAAGTGTAACTGTAACGTTATAAAAATGTCAGTAAACTTCATAGTTGTAAATTTATAAGTGTCATATTTTATCCTTTGACTGTATATGCGGTTCTATTGCCATTGCCCCGAAAAAAAAGTGAAGCTTAAAAAGAAAAATGTGATAAGAGTAAATTTGATTTTACATTTCAAGAATATTACCATTCATCTAATAGGAAAAAATATTGCGTCAAGTTTAAAAAACAGGATAAGTTTGTCAGGATATTTCTTCTTTAGCACATATAGTAAGATAGTATTATGTCCTGTTTTCAAACCAGAAAGTTGAGAAACTCCCTATAAAAGTTGGAGTAGGGGGCAATTCGGGATTAGAGTAAGTCGGGTTATTAAAACACAAGTTTTTATTTCCTTGGCCTAAGGTAATACTTATAATGCCCTTTTTCTACATCATACACTTAATTTGTTTTCAGGCATTGAGACCTTTGGAAAGAATGCTGTGGTGTGCGGTCGGTCTAAGAATGTGGGCATGCCCATCATGATGCTGCTGCACTCGGACGGTGTCGGGGAGACGGAGGCATGCGACGCCACCGTCACCATGTGCCACAGGTAGGTGATCAAGTGACTATATAATTATATAGCGCCTCTCATGGAGCATGATGGGAATTGTCCTGGATCAATTTGCATAACGTTGGTGTGTGGTCGTCTACCAAATCACAGATCCGTGATCTATATTATCCATAGTTTGATATGCTTTGGTAAATATTTATGTCAACGTGTGTGTATATATGTATATATATATATATATATATATATATATATATATATATATATATATATATATATATATATATAATAACATTTTGTTTATAAGCCCCAGATTGCAATCTTAGCTAATTTATCTTACGATTTCAACAGGCTAAAATGCTAGAAAATAAATTTGGTGATAGCAAGTTTTTGATTTAGAGAACTACCAGAAACTTGTAATATTTTGACAAGAGTCATGGAATTCAACCGATTTATGTAAGAAAATATAAATTCAAATTTAGTTTAAGAAATTTAGGAAATTAAGCATTTGTTCAGAAAATCTACTCTTTCACACACTGTGACAAAAGCCGATTGAATCGCAGGGAACCAAATATTAAACATGTTCTCTCCAGACATAATTTTTGCATTCATGTGACGAATTCCGTAGCTCCTTTCAACAGTATTATTATCAGAAAAAAATCACATACAGAAAATAGGGCTTTAGATAGCAGGCATTGCTCCTGGTTGATATCTAAGTACCTTGTGTGTCATACTCATATCTTACAGGTACACCCCACCAGACCAGCTGCGGTTGTTCACCAAGACGGCCGACATCCTGGTGGTGGCGACCGGCATCCCCGGGCTCATCACAGGCGACATGCTGAAACCGGGCGCCGCGGTCATCGATGTGGGCATCAACAAAATCTACGACGAGGACGAACGCAAATACAAGCTGGTCGGAGATGTAGATTTCGAGAGTGAGTGTTTTTAATTTCTGTAGGGTGACCATTCAGTTGAAGTTTCATTATGTTCTTCATGCAGTAAGGGGAGAAGGGTTTTCTCGGCGTAACGTACTTGTTTCTGTGTGGGGGGGGGGGGGGGGGGTCTGTACTCTATTCCCTTGGCTGTTTAATGGACCACCATTCCTTGCCGTCGTACTCACACCCCATAGATTTAATCATAATACCTTCTACAACTCAAAAATGTCAGTTTATAAAGCTGAAATACTGCTGATTGGACCTTATACTCCAAAAATCATCGTCATTACCATCATACAGTTTGCATTTGATATATACTGGACATGGTATGAAGACATCTACCCGGCACTGAAAAACTTGCAGGAGTTGAGGATCAGAAGCCTAAAGGCCGTATTCCACATACCGATTGTGCGGCGCCGATTTGACGCCGATACACTTTCTGCGGCGCCGATAAAAAGTTGTCGTGCCGCCCGCCGACATCGGTGTGTGGAATACAGGGCATCGGTGCCGATGCAGCCCGCTGATATCTGCACCGCCGCCGAAAGTGCGGCCGATAAATTTACCAACATGTCCGTATTTTTTGTCGCAGCGGCGAGCGATACGGAGCCGCGCGCGTCGGCAGCGGTCGCTTTCGCCGTGTGGAATACAGCCATTTCGGCAGCCGAAGCACCGGTAACCGGCGCAGCTTGCGATCGTGACGTCACGGGGGCCTCTGGCCAATCAGGTGGCAGCATTTCAGTCACGTGGTGAAAGATATTCCCGCGCGGGGACACGTGCCGGCCAGAGAGCGGGCGGACAGCGGCGTGTGCAAACGTGGAAAGACTTCGACACAACAATGCCACCCAAAACCAGGCACGGGCGCTACCCTTGGACAGACGAACTAGAAGATGACCTGATAGAGTGCTGGGAGGCGTGCGACATTTTGTATGACATGGCCCATCCCAACTATTCCAACAGGGATAAGAAACAGAGGGCACTAACGCGGATCTCAAAGCGGCTGGCGGTGCCTAGTAAGTATGTCTTTCATGATGCCGATTATCTTCGTCGGTATTACTCGATAAATGCAAATAGAATTGAGAAATCATGTGAGAGGTAATGATGGTAGGGTAGATGGGCATAGAGTAGTATACATTTTCGAAGTTTTGAGACCCTATATAGATGTAAAACATGCTGCTTTAGAGGCCGATGCCCGGTCACCCGCTCGGCGAAAAAAGCAAGATGGCGTCGGCATAATGAAATAGCAAAACAAGAAAGTAGGTCACGCTACATCGGTGCCCGAATGCGGAAAGTGTATGCCTGCCGGTCACAAATCTGGTATTCTTTTGTACAGTTGATGCGGTTGAGGTCCACCTGAAAACACTGAGGACCAACTTTAGCAAGCTCTTGAAGTTGAAGCCGAGCGGTAGTGCGGCCAAAGAACTCTCCGCCCGGAAGAAATACCTGTTGCACCGGCTGCAGTTCCTGATGCCTCATATGAGGACGAGGCAAACCCGGTCGTCATACGGCTATCACGTAAGCATGAGATTTCCTTATCTGTGCATGTAGCCGATTGGCGTTATGATTAGATGACAACGGATGGGGTGGGGGGGGATCACAGTACAAGGAATGCGATGTGCGGGTAGATCCATGTGATAAGAGTTCATAAGAAACAAAGGAGATGTATCCCCGGGGTGTTCCATAACTTTTCTGTCTGAAACTGTATCGGAAAATGTGCAGAAAGGAATTAAACATTGACTGTACAGAGGTGCTTCCTTGGGAATGTCCGTTTCAGTCATTAGATAATAGTTTGGAGAAAATAATCATACGTAGATTTTGTTATTAAACTGCAGTTTCCTTGACAGATTGGTTAGATTTAAGTTATTGCTGTAACTTTCTGCAGCAGCAGAGTGCCATATATCATTTTCTGCAGAAGAGGCAAATGTAAAAAAGTAATTATCTCTTTTGGTTGATGATGTTTCTGTCTTGTGAACGATTTCTTACAACTGTCTTCCAGATTTGGGCTACAGCCTGGAGTAAGTTAAATGTTGTAGTGGTGGTGGTTAGTGTCCAATATCTGCTAATACCCTGTAAATAACCTCACCTTGGCTAAAAAATGCATGCACTTGTGTCTAGGTATCCGCACCATCTGCTACTGACGTATTGGCTTTGCCTCACAATCATGACATAATACCAGAGAAATCATTGTGTAATGTCTCCAGCTCCCTATTAGCACCTCATCCTTGTAAATCGGTGTAGCTACAGATTAGGATAATGTTTCTTCAGCTTCAGCTTTCCTATTGTAGTTATTTTAGATCTGTATTGCCAGCATGTGCATCTGTATGGTTTGGGTGGTCTGCTTAGTGGAAGCAGGAAAAAAAACATTCATTTCCCTTCATCTGCCGATGAAGTATGTGCTTAGTCAGCAGTGTGACTGCAATTTCGTGACCTCTGATGTCTGAGTGGTATAAAAGAGATGGGTGAATCTTCATTGTCTGATATCTTCACTTGAAGAGCACAAACTTTAGCTTGCACTGATCTGTTATCAATCAACTTAAATCTTTCTGCTCAGAACACTGATTTCTTGACAAACGTGAACAGATGCCATGGTACTGATATAAACTTCTGAAGATCAACTTACAAAACATCCAAAGTTTCCCAGATACAGATTAATCTCAAAATTTGAAATCACATAAATATATGTGTAGATACTGTCATCAACCAAGTAACTATCATCTGAGCAGTTCAAATTTGGAATCAACAGAGGCCTCAGTGTCCCAGGCCGATGGTGACCGATTTTGGATCAGTGCCTGTTGAAAAGATAGGTTAACTTTGAAAGTAAACCATCACAATATGTCTGCCAGCAAGGTTTGATATCACGAAATAAGAGTGATTTTCAATTGGTCTATTCAATTGTCTGTTGAGCCTGGTGATAATATAAAACTTTGTACTTCCCATTACACAGTTAAGAGAAAAACTTTTAACAGCGATTTTGATATGAGTACAGGTCCCGGTCAATTCAGTTATCGAATCCCATACATTTCTTTTTCAATGGATCTTTTTCTTTATCGTCGCACATCTGTAATATACATATTTCTATATCTTTTTCATGTTTGGTCAGAGTTCAATAGTAAAAATAGTAAAAGCTGACAGACACCAGAGGGAGTTCAAGTTAATAAAAGATTTCTATAAAAGTAACAGGCCGATATGACCTGATATCACTGAGAGTTAAAGATTTCATATCGCCACAAGTCTATGTGGGTGAAAGGGTATGGTGTCCGCCTGCCATGTTAGCGGTCTGGGTTCGATTCCCCGGCCCGGTGAAGCTTTGTCTTTTCATTTTCGTCAACCGCACATTGCTAGCTTATCGAATCCACCATCGAAATTGTTAGTACAGCATGTAATATAGATATTTCTATATCTTTTTCATGTTTGATCAGAGTTCAACAGTAAACTAGTAAAAGCTGACACAGACCAGAGGGAGTTCAAGTTAATAAACCATTTCTATAAAAGCAACAGGCCGATATGATCTCAGAACACTGAAAGTCACAGATTTGCTATCACCACAAGTCTCTGTGGCCGAATGGATAAGGTTTGCGCCTTCCATGTGAGCGGTCTGGGTTCGATCCCCATACGCGGTGAAGCTTTGTCTTTTCATTTTCGTCAACCGCATATCGCTAGCTTATCGAATTTGTCTTTTCATTTTCCCCAAAGCGACTGGCCGATTTGACCTCAGATCACTGCATACAAAGAGAAAACTTGGGACAGTGACAGTGACAGTCGACGAAAATGAAAAGATATGAGTGAGATTCGATAACTGCTTTTCCGAGGCAGCAGTTCACTGTCTAACCTACTGTGCCACGGAGAATCACTTAAAAACAGAGAACTTGAACTCCCTCTGATCATCCACGTTGAAACAGTTATCGAATCCCATCAATATATTTTTCATTTTCGTCGAACGCATGGGCGCGCGGGCGGCCGGGGTTCAATACAGATCAGAGGCAGTTAAAGTTTCCTCTTTTTAACTGAGTCCCCGTGGCGCAGTCGGTTAGACGTTGCACTGCTGCCGCGGTGAAACAGTTATCGAATCCCATTCATATCTTTTCCATTTCCGTAAAGCGTGGGGCCGCGCGGCCGGCCGGGGTTCAATTCCCCGACGAATCAAATGTTGAAAAGATAGGTTAACTTTGAAAGTATATCACCACAAGATGTCCTCCTCTCACGACAGCAAGGTTAAATATTATCGGTTTAAAGCCTCCACACCCATACCTTGCATTATCCTTTTTGTCACGAAATTAGTTATTTTAAATTGGTCTATTCAATTGTTTGTTGAACCTGGCGATGATATAAAACTTTGTAATTGTCATTATTCAGTTCAAAAGAGGAAACTTTTAACATACTGTAAAGTCTTTCTGTCTGAACTAATGAAATCAATTCAACAAACCAGAGTATGTATAATAATAGCAACAGGCAGGTACCTGCCTTCAGATCACTGGAAGCAAAAAAATTAATATCGCCACAGATCTATGTGATAATAGCAACAGCCAGATACAATTGAGGTCAATGGAAGTGAAAGATTTGATATCATTTGTGTCTGTCGGGTCGGGGAATTGATCAGAGTTCAATAGTAAAAGTAAAAGCAACAGGCAGGTATCACTTCAGATCACTGAAAGTGAAAGATTTCATATAAGTGCAGGTCTGTGTGGCCGAATGGGTAAGGTGTCCGCCTCCCATGTGACCGATCTGGGTTCGATTCCCCGGCCCGGTGAAGCTTTGTCTTTTCATTTTTTCCCAAGATTCGATCAGATATTAAGAGAAAACTTGATGAAAATAAACTATACAAAGGTTCACCGGGTCGAAAATGACCAAATATGAATAGATACATACTCAGTTAAAAAGAGGAAACTTGAACTCCCTCTGATCCGTATTCGAGTCCCTATGCCCACCGCTCGTCATTCATTTCATCCACCACTAGAATGCGCTGGACGAAAATGAAAAAGACTCATTTGGGGCAGAATCAGTTAAAAAGAGGAAACTTGAACTCGCCGATACACGTTGGGACAGGTCGGGGAATTGAACCCCGGCCGCCCACGCCACTCCGGGTTCGACGAAAATGAAAAATATATTGATGGGATTCGATAACTGATTTCGCCGGGACCAAGTTTCAGACCTAACCGACTTGGCCACGGCGATTCAGTTAAAAAGACATAACTTGAACTTCCTCTGGTCCCGCGGAAATCAGTTATCGAATCCCATCAATATGTTTTTCATTTTCGTCGAACGCGGCGGGGCGCGAGCGGCCGGGGGTCAATTCCCCGGCCTGGTGAAGCTTTGTCTTTTCATTTTCGTCAACCTCATATCGCTAGCTTATCGAATATCTACTGACGCGAAATTGAAAAATATATTGATGGGATTCAGATCAGGCGGAGTTTTCTCTTTCTAAATTCAACGGCGACCAAGGTCTCGGGGGTGTTTTCGTTAATATATTGTCTGGCCTATTCCTGTAAAATATTTTTATAAAAGCAACAGGCTGATATGACCTGAGATCGCAGAAAGTGAAAGATTTGATATCATCACAAGTCTCTGTGGGTGAATGGGTAGGGTTTGCGCCTCCCATGCAAGCGATCTGGGTTCGATTCCCCGACCCGGTGAAGCTTGTCTTTTCATTTTTGCAAAGATTCGATCAGATATTAAGAGAAAACTCTGTTGACGCATCGTCAAGGCAGTTTGTAGGTACTACCACGTAAAAAATTATTTTTTCCTTTTGCATCTAACTATACTCTGCGGGAAAGAGCAAGTGATGTGTAATCTCATGCTTTTTACCAAAATATTTTTATGTTGTGTTGGAGGAGATATTGAGAAAAAAAGTAGTGAAAATAAGGTATAAATTCTGTCACTTTTTACCCAAATTCACTAACATTGGCTCACCAAAAATGAAGGTCTGAGATTGAAAGTAAAATATTTGATATCAAGTGCGACGAAAACGCAAAGGTATGGAAAAGATATTGATGGGATTCGATAACTGAATTGGCCGTGACCAAGTTCCAGACATTAAAAGAGTTAAGTAATAATTTGAGTCTCCGTCAATGTCCCAACGCGTAGCGGCGCAAACCAGCAGCGGGCGGTGGACGAAAATGAAAAAAGATATGGCTTCGGCGCAGTTGACGAAAATGAAAGAGACATCCCGCCGGAATCGAACCCAGATCGCTCACATGGGAATACAACCACCGCACAGACCAGAGGCAGTTCAAGTTTTCTCTTCTTAACTGAGTCTCCGTGGCGCAGTCGGTTGGACATTGAACTGCTGCCGCGGTGAAACAGTTATCGAATCCCACTCATATCTTTTTCATTTTCGTCAACCGCCCCAAAGCTTGCATTCCCTCAGGAGATGGAGATGGGTAAGCGCGCGGCCTGGGTTCAATTCGGCAAAACGGCAGAGAGAAAGTTTGTCTTTTACATTTGCGTCAACCGCCCCATCATGTTGTCAGTTTAAAGCAAAAGAAACGATATGAATGGGATTTGCTAAATGTATCCACTGTGGTTCTAGTCGAATCGTGGGGCAGTTGACTAAAATGAAAAAGATATAGAAATACAGATATGTATATTATGTGCTGTACTAACTATGCTTCCACAGATGCACGACGAAAAAACTGTTTATGTATATATAGCTCACGCACAGATCAGAGGGAGTTCAAGTTTTCTGTTTTTAACTGAATCTCCGTGGCGCAGTCGGTTAGACATTGAACTGCTGCCTCGAAAAATCAGTTATCGAATCCCATCGATATCTTTTACATTTTTTGCCCTGGTGAAGCTACTAAGTGGGGGCGTGCGGGCAGCCGGGGTTCGATTCCCTGACCCGGAGACGATATGATAATAACAGCAAGTTCAAGTTTCCTCTCTTTAACTGATGTACTGATAACTTATTTCACCATGGCAGCAGTGCATCGTCTAACCATCAATATTTTTTTTCCATTTTCGCCAACCGGGTACAGATTGATATGTGTTGGGAAATTGACATTGACATTCAAAGCAACAGATCCATACAACCACCAAGCGGAGTTCAATTTTTATCTGTTTACCTATGTGTCCCTGTCGGTTAGACTTTATTGTCAGATATATATATACCTTGATACAATAACAATAATCTGAAATCGACAGTATAATGTCTTATTTCTGTCCGCCTTTTGAATACTTCATACAGTTTGGTCGTTTCTTTTCCAGGAGAGCTCCGATGACGATGCCGGTCCTGGCCTGCCCGGTTTTGTACCCAGAAACATCCCCCCGCAGGAACCAGCCCCCGCTCTTCAAGCCGATCCGCCGGCGGCCAACGCGGCCAACGCAGCCGACGCTGTTGTGGTACAAGCTCCAGAAATGCAACAAGCTGCAGATGCCGATGAACCGGTCGTCGCAAATGGCGTCGCACATGGCATCGCAAATGGCATCGCTAACGGGGTCGACGGTGTCCCTGCTGCAGATGCGAACGTCGCCGATCAGCCTCAGGCGGTAGCTGAAAACGTCGACGGACAAGACAACGGCGTACTGCCCGACATAGGAAACGAAGGAGCTGTTGCGCCACCGGCCCCAGCTCTACAACCGATAGCCGTGGTCGGCCAAGGCGAGGCCATTGATCTAGCGCTGGCGTTGGACATTAACGTCAACATGGAGAACGAGGCGCTGGCATCATTGGCCGACAACGAAGAGCAGGAGGTGGTCGAAGCAGCGGTAGCCGCAGCAGCGGTGGCCGCAGCGGTTGCTGCATCGCCAGCCAATGAAGAACAGCAAGCCCAGGTCCCGGTACCTGTTCCGGCGCCACGCGCGACGGTCCCCAAGTTCGCCCCACCGCCAAAGGCAGGTAAAGTTATGCCGGCACCTGCGACGCCTGGACCTTCGGGCGTTGGGAAGACGCCAAAGAAGCGCATGGCAGATTTGTTTTCCTCCTGGTCCGATGACTCCGACGACGACAACGACGAGACTACGCGGATCCTGAAATCCGCCAGCAGAAACACGTTTGAACCCAAGGCGGCACAGAAACCGAAAAAACAATCGGCTGCCGATGCAGCTGCCGCAGCGGCGGCCAAAGTAGAGATGCAGCGCAACGAAGTTCTGCTGGCCCTCGCAAACTCAATGAAACCGGATCAACCCTCCGCCTCCGCCGTAGTGGCAGCCGCAACTCCGGCGCGCGATGAGCACGACCTGTGGGGAGAACTGCTTGTGGGCAAAGTGCGGGCGATAAAGGACCCCGAGATTAGAGAGGACTTCAAAGAACACGTGAACATCATCGCGCTCAGCGCGCAACGCGGACGATGGCAGTGGCCGGGACAAGGTGTCGCCTACACGCAGCAGGTGATCGCTTCACCTAACTTGAACAGCCTCTTTTCCATGTCGCCCGGGCATCGGTACCCGATGCCGAACGTCGGGCCGCCTCCACAACAGCAGGCCCGCATGGTAGCGCACCCACAAGTTTCATCGGCATCTGGAATCGGACCGGAAGGACCTTCGGCTCAACCTGTTGACCAATGGGCCGGGATGTATTATGGGGGCCTACGGCCTCTCGATAGACAGTAGTGTCATTGTTAATTCAAATTTCGGGCGGCCTATGATCCGTCGGTAGAGTTTTTTGCAAAGTTTTTCACAGTTTCATAGATACTCGTTCAGATTAAGATGTTGTATTCCCGTTTCAACTATCAGACTTGTACACGTTTCGGCCGCGAAAGTATAATGAAAGATAAATTTAACTTTTCAGCAACACGCTCTTTATTGTTACCGGGAGTAGCCCGAGTATAGATGTTTCAGAAAATTATGTATCACATTAGGTGCATGCAAGAATTTCGGTAGAAGAAAAGCATTTACGCCGACAGGGTGATGGTAAATAATTATTGGTTGAATGCATGCTAGACGTTTGTTTCAACTGCAGGCGATTCAGTAACAAAAATTTTAAAGTATCTGGAAATATTCATAAAGATAGGTAACAGTAGTGTATGTTTCAGCACGAAATCGGCAAAAGTGAGGATGTAAACTTCATCATCGCTAAACTTTGTGAATGATATCTGACAAAAAGTTAGAACTGTCATACTTCTCAAATCTTTGCGTTTCACAAGCTACAGATATTTACAGAATCAGGTAGCAGCTACGTAATCGGTGGACATTGGGTGGAATACTTCACCATCTCTAGAGAGAATTTTTATTACATAACATCTAATATAGTTTGCAGTTACAGAAATGTAGGCCTGCGTAAACGATTATAAATACGACCAGTCTATTCGTCGATTGCGCGTTGCTGCCACGACACGCGTCCTGTGGTCGTCTGGAAGAAATCCGCAAGCGTTTCGCGCGACCGCCGGCCGATGTTGTTTGGCTTCCTGCCGACAGCGGGGTAAATTGACGGCAGTTCATTGTTTCTTCTCCATTCCCCCGGGATGAAGTAGTGCTGACTGTCCTCGCTGTCGACGGCGCCCTCCGGGATGTAATTTCGGCCACACCGCTGCCGGAGCATGTTGTGCAAAAGACAACACGCCATCACAACAGCGGTGGCAGCGTCGGGATTCAGGACCATCTTGTTGAGCAGGCAGCCGAATCGGTTAGCAAGGATGCCGAACGCGTTCTCCGTCACTCGCCTGGCCCTGCTGAGGCGGTAGTTGAACACCGCCTCTCTGTCGCTTAACCCGCGCCTGGAGAACGGCTTGAGCAGATGCTCGTCGATCGAAAAGGCGTCGTCGCCGACAATGACATACGGCGCCTGCAGGTCGGTCCCGGGGAGAGCAGATGGAAGCGGTAACCCGGCTGTGTCGTTGTCGATGGCTTTCTTCAACGCACACTTTCGCCAGACACCGCCGTCGGCGACACGACCTTCCGCTCCGACATCTATCCAGCGAAAGAGGTAGTTCGCGTCTACAAGTGCCATCAGGACTATGGAGAACTGGCCCTTGTAGTTGAAGTACAAGGAGCCGGAGTTGATCGGCGTCCGAACTTTAATATGTTTACCGTCCAACCCCCCCAGACAGTGTGGAAAGTTCCACCGCTGCCAGAAAAGGTTGGCGATCTTCTGCCAGTCCTCCGGCTCCTTGGGCGTCTGAAAGAAAAGAAAATATATAGTTGCATTTGGCACTAATATAACGTGCGCAGAAAAGAAAATGATTTTTTGGTACTTCTGACGGGGCCGATACGGAATTGTAAAAGATGTGAAAGATTGATAGAAAACAAACGGTAATATCTTCATAGAATCTTTCTTTCGGTAGAAACGAACATTTATCTGGCACGCACTTGAAAATAGATAACGTGTATCTGTTGCTGTGCCGGTAAAGTATTTTCCCCATCACACCGCAGATCGTAAAACTTATCTTACCTCAAAATACTCCTCATGGAGGCAGTCGATTATCGCCTCGCACGTGTCACGGAGGATTACGCCCACTCTTGGTTGGCTTACCCGATAGTCCCGCTTAATATCGGTCTGGAAGTGTCCTTGAGGAAGAAAAACATAGAGAATGATTATTGTCCATGCCGTCCTGGGTTCCGTATTGGAATGTATCTGCTAAAAAAAAAAAAAAAATTTGCAAAAGCTGACGAAGCTAAGAGACAGATTTTTTAAATTCCGCCGATTTGTACAAGGCCACTTGGTTTATTATCTCCTATATGTTTTGTTCGTTGCACTTTCTGTTCTTTGTCAACGATATTTTAGATATTGGAAATTTTAGATAGGGGTATCAATCAGTACCACCGAATGTAAAAATGTTAATGCTATCATGTTTAATTAATCGTACAAACTATATTGTATTGCTGCCGATATCATCTATAAAACCAGATTATGTTATCCGTAGAAAAGAAGAAGAAAACAAATTCTGATTGAGCGAACACACCTGTAGCCAAATACCGCAGTGTGACTGAAAGCCTTTGGTCTGCGGGGATGGCTTTCCGCCAAGTTGTATCTTGTTTCGCTATCTTGTGGCGAATTTTACCGAGGAGGAACTGATACGTGTCCTCGTCCATACGTAAGAGCTGCCGGTATTCCGTGTAATTTTCTTCCTGTGCCGAGAAAATAAAGAAATCTTTTTACCGTTTAATGAATCGTTTTTTCTCTATCTGTTGCAGATTACAAAGACCGCATTCCACACACCGAAAGTACAAATATTAGTGCGCTTTACTTAACTTATTATGAAAAAAAAACAATAAAAACGAGAACTAACCGAGACTAGGAAAATAAATAACTATCTAGATATAAATACTTGTACAATAATCGATATACCTTTACCTACCACTAAGAATATCTACAGATTAATAGAAAAAGAAAACGTGCCTTACGGACGCTTTGTTATTCTGCTTAGCAGACGATAACTTACTCGCAAAAGCTCTTTCTGGAGGGTAAACAGCGTGTCCGTGTCGGAATCATTTCGTCGACCTAACCACGGCTTCACCCAGACGCTGTGCACCCTTTTCTTCTTTTTTTTCTTCGGCGGCTCCCAAATCCAGTCCGCAGAGAGGATAATTAACGCGGCGAACTTGCGCTTCCGCGCGACCGACACCGCCATCTTGCGTCTCTACCTCGCGAAATCTCGCCTCTCGCGAGAGCACTTTCGGGCACGCGTTGAATCGGTGAGCTCTAAATCGGCGAGTGGAATACAGCGCCGAAAGTGCACCGAAAGTGAGCGGCGCCGAAAGCAGCGGCGCCGAAAGTGTCGCGGAGACGTTCCATCTATCGGCAGCGCACACTTTCGGTCACTTTCGGTATGTGGAATACGGCCTTAAGATAAAGTCATGTAGGAGCCTTAGAAATCTTTTGGGAATGTCATGAAAAATTATAGGAGTTCTGACTGCATGACCCCATGACCATGGCCATTAACCTGACTGTAGTATGATGTTTGTTGTTGTCTAGGTGTGTCAGAGGTGGCTGGTTACATCATACCGGTGCCGGGCGGGGTGGGCCCCATGACAATTAACCTGACTGTAGTATGACGTTTGTTGTTGTCTAGGTGTGTCAGAGCTGGCCGGTTACATCATTCTGGTGCCAGGCGGGTGGGCCCCATGACTGTGGCCATTAACCTGACTGTAGTATGATGTTTGTTGTTGTCTAGGCGTGTCAGAGTTAGCCAGTTACATCATCCCTTTGCCAGGCGGGGTGGGCCCCATGATCGTGACCATTAAATTGACTGTAGAATGATGTTTGTTGTTGTCTAGGTGTGTCGGAGGTGGCCGGGTACATCACTCCGGTGCCAGGCGGGGTGGGCCCCATGACTGTGGCCATGCTCATGAAAAATACCCTCGTCGCCTCCAAGGGGGAAATCAGCTATGACTTCAAGAAAATTCGCTAGTGTTGAAGACTGGTCGGAGGGTTAGTTGAATCTCAGTCTCAGGTAAGTCCCCTGATCCTTGCTTATTCTAAAAATCGTTTCTCTTTCTTTTTTGTTTAAGTTTACAAATCAGCCTTCTTGAGGGATTAAAGTCTTCCAGTTTTCCTGGATTTCCAGCTTTTGTTTTATGTTACTCTTTTTATTTCAAATCTATTGCTGTGTAGACGTCAATTATTTCTCCTACATACTGTAGTGTTTAATTCCAGATAGACTGAAAACACCCAACTCTTCCTAGATCATATCTATTGTTTACAG
Organism: Lepidonotus clava; assembly: GCA_936440205.1. Classification (NCBI taxonomy): domain Eukaryota; kingdom Metazoa; phylum Annelida; class Polychaeta; order Phyllodocida; family Polynoidae; genus Lepidonotus; species Lepidonotus clava. Next base: position 47,145,351 of record OW387135.1, on the reverse strand, counting down.
GAACCCTTAAACCTATGTACCTTGTTATCAGGTTTCTAGATTACTTATTAGAAGGCAGGATTTGGATGACTGGTATAAATAAGAAGTATCCTATATGTATAATACTAAATCGGTTTTAAACTCTTTACACGCTGCACTGCATCGTAGGATATAATTAGTAGGTTAAATCTTTAAAACAATAACCGAATTTTGTTTTATTGCAGATTGTTGACTTCAAGCAGGCAGCATAGGGGCTACCTATTGTAGACCTAGCGTTGATGAAAGATGATTCAAGTATAGCATAGGATTTGAAAAGTCACCTGCTTGAGCGATACGTAAAAATACTGGTAACTATTTGTAAATCTGCTACTATAATTCTTTCATGAGGTTTTGCTTGAAAGAACCAACAGAGAAAGACACATTTTTAGATAGGAGAAAAATACTTATTTTGATATGATATTTATAACAGTGACAAATCCCCGGTTTAACTAATTCGTCCGTGTCTTCTTAGTTGATAGAGGTTACAATTTGAAAAGGTGTCTCTTAAAATGTTAGTATTCCCACACCAGGGATTGTATTGTTAGAAGTGTAAAAGTCATAATGATACTTAAATTGATTGAAATGAATTATCAAAAGGTGAGAATAGGTAATAATGGTAGTGATTTTAAAACAGATAACGCAATGACAATAGGCTGCCATTGTAAGAGCATCCCATAAGAGCAACACGATTATTTATTATGCCACATAAAATATGGATTTATTTATTCTAAAACTAACGAATTTAATCGTTTTGTCATCTGCTACATTATGATCTCTTGTGAGCATATTATTGAATACTCCACTTTGGTTTGGAGAAATCGTATTAGAGGTACGTTGTTAATCGTGTTATGTGCTTACATGTGCACAATCTATTTATCACGATAATTATAATCGCAAGATGACAAGTGTATTGTTATCTACGTTATTCATATCACACATGTTAAGATGCTCAGACAACACATGACATGGACTGTTTCCGGATATGTTATGTACTATATGTGTCTCTTCAATATATATCTTGTCTGTGGTAGGCCATGTACCTTAAAACTAATTTGAGATCTTGAAATGTGCCAATCTAATTCTATTAAAAAGACTTGTGATAAGTGGGGAATGTCTGACTCGGCTACTCCTCTTTTACTTTAAATTTTAACACAAGTTTAACAGAGTAGATCTGCCGTTTTTAGGTAGAACACACAATGTGTATGTCCATGATAACGCTGCAAGCGCGCGTTTTCTTTTGATTAACAGGTATGTTAGACTTTTGCGAAAAAGCAAAATTTAGGGGTTGGGGAGGTGGGTTTCCCACCAATGTGTAATCCCAGACTATTTTTGAATCTCATCAAAACTCAACAAGAAAATTCCTTTTCAATGTGAAGATTAAGCTACCAATTTATAACCTTTTAGGTGCAGTGGCCTTAAGTCGTAGCCACAGATATCTTATTACTGCTCACGTGTGGAGCATATTGACTGTCAAACCGATGTGCAGGTGCTCAGGGCTCAGTATTATCTGTTGTCTAGTATCAAGTCATTGATGTGTTCTGCTCGTTGCCAAAGTGAAGTGTATATTCCCTGTCCCAAGGGACTGCTCCATATCAATGTGCCTTTTGTGTTGGCTTTGACCATCCATTTTGATGGTGACTTAATGAACCCAAGGTACAGGCTGTACCTGTTGTCCCTGGTATTGTTATTGGGTGTACCGTCGCCGAATGTATTCATTATAACCGGTGACATACCTGTACTTTCCGATCAGATGATATTGTGACCCAGGATTAGTCTGACATACATTTGTAATCATGCTGTGCGTATTCACTGAATAATGATTTGGATTTCAAGTTTTTTGTTATTTTACTTTTGTCATCGGTTTTTGGGATGGTAGCGTTACTACGAGTGTATGACCTCGTATCTATATACATGTACTTAGGTCATCATTGTGTATGTATTCAATTAATGCACTGAAGTCACCGCATTTTACATTTGAAAAAAAAAGTACCAAAGAAAGAGAGGACATCTTGCTGACATTTGTTGTAAGTTTTATTGACGAAATTAATAGTTACTGTGGTATCAATGATTTAAATTAACCTAGATGGATCTTTGATTAAGGTTGAATTCTTTTTATAATATTCCAGTCAGTTTTTGCCAGACTTTTAATGGACGTATAGTCTTTCTCAGAATGTAAATTTATACAGAATGCTCAAAAAAAGATATGTAAAATACTCAATTGAAACAAAGCCATTTGATAACCTGCCATATTCAAACCATCTACGTTACAGTTGACAACAAAAATGAATGTTAAAGTTTTTACCGAAAATGTATTATGCAGCTCATAGGTTTTTGTGCGTGAAAAGGTGTGGAAATATTGCATGAAATGATTGATGAATGAGTACTGCTGATATACCGTAATTGTATTCTCTGTTCTTGATCTCGGTATCACATCGCTAGATGTAACGCAATTTCAAGATCATGTTAACATTGTTATAGGTATACCAAAGTTTGTTTTTATAATTATCGTCTTCATGAATTGAAGCTCACTTCAGACGTTAGTGTTGTTTCTTCAGTCATAATGATTAATCATTTTTGAAGTGTTAAAATATGTCAACGATGTACAATGCATCATACGTTTACTATTCTTATTTCCCCTTGATATGTTTGCATAATAGTTGTGATGTACTTCTGTGTATACCCTCTACTCTTAGCCAAGATATTGAAATGAGGAAGTTTTGTCTGATTAGGTTGTTAGACGTTGAAATACTTGTTTAAATGTATTACCTCTATTTGACGACTCAAAAGTAATAAGGGGGATATGAAAGGGATCTTTTTAACAAAAGGAAATAGACACGTTTTACCAGCTAGCTTTTCAAGTTTGCATCAATTTCTTTGGCCCAAATGGAAAGTAATATTTTTTAAATTGGTTATATCTTACGAAAGTAATATTTTTAAAACTGGTTATAACTTAGGAGGAACATATTTTTGAAATTCTAATAAATCAACAAAACCATGTATTTTACCTATTTCTTCTATATTTTCAATATTTGAGTAAAGCAATCTAGACAAATGCATAAAAATGTTCTACTTAAAATCGTAGTCCATCCATACTGAACAAAGATGGGATATCTTGGAAAATTAAGGGGCATTCCCTGAAAGATATGCTTTGAGAATAAACACATTATTTGAAAATAAATGAACGAAAAGCTAAGTTATTGTCTTTTGTATACAACTTTTATATCGAAACCAATGGTAATTTTCCGCCTATTAAATATATGCAGTAATTGGTAATTTTCTATCTAATCATTATATGCAGTAAAAGTTCTACGACTATACAAATATGTTTAAGAGAAAGCATATTAAAGCCCTGTCCTTGAAATAAGCTTGTATTATCCATAATACACATTGATGTTCTATAAAGCTGCGCGAGAAACATTTAAAAAACCATTTTGGCAGAAGTATTGTCAAACCTCATTATGCCTGCACTGCAATGAACTCATTATGATACAAATAAATTTCGTAGTTTCTAACCAGCCCCAATCGGAGACTATAAAAAGGATGACTCGTCCTAAGATATTCTCAGGATATATATAAACGGAATTAAAGTATTAAAAAAACTCCTTATCTTCCATACTGATTGCTGAGTCAGTGATTGCCAATTGTAGCCAATTAAAGTCTGCAGATAGGGGCTCAATATAGGGTGCCCCGGTCCCCAGGCCACCCATATGGAGAGTATTGGAATATCACAGGGAAACACTTTGATTATAGGGTGGCTATTGGTCATTCCCGCTTCCTTACCCACGGGTAGGTGGCAGCAGGCTTTAAAAGAAAGGCGTATAACCCTTCTAGGTCTCACGGAACTAATTGTGGGACCTCTGTTGTGTCATATACCTGTCTGTCCTTGCTTTGAGTGGCTGATAATGAAATTTAAAAACACTGACAGAATTGAATGAAAATTCACAGGGCACCCCTAATCATTTCTAAGTTATTTCATTAAAAAGAATCCATGATGCAGTGATTATAGAAACTGTCAGTAGGTTTTTGAACTAGGCTCTGTGCTCCATGAATTTGGTCACTGCAAAGGTGCAAAAATGAGGGTAGGTCAGCATCCGTGGCTCTTGCTCAACATTTTCAGGGTCAACCTCCCCTGAAATTTTGATATTTTGTGTGCCAAAGAGGCCACTAAAGGTTTCTGAGTCAATTTTATGTGGTGCTTATGAGTACCTTTTTATTAGTCCTTGAACCATTTAGGTAGGGACATTTCATTCCCCAGGATATTGTGTAGCATATTACTTTTGTTGTTTGCTCAACACGAAATTCTGGCAGAAATTAAAGCATCATTTGCTTGTTATTCTAGATGTAAATCCAGTTCTTTATAATTATATTGATGACGTTAAAATGAGATATCAGCTCTTTGATAACGTTATTTTTCTCGAGTTTATGGGAAGACTGTGGCAAATCGTTAATTATGAATAGCAATAGCCGCCAACCAAATGATATTGGGAATTAAAAAAATCATGTTTTGATTGTAAGTAAATGTTACAAAATATACATGCAAAACAATGGACATAAATGTACATGCGAGAATCATTCAGGGTTCCCACACAACCTGGAAAACATGGAAAATGAAGGTGGGCATGGAAAGTCATGGGAAAGTCATGGAATTTGAAAATCTGACCAAGAGTCATGGAATTTTGACCTGAGTCATGGAACATTAGCTTGAGTGATAAAAATATTAGATTATTTTTAAAATCTTTCCCATAGACTGCAGTCATACACATCCAGTCCTATCCAATAACCAAAAGTAACATTTTAGATCTCTAAAGGACAGTGTAGTCCCACAGGATTACCTGCTTTCTCATATAGGTTTTGTTAAATATGTCTGCTATTAAAGGGGGGTTCTACATATACTTCACCAGGGTTTGATATGGCCACTGGCATGATTGATTTCAGGCTGATTTTGGGCTGGACAATGTACATCTGAAGAGCAGGGTTTTTGGCCATATTAAAATGAAGAATAAGGAGGAACTAGGAGTCTTATATGTGGAGAATGTATGATTAGAAAGTCCAAGTCTGTAACTATAATATTTTAAAATATTTGAACGTGTCTTTGAACCATAAATATGATCATTTTCGATTATCATAAAATAACATTCATAAGACGACCCCAATTATAAGAACTTTTGGCTTAATTTTTTCCCTCCCATTGGTCCCAGGAAAACGCCATTCATAATATGCACCCCCAATTTCTAGGTCTCAAAAGGAGCTTTTTTTTTCCCAGTTAATCATTGTTTTTCCATCATCACTTTATAGACAAAATAATTATGAAAACTTCACAGGTCCTTGTATTCAAGACTTTCTAGTCTTAAAGATTAAGATCACTTTCAATAATATCCATTATAAATTATAGAATTCAGTTTTTTTCAAAGATGACCACAATAGTAAGATGTACCCCTACTTTTAGGTTACAAACCCAACCCTAGTTTCGTTTATAAAACACGTCTTATAAGTGTGATTTTACGATAATCAATATTTCCCCGTGTAATGGAGGGGGGGGGGGGGTTGAAATTCCAACACTGATCATAAATTTATTTGGTATCTATCAGGCAAAGGCACAATAATTTTCTTAATACAGTACTGCCAACCATCCATTAAAACCAAGGAAACCTCCATTATTTCTTTAGACAGAGCTCTGTTATCCGTTATTCAGGAGGGAAATTGTTATTCTGCAAATTTTATAATCACTGAAAACCTCCAGTATTTTGTGCACAAATTCATCAACCCCCCAGTATTTTAATGAAAATCAATTTGCTTAAAATTGGTTTTTAAAAACCAAAATTTGTCTGGGGGCAAAGCCCCCAAACCTGCCTAATTTTTCATAAAATTTTAAAGATCCATTATTTTACCTTTTCAAAAGTTGGCAACGCTGTCAATAGAAGATATAAGTTTTAATTGCCTTATTTCTATCGGTATTTTGATCTTTCCTGGAAAGCACTTGCACACATTGAATTGTCACATATACTGGTGTGGATAGGATGGTTATAGGGGTGATGGGAGGCCATTAATTGTATCATTTTTATAATGGTTCTAATTGTTTGAACCCTGGAAAGTCAACCTGGAAAATCAGAATTGGTCATGGAAAGTCATGGAAAATTCATGGAATTTGATTCTTCCAACTCCATGGGAACCATGTCATTGATTCACTGGTGACGCACAGCATAATATTATAGCTCAAGCTGCCCCACCTGGTTGGTGTGCATTCACTTTACATCCAAGTAAGGGTTTTGGTCCATTTTGATCAATATTATATATTAAAAGGCGATCCTCCGGGAGCCTTTTACTGGGCCTTAAGTCACTTGCAACAGTTGTGATGTCACAAAAGACCTTTTTGGACAGTGGTTTTCCTATAGTATTGGCTGTCTGTAATGTCATTTTGTCACCAAATTCGGAGGTAAAGTTTACTGTACAATTTTATTGAAAACATAAAAGCACTATTGGAAAACACTTCAACGTTTGAACTTGGGCATACTGAAACAAACTATTTTCTCAAAGCATGATAAATGAGCCTTTTTTGTTAGTGAATTTAAATGTTCTTGCTGCTTTTATGTTAGCATTTCCAGGTTTCAGTAGATCAAAGGCCCAGACTGTTTATCAATAATTAGGAAGGCATGTGTGTTAATTGATCTAGCACATGATGCCCTTGGGGGCAATTGATCTGGCACATGTTGCCCCTGGGGCATGGGTGTTTTACTGATGCTTACACTGTTTATCTTATACAAACAATTACCCTAGTGAATCTAGCACATGTTGCCCTCTGGGCATGGGTGTTTTACTGATGCTTACACTGTTTATCTTATACAAACAATGACCCTAGTGAATGGTCTTTTGGTAAACATGTATACTGAAAATAACTTAGATGAAACAACCAAATCAACCAATACAGTTTACTTATCTAACTACTTTGCATGGTTTTGACATGTGAAATTTGTTGGTTTGTTTCTACTTTTTCATAAGCCCAAGCACCCAGAAAATTATCACAATTTTTTAAATCCCCTAACTTTAATTGGTAACCCAGGAAAATTAAATAGAGTTATTTTAAAGTTACATGAATTGATCCACAAAAGAATTAATCTGTGATCTTGTAAATATGCAAAGTGTTAGACCTTGAGGTCAGTAAGAACTACCAAAAAAAAAAATCACCTATCCTTTTTGTTTGCCCAGGAAAATTTTCAAAATTTTGTATTGATTTAAAATTATGATAAAAAATTGAGTCCAAACCCTAGATACAGGGATCGCCGATTGGGTAGCTAAGCTATTAGATGGCCGGGCTCGTGCTTCTTGTATTTAATTATGGCAGGAGAATTTATTCTATTTGTGGTGGCAACTTCAAAGCCGGGTGCAAAACGGCACCGGTGTCCAGAAATATCCAATTAATAATACAAATAATAAATTATTATTGATAGCCATATACAATGTGAATTCATAGAGAAGAAAATTGTATTGATATTGCATCAGCTTATGGAAAGGTGAAGCAGGTAAAGGTTTACACCCAACGGTATATAGGCCTATATTGATTGCCAAAAACCAATATATTTACATATTATACTTATATGCCTGTTTGCAGATCGATAACGCCGGCAGTGCCAATTTATTATTTCCCACTTTCCCCAGAGACGAGAATTAGAACGGCACCATATGATTATAATATAGGCTTACTAAAGCTTTCATTGCTGAACCTTAAGACAATTAGAAAAATTGCTTCATAAGAGCAAAACCCCTGCTGGGGTTTGTTGAACCGTAAGGGCCACCAAAAGCTCTGTAAGCCCCATTCGCCGTGGCCAACTTTTCATTGCAATCTAAGAAATAATTGCTATCTTCTTTTATTTAGAATTAATATTTTTGGATAATATGTGTGTATCAATGTGTAAGGTTATGTAGTTATTTAGCCAAAGGACTTATTTTTCATGCTTGCGATTTTAAGATCGCAATGAAAAATTGGCCAGGGCGAATGGGGCTTTGGGGAACCAAACTTTTGTATCTTACAATAACGAAGAAAACCTCATCTTTTTTCATAATTCTCTGTAATCCCTTAATTAGAAACAGGCTGGAGGGGCAGTGGGTGAATTGTGTGAAGGCAATCTCCATGACTGGAAAAATGTCTTTCTTCCTAAGACTGCTTCCACCTGTCCATGGGTTAGGTGGGGGGATGACCTATAGCCACCTATAATGAGCCTCTATACATGCAGGTGTGAATTGGATACAATTGGCCATGACTGACTCATGATCAGCCTGGACAATCAATGAGGCTCTGAAGGGGTTCTCACACTGTGTAAAGGCCAAAGAAGTTCAAGTTTTCACACTAAAGTATTCAAATATCATTTAGATCAAAACAAATTTACGACATTAGCATTAATGGTAATACACTACATATCAAAAGTCTAGCAGTATATATGCCCCAAAGATACTTTAAATAGGGGGGGGGGGGATTCTTAACTCTCTATGCATTCCCCCTATCTCTCGATGTAAGGTATCCCGACACCTTGGTCTAGACGCCTCTGCTGCGTAGGGTCATGAGAAAAGTTTATGGCCAAGGCTTTTTACTGCTCCGGTGGCCCATTGTGGTATTAATCGAATGAGAACAGGCCTGGCCACCATAGCTATATACTATATACTATATATCAGACGCGGCTCGGCCTATGGAAAATCATTCAAGCATTAAGCTGTTAAGTTAATCAATTCCTCAAATTATTAGATATGTTGATGAATTGTTTTTGTATTGTCTTCGTCATGTACCCATTTGTATCCAAATGGATACAAAATTGTACATGACGAAGATATGTACCCATTTGTATCAAATTTGATACAAAATGGTACATGACGAAGACAACACAAAATAAATTAATATTAATATCCATGTGACGACAAAATAGTATGGGGGCGGGGGTCCTTCGCTCAGTATGGACTATGGTGATTGTCACACCAGTTTATACTTAAATGAGATGGTAGTAAGTGTGCAAAATTGATTGGCAGGTGGGCAGAAGCCACGCGTGAGTTCTCTTGGAAGAACCCTTCCTAGTTTTCTTGTAAAAACCCGTCCTAGTCTACCGACCATGCGGTTTCTGTCATGTTGTTTCTTTATGATTTCATCAAATTTAGTTTATTCAGTTAGAAAAGAGTTATTTTGACCCTGCTACATGCACAATACTGAAGTAATCAAATAAGAAAAATATGAAAAATTCAACATTTTAGTGTGGCTTCACAAACTTGTTCCGGTCGCAAACGTTTTGGTTCCGGTTTCTCTGATTGGCTGATTCGGGACCCTCATAGGTGATATATTCCCCTTCATTTCCTATTCATCCTTTTGAAGTCAGTTCATCAAACTCATATGACAGGTCCTGAGAATGAATCCGGAAAATGGGAGGTTTTCTGCATGTTTATTGACTATGCCTCCTGTATATATCTTGATGAGGTCTTCCAAAATATATGATTCTGAATAAATGTTACATGTACTCGATTATAATGAATATGTATGTCTTCATTGTTTTTTCCTTTTCATTAAATATCCGATTAAAAATCAAATTATCCTTTCCCACAAATATTTATGTATGGCATGGAATTTACCAATTAAGATCTATATGTCCCAGTCGCATTTAATAGGCTTACATCTTTGTAACAACATAATTATATCTAACCAACCTTTCATTAGAAGAAGGCCTATATCCTAAACAGAACGATTTTGATTTCCATTTGCAAACCAAATTCCCATTTCTTCCTGAAATGCACCAATATGATTGAAAAAGAGGCAGATTTTTCAAATTTGTTTAATGGATAGGCCTATATAATCGTTCGTGCTACTTCATCATAATGATAGCAATACATCGAATAAGATCAATTTAAAATATCAAACGAATGCTGATTTACAATTAACACTTGGATTTTGGTTCTGGAAATTCCCTTTATTTAGGGCGATCAATGGAAATCGCCCCCAAGAGCTTAATAAAGGTACTCGAGTTTATAAATGGATCCAATTAGGAATGAAACTGGTTTACGGAGATAATGTGAATTCTTCTTATTGTATTTACTTTAGAAGGAAATACTCCTCATTGTGTTATTATAGTGGGGACTCTTTAGTGAAAATACGAATCCCCAGATTATCCCTAGCTATATGTCATAGATTCCGCGGTGGCGGATCTAGGGGCGCCCCCCCCCCCCCAGCCTATTTGGGTAAAAAAATATCAAATTTTTGATGTAAAATTCTTGGGCCCGGAGGGTCCGGGGGGGAATTTTACAATAATCTCTTGCTCCGCCCGTAAATTCCCCCTTAAAAGGGGGGGGGGGATAAATCAAATTATAAATGTTCATTTCAAATGTCACTTTCTTCCCACTTTTAAGAAATAAATACAACATCAACCGACGCTAAATTCACTTTTAAGAAAAAAAAGTTCATTACCTATTTTTTTTTTAATTTGTATTTAATTGTACCGATCGTGTTGAACAAAATATTTCATTTCTGTTTAGGCTGATGAGATGAAAAGATATAAAATATCATCTAATTGAAGGAAGATGGGGAAGGGTGGGGGTAGTGTGTGAGATACCGTGTGTGAAGACCCTTCAGCATGCGGTTCCAAGCCATTGCTCACTACCCGAACGGCGCGCCATAGTCCCAATGGGACAGGCGAGGTCTGGGCAGGTAGTCGCACAGGTGTGTAAACTCGCCAAACTCCCAGCTGGCTTCAGCAGGCTCTCAGTCACCACAACTTTGGCGTTGACTGGCATTTCCATAGCCTGGATCCTTGCATACCTTTATACTGGGATGTTTTAAATGGTAAGTGTGCTTAAATGAGACTGTTGTAAACTTCTTCAAACCCGGCAGGTAATTTTCACCTGCAGATGTAAACATCCTTGGGCGATAATATAGAGATTTACCTGTTTATGTATAACAACACATAACCTGCAGAGGCCTAGCCGTTGCGGTATGCTCCGTTAAACCTACAGGCAGCGCGTCCACTATGGTCGACCTATGCCTATTTATAGGCGGGCTGATATACAATATCGGTTTAGTACAATCTATATTTTTGAGACCCTTGTTATAGTTATATAGTATTGTAAGCATTGGTAGGGACTCCCTCAATCAGTCATGTCTTTAAGTAATTTAATCCTCTTGGTTCTAATTGATTGGTTCCACAATGTCATGTGTTCAATAGTTGTTGAATGGCATTGTTCTCCAGTAGTTATTAGAATCAGGCAGTCTGATGATCGACAAGCCAGAATTGGGTTAGAATTGGGTTACATAACTGCTGCCTGAGCCAAACACCCCTCTTACCCTTTATATGAGGACCCCCCACTGTCGCCTGCAGGTAGGCAGGTCTAGATGGGTGAGACCATGGGTGAGTGATAACATTGCATGCATGGACCTGTAAGTAACCCTTTCCTCATTAACCCCTCCCCCCAGCAGTGTGAGGCAGCAGAGCCGTGGTGGTGGTCAGTACCACAAGCAAACAGACCAGACTGCACAGGAGTGTCCTGCTAAGGCCTATCTATAGTGTCTTCACTCTTGTTTCAGTACGGGGCATGTCCGGCCAAATAGCGGTGCAAAACAGCCCAACTGGTATACCAGCCAGTTGTATACAGGTGGACACCCTGACCAGTGGTCACTGTGACCTGAGATCTGTGCACTCAGGTGTGTCACCAGTAGTCGCTGCGTGTACCTGCAGTAATCAATACATTGGGTAGTTTGGTGGCCGGCTTGAGCCACTTCCAGCCGCTGTTGGCGACCTACCTTTGATGTTGTTTAGGGGAAGAGGTCCTGGTGGTGATAATAGGTTACAATGCTTTATCGTCTATTTGGTCTATTGAGGGGTGACTCAAGAATGAGAGTGAAGCTTTGTAGATATTATACTTCTTGTTATGCTCGTGGGTGACAAGAGAATACGTTCATTACTGCATATGTGATGCTGTAGATACATGCTATATGGTGAAGCGCACTTCTTCGCATTTTGTTTTATACATCTTGAATTTATTTCTTCTTTCCGTTATATTTATCATACTAGGGCTACGGTTCGTATTAAAATTGGGTCGTTTTAGTGAATAATAATTAATATCTCAAAAATTATTATATCGATGACATGTCAAAGTGGAATACTTTTTAGCTAATAATAATGACTATATCCATGTAGGGGAATTTGCATACCGATGAATTTGATAATATGAATGAGCGTCTAAGAAGCTATGATATTTTTGATAATATGTCCCAAAGTATAGACAAGAGTGAATTTGACATATAAAATCAGTACCTAAATGAAAGATCTAAGACACAATACGTCACTTCCCTCTGAACGAATGGCAGTGGCAAACAAATGGTCTTCAATTTTGACCAATATGATTGTGACCATGGTCGCATAATTGAAAGGTAGATATGGTGGGTATCTTGTTTACAGGTCGGTCCAGTGATCCCAGCGTTTGCTTGACGCTCACCTGTATTTATCTGCATGCATGTCGAGTACTCAGAAACACAGAAGAAACAATGAAAGTTAATCTGATGCCTATATATGATTATAACAAGATTAAATGAATATGTAATAAATCCAACACCAATTGCAAGAATACTATTCATATGCAGAGAACGAAAACATAAACAGTGACTGAAACCTTTCCCTTACATAAAAAAAAAGACAAAAGTTAAAACGGTGAATAATGATATTGTAGACTGATATTCTATATAAATATCCTGTATACTGGTTGCTAATGGTTGTATAAAAGGCTGCTTTGTGGAAAATTGTCTCCGACCCATAATGAAGCTTGATTTAGCGTATATGCATCCCAAGATACAATGGAACAGATATTGATGGGCAGGTAATGAAAACTACTTTTCTATCCAACAGGAATGAACCAGTCCGAACATGCGCTCTCATGGTGGTAATCGGGAATTCAGCAGATTGTTCACCTAACTCCAATGGAGAAATTAGAGCCCAGACCAGATGAGGGACCGCCAATTCCACCCCCCGCCGGCCACTGACCGGCCCGAGGAGACCTTCAGTAGGGGGTCGAGACCCCGTCAGACCCCCGGCATGGGCGCCGCACCAGGGGTCATGGGCGAGGCCACCACCCGTAACCTGGCCATGGTGCTGCAGATGACGGCAGCCTTGGCTACTATGGGCATGTACTTCAGGTAAAGTGTTTGAATGCATACTTCATAATACATAAAAGTATACATGAAGTAATTTTAAGGTATCCTGACCTTTACCTTTAATATTTACCGTATTCCTCACTTTTCACAATGAAGATTTTAAAAAGAATTAAATTGAATTGGCACAATGGACAGATATTGGCAAATATGTTAGTATGAACATTTCAAATGAAAGCATCTGTTTCATGTTTGGTGTATGGGAAATGCTTCCAACACAAACTCTGCTGACCTAGAGCCCTAATAGTTGTGTTTCTGTATATATTGTCTATTTTTTCTAAATTTTAGTTTGAACAATTCTTACAAGAGTCGTTCCACGGTACAGGTTTTGGAGATCTTTGAAAAACAATAACAACACACCATCAATCTGATTAGTAATGGGATGAGATGAACCAAGGTGAACATTGTGATCAATACACACATTGGCAACTTTTAACCTTCTTAACAACCCCCGTGGGGGTAACCGGGGTGGGGAAGAATAAAGGCCCCCTGTAGCCCCTGCTGATTGTAAAAGGCAATGATATAGGGGGGAGGGGGGGCAGCACTGACCAAGTGGTTGTCTGGGTTCGATTCCTGGTTCCTGGTTGGTGTCTGGGTTCCCTAAATAAGGGATGAGGTACAGCAAAATGACTTCCAGGTTTTGATCCCCTGCTGTTTACCTACCCTGTTACACTCATCTCATTAGATACGATCACCAAAATTGACCAAGTCAAACATGTGTCTGAAAAGTCAGAACTCGTCCTAACTTGTTTTCACCATGAAAATGACCCTGGCTGTCAGTACGGCGTAAAACATCCATCACTCACTCACCTTAACATTAATTCCCTGAGGAAATGTTTTTGTTGACATTTTTCAATTCCTTCTTCTCCCACCCTGCAGGTTGATGAGTGACCTCCACCTGCCCTTCATCTTCATGTTCCTGCCCGTGTCGCTGCTGGTGCTGCCGCTGGTGACCCGCCTCACCTGGCTGCTGGACGACCCGGCCACGCGGGACACAGTGACGGGCGTGCTGACCGGCGTCACGTGCAGCTTCCCCGTGGTCGTCACCAACGTCCAGCAGGTCGGCACATTTATTTAATGGATACTTAGACTCAGTTTGGATGGACCTGTGCATGTGCTCATTTAACTATAGACATTCTGCAGATAGGGTCACATGACCAGATTTTGGTGATCACCATGTCATTTCCATAACATTATGGTCCTGCAGAAACAAGAAATAGGCCTAAATCAGGAATTTGTAGCCAAATTTGAAATGTAATGACTCACATATGCCTTAAAATTACCAATATACAAATTAATCATGAACCATAACCAATTTTCCTTTAAAATCAAATAACAATTGTTGATCAACAATTATGATGGAGAGTCCCTTTCTGGCCACTACGACGTCAACTGCACAACTTTTACACTATCATGCTTTGGAAATCGTCACTTTGTGCCAGCTTCCTGTCGTATACTCGCAAGTTTGTGGGATTCGTAACTCATTACTTTGAGCAATTACATATTCACTGCACAATAAGGAAAATATATTTTACATGGACAGCAGGACCCCCAGTCCAATAAAAAAACAACTAAAGTCTATTCTACGATAGTTTTAGGTATTTTGGGGATTTAATAAGGGTGCATTGGTGAAGTATATAGAAGGTCGCCTGGCCGGAAGTTGTACTGTCCCATAATTGCCTGCAACGCCAAACCTTAAACAAGCAAATAGCTTGTAGTTGTATTGTGTAATTGTGGTTCAATTCTGTATAGAGGGTATATCATGTGTGCAAACCCTCACAATGTCTTTTTCACTTTCAAATATTCAGCGAAGCACCTGACCCTTATAGACAGTATAATATTGTGATTATCATACAGTAGCCTATAAATGTATGTTTCAATTATGACCTTTGTCGCCAAACAACAGTACACACGCACATACGCACGCACAAACAAAAATATGTGTAATTGATACTAATGCTTTGAATGCATTATATCTCTGACAGGTGGAGATGAGGGCTATGGCCCCTTGGAACGAGCGCTACGTCCCTCCGGGAGCCGCTCTCCTCAGGAGCTGTGAGCTGCTCTTCGTCCCCCTGCTGCTTGCCACCATTCTGCTCTCCTTCGCCAAGTCCATCGAGCGGTTCCCCTCCTCCATCGGGCTGGCTACAGCCGCTGCGACGGCCTTCAGTGCCGACTTCAGCATTATGACCTGCTATGTCATGTTACGTGCCGAAGACACTCGTGGGAGCGACGTCATAGCCACATTGCTGCTTCTACTCATTCCATTCTTCCTATTCTGCCTCATGCCTCTGTTCAGGGATAAGCAGAGGGCTTGGCTACTTACTCTGATTATTCTCATTGTGCTGGTCTTCTGGCAGGTGATATTTGCTGGATCATCGCTGTGCATTTGGTCCACTACACGGAAGACCTTCCCAGTGCCTGCGTGTCTACTCGGAGTTGTTTTTGTGTTCCACACTGCCTATTTGGATTGGGATAGGTTAAAGGCACTAGAAAAAAGAGATTACTCTAGTATATCTCCTGTGAGAAGTAGCCATCATGAGGAGAAGGACCATAAACTTGCTATAAACCCATTGGATGCACCCTGGCAAGGCTTACTCAGCAACGGACTGCTCTGGCACTGCCTGGCCTACTGCATTGAGCGGCTGGCCCTGGCCAAAACCTTCCCTGCAGCTAGACATAGCCAGGTCGCCTGGTACGAAGTGGACGTATCAGATCTCGTCATTCTTGGCCTCTTTGCTGTGTCAATGTCAAGTTACATCCATGGCAGCAGGACAGTACGGATCGTGATTGTAGGGCTACTCATGTTCATAGATACTTCATTTCTGATGGCTTTTCATCTGTTTCTGAACACACATTTTTTGGAAGTGCTGCTCGGTCTTGCCCTGGTCTGTGTTACTGATCCTTATCCCATCGAGTATCAATTCATCCTGCGATGAATGCTCACAGGGAAATACAACTGACACTCACTTACCATTAGGCCACCAAAATTGTTTCATCTACATTAATCTCACCTGAGAATCCAATGGCTTCTCATATTAGAATTTTCGGTCAAATAAACTGAACAAAAGCTGGCATTCTTAGATTAATATTCTTTGTGTGCAAAATATGTTCTATGCCGGAGTGCCCGCGAAGAAATTCAAGTTGTGGTGAGCGTCAGTATGCAAGTATGCATATTTCGGCACAATACTGACCGATTGATAAGACTTGACTGACAATCACATAATTGACATTAAAAGACAGTTTAATAGTAGTAGTAGCAATACAGACTGATGTTACATGAAAGTTGACTAATATCCTATTGTCATTCTCCAAAGTCCAATGTTCCTGACATTTATTTGTGATCAAATGCAAGTCATTCTCTTCTTTATATAAATTACCTGCCCAGGATTATTGTTGTCGAAAGGTACAAATCCTATATGTAAAACCCTGTGGAAAAACCTGTCGTCTAAAGCCCCATACCCACTAGGCGACTTTGACACAGTCGGCCAAAGGATTGGCACTGAAATCGGCTGATTCTTACAGTCGCCTGTTAGTATAGTATATATTGAAATGTGCATGATTGATCTGAAACGGTGCCAAAAATGAGCCGATTCTAGGTGTAGAATTGACCGATTTCAACGCCGATCCGTCGGCCAACCATGTTAAAGTTGCCTAGTGGGTACGGGGCTTAAGACTCTCAGACACATGTATGTTCACCTGCATTCCATGCTAATCAGGATAACATAAATTTTACTTGCGAGGCATTTTCCCTGATGAAAAATAATTTCCATATTGTCATGTAAGTCATATTCATCCCTTTATCTATTAAACTTTGATAGATAAGATATAGAAAGAATTAACTTAACAAACCCATTACATTTTATGATATTACTGGTATTTAACATGCATAATAATGCCATGATTATAACTGAAGCCATTTTTGCCATAACTAACATTAATCGATGTTTATAGCTAAAAATGTTTCACTGCTTAATTAGTGTCTAGAATAATTATACCGATGATCATGAAGCCAGTGAAGACTGCTGTTTCTTGACATTCACATCCTGCAAATTTACGTTATTTGTCTAAAACATTGTGATAGAGACAAGATTAAATTCGTGAATTTTATTAATCTTTGAATGATGTTCAGATTGGGGGAGGTTATTTCCGGTGCCATTTTCCTGACCAAGACGTTCAAGCTGAAGAGATGACCAGCTATACCAATGTTTTCCTTGTTACGATGTTAGTTTATTCGTGTTGCTACAATTCATGCTCAGTTCATAAGTTAATTAAAGAATTGGTTCAATATAATTTCACAGAGTATACTTATTCTTTCCCAACCTTTATTCTGTGAGCAATGTAAACGGTCTGGGGGTCGCGATTGGAGTGCTAAAGTGTATTTTTGAAGTAAAAGGCCCCTAGAATGTGAGGAAGTGCCGCTTTTTCCCCGTTCTTTCTCAATAGGCTCATTGGTGTCGTAACGTCCCCCCCGGCCCCCCTCAAAATTAAACTTGTTATGTACAATGGACCATGAAAGAAAGACAGGAAACACAAAAAGGTAAAAGATAGATTTAAAATACTATTTTATGGTTATTATGGTGATAACAGATGGATACATTTTAGATATTATCTAATTAATAAACCCTGGTGCACAAACAGACATATGGGTTAGAAACTTAAGGCTGAAAACCCATAATAATATATTACTTGTGGTGGTACTTGCGGTGACCACTACCGCAAGTAATTTCTATATTCCACCTTGCGGTGCCCAGTTTTACTAGTGGTTGGATCAAACAGGGCAAGTTAATTGCCTATTGCGAGCAAAACACCACACAATGGAATATGGCCTTTAGTCAAATGTTCTAACTTTTTAACCTTTGGGTTTTTTCTGGGTGTAATTTCGGTAATTACCATTTGTTTGCAAAGCACCAGCAGTCTTACAAAAATTGTAAGACTTGAATTATGTCATATGTACATAATCGTGTACACGTAAGCCACTTTATAATAAAGAGGAAAAAATCGTGCAATTGGTTATTGCTGTCGCTTTACAGATTGTTCCAATCAGTGCAAAAACAATAAAATAGCTAAACATGTCAATAATGTTATATCTTTATTTAAAAGTTAAAGAAAATATGTTTGTGTTACGAAACTAAATTAAATCGTGAAGTTCTAGTATTACAGTCCTTTTAGTCATAATCATTAAATGAACTTCACGTTTACGTTGCATACCATTCTGCCGACGGTCCTTTATACAGATATTCACACTGTACAAAAATATAACATTGAGCACAGGTCCTTTTTTAGAGAAAAACCCTGTGCAACAAGCTAATTCAAAGAACCAAGCTTAAGATCAGACAGTAAAAGGTTGTTGCTAAAAGCAGGCAGTGAACCTCCGTTTTTGCGCAGTAAGGAGGGAGTCCACCACTAGGATGTAGTGATGCGTAGAGGTAGAGCCTAGAGGTGGGCAGATCGAGTTCAGAGCTGCTTAATCCTTCAGCAAGTAGGAACTTTACAGAGGGCAAGGTGGCTGAGTATTGGGATAAACTTTGCAGGTAGATTGAACATTGACTGAGTGGACTGGCCTATACAGTCTGTCGTCAGGCAGGTTTGAGAACGTCCCGAGATGAGCACTAAAATCCCTCCCCTACCCCCTGGTGTGACTAGTGTTGACCCTCAAGTTGTGATAAACAACAAAGTATAATTAGACCCTAAACAATGTGTTGACCAAGGGAACAGGGGAACAAGGGATTCCTTCAGAATAGCCACAATATTTGTTGTCATGTTACTTAGAGAGTACATCTAACTTCTGAACTAATTGTCAGATTTTGATGAGACAAATACTGTTCTATTTGTATTGAAGTGTACATAACAATGGTATTCATATTTTAGTAATTTAGCCAAAAAATATTCAAATGAAGTGTCATGCCCAGTGTCTATTGTTTATTCAGATGCTAAGATAGTCCCTGAAGACTACCCAGGGAAACAAGTAATGAGTCCCAAACTTGATGTCATAGGGCTATTCTAAACAATTCATGATTATCTAATTAACTTAAGGGGTGAATCTGGAAACCGTGGCCAAGGAACCCAGGCTGTCAGACCATAGACTGTATAGTGACTGGTGAAATGCTAATGGGAAGTCAGTGATGCATATTAGATGTTCAGGACACAATAAAGAAATATCTTTTCATGTGACTTGCCATCTGTTGATGATCAAACTACATTTGGAGTTGATTTGCAGTCCACACATAGAATGACTGGGACTTTGACTAAGCTAGCATACGGAATACGCCTTAAGGTTAGAGTAGGGGGATCAGCTTCCAATTTTCAACAGTTGTGCGTGTTTGCTTATAACTCTGTCATTTCTTTCTCAAAATAGGTATATTATATATCATATTAAAGCTGAATATCTCAGCTATCTAGTGATATTAAATTTCATTTAATTGTCCTATATTTTAGTCCTGAAATAAATCCAAGAATGCACAAAACTATTTTTTCAACTTTTATTTTTTGAACACAGATTTCTCACTGACCAATAGCTCAATGATTATGAAACTTCTCAAGTGTGTCAAAAACATTCCTCTTTAGGGAAGCGTGTCTCAAAATTTGGATTTAGGGCTTAGTTAGTTTTTTATGTTGTAAAATTTAGAAAATATTAGAAAAAGAATTAATATTTTTTTCTACATTCAATAAAAAATTAACCAGGCCCTAAATCAATATTTTGAGACACGCTTCCCTCAAAAGGAATGCTTTTAACATATATGAATAGTTTCACTGCAGTAAATTCAATATTAAGTGACAAATCCTTGTTCAAAAAATAAAAGTAGAAAAATGTAAGTTTAAACTTTAAAGCCATATTTCATTCTAACATGTTAATCAATAATTATAAGACTTATATGATAAGATAGATATGAAAAGCAGCTATTTTTTGGTATATGAGACATTAAGATATCTTAGATATTAAGAGAGTTATGAGCATTTAAGCGCGACCAATACAAACGAGACATTCATCACCCTACTCTATCCTTAAACATAACCTACATATAAATAAAAGTAAAGCCCCATATTTCAGATTGTCCTATTTCCTATGGTAAACCAGTATAATAAATAAAAACGATTTAAAAAGGGAAAAATGTTTTTAAAAAAACCTCTGACTTTGTTTTCTCCTCATCAGTGTATATATTCTTGTTCAAGACGGGGTACCGTAGGAAGCTATATGTATATATTTCGTGCCAAATTAAGGAATTATTATTGAATATAGATGTATATAATATGAATTCACTGTAAGACATTTTCTTTGAAATGGTATAGGATATAGTTTCCCTTCTTATTCTTGGAGAAAATAATACGGATACAGCTTTGCCAACGTCAAAAATCGGTATCTGAAATACGCGCTTTACCTAAACACCTGTTTGCCAAAAGGTTGCAACCTAAGAATGCATTTTTGCATCTCTCAGCCACTCCTGTGGCGAATTTGACACCATCGCCGCACAGACACAGCTTACTTCTTTTTATATCATCACTTCCTTCTAGGTCTTAAGTCGAATCCCGGAGTAGAATGTACGCTCTATTTCCTGCTGGAGCGCCCTCCGTTCACAGAACACGTCTCACACCTGCCCCCTTGGTTCTAAAAATATAAACTTGATCTATAAATGCTTGGTCATTCTTCATTGACGCAAAGGCTTCCAATTTTGAGACACATTTATGATACCAATTTATATAAGAGTTTAGATGAGTAAATTGTAGGGCTTAAAACATACCTTAATGTTATATGAGCCCAGAGATTATCACGGAAACTGTTTTACTGGTATAAGTATATACGAATCAAATCAACAGCGTTTATACGCACAGATAAATTATTATGACCGATAATAAGTACCGGTAATTATATTTCATTTGTTTTAATACTCAAATAGATAGATTCCTCACAGTATAAAATGATATCATACTATGATATACACCTACTTTTATACGTGTATGTTATATGTCACCCCACTGGGCCATCCTAGCTGAAGATTATCAGAGCGAGTAATTCTCGAGGAGTGAGTCTATGTCATTCTGTTATAAAATCGGTCAGCAAAGACGGGTAAGTTAATACACACTTCAACCTTCTCCGAATATGTTTTGTACAGTGTATATGTACATTGTCTCATTTCTAGTCAGGTAATTACCATTTACCTGATGCACTTGGGCCCAGATCTATCCGGATGGGTGCTATTTTTTAAGCGAATATACGGAACACAGAAACACAGAACGCTCTACTTCGTTTTGTCATGCTATTTGTATACAGCCTACTTCCCGTTTGATATAAATCCTATAGCCCTTGCCACACACAGAATACCTGTATTTTTTCAAACCACACTAAGTATATGTGTGCAGACTTTAATAACTAAATATGTGTGTGATTCCAGAGAGATATCTCTCTGTGTATGTTAATTTACAGTATATATAAGCTAGGGGGTACGTCTATAGTAACTCATCTAGGGGGAGGCGTGAGGATCGACCCCCCTCCCCCACCACCACCACTCTCTCCCTCATCACCAAAAGCCTGGAGGGTATGCCTCAACATAGGGCAATTTGATAGATATAAGAACATTGCAGTAAATTAGAGACTGCGTCGGTCATGATCAGCGCTGGCTTTCGGCTAACAGGAACAATTTTAGACTATTTTAGAGAATTATATCTAACCCCATTTCCGCCAGATTGTAACTCTCCATGCCCTGCGCCTTTTGAGGTCGTTTGAAGATGTTGTATGCAAATGGCATTTTTTCCCCCTACCCGTTTCTTATATTTTGGCGAAGGTCACGGCTTTAGACTAGAAGCAGTCCCCTGCGTACGGTAAGGGGGTGAGTCGTGACGTGATCCGCTATGGCTCAGTCCTCACGTCCTGTCTGTTAAAGTATTGACCTACTCTAAATAACCCTATCCCATATTAAGTTATGATAGGATTGGACAAAATAACGAGATAAGCCATCCTTGTCTCCAAGAGTTGGGGTTACTGAAATAAACATTTTTTTTTTTCATTTCTCTAAGTAGGCCCACTGATGAAACATTATGATTTGTAAGATTTTACCAATTGGCAGATTTGGGGGTTTCCTATAGCAAATCAAAATGCTGTATTTTGGCAAATAGGGTTGGGCATTATAGCTAGGCCTGGCAGGCTTGAACGTTGGTTCATATGGAAAATAGGGCAATATTATGAAGCTGCATTTTACAAGTTTTAGAAGCAATTTGGTTCATTTTGTATTATGCAGCTGTCTTCATGGAATAAGCACACAGACAATTTAAAAAATATTTCAAGGTAAACGCTAATGATGGTGTAAACTGGGATGGACGTATTACAGGGAACTGTTTCACTGGGATTCCCGTGGAGAAAAGTGTGTAAACCTATATTTGCAAAATAGTGGTTCCTTCGCACCACTTTCGTGTATGGTGCTCTCATGTTGATTTAACTGTCTTGTAGGCCTGCTTATAAACGGGAGTGGTGCTGATTCAACAGAAATACGGTTTTATCTATCCTGAAATTACCCATCTCACCTTTTCGTAGACCCGTGGCGGATTTAGCTTTTCGGAAAGAGGATGACGTGCTAAAAGAAAAAGAGGGGCCAGCTTAGGGACCAGACGTCAGTCTTGTACCGATGCGCCATCATGCACCGATGCAAGAAACGACAACGCCCGTATTATCCATATATATTGCTCGTCTAATAATCAGTTCTTATACTATTTTAAGTAATCCTTTTTTTTCTAGAGACGCGGAGGAGGTCAATGTATAATATCTACCGGTAGAAACTTAGTTCCAAAAGTATAAAACAGTATATAAGACTGTACTCTATCTGCCTTGTCCCCCATGTGTCTGTCTGCAGGACGATGCTGGGGGCGGACGCCACGTTGTCCTTGCAGTCCGTGCACCCCCTCCTGGGGCTGGCGGTGGTCAGTCTCGGGGGGCTGGTCGCCGCCGGCCTCCTCCTCCTCTGCTGCGCCGGCTCCGACGACAAGAAGGGAGGCGAGCAGAGACGGGACGGGCAAGGCAAGGACGCGGAGACGGGCGAGAAGAAGGGGTCGGAGGGAGCGGGCGGAAAGATCAAACGCAGAGTGGAACGTAATGTGGTTGTCCTTCTTTTGATTCATTCACTTACTCTGATGTAAAACCGCGACCTAATACCTCAGGTATAGAAAACGCCGACACTAAACGATCTGGGTTCGAGGTGGCCCAGATGTCGTGGTTTGTAAGCTAAGTTTGTTTTTGGCCCAGAAAAGAACGCTTCTTAAACCCTTTGCTCTTGAGAGCCTCCTTCTATGTTGCTTAAATGAAGCTGCTTGATTGGGAGGTGCAACGCAGGTGCAGTTGCATTCCGAATCATCAGGGGTCACTCGACCATTTTTCGTGTTTTTTTTTCGTGTGTTTTTTTTCTTCAAAATTCCTTTTTCTGAAACTTTATCCCTTTTTGTTTCGCCCAATAGTGGCATTTTTTTTAAAGGAGATTCCAATTGTCTAAAATCGCTCAAATTTTAGATATTTTTTAAACCTTTCACATTTCCAAATTAATGTTAGTAGTCAGCAGACCTATAACTCAGCATGGCAGCCCTAATTATGACTTTAAATATGACAATAACAGATCTTTTATTCACCTGCTTTTGAGAGAACAGGACAATCCTGAAGGTATACAGGGGTTGAAATCCTATTACAAAATCAGTCCATCTAACATGTACGTTACATAAAGAAGCTAATAGAATTTCCAACATTAAAGAAGAGATCGATAAAATGTCTTCCATCTCTCCAGCCAAACTGTCTGCACCCATGTCCCGTCAGGACACTGCCGACAGTGACGTGGTCCTTACCGAGGGGTACCTGAACGTGCCCATCCCCATCGAGGCGAGCGGCAAGTCGACGGCGGCCACCGTACACACCTACCTGAACGCCGACGCCGCCAACACCAAGTTCGAGCCGGTGGGCTTCAACATACAGAAGGTGCTGGGCACCCTGAAGAAGGAGCTCAAACCGTACACCTTAGACGACTCCAAGCTCACCGTCAAGGACATCATAGGCAAAGGTGAGTGTGTGGCTTATATTCAACTCAAAGTTTTAATGTGAGATTGTGAGCAGACAGGGGCGTTCCTGGGTGATTGGAAGCCTCTTTGATCTTTCGAAAATAAGTAACACGTAAAATTTATGAAAAATCTAGGATGTAACAATTTAATTGACCTATTATCCCCTATAACTTGGAATCCCGTTTGTATTCATGGCTTGCTGTGCCCCTGAGTGAGATGTTTGAGGAATGTGAGGAATACGCTCAAGGGAGCCATAATAGCTCAGATAAGACATACATTGCGTTGACATTACCTACCCTTTTGCCATGTATTTCGTGATACCACTTCTAATTAATTGGATCTTCCGTTCTAGGTACATTCGGCCTGGTTTATAAAGGCATATTCAAACAGGAGCATGACAAGAGCCCACTACAGGTCGCCGTCAAAACCGTGCACGGTAGGTCGAATCTCATTAGTCTGATGTACACCCACAAACTGTTTCCGTTGTATTTAAAAAAGAATTGTTTATGTTGTGTAAAAATGGAAGTCATTTAAGATTATCTTTCAAATGGTATACACGAATACAGCCCGCATTGGTTCCCTAATATTCATCATGACGACAAGAATTACTAAAATCCCTATAGTTAAAATCTTTAAATAGACCTGTCATCTCTTTCATGGACCTAGATATTCAACAACAATTTGGTCAATTATTCAATTATTCATTTTGGAGGCTATTTTATATATAATATAAATGGGTAGTTTAAAAAAAAAACTAGCTTCATTTAAACTACCACTTCATCCACATTTACTTAAGTTTACATGTAGTCATGTTTAGGAACTATCTGCTGCCACCTTTTCTCTTTAATAGTGCGTTATAGGTTTAGTTGAGTAGCATGTATTTCCAGTAGAAATAATCATTTTCTCTTTCATTTAGTATGTAATCTTATGCTTTGCAAAACAAAAACTTGCAATGGTCCGTTACAATAAAGCAATTTGAAGTGAAAAAAATGAAAATGTAAACCAGGTTTTCTGCCCTGCCTGCAGGTCAGGAGTGCAGCCCGGGCGACATGAAGGCCTTCCTGGAGGAGGTGGTGCGCATGTTCGGCTTCCAGCACCCCAACGTGCAGTCCACCATCGGGCTGGTGTTTAAGGGCGGCCAGCCCTACGCCATCATGCCCTTCATGGAGCTGGGCGACGTGCGCTCCTACATCGTCTCCCCGGAGAACGTGAGTACACCTGCACTATGGGGTGGGTAGCAGCATTTTCATTGGGTCGCAAGTCCTAAACACACATATATTGGACCAGAAATAACATCCGGTTCATTCTCCTCTCGAAATGAAAAAAGAACCTCTGATACTCCTTGAAATGTATTCATCTAAATATTATCAAAACCATTGCGGAAATGATTTACCCTTAAATAATCAATCACGTTTTTGTTTAAAGTATGAACTGTGCAAATACAATACTTCGACTTGAGTCCATAATTCCATAAATATATGCAAAAATAGTATACGAGCCAGCAGAATCAAATCTGTGTTTGTCAGTAATTCCAGTCAAAACCCGTTTCTCCCATTGTAGGTGTTGACGCTCAGAAAACTGCTGGAATATGGGCTGCAGATAGCTAAGGGCATGGAGTATCTGAGCGGGAAGAAGTTCATCCATCGTGATCTGGCCACAAGAAATTGCATGTAAATCTTCATAGCATTGTTTAACAATCTTCAACCATAGTGGTATCAATAACTTGGTACTGTTTTCTTTCATGTACTTTGTACTATATGATTTCGATAAGTCAGAAGTAAGATATGGTTGGTTTAACATTCATAAATATATACTATTTAAATTTGATAAACAAGTTGTGCCTTTTATTTCTCTAAGCTCCCATTTAACAAAACGATATTGCGTTATCTAGCTTTTTCTAGTTATTACGGACATGAATATTGAATTCAAATTTGGTTGCTTTTACAAATATCCATCCCTGGTTCTCGTGCCTTCTCGTAATAGCGCCGCATCAGCATAATCATCGCCTCATGTCTTTGTTTTACATGAACATTGATATACATAGGCCTATAATTATGTGAAATTCTGTCGTGGTGCGTTGTACATAGAAAGAAAAGTCAAGTTCGACACTACATGAAAATTCATCTACGTATTTCCTATATTAACCACCGAAGCGTTCATGGCTGAAATTTTATCTGATCAATAGTATAGACAACTCGGCAAATGATAGACACAAGATTAAAGATTTTATGCCAACCTTTTATCAAAAGGAAATATACCCCAAAAATCATAATGACGGGTTTTTCATTCACATGAATTATCTCGGCGACCATACATGTGAGAGTCTCACCCTCTATAGTGAACAAAACGCCTCAACTTGCAGGGTCAACGGAGACAACGTGATCAAGGTGGCCGACTTCGGGCTGTCCCGGGACATCTTCACGTCGGACTACTACCGGATGAGTAAGGACAACACGACGCCCATGCCGGTCAGGTGGATGGCCGTGGAGAGCCTGGAGAACAGGGTCTTCACCACTAAGACAGACGTGGTAAGCACTGGCCGCCTGGTCTATGAGGAATTATAGGGCCATTCCATTTAGTACGTGCGCATTAAGTGGGGTGGGGAGTATGAAATTTGTGAAAATGTGCGCACGTTCTTGCATAATCCAATGTGATTACTTTAGCCCAAAGGGATTGTGGTTTATCAAAAACTAATTCAAGGAGTTCACATTAAAGACGTGTTCTTTGAGTTGCATAGGATGGTAACATTAGCTTGTTAGCTTTTCACATCAATTACGTTAGCATTTGTACATGTTTTCTAGACCCATTACCACCTGGAGCACGGGGTGGTAAAGTGGTTAGAGCGTTCGCTTGGCATGCGGGAGAGCCGGGTTCGATTCTCGGCTGGGCCAGGCAGGGTTGCTACACCCCTCTGTGTTTCTCCCAGTGACAACGACTGGGATAGCAAAGGCCTTGTGCCACCAGCTGTTGTGTGTCTGGCCCTGTCTATGGGACATTGACAGGGATGTGTCATTAAAGTTGGCCAAAAAATCGAAAAATATATCTGATATCCAACTTAGTAAATCATTACGAAACCTATGTAAAAAACAGTTCCAAAAAGCTAAAAACCAATTCGTAATGGACAGACTAGAGAGATTTAAGAGCGAACCACAGAAATTCTGGAAAGAATTGAAAGCTGTTATTCCTGAACAAAGTTGTAGTAATGACTACAATCTTGTCAACTCAGATGGAGCTGAAGTGCACTTTAAAAATACAGCAGAGTACATTAATAAATACTTTGTAAATATTGGACAGAATTTGTCAAATACTATCCAGGATCCACTACAACCTGAAATAGACCAACTACCAATTTTGAACAACGAAATACTAGAGGAAGTTTTTGAATTGATACCTTTCACAGAGTGTGACATCATAAAGGTCATTAAATCTATAGATATTTACAAATCATCTGGTTTGCCAATCTCCTCCAGACTTTTGAAAGATAGTTTTAAGTGCTTGTCAAAGCAGCTGCTTTTTATTATGAACTTATCTATTTCGTCCAATATATTTCCCGATGATTGGAAGATAGGTACTGTAGTTCCTATACCCAAAGTAGTTAACCCAAAAGTAGTAGAGGATCTTCGGCCAATAACTTTACTCCCCCTACCTGGTAAGATACTAGAGAAATTGATTCATAATCAATTATATAAATTTGTTGAAGAAGAAGGATTGTTGACAACTAACCAGAATGGCTTCAGGGCTCACCATGGTACGCATGACACTATATTTAAATTAATCGATTATATAGTATGTAATTTCAACAAACACAGAAATACAATAGGAATTTTTATAGATTTTAAAAAGGCTTTTGATACTTTGGACCATAAAATTCTAATTAACTCATTAAAGCGTTTTAAACTATCAAGAAATCTTGTAACACTTTTTGAAAGTTACCTAACCAATAGAATGCAGAAAACATTCTCGAATGGGAAGGAATCAGAACTGTTACAAATTACGCATGGCGTTCCACAAGGGTCGATTATGGGTCCCCTGCTCTTTAATATGTATGTTAATGACATGTGCAAAATACCCCATTATAGTAATGTTACACAATATGCTGATGACACAATTCTCTATATATCAGATACGAACTTGGATCAGGCTACAATGCACATACAATATGATGTTAACCTACTCGATATCTGGTGTCGAATTAACAAATTGACAATCAATGTTAAGAAAACAAAATATGTAATTTTTGATTCATCTAAGTCATGTGATGATATTACTGTATCTCTTGGGCAGGAAGTTATAGAAAGAGTAAAAATTTATAAGTACTTAGGTATACATTTAGATCAAAATCTAAATTTTAGGTACCAGTTTAAAGAAACATACAAACTAGCATCCCATAAGCTTTTCTTATTAAAGAGCATTCGACCATCCATAACTGAATTTACCTCACTGACCATAGTTAAGACCATGCTTTTGCCATATATTGATATGGGGAATACATATTTTTCCAACTTACCAAAATTGGAAACTTCAAAATTGGATGTGATACTCAATGTTGCCCTAAGAGTTACGTATAAAGTGCGATCCCCAACTGATGTACATAGACTTGAACTGTATACAAAAGCTGGACTGTTCCCTATAGAATATCGGAGAAGATATTTTTTGTTGAATATCATGTTTAGACTGATTTCACAAGGTTGTATAGAGCTGAAATCTACCAATGTGAATACACGACAAGGTGTAGCACCAATTATTCAAATTCCAATTATCAAAAAGGATCATATCAAAAATTCACCTGTTTTTGAAGCCAAAAACCTTTGGAACAACCTCCCTGTATATATTAGGAATATTCCTCAATATATGGAATTCAAAGAGAAAATTAAAGAACTTTTGAGGAATGAATATATCAATGCAGAAATAGAAAGGTTGACAGCTGGTATATTTGTTTAGATTACACTATTAGAGTGCATTATGCATCTGTGATATTGATACATACATCACTCCATCTCATTTACCATTATTATCATTATACTTATTATTTTGTATCAGGTAACTTTTTTCATTAGATTGGATTGAATGAAATACTATCCAACAGCTATGTAATAGACTAAGTTGTGGCTGGAGGGTGGGGGAAGACTGGAGAAATCCAACCCACCCCCAGGGTAAATAAAGATTGTTTAAAAAAAAAAAAAGGCACATAAAAGAACACCTACTTCGGTAAATGTGTAGGGGTATGGTCTCTACCTTCTCATAGATTCGGTCACCATCACCGCCCATGATATGACCCTGGCAGTTGATTAGGGCATAAAGCAACCAATAACCTACCAACCAACCCATTACCACCCCTTTAGCATATAATACGCATTGGAAATGTACTAGACCCCTCGAAATTCCCTCCTACTGTAATTAATGGGTTTCACAAAAGGACACTTGTGTTTCATATGCCAACAGAGACATTTCTCATTATTGTGAGCTACAGGATTTTGATATATCGTGTAGTGTAGATTATGGTTTTCATAAGCAATTATGCAGAAAGAAATGGATATTTTACATTTCATA
This sequence comes from Lepidonotus clava, assembly GCA_936440205.1. Taxonomy (NCBI): domain Eukaryota; kingdom Metazoa; phylum Annelida; class Polychaeta; order Phyllodocida; family Polynoidae; genus Lepidonotus; species Lepidonotus clava. The sequence continues at coordinate 47,115,590 of OW387135.1, read as the reverse complement.
CGCCAACAGAGTCCTATTTTTTATCGTTGTTAGCATTGTGAGATTGATTTATCAACGGACCTCATTGACGTTTTACTATAAAACATCCCTTTTAAACCTTCCCTACATATACAGGTTTTATTAAACAGGCTGCACGTCTTAAAAACAGTTGTGTCTTGAATACGTAAAAGTATTTTTCACTGTGTGTGGGCGACAAGTAATTTGACGTGAGCGGTATAAGTAACATTATTTTTATACCTATCAATCTTAAATTGACTCTTCCTTTCATTTTTGAACAACAAAAATATTGGTGAATATCCAACTGACATGACTGAGCCTTTACATAAAACCTTAGTAATGCCTGTACTGTCTTTTGGTGGCAGTGGTCGTTCGGGGTGGTGCTGTGGGAGCTGATGACCCGCGGTCAGACGCCCTACCCCCGCCTGCCCTCACTCTCCGTCATAGACCACGTCAAGGAGGGCGGCAGGCCCGAGAAGGCGCACGGCTGTCCCCAACGGGTGTAAGTATAGAATGCAAAATGACGGTAAAATTATCTATAACGTGTAGATGAAATTTGTAATCTGGGACATTTGAGGGCATATATCTTATTTGTACAGTTTTGAATTATGTATTATTCTTATGTAAATGTATGACACCTTGAATGGTGATGTATACAATGTAGGCCTATTTGATTTTGATTGACAAGGACATAATATATCAGACATTGTCGGTGTCATAGACTCGACATTACTTGAAATATGCATAAAATGAGTCATAGTGTAAGCAATTAATGGAATTCTGTAATTACTTCTCACATCTATAATTGCAATAACGATGATTACTAATAAAAACCTTCAAGAAATAAAAGATAAACTTAAGGCAGAAGTCTACATTTCGCCATCTAAAACTTTACATGAATGACCCAAGCCTCTAGCAATCTTCATTTTGACTCTTTAGTCAATAGACATATGGGTACGTTTGTGTGCTATGTATATCCAATTAGACGATACAACTCTGTTTCTTATAAATTAATCTTTTCTTCTTATATTTTCTTTCATAATAGGTACGATATCATGGAGTGCTGTTGGCACAAACGCCCAGAGAAGCGGCCCACCTTCAGCTCCCTAGTCAACAAGATCCACTCAGTACTAGGGGGTGGGGGAAGTGGGAAGGGCAGCAAGCGCTAAGAGCGCCGCACCAGCATAATCATCGACTCAAGTCTTTGTTTTACATGAACATTGATATACATATATTATATGAAATTCTGTCGTGGTGCGTTGTACATAGATGAAAAATCAGGTTCGATACTACATGAAAATACTACTCCGTATTTCTTATGAACCGCAGATAGAAGCGTTCATGTTTGAAATTCATCTGATCAATAGTATAGACAGATGACTCTTCAGCCCAGTAGTAGATTTAGGGCCTATAATTCTGATAAACTTTATAAACCTTCAAACGTGGGCGAGTGATTGGAAAGAATCATCAAAAACATTTGGTGAGAACTGTTTTAGATTAAAGAATGAAGGTATCCAGCTGCAGTGTGCCATCTACATTTATATTTTTAAGGGTTTTATTTCATAACATCCATCAAGGTTCCCCCCCCTGGTTTTCGGGATATTACAGGGATAATATATTGTTGTCAACACATATTTGTGAAAAAACATACGTATATTATGTGATGTATAGTAGCATTGGTACATAGCAGTATGCAAAGACACTTAAGATATCAGTGAATATGTAATACGTCTTGATATCTACATATATATCCTTTTAGCATCTGTTTAAAAAATTGTATGTCATGACAGTATTGCATTTCCATACTTAGTCCATTCCAAAGTATACTCCCTTTATTAAAAAGGACTGTTCATATAGTACAAAGTACCAATTTTAGCTGGGATTTTAAATGTTTTTTTTTAAATGCCTGGTTTGTTACCCTGTTTGGTAATTCTACGTTATATATTTTCTTACTCGATATGAACATAAGGAACAGCAGTTGTTTAATACAGTGTTGCTCAAGACTCAGCAAATTATACTTATTATGAAAGGTCTCAATACTAATATGGTTATTCAAAGTCACATTCATACAAATACGCAGAGCATTATTTTGTAGGACTTGCATCTCTCGCTTTTGTCATAAATTAAATGTATACAATATAAATCCAGTGTAGTCAAGATAAGGTAAGATCGTTTGCCTACAATATCAATACTGCAGTTCTGATATTATTGAACTTTCGAATTTTGGACAATTGAAAAATATTATCATTGCTTTAGTTTTTTCAATATTAAGCAGTAAAGATGTTACTTTTTCACCCCATCTACATAGCTTTGAATATAAATGTACCAAATCATATTTATCGTAGAGCAAATACATACAACTTTCTACGAATTTGCGCATTGGACCCTTCCATTGGAAACCATAACCCAAACCTTTGTTCAGACTGAGGGTATCCTTAATAGATTCGTGACACACAAGTTAAGGGTTTAAGGTTCGAAATAGATTTAAAGATATCTAATAATCAAGAAATAGCTGGTAATTGTAAATATTTCAAGAAGGTAGAGATCTCAGCTTTCCGGCTTGCTTGTAGCAATGTACATGTAGTGCGAGTTTTGTGCCAATTACTCTTAAATAGATACTCTTTTTATTTGAACGTTAATTGCATTGAAAAATAACTGTAGCATCTGCTTTTCAAAATCAATATAACATAAGACCTTATGTGCTAATAGACTTTAATCGTTTTATATATTCTACACTACCTTTCTATAATAAACGATTTAATTTACTTCACGTTGCTTCTTTGAAGTGAAAAAAAGAACTTTAATTCTTAATTCATAGCATGGTGCCTTCAGCGTTCTCACTTCATTTTGTTTATGACAAAATAGCATCATGGGGAATGGGTGTCTATCTGAATTAAGGTTTTGCAAAAAGCAGTTGAGCATTTTATTGAGAACAATAATACCTTTGTAGTCCCTACATAACAATAATCTTTTCCAGGCCCTCGCTGTTAGGGTCCAGTGGTTTGTTTATCCGAGTGTCGCTATGGTGACCACCAGGCTGTGGAGGTCCACTATCTGGGGCCCTCTGATTGGCTATTCGATTTATCATTGAAAATGATTTCAAGATATATCCCATGCAACACACAAATAATACATAGATAAGATAAAAGTCAAAGATGAGTTCTATCGACACATGTAGACAGACTCCTACAACTTTGATCACATCAAAGGTTATAGGTGGTTTGATATCAGCATATTACGAAGGCTAAAGCAGACAATAAGCCCATCCCACATTAGGTATATCCCAGGGTTGGACAAGGGTTGGACAAAATTACAGTATAAGCAATCTTTTTCTCCTAGAGCTGGGATTACTGGGATGACTAAGAATTATGTTTTTTTATTTCACTAAGTACTGATAAAATATTACGATTTCTTGAATTTTACCAATTGACAGATTTGTAGGTTTGCCAGCCAATCAAAATGCTGCATTTTATGGAAAATAGGGTTGGACATTATAGGTTGGGCTGACAGGCTTTAACATTGGTTCCTATGGGGAAAAAACCAATATTCAAAGCTGCATTTTAAAAAATTTAGGAGCAATTTGTCAACCAAACCACCTTGGTCCATTTTATTTCACACATCTATCTTTGGTGATTAAATTAGAAAGAAATTGCTATGTAATACTGGGATGGGCTTATTACCCCCACCATGCAATTGTCCGACTGACAGTTCTGGGGTTAAGTTGGTAACATAAAATTCTATGCACTGTTAATTTTACAATGTCTTGTCAATGTTCAAACATACCTTCACGACCTAGTTATCCAAACGGTTTTTTATTGAAATCTATTTTAAACTAACCACCCCTAGCTTTAGCAATGCCATGTTATTGCCGCGGCATCTAGTGGACGAAACCAACACTTTCAATGGGTACCACTAGGTGTCCTAGGTTACGTGGGGTAATAGTACGGTTCTGAGAAACGGGGACGTGAGGGGGCGCGTCTATTGCATTCCTACTGATATAACACCAAATACACAGACTGAACTACCTCCCTTTTGGAAATGAACAATATTTGGGGAAAAATAGGGGGGGGGGGCGTGCGCCTGGCACACACCCCCTCCCCCCCTAAATCCGCGCCTGTGCACGGTACTGGGACTAGTATTCAAAGACGAAAATCAATGTTTTCCTTTTTCAAAATTAAATGGCAGACCCTGGAGAGTCCATGCTTGGTGATTTAAGTTTTCTGTTGAGTTAAACTCTCGGGTTCAGTTCTGAAGCTGGGGGGGGGGGGGGGGGGGTAGACGTAGCTATGTGGTGCCCTATCTCTGGGGTTTTTTCTGGCATGTTTCCTTACGCAACTCATGCCTGGACTTCTGAAGACCACTACAGCTGTCATACTATACAAGAAACCTTCTTATCTGATCTAATTTTCAAACTCCGACTGTAGGAAATATCAATACACACATGATCTTGTTCAGGGTTTACTGAGTTTCACTTGCATCCTACGGGCTAAACTGATGAAATATCCCACAGTGGGGCAGCCAGGACCTGTCTACCACTTCAACAAAGAGAAGAGGAAAGATAGAATTCACCCCGCACAACTTTACCATCTGGACCTCGCGTGTTGCCTAATGGACAATGCTATGGATGGAGATAAATCTCCTGAAGCAGGTTTGTGAACGCCCCCAGGACCGTCGGCCGGGCGGTACCCGTCGCCGCCCCGCCGGTCCTGACCCCTCCACCCCCCACCGGCACCCTGCAACATCCCGCTTTTTTAAATCAACCCATCGTTTTTTCATTCCCCAAACTTCCTGCATTTGGTGCTCTATGTTGTAGAAGCAGGAACCCGTTGTGTGTGAGATGGGGAGAGGGGAGGAAGGGGGGGGGGGATAAGGGCGGTTCCGGGGTACGGGAGGAAGGACAAAAGCTTTGGTTAAAGGAGGAGGGGGATACTTTCTTATCTAAATGACTACCTCGTTTTAGAACGTTGGCCACTCTCACCTCAGGGACGGATCCAGAGGTTTCAAAAAGCGAGGGGGGGGGGTCTTATGTAAACATTAATTTTGAGGTGACTATCCACGGTCAAGAATTTTACATTAAAAAGATCTAGATTTGGCAAAAATTAGAGGGGGCGCGCGCCTTAGGCGCCCCCTCTAAATCCGTACCTGCACCTAGTTCATGTAGACCCCGACTAGACTTGATCAGTTCTAAATTTGACTCATAAAGTGAAACCTAGGAATAGAATCTCAAGGCTAGGATCTTGTAACCTATAATCATGTCAAATACTGTTTTGATATTGCCAAACTCATATGGACTCTTGAAGGATAGGCCTATAGCCAGTAAATGAATATATATGCCGAGTTGTACTATTGGATATTATTGAGAGTTTTATGAGAACAATATGGTTATGTGAACGGAGTTAAGTGTCCAAAGTCTTTTTCAATTGATGGGATGGCATTGTAACGAACTGACATTAGAATCGATAAACAACAAACCTCTTATAAGTGTATTAATTATATTGTCCTCATTCCTTTAGGATTGAGCTACCTGACGGAATGAAGGATGTACGACTCCCGGTAGACTCTAATTGCAAAGCAAGTAACAGTATATCATAACAGTAATGTAATGTTGAGCTGGTAAAACCCCATGTTGTTCAATATCAGCCATTCTAGTCTCCACAGGTTAAGTAATTAGAAAAGATGAAAATCATATCTTGATCAATATGCTGAATTAAAAGTTTACCAGCCACTCACAATATGGTATTTCAAGGCAATACAAGGCTGGAAATTATGGGCCGGCTGTAATAGATGTACACTCGGATAGGATTATTGTGTAATTGCAAGACTAGTACCCTCCCCGCTCCCCAAACATAGACTTCTCCTAGGATCAGCCGCCCGGAGTCGGGGACTGTCTTATAAGGTACAGAGCTGCTCACTTGGGGAGGTACCCGGGTCCCGAGCAACTCACCGTCAGGACTAGAGCCGAGCAGTCATTAAACGACATGGAGAGAGGTGCATTAAGTGATCTACAGATGTGTATAACTATACCTCAGCATACGTCCACGTTGTAGGACTGGATACGCCTAGGGCAATATTATTAGGATTAAGTTACCATAACGACCTTCCCTCTGGATCTGTTATTGGCTGTAACCAGAATAATGGCTCAGGAGAGGCACGTATGCATCGTATCTATGTTGGCTTTAGTTTTTGCAGGTAAGTTCTACATATTATATTCAAATTCCGAAATAACTATAGATATCTGAGGCATAACTAATAGTTTATTAAAGGTGCAAATTTGTCTTAAAGATTTGAACTGAGAACTAAAATGATGCAAAATCAGATGATAACCATTTCGCATTGAAATGTCTTTGAATGTCTCAGAATAGATTTGGTGACTCATTTTGTAGATTCTCATCTTCGCACTGCTTAGTCCCAAGAATTATATAAAGCGGAAACCTAGATCTAATTATTGGATTTCATAAGGGCTTTATTTCGTATATATTTCGTTTAAACGTTGCTATAGCTTACTCCGGAAACTTACTTTGCTAAGCAAGTCAAAAGGGTTAATATGAAATGCTTACTACGATTCGTCAAGGACCAATAGAAACGACACTTTACTCTTAACTTTCCTGAACGTTTTAAGGTCCAACAGTTTTATCATGACAGCCTCATTGACCAATTTTGCAAACTCTCAATGAAAACCTTTGAACCTGTAAATGATATTATTTTCTCAACATGTATATGATGGTCCATTTCTGTATCTCTATCACACTGATAGAGAGAATTGACCTAAAATTCTCTCATGTTCGAGACTTTTCAATAATCATTATGCCTTTGAAAATTATTCCATTTAGAGGACGTAGCATGTTTTCTACATGACAGGATGCTATGATTTGTATGTCTATCTCACATCCTCCCAAGAGAAAAATAAAACTTTTATAAAGTTTATGGCTCTCCCTTGCCACCTGCACCCACTACATACTGTGGTCGTCTAGACGTCGACCACAGAGTTGGGTTGTGATTACAGTTAAAAGGAAAACCAATCTCAGGGTACCTTTACAAGCACGAGCTTTATGGTGTGTCTGGCAAGTAAAGTTAGCGTCAACGAGGCTTTATGTCTATGTCTGGGGCTACGGTATGGGGCGTCCAATGGCAGCCGCCTTTTCTTACTAACTTCCGAAATGTGAAGACAGGCGATACTAACCTGAATCCTTTTGTTACACCTTTCCAAACCTTTTCGCACTCCTCAGAGCCTCTGTTACTCTGTATTATTCTTGATTATGAATAATTATTGATAAATGAATGCGATTTTTGAAAGTGTGTGTATGTACTAAATGGAAGGCCTCTATTAAATTGTATTTTAGCAAAAACAAATTCAGCAAACCGATTTTCGAAATCGGTTCAGTGTACTGACGTGGGTGGCCAGTCCATGTTTGTAGGCACTACGGCGTGAGCTTTAGAAGCGTACGTGCAAGCCATGTTTCACTTTGTCAATAGTGGAATGGGGGAGGAGTCACGGTGTGACATACTATTCTAAAAGAGCGTGTTTTGCCCTCAGTCAGTCAGAGTTCGCTGAAATGCTGTGTGAGTAACATCCTGGAAAGCTTGGACCTTTAAGCTATAGTCAATGTTAAATGATTATGTAATTGGATACTAATGTCTGAATTGTTCATACGGTTCGATCGCTGTTATATAATGTTTGTGTTACTCGCATTAAAAGAATGCTGAGATGCAACGAAAGGATGCAACGAGAAGCAGGATAATTTTATATTAAAAAAATCTAAATTTTGGCCAAAAGAGGGGGGGCGTGCGCCCCCCACAGACCCCCCTAAATCCGCGACTGCTGAATGTTTTGAGGGGATTCCTCCCTCGGGACTGATCATGGTCAATCGAGTTCTTGTCACAAAATGACTATACACTGGATAAATAAAGAACAATATCCTTTCACGCGAGTGTTTACGTCTTACATGATGTTGGAACTATAATTATGTATTGAATGACAGCAATCGACGAGGAGGAGACTGCATACAGAGCTAGTTATTATCTATGAACTAATTACAACAATTCACGTACATCACATATAACAGATAATTAACCTCTGTAGTTCATCAGAATCTTCCCCAAAGGATTTCGTGGATCAGTGAGTCTCAAAATACAGACTAGACATTGTTACTACCTCAAAAATAACTTGTTCTCATTAAACTCCCGTGTCAGTGAATTTCACAGACTCCGCGTGTGTAGCCATAGCCGACGGGGCAGAGGACCTGGCAAAAGGTCTGGTGGAATCTTGTCTTTTAGGGTCGGGCTACTTGTGTAAGACATGTGGAGAGTGTTTGCTGTTCTCAGGATTGCGGCGGCTGCTGGTCTCGGTTAGCCCCTGATGGGGTCCTATGGATCGCGGGGGGGGGGGGGGGGGTGGCAGGAGGGGGGTACTTTATGTTAAATTGGGCTTACTGGTTAGGTGAACTGTTGTGGGTATGTAGAAGGGGGTGGCATTTGGAAACGTGTACCTTTAATGGTAAAACTTTACATTGTAATTTCCTTAGAATTTAGTTTTTGAAAAATGAGGTGAACGTGTCCCTTAGTCCGCTATCAATCCACCAATTAACTTAAATGAGTGAGTCAGCCAGTGAGTGTGCAAATGACTGAATCAGTGAATGGATAACTAAGTTAGAGAGTGAGTGAGGAAACTAGTGGGCCATTTAGTGAAAAAGAGAATAAGTGAATGAGTGAATGAGCCGGTGAGTGATTAATTTGTTGATTGATTGACTGATAGATTATCTCATTCAGCTAGTCAGCTGGTCTGAGAGTAAGTGAGTGAGTAAGCCTGTGAGTCTGTGAGTGACTGAGTGAATCTTTAAGTGAGTCTGTGAATTCACCCTACCACAGATACCTGATTTTTAGTATTTTATGCACCTGCAGGCTTATTTCCACAAACTTTGTTGACACATCCACTTGAAAAAACTATCAGGAATATAGTAAATATTTGCTTTATACCGCGTTCGGGAGCCTAGGTCTGCGCATGCGTGGTCCTTTGGCGCCAGTACCTGTGGGTGGACAAGCGCGACCTCCCTACCAATGAGGAGTGTTCCCTAGTACCACGTGACAAAACATGGCGGCGCCCAGTGGGAAACTCCCGATCGCGGTATATCCATCTGTAAAGAAAATGTTGTCAAACCAACAGAAAACATAAGATGTATACAAATTTAATATCATTGATTGTTAATTTTCCATCGTGTAATGATAAATGCCATGATTAATACAAATTTCTATACTTAAGCCTTGTGACTTGTCAACATATTACCCAGCATGCACCTTGATTTAGCCTAATCTGTAAGTACACTTTAAGAAAGTGGCTATCCGTATTTAGTGAGTTGGTGATTAAACGAGCGAGCATGTGAGCCAGTGAGTAAGCCAGTGAATAAGTGAGTGAATGAGTGAGTGAGTGAGGGAGTGAGGAAACAATTGATTTAGTGAGTGAATGGTTTGGTGAGTGAGTGAGTGGGTGAGTGAGTTAAGGGTGGATGACGGAGACATTTGGCGGGTAAAAATAAATAAATTTGCTGTTCTTTGGCATTTGGCGAACTTAGTATTTCTTCAGTGTCCGACGCGGATTCATAAAATCATTCTAAAAGATCCCCCCCAAACGTCTAGGTCTGTCACTTAAATCAAATAAAATAGTAATGAGTCCAAAACCTCAACATCACCTAGTAGTTACTTTTGGTGCTTTACAATTTCAGCCTTTCGAGCTTGTATCTGTATTGTTTGTATCACCCTTTTTTAACCGAGTAGCCCCCCCCCCCCCCCTCCTCCTACTCCCAATCTCTGCTGTGAACCATACTTTGGCTGCAGGCTGGGTGGGAGCGTCAGTCTCCCCCAAGAAAAATATAAAACAGAAACAAATCATGTCTTTTCAAAAAGCAATGGGTTGATATTTCACGCGTTCAGCCGCTTTCAACTTTATCTTGAACAAATCCCGAAATGGCTTCAATGTGGACAGTGGTATCGGCCCCAATGGAGCTTATTTTCTGAAAGAAAAAGTAGAGTTTTCATTCTTTATCAGTTCCTACAAATGTTCCAGTTTTATCAGTTAACTACTGTTGATATTGCCATATGCATTGTAGGGATGGACATAGGCAGAGCATTATGCGTGATACATTTGCTGTTTGCTTTGTGTTGTTATGGGATGGTTTAAGTAAGATGTGACGAAGTTCTAAAAGCTTTATTTTCGCGTTCCTGACATCTTTCAACTCCCTTTTGTGTTGTTTGCCTTGGTTTGGGGAAAAACGTGGCCAAACCAATTACATGCTCTCTGTAGGAGCAAAGACATTATTTGAGTATGTCAAACATCGCTTCCGAACAGAGACATACACAAGTAGACATATGTGCGTCCTTGATTGTAAGAGGGTCAAACTGCTTGTACATCGACCTCGACAAGGTTGAACGAATTGACGCTGAGAAAAGGGTATTTCTGAACACAGACTGACAATACTGATTATTTGTAAAGAAATGCATTTGACCTGACTGCTGAATTGATTTTATTGGACTACATGCATAACTTTGTAACTTTTACAAAAACTGGTTCCATTTTGACTATCTATGATGAAATGCGGAAAACGATGTACCAAGCTAATTCGATATCTACGCTTGCTTTTCCTCTTACAGAAATTTGCTAATTCATAATTTCAATTACTCGAAAATATGTATTTTGAATTGCAATGATGTTTCTAATGTTTCTAATTGTAATATCACCACCAACTATACACCACGTCAATCATAGGTAAAAAAAAAAAAGCTAAGTAAGCCTTTCATTAGTCTACAAAAGTAGCATAGCAGGGAGAAGACTATCTTATAGACCCTTGCACCAAGAAAGGGCGAGTTTAAAACTTATGGAAAGAGATTCTTTTGGCATTTGATAAATGAATTTAGGGTACCTATGATGTATTTTACTTGATTAATAATTGGCTATGGTGAAAAATTCAACCTTTCTTGGTGCATGGGTCCATAGAACCATTGAAGTAGTTCCCAGGACCCAACCGCTTGACCTAGAGAGTTAAGGTTGAGTGGAAGTCCCCGTTCGCCCACTCTCTTATCTTAATTCCGGTGGTCGAGCACCGCCTCTTCCTGCACCAGGGCCTCAACGCTACCGACCCTAGATAGCATACGTGTTGTTGTTTATATGTAAAAGATTACTTCCACTTGTTTCTTTTTTTCCAACATATTTAGCGGGGATAAATATGGGGCAAAGTTTGATTTAAAATATAATCCAGACAAAAACAGTCCGTGCATCGGAAACATTATAATTCTGGAACCCCACCAGGCCCCCAACCTCCCCACTCCCTTTATGTTTTAGAACCCTAGGAATAAGATGCTTAACGTTATAATCCATAGAGATATTTAGGTTTGGGGATTATCTCCTCCCTCCCTGCCTTTGTCCAAACGTTTATTCAAATTCGTCAAATTATTGCCCCTGCTCCCTGGATAAGTTCCTGTGGAATAACATAACTCGTCACGGTGCTAGAAAATACATTGACTCGTTGACGCTCTTCTTATCTTGGTTTAGCCATCATCTCCTAGTGTTTATATACTGAATTAAATGTCACTGGAAAACATCATTAACAGTAAACAAGATACTCATTGAAAACCACATATGCCTAATATGAGCGATAATTATTGTACCATATAGTACATGGAAAAGAGAAAGCTTGAAATGGTAAACTAAATAGAAAGGGTTGTAGCTGTTTGTTCTAGCTGGTTCGTGGTCAAATGATCAAAAGAAATATAGTTAATTCCAGTTGTTGACCCATAGTATCCTTGATATCAGCAGTTAATTGGTCGCAGTAGAGAGAGAATCTATCATATAAGTTAGAAAGGACTTGAATCGGAGAGCGAGAACAAGAATATCATAAAAGGCATAGGCCTACTTGTAGGACAAGTAATTATATAGGCGCAAATGTAATATACAATATTACTGAGGTTACGGTTGGATAGGAACATACAAAGAATAGGGATGCGTTTATAGGAGTTGTGAATTAGCTGGATCACAAATGGCTGACATGTTGCTTATGAACACAAAGAAGTAATTGTGAATACGATGGTCATACCGTCTTGACATAGACGGTATGATTTGAATAAGAGCTTTCTTATGGAAATTGGTTATTGTGAAATGTTCCATCATTCTGTGTTGCAAAAAAAACGTAGTGAAATATCACCATACAAACTATGTGTTTCCTTTTGGTTGTGAATTTTTATGTTTGAGGAACGCAGTCATAATTATGTGGAATGTATTCCTTTATTGGAAAAAGACATAATTAATTAACATACAAATGTACCTCAGCCAGCGAGTCATCACTTTTTGTATGGAGGTCTACTTCGCTAGATGGCAAAGTACCCATTCGTGTTGACTAGAGATAAGCAAGAACTCTGTAAAGTAGCTCCTTTGATTCTCATTAATAAACTACAAGCAACATATGTATACCAGCTAACAATAATGCTTTAAGAAATATGCAATCATAGATAGGGTGTAACATGATAAGCCCAACTCAAACCTTACGCAAGTCCAACGTGAGTGATAACTAAACTTTGGGTTTCACCCCAAACTGCCGGATACTAGGAAAACGCAATCAGGTTTTAGAATATGACAGCGTTGCAACTGCTCAGCCAGAGAGGTGAGACTTCCAACAGACTAAGAAACTCCAGGGTGGCGCCTCCAACACTGTCCGCGCTTTTGGTTCTGAAATTCTGAGGAAAAAAACAGGAAGAGGTGAGGACAGAATAAGCTCCTACCACGTGGCATGCACCTTCTAGATGATGTCGAGGAAGTGCTCTGCCCAATACCTCATGGAGATCAAACCATGTTTCTATGGCCAACCAGGAATACTTGTATAATTTACTTCTTGTCGTTGTAGAAGCGTTGCAGGAAAATACAATATGATATTATATCAGAAAAAGAGGGTAAGTTTTCAATTATGTTACTTGTTACAATATAAGGTGTGTCATCAGACAGGTTTTGTATATATACCAAGGATAATTTGTTAATTTAAAGGGCAGAAAATGCTTGATAATGTATGCAAATAATTGACGATATTTGTTTCTATCAGAGTTCAAAACCCTGGAAAATCTTAATAATTATGTCCATTGATTGCTGTTTGCTGCAATGATCTATAGAGCATCGTAAGAACCTCCATCAAAAGAGGTGAGGGAAGGGAGGGGAGTCACTCAGTCAGGACCCCCTGGACCCCCTGCCCCCTGACTATGGAAGATGGCCTTTCTCTCCCTGTGAACTGAAGGGTTCATGCCGTCAGTAGATGACCCCCTCCGTCGTTCAGACACCACACACGCGCCCTCTGGCCCCGACAAACCCCCTTTTTGTCAACTTTTTACCCATGTTTCAGGCCCAGACAAGGACACAAGGCTCGCCCTCCCGACGCCCCCTCACGCTTCACTCTCCACCCATAGGTTTCCTCTCTTTAGCAAACGATATTGCAAAGAAAAAAGTGCTTGGAGAGAAGTGTGACCCCGCCCATAGGACATTATCCCCCTCTCAGCGCTTTCTTATTTTCATTTGAGGCAGGACATTTGTCAGAACTCTGGTTGGAGAATGTCTCGGGGCCTGTTTAGGTCAATGACTGTGTCACTTTAAAGCCCCTTGAAGTGTCATAGTATGGCATGTAACGTCACTAAAAGGTGTTAAGAGGCTATTCTGTTCATGTTCAAATAGTGTTGGTCATGTTTACATAAACAGCAGCTGTTGTTGGTTTGGGGGTGCGATGAGCAGTCCTTGTTAGTCTTCAAACAGAAATGTCATAATTACATAGGTTTGAGCTTTTCCTTCTCCAAACCCAACTCTCAGGAAGGCTCCTGTATTAAACAAGGCAATTTTCAGTACCATAATCTTGAAATTTCTGAACCTTCATTTGGAATATGACATGAACCCATATAAACTACACAGCGTTTGAAAGGGAATTGAAAAATCGTTCTAATATGTAACATCTCTATAATAAGCCGTTATTCTCAGTCATCTATGTCAGAAATCACGAGCTAGGTCATAAAGTGGAATACAGCATTTACAAGAACGTCATTCTGGTGGAATATAGGTTAAGTGATATTGCTCACAAATACTCAAGGAAGCATGTGGCCTTCAAAGGCAATACGACGTGCACTTTCCGTATATACCACTGCATGGCGGTTGTTGTGATATGGTCGTCTCAAAGACTTAGGAAAGGTTTGCAATGTCTGCTTATCACAAAACTAACATTTCACGGTTCGTTTGTCTTGCAATCGGAACTACTTAAATAATTCCAAAAGAGTATGAGCAGTATGGATATTTGATGAATTGGTTATGAAGTTGTTATTTCGTTATTTCGTTTTATCGTTTATGGCTCATTCACCATTATTCCAATGCATATGATATCATGACGTACTATTGAACTATAGTAGGTTAATTATCCGTTAATGTTAGGTTTACTTTTTATAGTCGATTCGTCTATGGATAATAGCTAGCTCCTGTCGCAGTCTCCTTCTCGTTCGACTGCCGTCGTCTAATACATAATAATAGTTCCTGTATTATGTAAGACATAACACTCACGTGAAAGGATGTTCTTTTAATTATTCCTGTGTTATTGTACTTCCATGACAAGATCTCAATTAACAATGAACAGCTCCAAGGTTGGAATCCACTCAATCACACTCAGTCAACGCTCCCGCCAACTAAACAGTCTATCAGCTTCTATTCCAATTCCAGAACTCAACTTCTAGAACTTAGCCTTTCAATTATTCAATTATTTGCATACATTATCAAGGATGTTTTACTCTCAACAACGTTCAGCTTACTCTGACTGAGTGCCAGGAATAAAAGCCCTTATGTATAATGATACAATACACATCATAACCTAGACCTTCTCCTTTCTCCTAGACTTTTGACAAGGAGTTATAGATAAGGTGTGCGCTAATGTAAATACTACCCTAAGCTTACAGAGCATGGACTGACCATCCGTGCCGGTACACTATAATTATGACAAACGTAATCTTATGAATGCTTGGCACATCTCTCATAATCAAGATACTCACACAATTACATTAAATATTATTATATTAACCTAACAAACTAATTTAATAACGTGAATGGTACCTTTAGTTTGACAAACCAAAGGTAAATGACTACAAGCTTAAGTCCTAGTGATATGAAACTTGAAAGCATAAAATTGTATTCCCTTTCAGTTAAGCATTTCTGACTATAGACCCATGACTAGTAATTGTATAGAGCTATGTGAGAAATTCTTTAACTATTCATTATTACGATATCTTATAAGCTATTTAGAAGGAAAGGGAACCCGTCAAATACGTCCTTTGTCTATTTAGGCATAGCCAGAAGACCAGTAGATGTATCTTTATTTTCATCATAAAAAGAAGCAACATACACACGCTATTACGAAGCTTTATATATTAGAACAATACGCTTACACTCTCTAGAAATCATTACACTATTGCTATACAATATGCTGGTGATATTATTATTATCATCCCATTTTTGTCATAAGGTATCAAAATCTAGGAGGGATTCCATTGTTATAGATTTTTCCTAGTGTTACATTTACGATGCACTTCCGATTTAACAACTCCTGTTAGGAATCTCGGGCCGGTCGGTAGCTCTCTTTACAGTTGTCACTTTTTAACCACCCTGGCCATGCCCCTGTTGTTCATAAAACTCCAATTGTGCACGACCTCAGTATTCGATAGGGCCAGACGCTCAGTTTCAGGGTGAGTAAAAACCGTGTTAGTGTCTTAGTGGGCCAGACATATCAATAACATGTTTCAAATTGATTTTTGTTAAGATTTCTTCTTTTTGTGAGGCTACTGAGAAGACTTCCCACTTCATTCCCATTGATCATAGTTTCCAGATGAAGCATGTGATTTTGTTACAGAGCAATATAAAGTGCCTTATTACTAGGACAGTCTCTGGTTTTATGATAGGCAATTAGTTTTATCAGATAATAATGAAGAGAATATAAATTAGTATCATCTAACATTCTCATAATTTTGGCTGATCATAAATTAAATTTTGTCTGTGTAGTCCATCATTCTAGTTTAACAGGCTCAATTACAAAACATCTTGTCTCGAATGTATACAGCTGGTTTGATCTTTTTTTGTGGTTCAGCTTTGTGAAGCATACAAAACTTCAGCTGAATTTAATTAGCAAGTCTTCCAGCGGTTGGCAGTTATTGCAATGCTGCAGTGCTTAAACGGCTGTTAGACATTACCAATGAAGGCAGTTTTAAACTATTCAATACAGAATGCAACGATCATCTTCCGGTTTTATATACTATTAATAATTTAATAGGCCTCCCAAAAGCTAGGTAAAACCTCATAAAATCGGAATATAGGCTTACATTACTAAAAGGCCAGCATCTGGTCTTTAGCCTGTATATATAGGCCTATGTAATAGATCTAAGACAGAAGGTTCACGTAGTACCTTACACTTACACCCACTCTTTAATACAGACATTGCAACCCTTATTTTCCCCATCTCTCCAAACCCGACGGGTGTGTGGCCACACACGCGGCTAACAGGGCCAGGCTTTTTCATTCATTATAAACAGTTTTTTCTATATATTCACCGTGGCGAGCTACCTCGGCCCCTTTTTCATTTCATATTTACCATAACGTCATCATTGATCTGCCCGCGGCTTATATATTATGTCCGTGCGCATGTATGTGACGCCACGTCCGCCTCGTGTCGTGACTGGTTTGTACATATGGCAAGTATCACGGTCAAATGAAAAGAATGAAGGTTTTGGACCCTCATCATAACAGAATGATGGTATTGGACCCACCACAATAGCTTTTTGGTGATGAGGCAATGTAATCAATTCTGAAACGATTTCAGCGGAGTAAATAGTTATATAACTTGTGTGTATAATGGAATGGGTCCAAACTGTTTCAATAGGTCTTTATTACAATTACTACAGGTCCAATATGACCACCTGGTTCAACTTTGTGAAGGTGATGTGAATAATCTTGAAAGACAACTTCAAGAGAGTTATATTTCTAAAGGGTTTTGTTCAATATTTGAAATAAGGTATATCAGTTGTCAATTTGACGACACTGTGTCAGTAATGTAACCTTGAGTAAAATATAATTGTCTTTGCATCAAATTGTCTAACATTCAAACACTTTGTTTATTTTCAGGTACCGTTATTAGTCAGCGTTTAAGCGTTAATAGTATATATTCTCAATGGCCTTCTTCAAGGGTAAGTAAGAAAGATGACATGTCCTCTATAGTCAAAATTAAGATAACAATAAACGTCTATGCTAAATATTCAAGAGAAACAGAGAGATCGAAATTAGCTAACAAATTCATGAGCACCAGAAAGTCAGGTGAACTATTATCACATGACAAGCAGACAAATTCACTATTACCATGATTATCATATGTTTGTTTAATGAACTGGGTATCATTGCTGGTAAAGAGGTTTTTAGATCAGATAATTCGTTTTATTTTCTTATCAGTTAGTCTGTATCCAGAGTAGAAGCAGCAGCTCTGATACCCTTTACAGGCTGGGCTCAGAATGCGCATTCTGCCTGTATTGAACTGTCACTATAAGCACATTTTTAGGCCAGTCTGTAAAGGGTATAAGATCCAGAGGTGCATACAGTGCGCCTTCTATCTTGTCTCTCCCCTCCCCAACCCCTTGGGCCCACCATACCCACATGATTAGGGTGCAGCAGGATATGGCTTTAAACGAATTGCCAAGATAACCCTTTACGTCTGGAACACGTGTCTTAACCCTCACGGGTCAGACTACTCTCCAAACAGATCTGAATCATTGTGACAGCCACAAGAACAAGGTCATTCTGCTTGAAGAGTGCAGTTAGCTGCCATGTAAAAAGACAGAACGAGACTGAAAGATGGACAAAAGGAAAGGGCCTCCACCCCTCACCCCCAAGACCCTTCTAAATCTGCCACTGAATATCAAATAGTCCAAGAATTTTGCGTTCTAGTAAAATTCTAGTTTACAATAACTCTATTCAAATGACTGATGCTCACAAGAGTAAATACTATTGCAAACATATTTTACTCACCCTTAAAAAACACTTCCTTTGTTCCAGGACAGATGCCTCGGTGGGTGTCAATGCACAGGGATGAAAGGAGAAGCGGTAAGACCATATCTATAATAATTGAGTTCAGTAATACTGGAAATATTGGCTCACCAGGAACCCTACAAGGTACACTTCCACCATAGAAGCATACCCCTAGAAATCCTAATATTTTCTTCAGGAGACGAAACGTTTAGTAATAAAACATGGCTCTACCATTCTATCCAGATTGGTGCATTTTGTTGAGGGAGTATAATTATATTTAGTATGAAAATTAATGATGGGCATAAGAATAACTAAAACGTTTAGTCTGAATGAGGGTTGGAATTGAAATTAACCAGCAGAATTTACTATGTTGTGGAATATAAAAAGGACCCTGCCAATGATCCGTCATCCAACTGCTAAGTTATTGAGACTTTGGCTCCCCGAAAAAAAGTATGCAGCTACATTCAAACTGTTCATGGGACCATAATATTTAACTGAAATGTGTTCATATAAATTGTATATTCTTTAAATGTCGGGATCTTGAAGTACATGATAATCAATCAAGTCATAAATACTGATTTTGATGGAGTTAATAGAAGATTGCCCAAAAAAAGTATGCTAAAGGTTATCTTTAATAACATTAAGGTAATCATCTAGTTATGCCCATGCTAAACCTCCTCACAGCAAGATTGCCGTTGTCTAACCCAGAGTCGCAGAGAGAGTAGCCTTACTTTTTCTATTGTCTCGTGTAAATAATGGTGTGGGTGGATAAACAATTTTTCGTTCCTGAAAGTTAGCTAGACCATAACAAAGACTTTCCATTTCTTCTTGCTGAGTGCTCCTGATAGACAGTATCTTTTTTGTATATATCTCGTTGTAGGAACATCGAAAACAAAAATATTCGTGTACAAACTGTCCTATTCTTGAGTGATCTTACAGTTTTCCTAATACGTAATGAGACTTATTCTCATTGCTTTGTTTCTTCAATACCTATGACTATTATATGTACTATTTCCTGAACAATCTTAAGAACAAATTCATACGAATTTGTTTGAAGTGTATACGAATTTCGGCAAGTAGGCCCATGTTCTCTTTGTGCAAGATGTAACTTTGCTTCAACTGTCAAGCATGAAGCAAACTATTTTGGGAAAAATATCTCTAAAAGAAACCGTGTCATCATAAAATCAATTCTGTATACAGTTACATAATACCACATGTCGAAAACCAATGCGCATGCGCAGATTGATGTGATTTCCGGGGCGCCCACAAGCTAAAGAAAAAAGAAGAAAACTGGGAACCATGCATGCAAAAAGTCGACTGTTTAGGGTTAATACGAGGGTATGGTTCAGGATATCCTATCCTAAAGTAAACTGAAGGGGCAAGACAGTTTATTTGATTTTACAGTCCACAAATGCCACAGAACAGGCTCTACAGAATATCCCGAAGTAGGTAGCATTGAGATGGGGCATGTAATTACATGGGAACCTTTTTGAAGAATAGCTTGAAAAAGGCTAATGTTATAGACACGTTAGTGAGTGGAGATGTCACAGCCCATCTTGACGAGTGATAGTCTCCAGAGCACTCGGACCTTTTTTGACGGACAGCGACGCTCGTGAAAGATACGACTCGATTCTTTTCCCTGCTTCTGTTTTGTTTTTTCATTTATCTATGTTGGTAGAAACATATAAAATTGTGACATCTACGAGAGTAGTTTATATATGTTTGAGCCATGCTTGCGGACTAGAGGTACGAGCTGTATGCTGTGCTGTATTTCTCTCCTCCCAACTGTCCCATACATTCCCATGAATACGACGTCTCCTTATCCCAATAAACTACCGTGCAGGCAGCAGGCAGCAGGAACAGCTTTAGTTCTATAGACCTTGTGCAGATAAGGTAACGTGATCACTTTTGGGTGATCACTATGTGGTGATCATGACCACTTGTCTGTGGAATTAATTCAAAATTAAAATTCTACAGGATGAGGATTGTTGGACATATTTGTTTTAATGAAATATAGCAAATATATTTGTTCGAAATGCTCAAAATTGACAATAATATTGATAATAATTTGTTCATCAATATGGCGGCCAGCTATTTCTGTACAGCGTGACGTCATCTGCACAACGTCTATTTGGTAAACAGCTCGTAGAATTGTAGTGTTTGAACATATTACATATTCAGGCAATTACCAGAACGATGATCGTTCTGTGCATATTGAGAATTCCTATGCAATAAGCCCATCCCAGTTTACACCAACATTTAAGTTTACTATGAAATATTTTTAAAATTGCCTTCATGCTTATTCCCGGAAGATGGTTGTATAATACAAAATCAACCAAAACAATTTGGTTGACCGATTACTCCTTAAATAATGCGGCTTAGTATATTGGCATTTCCCCAAAAAAAGAACAAAGTTAAAACCAGTCAGCCCAGCCTATAATGTCAAATCCTATTTTGCCCTAGAATATACCTTTTTAATTGACTGGCAAACCTGCCAATCTGTCAATTGGTGAAATTTAAGAAATAACAATTTTCAAAAGGATTTGAGGAAAACATACTTCTTGCTTATTTCAGTAACCCCAATCCTTGGAAACAAGTATAGCTTATTATTACAAGGATATCAGTTATTTTGTCTAACCCTTGTCCAACCCTAGGATAATCCCAATGTATTCTGTTTGTACAAGTGTAGGTATAAATTGAATTCATAGACGCCAAATAGCTCTGTTGTTTGTAAAATTGTACTAGCTACTACTAGTAGAAATAAACTACGAGAGGCTTGAAATATTAGCTACTTCAGGACACGAAAATATCATGGATATAGTATGATACGGTAACAGCATTGTTATAAAATGCTTCAATTTAATGATAAAATGCTTCAATTTGTCTATTCATCCCGACCTGTCAGTATAACCAGTTTGTACTCTACATTATTATAATGCTTTCCATCTCTTTACATGCTTTACGATACAAACAGTAGAGTCCTGTCAGCTGAATGTGGGCCGGGACAAGGCCATGTATTCTCTCACATTTAGATCTCGATCTGGGCTGTAACGTGATCTAGCAGCCTAATGTTTAGATAGGGGCAGAGTGGATGCGATTAAAAAAACCCGGGGTGCAGAGACTGGATGATCAGTAACGCATTGTTAGACTCAGCACTCACTGTGTGGGGTGCACACATTTTGTGTGATGTGGTTAGAGCTGAGAGGGAAAAACACTAGGGGCTGACCATTAATAGATCAGAAGAGTGACATGAAACATGTTTATCTTGAATTCTTTAATGCTCTTTTTTTTCTACAGCCTTCTTTCGAGTATACTTCGTCAAGAGTACCAATTGCCATGAAAGGTAGATTGTGCTGCAAATATTTCTTATTATATATTGGGCTGCTACATCTATATGAATTATATAATTGTATAGCCCAGACCAATATAGGGCAACAGTAGCAGATTTTTGTTGTTGAAAATTTTATACATGATCTTCCAGAGGTTAGGTGAACAAGTGTTGTATCTTTTATAAATGGATATATCTTTATGGACTGTTACATATGCCAGACTGCTATATGGCTAAACATAGCAGACTGATGCATTGCCCAGACTGCTATATGGCTATACATAGCGAATCAATGCATTGCCCAGACTGTGATATGGCTATACATAGAAGACTGATGCATTGCCCAGACTGCAGTATGACTAAACATAGCAGACTGATGCATTGCCCAGACCCCTATATGGCTATACACAGTAGACTGGTGCATTGCCCAGACTGTTATAATTATTATGGCTATACAAAGCAGAATGATAAACCTATCACGTTTGAGACCAAAGTATACATAACCAGACAAGCGGTTACCTGGGGAAGCCACAATATATTTTTATTTCTTTATCTAACCGTACTCATTTACATTAAATGATCTTCTGTATAGGTATATATATCATATATAACATAATCATTATTGCGTAATACATAAAGTTAAAATATAGTATAAGTACAGTCTTTTGCAATAGCTGGGGTCAGCATCACCTAATATATAGATAAACTCAACATGAGTATGAACATGTCAACTTATATATAACCTCAAAATGGTGTGGCATAACTATACAGTCAGGTGCTAAGACTGCCATATCAAATTTGTTTACATAGTGAGTATTTTAATATGTTGTTTCCAGCTGATGAAATGTGACACAAATAATGTTGAGAGTAGTAAATCATATGCATTTCAATCATACCCAGTTTAGCTTTGTGTAGATTGTAGGCTTTGAAAAGGAAGTACATTACTACACTTAGTTATAGTACTATTTTCCTCATTGCTCATTAGTTGAACAAAATTGATAGTTCTTTGATGGTCGAACAGCAAAGTCTATAGTACTTGAATACTTACAATTTGGAACATGTCTTTATGCAGTTCCTCATAGAAAGCAGCGGCGGATCCAGAAATTTCAAAAAGGGGGTACACATATCAAAATTTGTCAGATTTAGGGGGGGGGGGGGCCACGCGCCTGGTGCGGCCCCCCCCCCCCCCCCCCTAAATCTGCTACTGGAGAGGACACTGATATCCATCTATAGTTATCATCCAAATAGTCATTTTAAACCGTTCTTTTCCTTTCCCCTTGCCATGTCTTCTCTAATAGTCAACCTTCTAAACAACGTTCCCACAGACGTCAAAATGATGAAACCAAGTCATTATGGCGCCCGCCCAGATACCTGCCATGCAATGATAAGTTGTATACATTCGAGCCTGGCATGCTCAATAGAACTTGAACCTACGGTCCCTGAAAATGAATACAGTGATCCTTTGTACAGGTCATTTGATGTCGTCTCATAGAAACGCCAAAACAGAGTTCAAGTTAAAAAGTCTTTATCTGATACTTCATCTGAAGGTTCCCTCAATAAAAAGCAAACGAACTGTATACACTATAACAGTCTTTTCATTGAGTTTTTTCTGATGAGAGGTGGAGCCATTTCCCTTCTTCATCTCGTAGGAATTTACGTTCAGACAACGATTTGCTTGTAATACTCTCATGCTTTCTGCAGGGTGAATAGAGCAGATACAGGAATGACGTTTAGGGGCTTTCTATTCTTTGTAATAATTGATTTGTTCTTCTCTTTGAAAGAATTCTTAAAGTTCTTCCGATGATTTGGCGGTACATTGTATCTATTGTAAATAAATGATGATATAAAATAACACTTTGATGATACCCGTATGGGAGTTATATAGGTCCTCCTAACTATATCCCACATTCACCTCACTGTTATACTTGAATTATATAGGTTCAGATAGAGATTTACATTAATTTTATAATATAAGATAATTGTTTGTAGCTCCTGCACCTTTTTCTAAAAATATACATATCGTCAATGCTGCCTGACATTCAACCTTCAAATACTTACACAGTTGCAATAGGGGCTTCATCATATTTTATTTCTATTACCAATTTAGTTTTTACCTTCAATTGACCGGCATTTCTTAACGCTATAACAGGCCTATAACTCACAATTTTTTCCGACCTCTTATTCATTTAATACATCGTTTTACAATCCGGTTGTACTAACATGACCAGACCTTTGTACAATAAGCCTATCCCACATTGGGTATATCCCAGAGTTGGACAAGGATTAGATAAAATGACCATATAAGCCCTCCTTTGTCTCCCAAAGTTTGGGTTACTGAAATAAGCAGACATTTTACTATACTGTCATTTCCTATATCCCAAACTACTGTTTATACATTATAATAATTTCTTAAATGTCATATTATATTGACAGATTTGCAGGTTTGCCAGCCACTCAAAATATTGTATTTCAGGGCAAAATAAAATTATGGTTAGTTGGACACTATAGGTTTGGTTGACAGGCTTTAACATAGGTTCCTGTGAGAAAAAAGGTCAATATTAAAAAACCACAATTTACCAACCTAAGGAGTAATTTTCAACCAAAAGTCTTTGGTTAATTTTGTATTATGCAGCTGACAACTGTCTTCATTGAACAAGCTTGATCATGAGAACATTTAAACTGGGATGGGCTTATCGTTTTTTCTGCTCTCTTGCAACTGCTGGAGATATTTTCGAGTACTTGAGTTCCTTATAATCCTTCACTGATACTCATAACCATGCCTCGAATGTTGCCAAAAGTAAAAGCATGCGTAGGTATGATAGTCTTGAACATCATAACTTCAAATTATTTCAAGTCGTGAGGATCCCTGAACATTATTTGTAATTAAAGAGAATTTTGCCTTCTTGCAATCTGGTAAATTTATTCCTGAATTTGAAATTGTTTTGTCTCCTATGTTTTTGTCATTTTGTAAAGTCCAATGTGAAATGTCCTCGGGATTTGCACCCCGTGCATTATTGCAGTTAGCAATACATACCTGCAGGTATCACTAACAAAATTGACCAACATGTTGGTAAAAAAACGTCCTTAGACGCAGAATCTGGGCATTCTCAAAAGTTATGGGCCAAAATAGTTTTTTTTTAATATAAATTATTTATTGAGTAATTCACTTTGGTGTTGCCCCTGGTTTTCGGTGATATTACATTAAGTATAAATGCATTTGCCTCACAAATACCTTGGCCTATTTAGATGTAGCCAAATACAGGGCTATTTTAGATACAACATAAATTAAGAAGGATGCAGTTACATAAATATGTTAACCTGTTAACTTGACCTCCAGTTGGGAAGAGATTTTCAAGGAAAAATGCTGTCCTAATTGATTGAAAAGTGAAGTCATACTGTGTTCAATAACAGCACACAGGAGTCAATTGTGTCAGTGTAATAGTATGCTGTGGACTTGGGACCCTAAGGTTAACACTTTCCGAGCACAGATGTCTAAAATCACTCAGTTAGTTTATCTTGTTGTAGGACAAGTTCTTCCACAAACACACCTATAAAATAGGAAATAAATACAAGATTTGAATGTGATAGAATCCATGCTTTGCCTTGCTTTCACTCAGAACAGAAATCACATTAAAACAATTCGCTTCAAGTGTTTCTATCCCACTTCGTTTTTAAAAACTACCAATAGCGAGTCATTTCGATTGGGAACTAATATTTTGCCTAGTCTGTTTTTTAAGGTCCACTATTTGTATAGTAGGCGTCTTGTAATTTGCCTGAGCACCCTCACAAGGCTATAACGAGAACAAGGTGGGCTTTTTTCACTCACAGCAGATGTTCTGTTGAATTATGTTTGGAAATCCAGGTACCAGATGATACCTTTCTGCAACCCAGCGTGTTGTATCTCGCTGAGCAATATTGGAGATTTGGATACTACTGAAGCACAGTTGCCTATCTGTTACCTCCCTTTTAGATACTAGGGAATATCATGTGTTTGGCAATTGGTCTGTTAAGCAGGGAGGTGTATGGTACTATATAATTATAATATATATAGTACCATATATATATATATATATATATATATATATATAATTATATATAATAGTAAGGTTTTAGAAAAGCATAATTTTCATAGACGCCTTTGTAAACGAACAATTTGGGGTGTGAAAAAAATAATGTACATGGGTATTTCTAAGAGTATCGAAACAATCGTTATAAAACAACAGTCATTATCTAACGCCAAGTAACAAGCTCAATCAAACGAGTAAGTTAAACAACATTAGAAAATTCATTAAATAATTCAAAATAACAATCTTTATTCACGACCGCGCTTGTTGCATCTCAGGAGGATGGAGACACCTTTCGCAGTTATCATACCCATTTTTAGAGTTTCCAACAAGTTTGAGGAATGCGTACCAACTTAAGAATAGTGAGTAACCCCTGATGTGAGAACACAGTACTGGCAGCTAGGAGAAAGCATCCTGTTGTCATGGCAATGTCCACATCTGGTGCACCCCAGGGTAAGGAAGTGCGCCGAGAGGGAAGGACCAGCCTCATGTACAGGGGTATGACCTCTCCAAGGGATCCCGCTTTTTGGCCCTCTTTCGCTTCTTGACTGGTTATCTGGTTGTGTGAAGATTTCAGCTGAATCTAAATATTTCCTCCTACCCTTCTTATTGTGTGAAGTTGCTGTGTAAAACAATGATGGAATTGTCATCTCCTTTTTGTTGAAGAAAGTTGCAACACTAGTCTTATTCATCGGATTTTCTTTTCCCTGATGGTTCTTATGTAAGGGTCCTTATTTATATATTTAAATAGAAGTATTGAATATGTTGGTTTCTCTGCAGGTGCAGGTGATATAATACTTGTATCAAATGACCTAAAACAGACAGAAGCAATGAAAAGAAATGAATATTGCTCTTAATGGATTAATTGCCTGGTGTGATGTCAACAAATTATCTGCTAATTATAAGAGAAATAGGCCGAAGTGGAAGCAATTAGTTGTTTTACCGATAGATTGGATGACAATTAAGCTATTAGGGGTTGATAGTCATTGTTATCTAGGAGTAAATGTTGACGAAGGGTTACCTTTGATACATATGTGAGTATATTACTCCATACTCATGTACACAATTTTACCCATGTTAGATTATGCTAATAATCATTTTCGATTAATATCAAAAGAAGTTTGTGGACAGACTGCAACCTTACAAAACTGGGAGTTGAAAATCTGTTGGTGTTATATGCATAGTATAAATCAGCTAAAATCTTGATAGTCATTGTTATCTAGAAGTAACTGTTGACGAAGGGTTACCTTTGATACATATGTGAGTTTATTACTCCATACTCATGTACACACTTTTACCCATGTTAGATTATGCTAATAATCATTTTCGATTAATATCAAAAGAAGTTTGTGGACAGACTGCAACCTTACAAAACTGGGAGTTGAAAATCTGTTGGTGTTATAATTATGCATAGTATATATCAGCTAAAATTACATCAAAGGTAACCGTATTAATAAGATACTTTTGAAAACTGCATTATTGTTTCTTATGTATGCATATATATATGTGATTATAGTTTCAGACTTGAATATATGGGGGGAAAAGAAGTATAGAATGAGATTAGAGAAGCAACCCAAAGGTGAAGATGAATGTTTTTTTATACCAGGGAGAGAATTAACACTAAAAGGTCTTGTTCATAGGAGGGTTGCTGTTTGTGGAATCAGCTTTAGGCCTATGGGATACTATAATAAGAAGCACTGTGGGGGGCGTCTGAGGGTGGCTGTATGACCTATAGGGGATCGTTACAAACAGAGGGCGAAGCCCGAGGTATGTGCGATCCCTGTGTGTTGTTCAGCCACCCAAGAATGCCCCCTAAGGTGCTTCTTTATTTTATCACCCAAATAATTATCAAATTCTTTAGAAAATAGTGAAAATATGCAGTAGTGTGTAAAGCCTGTCAATACACCCTGGCCACAATATGCACCACTCACCAGCTTTGCAGTTGATAAGGTTACTGTCGAATAGAGTTGAGTTCAAAAGGAACTTTCTAACATGGTATGGAGTAATGGAGACAAATATTTCTTCATGTTTCTTATGTTACACTGAAAACACAGAGTTGTCAAAAGTGGTGCCAAAAACGACAACCCAATGTTGTCTGTGTCTTTTATACAAAAAATCTTATTCATGAATAGTTTCATGTTGTAGATATCATAGTCCATAATAATGGCTTCCTATTATCTTATTACTAGTTATTAGGTATGGCCATTACACATAGGAGGCCTATGAGTTGTATGTTTTTTGACACCATTCACTTACAATACTTTATCATAGACAGAGGCCATGACAACCTTGGGTTGTCATTTTAGGCACCATTCACTTACAACCCTAGGGTCGTCAGGCAGCACTTTTGACTCTCATTTTGTTCTGTAACAACCCTATGACAACCCGATTCTCA
Organism: Lepidonotus clava; assembly: GCA_936440205.1. NCBI lineage: Eukaryota > Metazoa > Annelida > Polychaeta > Phyllodocida > Polynoidae > Lepidonotus > Lepidonotus clava. The sequence continues at coordinate 47,087,748 of OW387135.1, read as the reverse complement.
GTTTTTGCTTCTCTGACAACCTTTTTGGCCAAAGTAGCCGGGAGAAAATGACAACCTTTGGGTTGTCATCCAGCCTCAAAATTCACAATGACAACCCTCTGACCACCCCCAAATTGTCAAAGGATTGTCACAAGGTTGTCACAAAGCATCAATGGCCTGAAATGATCCCTGCTCTGCCCCCACAAGTCACCTGTGACAACCCAAAAGTCACCTATGACAACCCAAAAGTCACCTATGACAACCCTCTGACAACTTTAAAGTGGCTCTCTGACGACTTTGTGTTTTCACATAAGATTAAAACGTCATATTGCTCATTCTATTTATTGAGGATATCATGATGATGAGGGTTGAATTTTCAAATTAACTGTAATCTCTCCCCAAAAAAGGAGGCATTGATGGGGTGAGGGTGAGGAGGTACAATTTACATCGATTATAGCAAATTTCAATGCCATCCTTTACCTATATTCTCTTTATTTATTACCTATTCTGATTGCCTGATTCAAATATAAACTTGCCTTCTTTCCTCATATCAATGTTCTTATCACTTGAAATAACGTATCACATTTTATCACCCGCGCAGCCCACGAGCGGTGCGTACTGGATGCAGGTAGTATTGCCATGACACACGCACTGCTCACTGTGGACTCTTTGTATTCAGTAAATTCCACATGTTTTGAATAATGCTTGGGTGATGAAATAAAGAAGCACCTAAGGGGTTGTCCTCGGGTGGCCGTACGACCCATGGGGATCACACAAACCTCGGGCTTTGCCCTTGGTATGTGATGATCCCCTATGGGTCGTACGGCCACCCTCGGACGCCCCCCGAGGTGCTTCTTATTATAATCCCATTATATCGGTTCATATTAATATTGTTAATTAGAAAAAGTTGTATTAATGCTGTCCTCTCTTGTTTCAGGGTCCGGTGGGCCCGGTGGGTCAGAAGGGTCAGCGGGGGCTGGCGGCGGCCCCGGGGCCGGAGGGGCGGACGGGGCGGCCCGGGGAGAGGGGGCCCGTCGGCCGGCCCGGAGCGCCCGGTGAGAACGGACTGCCGGTAACCAAACATTCACTGACCACTGCACATTTCACTCTCCCTCAATGTTGTGTTTCACCAGAGTAATATGTAGGCCTGTGGACGTAACCTTACGTTATATGTATATAGCCTAATGCATGAAAAATTAGTATAATAACATTAATTGATAGAGCTATTCCCTAGTGTAAGTCACAAATAATTATGATGAAATGTCCATATTGTACTGAGCAATCGTGAGAACTATGATATGTATAATAAGTATGCTATATAGTCCATGTACAGGAGAGTGTATAGAATAATCTCTTTTACATTTCCACGTGTCGCCTCTACAATATCCGAGATCATTAAATGCAAAGTACATTGCGGATGTGATGTGAATATTATCTTAAAACGAGTAAATTGTATCTTGAACTTGATACTCTGATTCTTTATATAATCATGTGATGATATTAATCATGGTCCGCATATTATATAAATTACTTGTCGGGTGTACACTAGGTTCCCCATGGCCCTAAGGCTTGGGTTTGATAACGCGTACACACGTGCGCATGCCGCGCACCCCACTCCCACAACCCGGACCACGCCTACTTTCACCGACACAACCACAAGCTATCGTCCATGTCATCTTTCAACAAGCAGAAAGTTTTTTTATGTTATGGAGAGGAGCTACACACTGAACGTTAAAGCTGTGTGAGATAGTGCGGGACCTTTAAAATTGGCGCTGTTCAGAAATACTAAGGTTTATTTGGGATTTGTTAGTCTAAAGAAAAAGGACAACTGATATTGTATGCATCACAGTTGAAATTCAAGTCTATTGGTCTATTGGTCTTTTGATCCTTTTCGAAACATGAAGAAGGGTTGATAAAGTGTTTCTTTATGAAAACCTCTCTAGCAATGTATATAAAACCTAATTAAGGGCCACCCAAACCTTCATAATGGGAATCAAAACCTCCGAAAACCAACCAAACTGCTGCACCTTACAACAGGAAAAAAGTGTCATTGTAGGCATATGGGACGCAAACTGCCGTTACGTTTGCAACAATTTTCCATACTTAGTTATGACACGGACAAAATTTCTGACAACATAACGATGCTTGCCATTCCCCTGATTAAACCTGACTTTTCATTGCACGGAAAGAAACTCCTCCTTGTTGTATGGTGGGGTTTATAAACCTAGTCATGATTAAAAGCATAAGAAGACCTTCAAAAATGCTTAGAATATCTAATCCAAGCACATCACCCGCAGACCGATCAATTTGGTAGGGGATGTAAGTGGTTAGCTACGAGATCTAAACAAAAGTTATGCTTTTAGAAAAACACATCATAAAAACAATGATTGATTACGACTTCTTAAAAATTTACTTCTTCTGGTCTGATCCAAATCTAGCCATCTGGCTAATATCATCTATGGGGGCAGATATCGGGGTGGCCCTTACCCAGCCTTCGGGTTACATCAGGGGCTGTGCACCACTGGCATCTGTTCCCCATGTCTGTTATTTTACCCCTGGGTAGGTCTCTGTCTTTTGATATCATGTCGGTGACAGCCAGCTTTCCGGGGCCTTGAATGCATTTACAAAGACCTGCAAGGAGCCAAGCGCACGTGACGGCCATTTTTACAGCTGTTTATAAACCCAAAACTGACAACTGCACTGGCGGATTTGGAGGAGCCCCTCCCTTTTCTGGGAAAGCTTTCGCCTTTGGGTGTCAAATTCAGCCCAAAAATCATCACGAAACTTTTTTGCAATAGCGTCCCATCCTCTTCAGAAGTCGGCCACAGAATTAGCATTACTATTTTCATTTTTTTCTCACGTACTGTGCACCATTGTGCATAGATCTATATGCACGATAGTAAGATTTGCCTGTGCTACCCAAGTGCACCCAAAGTAAACCATTTAATCAGATGAATAGCGAAAATATGTTGTCTGGAAGAAAACCCGATGTAGACATCGCTTATCAGTTTTGAAGTCCTCGTGGTCCACATAATTAATAAGCTCATCTTCACAATTTCCAGTTCAAGTTTTCAACAAAACATAATACCTTAATGATTACTTTATTGATCAGCATACGAGTCTTACTCCAGTGACAATGGTATAATAATGGTTTTACATCAACCCCAGACATCAACATCCCCGGCCAGTGGCGGAATTAGAGGGGGGCACGTTGTCGGACTCCCCTTCCTTTTTCTCAATAATTTGCAATTTCTAATGTACAAGACGACCACAAATCCGACAGTAAGGAAAACGTCCCTCCCATTTTCTTTTAAAAATGCTGGATCCGCCACTGGTTACGGCGATGAAGTGTCGGGCCGAGTGAGTCCATCAACCCTCCCCCACCCGTCACACCCCGTCCTCTCCCACCCCACCAGTCACCATGCCCCCATGGTAAATCAATTGGGCACCATGTCTTCTGACACTAACGTCTTTTTGTATTTACTGTCAGGGTCGGATGGGCGTCCCCGGAAAGAGGGGTCCGGAGGGAAGGCCGGTAAGTTACTGCGAATATCAAAGTGGAACACACACCAACTTGTAAATCATTGAGGAAGTAAAGTGCTTCTTTATACCTTATGATATTATAGAATCATATTACTCTAGGTACTCTGTGATGATGTGTATGTAAAAAGCTTCAAGTGGTATTAGTACTTTGACTTTTTCTTTGGAAAATGGGTAGGACCACATCCAAATAGACGCCAAACAAATATATGATTACCAGGGATATTTCTTGTAGATTTAGGAGTTTAGCATTCGATGTAAACGAAACCTTACGTAGAAAAGAAATCAGTCAAAAATATAGCTTTCTTGTTGTTTAAATGAGAAACAGAGAATAACCAGTTCAGAATCATCCACCATGGAGGGGGTGCCATGTATCTCTTAGATCAACAATTCAAACCTCTAAATTGTATCATACTATTTTAAATTTTTTTTTTATATAATACAGTATCTATTTTAAGCGGGAAAGGAGGATAGTGAGTCGAAAAAGTTTAAGATGCTGAAAAAAACTGAGCTAGACATATTCGTAATAATTATCTTTAGTTGGTTGGTGGACTATCTATGAAGAACGACCACAGCTTCAAAATCCTCGAAAATAGTCAACACATGTTCTCTTCATCATTCTTAGTTGTTCGATCCTTCCTCTTCTAGGGCGCTCCCGGAGTTCGCGGCCCCAGTGGTATCCCAGGACCTCCGGGCATAGAGGGCAGGACGGGCCCCAAAGGGTCAAAGGGAGACGAAGGTCACAAGGGTGACCCCGGCTCCCCAGGCATGAGGGTAAGATGTCCGTCTGTCTGTCCAACTGTCCCTCTGCCTGCCAGCCATAAGGGTTGGCCGCCAGTTTTGGGTTACTAATTGCTCTAAGATGCCTGCTATGGGTCAGAAGTGGGTCTCTGACTTTTCAAATTCTTTGTCGATGTGTTGTTTTTTTAACTCTTTGATGTGGTGTGCATGTCGAAAGGCATACATGGTTCTCTAATGGAATAGGTTTCTGGTTAGGTGACGCACAGTATTGTGTGTCAACACCAGAGTATTTATATAAGCATAATATTCGGAATCGATTGCTACATTATGTCCCTTTTGAATGTGTTTTTCTTTCAGTTTCTTGTACCTTGTGCATACATTGAGCTTCAAGATATCAAGGAAACCTATAAATTTATATTTGTCATATATAGTTTCTATCTAGATGAAATGTACTGATGCACACACACACACACACACACACACACACACACACACACACACACACAAATCGCATATAGCCCTACTTTAACTGCATATACAGAAGGGAGGATGTTCATAACCAGAAAGAGATGCAAATGCCCCTGCCTTACTTGTACACTATGGAAGGGGAGAGGAGGGGAATTTTGAAAGAACAGTGTGTGATTATTGGATGACCCCTTAAGCATACTAAGATGATTGAGTTTTTACGATGTGTTAAAAGGCAGATTCAGAATTCAGTTTAGTAGTGGGGGGCAGTGGGGGAGGAGGAATTACTAATTGCTCTAATACGCCTGCTAGTGGTCAGAAGAGGGTCCCTCACTTTCAAAGTCTTTCTTGCTGTGTTGTTTTTTAACCCTTTGATGTGGTGTGCATGTTGAAGGGCATACAGTGATACACATAGTTCTCTAATGGAAAAGGTGGTGTACAGTATTGTGTGTCAAGACCCAACTATCGACATAATATTGCTCTAAGTCAATTGCCACATAATGTCTTTTTTGAATGTGTTCTTTCAGTTTCTTGTGCCTTATGCATACATTGAGGTTACAAATATCACTGAAACTTAAAGAGAGGGGCCAGTGAAATTTCAATATTGTTAAATTCTCATGTCATACCGTAGATATAGTGCTTAAGCATAAATATGTGACATTATTTTGACTTTGAAGTGATCCCTTATAATAGAAAATCATGTCCCTATATCAGATCATACATTGAGTCTCCTGAACAGCTGACATAGGCTGTCTGTATGTGACGTCATGCAAAAAACCGTTATATTTAAATTTCAAAATTATAAATCCCATAATAAAATGTTTTTTTGTTTTTTTCTTTCAAGAATCACTTTATTTGGTAATTTTAGATACTTTTAGGCCCATAAAAGACAATTATTAGATTTTTTCAGTTTTATCATTTTTCAACTGTTCTGCTTGTGACGTCACATACAGATAATTGCTCTGTGCAGGCAGTGTCAGATGCAGACAGGGTAACTCAGTTTGATGGACATAAAATGTGAATAAAACAAAAACTATTAGAGATAAAAGCATAAAATTTGGTATGGTTATTCCCTGGATGGTAAAGATCATAGCAGTATACTAATTTATGGTCACTGGCCCCTCCCTAGAGTTATATGTTTTATAGATAGCTTTTAACTAGATGAAATGCATCGATGCACACATACATGTATATAGATCCCAAGGCTCTACTTTGAGAGGGAGTAGGTACGTAGACCAGGAAGAGATGCATACGTTTCTGTCCTATGCATATATACCATAGAAGGGAAGGGGAGCGGGGTTTTGAAAGAACAGTGTGTGATTTTTAGAAGATCCCTTATGCATACTAAAATGATAAAAACCAATGTTATGCTTTCTTACAATTATGTTACAAGAGCAGATTCAGGATTTTCGAAAGGTTGGGGGGGGGGGGGGGTTGTCGGTGCCATGTTTTTGGTTACTTATTGCTCTAAGATCACTTTCAAATTCTTTGTCACTGTACGTGTTGTTTTTTTAACCCTTTGATGTGGTGTGCATGTCAAAAGGCATACATGGCTCACTAATAGACTAGATGGCTGGTTAGGTGCTGTCCAGTATTGTGTTTCAACAGGCAACTATCAACATAATAATATGTCATTTTGAATTGATTGCCACCTGATGTCTCTTCTGAACATTCTCGTTTGTTTTTACTTTTCTTATACCTAGTGCATAAATTGAGGTTCAGAATATCACCGAAACCTATAGAGTTATAGTGGTTCAAATATAGCATTTGTCTGGATAAAATGTATTGACGCACACACATATATATATATGTAGATCACAGGGCCCTACTTAAAAGGAAACCTATCACATACCTACAGGATTGTTAGTTTTCAATGAATCGATTCAGAATTTCTTCCATTCAGAGCACCATAATTATTATCAGTATGGGAACAAAATGTCATAGGATAGACTCAATTGTGGGACATGGAAAACCCAGCATTCTATCCTACTTTTTTGAGGAAATCCCAAAATTCATGACGTCACACGATGAGTTATTGGATCCATGAGGGGGACACTGCACCATAATTGATATGTACTAAAGAGGTATGCTTTTACATAAAAATAAAACTGATTAATTTTCCATTTTAAATCTTCAGGGACAGACAGGTGTTCCAGGTTTTCCGGGGGTTCCTGGAAACGCGGTAGGTTCCGTTTCCTTCAGTTTATAATCATTTATCTCTTTTAGTCAAGCACTTATCTTCAGAATATTTACCTGTAAATTCACCCCTATTTTACTGCTGCTAACTTTGTGGATACCTTTGGTCAATTTAGACAATATTGATCCATTTTTCATATTTTCTTTTGCAATGCCAAACTGCCGAGGTAAAACCGATACTTTCTTTAATTATCAAAATCTAAAAATAATTCCAATTTCCTCGTTCTCCTTCCCCAGGGCAGGGACGGGTACCCCGGGCGCCCCGGCCTTCCAGGCTCCCATGGTTGTCCAGGACTCAACGTAAGTTCCCCATTAGTTTTAATTCTCAAATTTGATCGAACTGTAGTTAGAATAGCATTTTCTAAAGGAGAAAATTCTTTCTTTCTACCAATACCATTTGGTGGAATGAAAGAGAATTTTCCGTTTTAATTTTAATTAAACTGTCAAAGTCCATCCGTCTTTTTGCGCCGTGCATTACAAGGTAATTAAGAGAAATATACTTGCAACCATTCCATTGCTTCTATTTTATACCAATAGTTGCGTGTATAGGGTTTTGGTTGCAGTGGTAGGGTAAAGCATATTTACAAAGGTCGTATGATATATTTTTCAATGTATCAAAGTGTACATTTACGCTGATTTTTCACCACGTATGTACACATACCTCTATCATGAAGTATGTATTATTGAGATCTTTGTAGAAAGAACGTCTGCCCTAACTGAATTGATGGTTCTTTTTTGATAGGGGACAACAGGTTCTCCGGGCCCCCCAGGACCCCCCGGGATACCAGGACGAGATGGGACCTCCGTACGTACAGTCTTAATTTTTCCATTTAATCACCAGTTCTATAGGTGAGGTCTTCAATGGTAAATCATGGGTCAATACTTCACTCATTGGTATTATAATAATAAAAAATGACACGTTAGTTGTAATAAAGGGATTCTCACTAATGGGTTGTTGTATTGAAGTGGCAGCGTCCCAAAAGCCTTATTATACCAACAATTCTTGAAACTACTTTACATTCTTAAGATTACGTTCATAAGAAAATTTGTCCTTCGGAATGATATCGATGGTGAAAAACTCGATATTCAAGAAGACACAGAATGGGCTCTAGAGGCTACATGTTAAGTCACTTACAGCACTGGTAAAGTGTTTCCAAATACTTTCAGGGTGGCGACGGAGGCGGTGTTTTAATAAAAGGGCAGAAAGGTGAACCGGTGAGTAGAAACCTGTCAACAGTGTCCCTTCATAAATGGATACATCTATCAGCAATGGAATAGCATTACCCCTTGAATTATCATACTTGTATTATGAATCTACATCTGTGTCATACGGCTGAGTTTTGGGGTTTGGCGCACTTAAGAGAAGGAATGCGATCTCTGTAACATAAATACACTTTTCTGCACCTATTATACCCTTGTTTCAAGATTCGACCTCTTAGGCATAGGAATGCGACTAGCTTGCCACTGTATGGCAGGAAATCTCAAACAATAGATTGTTGTAAAAGGTTTTATTAGCCGATATTTGTTCGTTGAAATCCACATTGAATTTTCACATGAAGGTCTCTACTTTGCAGAAAAGGTCATTTGGAAGGTGAATGCAAAATCACATTTCTCATTCAATAGCTAGATTAGACACTTTGTACTGACCTTGACTTATGATGTAACATGGTAATATTTTGTATTGTATCATATTGTTTTTATTAATGTGACACATTATAACAGTCGTTTCTACACTTCTCAGGGTACTCCTGGTGTAGGTATCGGTAACATAACGTCCGAGGCCAGGAGGTACGTCGAGAAGATAGTCTTTAACATCACAAAGGGCCCAAAAGTGAGTGGTAAATTGAAATGTGTGGTACACATTGCATAGATCTATACACACTGCGAAGAATATCCATAAATACGTAGGATAATGTAAAAGCTCGATTTTGAAATAGTTTTTCTCGACAACAGTTATACTTTCTGCTTTCTTCTTTTCAAGGGAGATCGAGGACCAATAGGTGAGTATAATATATTTGAACATGTTTTATGAATAAATAGGCTTAACAAAACTATAAAATGAAAGGCAAGCCTTGACAGGCGATACTTCGGCTTTGAATCATCGCAATCAGTCATGTCCAGTTAACAAAGAAATTGTTTTAGTTGTTGACCATATTTATTATACATTGAAAAAGATGCCCTTGTAGGCAAATTCTCACTTCTTATAATAGTTGTCACAGATAGTGTTGGTTGACACTTATTCTATGATCAATTTATGTCTAGATGCATGTTTAGTACGATTTATAGATGCGTTCAAAAATTGAATAGTCTCAAATTCAACTCTAAAGAATAGATTTTCCAGCCAATTGATTATGTTATTCCCGTATTTTAGGGGCCCCAGGGGAAATAGGCTACCCCGGTATGCTCGGTTTTCCCGGTCAGAGAGGAGAACAGGTAGGTAGCATTTGAATTATCTTGACATACCTTCTACCTAATCTTAAACCATTTCTTTTTCTCGTGTTTTCACATAAGTATAACAAGCACTGTCTGGGTCGTCCAAGTTATTGCATGAACCAAGGAGCTTCGGCATCCCAAGGGTCGTAAAATTTCCCGAGGACAACCCCTCCAGGGCTCCTCTTCTACCCAACAACTATCAGATATAATTTGAAAATCAGTCAAAAAGATGAGCGGGACATACTGCTCCCGCTATGTGTACTGCGCCACACGATGTCTGGGTAATGAAATATTTTCTTTTACCCACAGGGTCCTCCAGGTGAAACGGGTGCCAACGGCCGACAGGGCAGGGACGGGGACCCCGGTCCTCCAGGGGTAAGGGGCCCTCCTGGGAGTAAAGGGGACCCTGGACAGGGCATCAAGGGGGATCGGGGGGAACCCGGAATAGACGGACAGGTTGGGCGACAGGGACGGCCCGGGGAGCGGGGACGGGCGGGGAAGCAGGGTCCTAAGGGGGACCCAGGAGAACCAGGTCCTCCTGGGAGGGGACTAAAGGGGGAGATGGGAGAGGTGGGCCTGCCTGGAGAACAGGGACCTCCAGGCCCCGCTGGTGGGGGTGGTGGGGGTGGAAATGGCTCAGTGTCCCTCATTCCAGGACCTAAGGGTATGAAGGGTGGGAAGGGCCAGAAGGGGGAGATGGGACTGGAGGGGCCAGGGGGCCAGCCCGGACAGCCCGGAGAAAAGGGGGACCCGGGAGAGGACGGAATAGGAATACCAGGAGAAGATGGTGAGTAGACCATAAATAATATCAGTAGTCTAAAATCTATGCTATTTCATGCTGTGTGATATCATAATAATTCTATAGAGGAACTTGTAAAATGTTTGTTTAAACAGCAGACCCATTATTTCTATAATTGTACCCAAAAAGTTAGGCTATAGCTCACATGCTTAGAATCTTTCAAATACAATAGCCAGCAGTCGTTAAATAATTCATTTAAGCTACAAATTTGTCAATTTGATCATCCACTTGATAACAAGGAGTGGTTTTGTCCATAAGTCCAAAGATTTGAATTTGCTGCCAAGCATCAGCGGCTACACCATATCAATTCATGTCCGTTGCACGGAAGAGAGCGCAGTTTTAAATATCATTGCAAATATCAACATTTCAGGTCCTCCTGGAAGACAAGGAAAGGAAGGCCCATCAGGTCCTACAGGGGAAAAAGGGGCGACAGGAAGAAAGGGTGACACGGGGCTGCCAGGAGAGCAGGGCAAGAGGGGCAAGGCAGGCTTTGATGGTCTGCCAGGTCAGGTGGGGGACAAGGGGAACATAGGTCCAAAAGGAAACAACGGTTCCCAGGGAGCAATAGGTCCAATGGGTTACCCTGGGGTGGTAGGTCCAAAGGGGTTAAAAGGGGACCCGGGACCAATGGGAAAGTCAGCAATGGGTGTGCCCGGGGAGAAAGGGGAGCGGGGTTTAATGGGGATGGGAAAACCTGGTCCCCCGGGAGAACAGGGTCCTCTGGGACCGCCAGGTAAAACGGGTGAAAAGGGAGACGCTGGACCTGTTGGTCCCAAAGGGGAGGGCGGACCTCCGGGAAAGCACGGCATGGGGGTTAGGGGACACAAGGGTGATAAGGGCATGATGGGAATGGGGATGCCCGGTAAACAGGGGGAAAAGGGTGAAAATGGTACGAAAGGTGAGGTTGGACCACCTGGTCCAGCAGGACCAAAAGGGGAAGGGGAAAAGGGCCAGAGAGGGGTGCCAGGGATAGGGGTAGAGGGCCCTCCAGGGCAAAAGGGCAGTGAAGGGATGGGAATGCCAGGGAAAAAGGGGTTGAAAGGGGATGTAGGTCCTAAGGGGAGCATAGGGGAGAATGGGACTAAAGGGGATCAAGGGGAAAGGGGCGTGCAAGGGGAACAAGGGGTACAGGGACCCAACGGGACCAAGGGGGAACCTGGAGAAAGCATCACTGGACCTAAAGGGGAAGCAGGTTGGTAACTTATATTGTTAAAGGCCTTGAGAGTCTACAATCATTTACAATATCAATATATCACAATGAAAACAACGAATGAAGTGTTACAATGTTGTATTAATTTGTAGTGCATGGAAACAATCTGTAAAAGATGATGTTAATCACACCTCATGATAGTGCTCAGGTTTTGATTGTCTTAGGATCCTCTGGGCTACAAGCATATAGTAGTTTCTATATTTGACAAATCGATTTATGTCTATAAACAAATTCAGTAAACAATGCATCAAACAGAAGATTTGCACTAGCACTTATCAACTATAATTAAACTCCTTAAGCTTCTTAGTTTCACAATTAACTTTTTTTAGGTGAGAAAGGAATGCAAGGTCCTAAGGGAGACCTAGGTCCTGAAGGTCCCCCAGGTAAAGGTGAGAAGGGGGACCGAGGAGCGGGGGACCCCGGGGAGATGGGCCTGCCCGGGGAGAGTGGTACCCCTGGGGAGGATGGCCAACCCGGCCTGAGGGGACTACCGGGGGAAACAGGTATGCATATATACATCTGCGTTTACACATACATAAAACATGTCCTATAATATCTGACATAGCATTCACCCTAAAGAAGTCTGGCAAAGATTTAATCTGATTAAGGACAAGGTCATCTTTGAAGAAATATCTGTTTAGTTAACGTTACCTAGACCAATGTTTTTATTTCATCATTTTACTACAGACTATTCAATAGTCTCCCTTAGTTTAAAACTTATTACTTATCAGCATAATCGACACTGACAGTGCAATCAGATATTGTCATAGAGATAGCTTAATGGCTCATTAAGATATATATTCGAAGTTAAACATCTATTTTTTGGTATTCAAGGTGAGCGATTCATACCCTAAAATGTCCTTCCATAGTACAGACATCTTTGAATACATGAATGAGTAGCCTATCTTTTATGTTGTATTTCTTGTCCTAAAAGAAGCAGGTTTGGGATTAAGCTTGGGTGACTGGCATGTCAACAATTTCGCCATGGATATGTCCCTTGTTGCCGACATGGCGTAAAATTGGTTCACTCTATATAATTAGTCAATAATACACATTGATCCGTATTCAGTCTGACTATAATGTCTAATCACACTGCATTGGTGCTACCCCCCTGACAATACTATCTTACCCAATGTTTCAGGAGGGGGGTGGGATGGTGTAGTGGATAGAGCACTCACTTGGCACGTGGGAGACCCGGGTTCGAGTCTGGGCCTTGCCTGCTACACCACCTTGCCTTGCCGTCGATTCAATCCCCATAGATTTGATCATAGTACTTTGTACAATCCAAAAACTGGAGTTGGTCTTGATATATCTGAAAAATTGCTGAATAGACCTTAAACCCCAACACTTCATCATCATCAACACCATGTTTCAGGCCATGTGGGTCCGTCGGCCGTGGTGTACGCCCGTCACAGTCAGCGGGCCGACCCCCCGCCCTGCCCGCCCGGACACCGCCTCCTGTGGACCGGCTACTCCCTGCTGCACACTGAGGACGACAGCAGGGCACACGCCCAGGACCTGGGTACGTCGGGTTTACTATAACTCTATATCAGAATTTCAGCCCCTATACCTTCACCATCGTCCTTCCTTCTCCAAAGCAGGTGAATAGAATATCGCTTATTGCCCTAGAGGATAACAATGGCTGTCTGTGAATGTTAATGCCAATATGTTTGTGTTGTCAGTAAACGTCTTCAGCATTTTCTGTGTAAATGATATAGAATAAACGAAGTACAGACCCAGGGCACGCTGAGGAATTGTACGATGTTTCATTGAATCTGTCCTTTTCTAAAAAGAACAGATTCAAGGGAACATAAAATAATACTATGAACGGTTTTCATAGTAGTATACTTAAAGTATGCTAGGTCTGCAGGGCAAGAAAGGACTGAAAAACTTGAAATATCTTGCCCTTCTAACTGTCTTAAAAGTGTAGAGCTGATAAAATAAAAGTGGTATATTTAGATTCAGTATATTTTTTTCTATCGTTCAATACCAAAATTGTTTGTCAGGCACAAGTATTAATTTTAATAAACAAATGGGAGTAGAATCTGACAAAGACGGCACAAGTTTTCAAAATATGAGCATCCTCCCATGTAACATTGCTAATGAATATATAATTAATGGGAACAAGGATAAAATATAAAATATGTTCAGATGATAAATGGCCACAAATGACATGCAAAATATGTTCAAAAAGTCATCAACAATGTACTCTCCCACCAGTAATCGTATGTGATTGATATAAAAAAAACTTACTACAAATCTTTGGAAAGTAGAACTCAAAATAGTACTGAAAAACAAAACCAGCCCTTTCTTGCCCTGCAGACCTATAGAAGATAAGAGGCAATGCTGAAGATAATTTTCAATAAAATAAAATCGGGTGCTGATTTGGATTTAAATCGTTAAAATCCCTCATGTCGTTCTCAGTTAAAAAGCAAATTTATGACATATATACTACTTCTTATACTGTCCAATGAAGCTATATTTATGGTCATTCTCCACCCAGGTTCCTCGGGGTCGTGCCTGCTACGGTTCAGCCCCATGCCCTACATGTTCTGTAACATACACGGGGTGTGTACGTACGCCGCCCGCACGGCCACCTCCTTCTGGCTGGCCTCTCCCGAGCCCGTGCCCATGATGCCTCTGACGGCGCCCGACGCCATCCGCCGCCATATTGGTCGCTGCGCCGTCTGCCAGGCGCCGGCTCCACTCCTCACGGTTCACTCACAGACCACGGGGGGCGCCACCTGTCCCAAGGGTTGGCATTCACTGTGGACGGGGTATAGTTTTATAATGGTGAGTGTTTTATTTCATTTGGTAATCGTTTCTTTGGAATAAGCCTACATTATGCAGGCATTCTATGTGACAGTCTGTCTGATTTACTTATTGAATATTAGAGTGTAGCTGGGTTATATCAGGGCTGACACTAAATGTGCAATACATTATACCCTAATGTTCCTTCCCAATTAATCTGCAGTTATAACTTTATAACTGACACTGAATTTGTATATATACTTTATACATTAATGCTCCTTCCCAATCTACAGTTATGAATTATCCTAAGCACCATTAATTTCTCACTGCCTTATATTGTAATGGCAATTGGCTCTCTCTAAACATCTTTAAAAAATGGTAAGTACCATTTGTTAATAAGGAGCTGGTTTTTCATTCACAGCTACAGCAGGATTCTAACATGGCAAGAATCTTCATTTCTTTTAAATACACAGCATCCTGTTGATTGAAATAGACCCATAAACCACAGTCAACAGTGGTTATTTCAATCAAAGGAGGCCCCAGATACATGGTTAAAGTATAAGTAGATATAACGACCAACCATTGGATACTATAGCATATGCAATTATAGTAATCCAAAGCAGAATTCCAAAGACCAACAAACTTTTATTCGTTTGTTCTGTCTTTGATCCAACATAAACTTTGTACTTTTAAACAACTTTGACATTTGATTAAACAAATTCTACGGAAAGGAAAAACCCATAGACATAACAAATTAATCATAATTTTAACTGTTTGAATAATTTATAATGGTGGAAGTCTTTATTAAGCTGAATATAGATTTACAAACAGTACAGCGTGTCTTCTGGCTTTAAATCAATTATTCAAATTGGAATTTCTTTTCTATATTGATATCAAATAATAAATCATCTAGAATGATAACACCAACCACTATATAAAAAGGAAAGAGTTTATAACTATAAGACTATTGTAACCCCAATGTTTTCAATTCATCTTTTTAAACCCATATCCACAGAAGCATAACCCTTCGCGAGAGTGTTAAATCGCGCCGTTTCAATAAGATCTAGAAAAGTTGAGTGGTATCCTTCGGATGAATGGACTTCTATAATCCAAATAAAAGAAAAATAAATGACTATAATGCAGATCACCTTAACTTGACTTATCAATACTAATAAAGATGAGCTTACAGTTGTTATTGTATCGTTGCAGCACGTGGTGGGGGGCCTGGGCGGGGGGCAGCAGCTGGCCAGCCCTGGGTCCTGCCTCTCCGCCTTCAGACCCAACCTCTACATAGAGTGCAACTCGCGCGGCCACTGCCACTACTTCTCCAACAAGTACTCCCACTGGCTCTTCACCGTGGCCCCTGGGAGGGGAGACTTCAGTACTGAGACCACCGGTCAGACCATTAAGGCCGACCATACAAACTTTATCAGCAGGTGCTCCGTCTGCCAGCTCGACCAGGAAGAGAACGGGTCGTCGTCCTCGGGGTCGTCATCCGAGGAATCAGAGGATGTAGTTACAACTGCAAGTTATTTTGAAAAATAACCTGTCCCTCTAATTCTAGACTCAATTGTAATTTTGTGGGCTGAATTCATTTTTTCGACAAAAACCTTTGGCAAGTTATTCCCCACCTCACAGTAGTCACGTCACACCTCAACGTAAATATATCGGGAAAGAAATTGCTGGATTCCTCGTCTCAAATAGACCCACTTGATGAATTATGAATTGCATTGGTGACCTCGTACACAAGTTATCCTAACGACAGCCAGGTAACCTAGAGCTCTGCTCTTAGGTGATTGTTGACATAAGGATACCTTTTGCACACCACTATAACATTTAGGGACTTCCTGCCTCACAGTCAAATGGTATTACATTGACTTTCACCTCAGTCAGCACAAAGATACGGAAATGTGGTTAGTCTTGCAGCTATAACGCTAATTTTTGCGTATGTCTATCGAAAATGAAGAACTGAAATCAGGAACATGCAGCGATTACTATAGTAGCCTATATCTAATTCAAAGACGTGGTCTTTTAAGCAGCGGAAATGTAAATCCACTCATAACACTAGTACTCGTCCGACTGCCTGAACCAATTTTCGATTGTTTATATTTGTTAGCTTTTCGCATTCTTTCACACTAAATGTTTGCAACGCTTCGCAAAACATTGTATTCAATAATATCATTCTGTGCAGGAAAAGGGAAGACTCGTCGCATTTCTTCGATCAGTGCAATAATAATAAGTATTTTTATGTATTCATATATGACAAATTTATATATCCAGACCTATTTATTGAGTTTGAATAATCTTGTACTATTCATTTACTGCGCATATTTCCTTGTAAAGCACTGGCGGTATAGCTTAGGAACATGATTATAGATTTTAAATATATCTTGATTTATATGGAATTGCAATATGATATTGAGCAACTTTAGCAACATTTTAGCTCGGTTTGTGAGAAAATGCTCTGCTGAGAAACGCACACTAGATAATGCTTATTTATAGTTGTACCGCATCACAGGGTTGCAAGCCTACTGTTGTCTTTGTAAATAGAAACTAGAAATGCCATTCATTTCTTATTTACGACTTAATACTAATGTACAGATGTATTTTTCTACGTGACTCATAAGATATTTTTATGCCTGAAGGTATAAATCAGATAACAGGAACTATGCAACGTCTGAGTGTAAAAATAACCGGGAAATCATATATTATAGTTTTGTGTTGAATATCAATATGCATATTTATACAATCATAGATAATGACAGAATAGATAATCATAACCAGTGGCTTATTTTATAAGGAATTATAAAGGCCAAGGAGAAACCAGCAGAACATTGCGCTTTGGTAGGGTCACATGAAATCGTTGTGTTAACGAACATCTTTATGAAATAGGCCACAGGTTATATCTGTTTATTTAATAAAGATCCGGGTGACTTTTCGTTATCTTCCCGCTGTGTTTTTAAATTTCGTCTAGTCAGAATGCATGTGGTTTGATAACATAATTACTATAACAAGAGTTCTGGGACAACGCCTTTCTCCGTTTGGAGTAGAACGCTTACATATTTCAAATACAAACCAAAAGGTGTATCAATAAGTTTTATCCTTGCAATCCTACCATTCAGGGATTTGATTACATGGGTTTGGTCCACAGCCGTCTTCTTTCAGCCTAACCCATATTCTAGCCCCGACCCTGGTATCTTAGGCGTGCCTTATTGAAGAATGTTTTACGAGTTTTACATTGGAATTACCACTTTCACAAGAAGTAAGAAGTGTGGAATCGCAACAAAGGGACACAGAACTTTGTATTCTACGCATTCTTTCTAATGTAAAACCTGACTCGAATCCGGCTAAGGAAAGCGTTTTCCAGAAGAGAATCCCCCCCCCCTTTTTTTTATTCACTAAACGGTAAATCCTCTACTGAAAATAGCCACACTAGTGGCACTAGCTAATAATACAATAAAATATAAGATCTGGTCATCAAGAAACAACTTTCTTTCTTATGATTTGGAAATAGTTAAATTCTGGCTTGATGTTATGATATAAAGTTTATTTCACTTTAAATGGCTTGCTGTATATCAACAGAAAACATGGTATCAGTATACGTTGTACAATGGTAATCTTTATTTACAGCACTACATATTAATTTTACCAACTACTTTTACTGTAACATAGAATTATATTATATAGAATTCAGACATTCAGTATGTACTGTAAATTAACAGGAAAATTGCTTGCGAAAACATGCATCACCATCATTTACTATATATTATCTGCTTAATTCATATGTGCCATCACAGTTGCAGTCTGTTGAACTTGAAAGAACACAGGAATATAAGGTGATAGAAAATTTCAGGTTTTTAATGGTTTATTGTGCCCCAGATAGTTTCTAGCACATGTTAAGACCCCAATCCGGCCATGGCCGCCCGAGGGTGTGCTTCCCAATCAGGCCATAGCTGCCATTTTTCCATAATTAATTTTTTCCATATTTTTCCAAAAGAGAACACTGTAAGTAGTGCATACAAAAATGGCAAATATATCGTTTAAAAGCTGATTTAATTCCCTATTCCATGCTTCAAACCAGATTTCTATATTTGTTGATATATAAGGGCGGGTAAACCTTTAAACTTTCTCAATTAAAACAAATTCAAGGGATTTCTGAGGAAAATCCTGGGAAATCCTGGGGAAATCCAGCAATTCATCCTCGTAACGGGTGGGTTCTAAAGGGATAAGTAAGCATCTAGGTTTATCTTCGTAGTCCCCAGATTTGTGGATAAACATCGTGAAGAGTGGTAGATGTCAGAGGAATGAAAGAGGTGGCGCTCGGGTATTTTGGTGGTATATTGGAACAGTCAACTGGCACCATAACTATGGGACGTACAGCCCTTACCGTCTCATACAATATTATAATGACGGACTTCTTGATGGTCAGTAGTGAATTGGATGCTGAACTTTTAATTGGACGAGACAAGATGTTTTATTGTCGAAGTGCATTCCTACTGTAATCTGAATGTGTGAGTACAATCTTCTTATGGCTTCGGATGACATAGTGCGATACTGAATAAATAATTCGATATCACAGACTTATTTAATTTTTCTTGTTTCAAAAACCAACAAGGCTTCTTCACAATTGTCCTACATTGTCTTAGCCTTCGACCTGGTAAATTTGAATCATATTGATAATCTATATCGATATACTACTTTACATCACATAATTACATTTAGTGGGTTTCTTTTGTGTCTTGCCTTTCTGATGTCCACTTCGATTCTTTCTGTACCACAATGTTTCTATACGGTGGCTTTCCTGATGAGACCCGCGCATCCAGGGTATACAACGGTTATGTAATCATCACAGACCTGCAGATTAATTCATAGTACATTCTGGGTATAATGTCGACAAGTCCATTTCTCATTCACACAATACATACAACGCTGTATTTCTAATTTTCCAATAATTTTTGTTTCGCATGGTGGAAAAGTATGACCTAGTATGTTCTCTCTTCGCCTCAATGCATACTTCATCTTTTTATGAGTAAGCTCTAAAATATTTATTTTCATTACATAGTTGCATATCTCCAAAAGATGTACAATCACTATTGTTTTGTTTGCTTTTCTGTCTACAAAGTACGCCAATGTTAGCCTGCAGATACATAAACCACAAAGAATAGGGAAGCAGGTCCAGGTTGGAATCCTCCCTGTAGCATAACTAGAGGTGCACAACCTACCACTCAAGGTATAACTCTGTTATTCTTAAAACAGCAGGATTACCTATGGGTGAAAAATTATTTTCTTTTTGCAGATCCTTTGATGGAAATCCTGCTAAATCCAATCTAATAGTAAGTTTTTACGGATTCAAAGGGAACCAGGAATCTGCATCTCCTTTTGCAGTAGTTGGTCAATGTTATAGGTCAATTAGGCATCCTGCAGTTAGAGTTGTCTTCTTCTTACACGAGTAAATCACAGACACAAATACATTAGTGTTAGTTAATGAACTTTATGATTACATTGATATAATATTCTCGTTTGTATTATGAATCCCTATTGGCCCACCAGTGGGCAGAGTGAGGACTTCCCTTGCCTGGTTCATAAGAAAGTATTGAGAAAATTAGCATGAAAAAAATCGGAGTTTACATTGCATATATACCACTGGTGACATTATTTACTGTCATTACCTACAGGAGTTTGGGTCCCCACAAAGTTTTTGTGTTCATCTATCAAAGGTGTTCGTGCTCCTGGCAGAGGCATTAGAGAATCTTACTAAATATTGAATGAGGTTTACCTCGTGAAACACTTTTTTCAAACCTCTGCCAGGGTTCAGTTGAGGAAACATGAAATCTTCATATTTGAGAAACAGGCCATAGGCCTACTGGTGATAATAGAGAGACCCCATACAGTGGAATTTCACTGTTTACAGTGCTGAGGTACACAGATAATTATATTTTGTCCTTAGGATATTGAAATTTAATCACGAAGTGATCTTCCATTTTCTAGGCTTCAGATAAGCCAACAGGGAAAAGAGAATAACGATGCAAAGTAGAAGTAGTAAAGCTGATATGTAGAATCCGATAGAGTAGGTCCCAATGTTGTCTCTGAACATACCTGGAAAGAGAAAAGGGGTTAGAATGAGGTAATTGACATCTGTGTCTGGGATTCCCGATTTAAACGACATACACAAATCTAAGTTTAATCAAGACATTTCCTCTAGATTTCTCTAGATTTGGTATTATAAATTCTATTCTGTCCTATATGTAACCCCTTGCACCCTTATTGAGATAATCCCTATTGTATTGTTGATAATCCCTATTCTATTTTTGATGACCCCTGTTGTACTGTTGATAAATGTATGCTAACAGGTTATAATCCCGAAAGGTAAGCTTCTTGTGGAATATCAAAGAAATTATTTTACTTTATGAAACTTTATGAATGATGATAAATAATGAAATATCATAACTAGGGGGATACATTATGATAATAACATAAGCTCAGATATAAAACTCTAGTACAAAGGTTATGTATTATACATGTTCCTTAATTATGGCAGATTCTAGGTTTAGAGTGATAGACAATATGTGTTAATGAATCGAGATAAATCCTTTTTGACTGTTAATTCAAATACACGATAATGTCATGTTTTAGACTGAAAAGATCTACCTACCAGCACTAATTCCACTGAGGACGCTCCCCACTGAGGTCATCAGAAGCATGAAGCCGAGTGCACTCGGCATCATCTGGGGCTCAACCAGGTCGGAGAGTATCGTAGACCTCTGGCCTCCAGGGATCCCGTGAAAAAAGCCAAATACGCCACACATGAAGAGTAGCATGAAGTAACTCCTGATGAAGGGCAGCACAAAGGCTGCAATCGACGAGAGGAAGGCAGAAAGGGCAAACAGATATGTCCTGTAGTGCCTGACCCTCCTTATGTCAAAAGTCAGGGTACCTATCAATTTGGATATTGCGTCAGTGGCCCCAAATACAGTCACTGAGTCCGAGGCTCTTTCTATAGAAATGGCCAATTTCTCCATTCCCAGAGCCGGGGCAAAGGCGGCTGTATAGTAGCCGGCATAAAACTGGGCGAATGTGAAGAAGGCCATGGCAGGAACAAATGGGTTTTTGAATAAATCCGAACAAGCAGTGAGACCCCTTCTCATCTTCATGGCCACTCTCTTTGGTCCATTACCTGCAGTCAAACATGTGGAATGGTGACCGGGATAGGCATTACATTTGTTGTTCTCTGAATCTACAGAAAGACTATCTTTATTGTTCTTGTCACTGCTACTTCTTGTTATGAGGTTATGCTCTTCAACAACACTAGCACTCTGTATTGCATTTTGTTCCTGGCTGAGTTGGATCTTCGTCTCTAGCTCTTGCTGCTTGTGTATTACAGAACCGCTTCTCAAGTTCTCCTCGGGGTGTGGTCGTAGTGGATAGAATAGGGCACTTGCCACGCATCCTTGTAGGGTGATAGCCCCGAAGAGAAGCAGGCCTCCAGTGAACCCATAGGTCCTGAAGACAATGTCCATCACAGGGGGAAACACAAACATGCCGACGGCTGTACCTAGAGTGCTGGCACCGAAGGCAAAAGCCTTCTTTCTGTTGAAGTATTTGTCCACAATAACAAAGGAGGCGTTATATGCCAAGGACAAGCCGATACCTACAAATAGAGACACACCAATACGTTAAGTGATGCATCATTTACCGAACAATATATCTAATACATCATTAACAGAAAGTAGTAATTGTCTGTCCTAATTCCGTGGTAGAATCTGATTTTAGTTCTGTTTTCAGTGTTACTTTCAGAATGCTTTCTAAACAAAAACAAAAACATGTAAAAGTATAATAAACACTATCATTTATAAGATTTATTATTTAATTATTCCCACTGGGTTGCTCATTTCCTGTATTTCCTGTAAGACCCGCTTAGACAGGGAGACAAAACCAATATAATTGATGAAATTTCCAAAACTCAGATAAGTATAGAAATATGTTAGATTAGTCTAGTTAAGGTCAATGGTAAAGTATTAGCTGTGAAAACTAGCTCAACCCAAAGTAGAATTCCAAGAGAGGTGCTAATATTGCCATTTGTTTGTAAACAAACCCCATTTTCGCGGATCCACATTAATTGATTTGGGCACAAAAGACATGTTTTAATGATTTTCTACCATATTTCATGCTTTAGATTTGAATATGGTCCAGAAATAGGCCCAAGGAAAGGATCTCTTAGATTATCTTAATTTGGAAAATTTTGTTGAATCTATTGGTTTTGGCTACCTTTAAGCGTAACATTTTCATTAGTCTTTAATCATGAAATTATGTTTAAAAAGTTGTAATGCCAACATTTAATATTTGCTGTTTTATCTATGAATACCTAATGTCTTTTAAGTTGGTTTGAAAATATATTCATCGTGAATAGATAAAGAAACTATATGTATATTTGCTTAAGTTCTGCACGTGCTTATGTCGACACCATTGGCCTAAATCAACCTGCAGGGCCTAAAAAACTGTTAGTTAGCTTACCATGGTAGGAAGAATACAAATAGATTTCTAAGTATATTTCTGTATGTATGTGGCAGCTATACAATGAGGGTTAGTGTTTCTAGGTTTATGTCCTACCTGTGGCACCAAACGTAAGGTAAGTAAGGTGTATTGTGGGCACTAAACCTGTTCCTACGATACCTGCGGACATGATGATGCTTCCCACCATGGAAACAGACCTGCAGGAAAACCTCTGCATCAAATATCCTCCGAGAGGTCCTGCAATTCAAAATGAGTGTGTTATTCATATCATGATAATGAAATTAAATGAGATATATAGATTACTTTTTGCAATACAAACAAACTTTACAGCGGCGTCCTTCATAGTTCAGAGATATTTGTAAAATATTATCAACCTTAACCCTCTATCATAATATCATTTGAATAGTGTAGGCCCTGTAATTAGTCTTTACTGTAAATGAGGGGATAAAGGAGATTGTCAGCAAACAGGATTCAACACGCGAATATGTTAATTATTGTAGTTAACAAGAGTCATGACCGACACATACAGACATAGTGATAACCACACATTCAGACACACACAGCCACTCAAAGACACACACATACATAATATGTACAAATCTATACATGTATATATCTATATATATATATATATATATATATATATATATATATATATACATATAATTATCAATATATAATATGTACATATGTATATCTAGATAAATAATATATATATATATATATAATGTCGATTTATAGTTTAATCTTACCTGTGACTCCGAGTGAGATGAGCATGGAGGTGCCCACCCAGGAGGTGGCGCTGGCGGTGGCCGAGAAGCGAACTAAGAGTCTCAGGTAGAGGACTCCGAAACCCCTTAGGACACAGCCGAAGAGCATCTGTATGGTGAAGGCTGCCCCCACCACCACCCAGCCCCAGCCGCCGTCAGGGGGCCCTGGGGGCATGGCCACGGGCTACGGCCCACCGGGGCGCCCTCTGTGGTCACAACGGGGATCTGCAAAGACAAGGGGCCAGGGGTGAGAAGAGGCAGGTATAGAAAGACTAGATTACCCAGGGTCTGCTGTGGGGCGCTAAGGGAAGGGGTGGCGAGAATTCCTAAGTGGAACTCTTGCTTATAATATCAATAATATAACCTGAAAAGGGGGTGGCGAGGTACAGCAGCCGACAAGTGTTAACTCTGATTGCCGCCAGATATATCCCTTATGCAATGTAGGCTTGTAGAGTGGCCAAAATTTGCAAGGTACTCAATACCATTCAGGGCGCCACTTGGGAGGAGTATTACAAACTAAATATATCTTTAACTGCTTTGTTTAGGCATTTGGACACTCAAGAAAATACAATTTACAAAGTTTTCTTTGAATGGAATCATGTTACCTAAAATGATCCAAGCAAATAGTGCTCTGAAAATTCTCAACTTTTTAAAGTTTATTCACTACAACTAATCTCACAAATGGTAAAATGTTGAATTTCTCCTTATTTTCGGGTATTTCTCTAAACTTGTTATCTACTGAGTTTAGTGGGAAATGCTCCGGTAGTATTGTGTAATTTTACATAAACTCATTTTTTTCCATAGAAACCAGTGGTAAAGGATAATTTTCTTTTTCAGGCTTCAACTTTTTCACAAATGGTAAAAGATGAAAATGTCAGTCTTTATTTATTCTATAGATATAAGCTTGGATAAAACAAATCTAAGAGAATTAATATTGATGGTCAATGAAATTCAGCCTGAACACACCCTAGTACTTTTAACAGTTGTTGGCCGCCGGCAGCACTAGTTGGCATGGTTTAGTTGGTGTGTGGGAGCCCACTCAAAGGTTTACATCTTTTGAAATAGATTTATTGTCATCATTAAGTATAGTACATGGCCTTTTCAGGTAAACACGTCTGTCCTAATGGTGGGGAGGACTCATGCCCATACAGAATGGAAGGCTGTAGATTTTGTATGGAGCCAAACAAACCATTGAGAAATCTCTTGTGGTTTCCTGTACGGATGTAAAGAATCACCACACATTCAGCTTGCTTCGAAATAGAATTAGTGACCTTTCCTGTAGAATCTGTGGCTTGAGGATTTTGAAAAGGAGAGTACACCCCTGCAAAGCCGAACCCAACTCCTATCTCCATGTACGTGCGCCGATGAAAACAGTATGATACACCTACATAGTTGTATAGTGAATGTTAAACAACACTACAACGTAGTTTATGGGGAAAATGTCTGTTTGGAGAGGTCTTTGCAGTCACCCCTCGATCTCGGACCCCAACACAACCTAACACAACTATCAGAGGGATGATATGTAACGAGACCAGCATGTAACTGTTTTGTGGTAGAAACCGTTTCAAATTTGGTCCATCAGATTTAATCCATCTTCACCCTCTCCTGCATACAACATTCTTTAGTGGATAGAGGTAGCCAAGTTCAGGTTGTAGGTCTTTGGAATGATACTCAAAACTAATGGTTATCTCGATTCATAGACTATTTTTAATTGTTTTGCAGGATAGATGATCGGTATAAGCAGGCTGGGTATATACACATATATAATGGTATCTATAATATATATAATCGGGGATATATCATAATCATGGAGGTAGAAAATGTTGTACACATTCCGACTTATTACGCTATCACTGTAGCTAGCTATACTCCCCATGTATGTAGTTCATCCATTTTATAATGAGGAATATTCAGTTCATAATAATAGTAAAGGTCATACTTACATGTAATTTAGGTTTTAGTAATTGTTAATATTAGTCCCATACAGTCAACATTATCGACAAGTAACATAACTAGTGTCGGCATCTTTCAAATATTTTATTACGCACACATATTTTCAAACACCCCAGGCCACCTCCCTCCCCCTTGATGCGTACGTACTAAACGGAAGACCCATTAATATATACACAATATTTTTGTTGGCAATTTAAATTCAATATTTTGTTTGTGAGTAATTGCACATGGAGAGGTAGAGTATCCCATCCTATTATGTCTAGTATCATAAAGAACGATTTTAGTTTTATAACATTTAAGTTACTGTGATTCAAAGTACACCACATACTATTATGTATTTTACCTAATACAGTCTGCACTCTTGATTCAATAAAGTAAGAGTCATAAGTACTACAAAAACCACCTGAGTCCGAGCAAAGGCCTCTAGACAAGTTCTTGTTTCTTAAAGGGGGTCTGCTCTCAGTGAACCTAGACTCCAGACCTGCACCCACAGGAGGCGGTTATTGACTCATTATTTGGCCTGCTGTAAGTGGGCCCCTATATGAGATAATCTAGTAGATATTCTCTTGGTTTGTGGCTTTAATACCAAGGGTCAGCATCCTATTTCGGTGTACTGGATTTACAATTCTATAACCTCAAAGCAGGTGCGCTTTATAGTTCTTCTATGCCTAAATCATACGTGTAGGCTTATAATTTATGGAACCCAGAGAAAGCATGTCATCAAATGGATATTAGAATGATGATCATAGTCTTTGAGATTATGTGTGAAGCTTGTCAAGATTATAGTTTCCCATTTTTAATGTTATAATAATTAATTCTAGTCATTGTATACTATTATGTGACAATTCAAAGGGTTACTGAGCTTTCAGAGTATAAATATTATGTATGCCTTCTATACACATCTAGAAAAAGCTTTTCCAGCCTGAAATATCCTTTATACGAAAAAGCCTCTAATAAATTTCCTTTTTTTTCTTCTACGTAGGCCTAATCACTTTTCTGAAAACAAATTTTTGAAATCGGTTTACTACTGCAACTTGGGTCACCGCCTAAGGTCCATTTGAGCAAATACAAAGGTTTTCCATGAACCTGCACTGAAAAAGCGCCGAACCAGAATAAATGATAATGTAAATGGAGCAGACGAAAACAGATTAAGGGCTTCGCTGGGTTCCAAACAGGACAACCTCAAGTCAACATGAGATTTTTCTGAGATTCCCTATTACAAGGTGTTTCGAAAGTCAGTTCTTTCATGGTGAATTCTCCCGGCACGGATAGTGGATTTTCTGTGTTCTTATCATTATGTGCACTAAATCATTATGACCTCTGGGGAATTGAATAGAATTTTAAAAGAAAGTCGACAAATACATTCTTTAAGCAATTGTCACATGACAATCATTTACTATAACTATATCCCAAATTCATGGTCAAGGCAAATGTCCACTGCTATGTGATAAGTTTAGTATTTTCAATTGCCAAATTATAATTAATTCGCTTATGAATACAAACTAAACCTCATTCCCCAACTTCAGGTCTCCCATGCTTTAATCTAATAATGACTTAATTATAATGATATTAAATTGTATAGCGATACCTAAGCAATTTATTTATTTCGGAGCAGGCGTGACGTCATCGCCCTCCGTTTCCATCGCTACGGAGATTGTTGTACCTCGACTATATAAATCGCCCGAGCTTGACCGTTGGTCATTCTCGTTCTAACCACCAGAGATTCACCATCGCTGCAGAATTTTAAACTCATTTGTGGACGATTATTTGAATTATTTCATCGATCTTAAGGGGTTTAGGTCGATTAATCTTCGTAAAATATTTAACGGAGACTTACCAAGATGTCCAAGAAGAAGAATTTTTGCAGAAAGTGTCAGACTAGACACGTCGCCCCGACGGGGAAGAAATGCAATCGCCTGAAGACGAGCGATGATTCTGCATCGGGCGGGTCGGATGACCTGTTCGGCGATGTTGGTGGTGGAATTGAGATGGGGAGTATGCCTTCGGGCAATTTCCCGGCGGCGATCCAATCGCCTCCGAAGCTGCGAAGACTGAAGTTCTCAACGACAGGATGGGCGTAATGGAGAAAAACATCTCTAAACTCGTAGGCGCTGTCAACCGGTTAGCGGAGAAGCAAGAGGCGGCCATGGCACCTCCAAGAGACGATTCTGATGATGACAGCGATGGCTGGACAGAAGTATCTCCGAGAAAGTCCAGGCCAAAGACGAAGAAGAGGGGGAAGGTGCAAGCATCGCCCAAGCCGGTCAGCCCCGCCGTCGAGTCGTCAAGCGATGAATCGAGCCGCTCCAGCGATAGGTCCGCTTCGCCTACAAAAGAAAAAGGTAAAACAAAGAAATACGCCCAGAAATTGTATTGCAAAAGCGGCGATAAGCCTAAGAATGTAGAGGAAGTGTTGCTGGTTGGTTTAAAAACAATCGAGAGATTAATTTTGGATAAAAAAGATCCACTCCCCGCTGTCAAGCATGTAAAATTATTGACAGAGAAAGCCTCTAAGCGATTGTACACGTTCGACACGTTTAATCAATATGATATCTCAGTAAGGGAGAGGGCTGGGAGGCTGGGACATGATGAATTTGGCAATTTTGACCAGGAGGAGATAATGTCATCTTTTTCCTTCGACAACACGTTCAAGGCAGGTGTCGGTAGCAAATCTGGAGGGGGTTACAAAGGTAAACAAAGCCAGGGAAACGGGAGAACATACTCCGAAAAGATTTGTTTCCGCTTCAACTCTGACAGCGGATGCTATGGCAAGTGTAATCTCAACCATGCTTGTATAATTTGCGACAAGAAAGGGCACAGCAAGAAGGACTGTGTATGTGTAAGCAGCGATAAAAAATAGGATATCGTTTCAAAATCTGAGAAGATTCCAGGCGTTAAATACTTATCTGACAGTGACGTCACGGGTAAAGGGGTTTCTTCTCAGTCGTGTCCGAGCTCGCCAGCTCAAAATGTTAAATTATACAGTAATTCCAGGAGTTCTGGTCGTAATGGTGGTTTCCTCTGTGTTCTAGAGGTAGAAAGTATTAATCCAGTCGTGGTTGACGACGATTCGTGTTGTAGTTCAAATATTATCTCCAGTATTGGTACGATCGGTACACGCCGGTACTTTGCATCGCCGGGGTCAAGCCCGGGTCAAAGCACCGATACCGCTGACATCACGGGTTTCCGTGTCGAAAGTACACAAGCGGTGTCGGAGCAGGAGGAGGAAAATGTCAATCGACAAGGTAACTTTGTTCAAAATATAGAAATTCTAGCCGATACTTCTTGTCTAACGGTCGATAGGGAGGGAGTTAAGGTCCTTGCCGATGGCTGTCCCAAGTTTGAAGAAAATCTATCGGGTAGTTCCAGAGATATTAAATATTTTGAAAATAATCTTCTGGTCTCGGCGCAATCGCCGAGTGGACAAACTGTCAATGTATTCGAGAAATGCGCCCGGGGGGAGTGCACCTGCGAATATTATATTAATGGCGCATTGGCGCAGCTTAGGCCTTGCAGATTCGAATATCTTCTTTCATTGGGGTCTGATGAGTGTAAAAACAGATTTAGACCTATGGTTGATGGGATAACAGATGGTTTTAAAATTGTTGATGATACTGTGCCAAGCGGGGGTCTGAGTTATGATTGCAGAAATTACAATTCTCTTTTTGAAGGTGATAATCGAAAAAAAATGGACAAAATTATTGGCAAAGAATTGGCTGAGGGTTACCTTAAAATAGTACAGGAAAAGCCAGCTTGCATACATTCTATGGGAGCAGTCCCAAAACCGGATGGTAACATAAGACCAATAACAGACTGTAGTATGCCTGAAAAAATCTCAATAAATAATTTCTGTGAAAATATTATTGAGGAATTTAAATATAAAAGTGTAGATAATGTTGTGGCTTTGTTAAATCCAGGAGACTATATGGCTGTGGTTGATATTAAATCAGCTTACAGGGCAGTACCTATTTACCCAGACCATCAGAAATACTTGGGAGTTAGATGGGAAATTAATGGTAAAACTGAATTCTTACAGGATTCCCGCTTGGCATTTGGTCTTAGACTAGGACCCATGTATTTTAATGAAATTTCTGAATTTATATATCATATTTTGTCAGATATTTATGGTATTCAAACAGTAAATTATTTGGATGACTTTATTGTCATTGGGTCAAGTCTAGAGGAGGCAACATGGGCACAACAGGTAGTTATAAGGGTCTTAAGATACATAGGCTTCCATATAAGCTGGGGAAAAGTTACCCCACCATCTCAGATATGCACCTATCTGGGTCTGGAAATTGATTCAATTAAAATGGAAATTCGGTTGCCAAAGGAAAAGCTGGTTAAATTAAAAAATTTAGTGGTAAAATACGGTCAAAAAGCAACCATAGGCAGGAAGGAATTGGAAAGTTTAGGAGGCCTCTTATCCCATTGCGCTCATGTTGTGGAGGGAGGCAGGGTGTACTGTCGAAGGGTTTATAACCTATATAAAGTCCTTTTAAATAATAATTTAAAAGCAATAAAAATAGGACAGGCATGTAGGGATGACCTGTTATGGTGGGAAAGATTTCTGGAAAATTTCAATGGCAAAAGAAAATTAGAATACAAAGAGTTTCCATACCCAATGGTATCAGACTCATCTATGAAAGGTTTCGCTGTATATATGGGAAGTGACTGGAGGGCAGGTAGTTGGGACAATAGCATTGTTCTCCCAGTTTCTGATTGTAATCATATTTTACAAGCACCTACAGATATTATATATGATAACAAAAATATTAATGAATTAGAATTATTCCCTATAGTACGTGGCCTGCAGGAATGGCTGAGCCAACTTGCAGGTCACAGTGTAAATATTTATACAGACAACACACAAGTTTTTCATATGATAAGGAAGGGAATAAGTACTAATCCGACGTGCATGAGTTGGCTAAGGGAAATTTTTTGGATTTGCAAAATATATAAAATAAGACTGGTCCCTCATTACATTAACACAAAGAATAACCTGGTGGCTGACACTTTGTCTCGCCTATTATATTTTAAAAGTGAGGACGCAGTTAAAAGGTGCATTTTGGGTGCAAATTTGTGTTGCGCTAACGCTATTTTTGACTTTTGCAGAGAAAAGGTGCCTGAAGAGGCGAGTGATAGCGTTGAAAAAATCCGCCGTAGGGAAAACAACACAAAAGTTAAGGAGGATGCAGTGGAAATGTTATTTGAAGGTATGTAAAAAATTTCAATGGCAGCCATTTAAATGTAACTCTAAACAAGGCTGTTTATATATCTCTTATCTGTCTAAATTTATGAAGGCATCCTCCGTTATCAATTATTACCAGGCGGTAATTTACTATCACAATGTAAGGGCCAAGCCAGTAGCAGGCTGGTCCGATGTAAATATAAAAATGGTTGTAAAGGGAATTAAAAATTCCAATTTTTGTGAGGTGGATAGTAAAGAACCACTGGAAGAGAAGCATTTAGAAATATTGTATAGGAAGGTAGATTGGTCCGACCAGTTAGGGATTTTAATATATATTGTAATTGTATTTTTGTTTAGGACACTACTTAGAGTAGGACACACTGTGAGGTCGGAACACATGCTTCTGAGAAAAAATGTTGTTTTTCATAAATGGGGTTGTATTGTAAAGGTCACATCCTCAAAAACAAAAAAGCCAGGCCAGGTACACGAGATACCTATTAATAGATTAGAAAATAAAAGGGTCTACGCAGTGTATTGGTTGGAGAAATTGTATAAAATTCATCCAAAGTCCAGGGATGATCCTTTGTTCTCCACAGGTAAAGTTAGTTATTTATCCTACACTGTGGTTAACAAGCAATTTAAACAAATGTTGTCAAGTTCAAAAATTCAGGGTAATTTTTCAACTCATTCTCTAAGGAGAGGAGGCACAACATACTTGTATAATAAGGGTGCTCCTATAAATTATATTAAGGAGAGAGGCCAATGGTCATCTGATTGTATTTACAAATATATCAGGCCTTCCATCTCCGATAAAATTAATTATGATAAATTTTTATCACTACGTTAGGTAATTGATTTGGAGGAATTGGATTAAAATAAATGTTATTTATTATATGTCGAAATCAATTTACCTTGTTTGTTGTCCTGTATTTATTCTAAGTTGTTCTAGCCGCGACGTAAATGATATTAAATTGTATAGCGATACCTAAGCAATTTATTTATTTCGGAGCAGGCGTGACGTCATCGCCCTCCGTTTCCATCGCTACGGAGATTGTTGTACCTCGACTATATAAATCGCCCGAGCTTGACCGTTGGTCATTCTCGTTCTAACCACCAGAGATTCACCATCGCTGCAGAATTTTAAACTTTAGAATTATTGTTACAGGAAGGATTAAAATAAATGTTATTTATTATATGTCCAAATCAATTTACCTTGTTTGTTGTCCTGTATTTATTCTAAGTTGTTCTAGCCGCGACGTAAATGTGTTTTATATTTCAAGAATTTCATAGATAAAAATCCTTAGTTTACGATAATGCAAAAACGTATCCAAAATCCAGGACTGTCGTCTATTCTGATTGGCCTGTGCTAGGGAGAAAATAGCGAAGCCCACTAATAAGCTACAATGTGATTGAGTCATAATATAACCTTTATTGCTTATGACTTTATTAACGACGGTGACTAGTTGTATTTGCATGATATTCATTTTATTACCTATGAACTTTACAATGTTAGTTTATCTCAACTTGCTTATGCATATCTCGTGTCAGCTATATCCGTGGTGCAGAGGATGGTAGTAGGAGACTCAGACATCTTCAATTAAATTTCTGTCTGAATTGTTATCACATTATTGTCATTGATTTCCTACACTTGACACAGAATGTATCCTGGTGTTTAGTATAGGCCTAACAATCTAAATCTCGAAGAAATGTCAAATCTAAATGATAGCACAGAGATAACAAGCTGGTTGTCACATAAAAAGATCACAATCCTCATAGGCATACCCATTCCTTCCTCGCAAACCAGTATAGCGGCCTTGACTTGAGAAGATGACCCATTCTGGCTTGGTGGTATACCACAGTTTTACTCTAAGTTTGCGTTTTAGATATTGGGTCGAATAAAAACAAATAACTACTCAGGGTTATATTCAAACGATAATACCTAGTCAAACCTAGTCAAACTTAATTACCCACTGTCGCTAGAAAATCTTTAAAGGTTCGATAAGAGACCGTTTCGTCTCAGAATAAAAAAAAACCGACATTGATTAGCAGGGAACGATGTCTTTGTCAAAAAAGACAATTATACCAAGGATGACCTTGTTGGTTTTTAAGCACACCAAAAGATAACTTTTTTTTTCTTCGATTTGAAGTTGTTATCATATGTGTCTGTTATTGTTCTTTTGGCCTTGGTATTCACATACCTGAAATAGAAAAGTTAAGATTGCAATGATAAAAAGTAGATCAACTCACTAAAGTCATCTCTGAGACATTGAAAATGCTGTCCGTGCATGGTGTAGGATTATTATGCGACAGGCCACAGTGTGAAGGGGTGCATTTAAAAGAAAAACATTTCATTCACGAATACTATTATTAGACGAGTTGTCTACACTGCCTCCCAGAATGCCAAATGATTATATCAATACGTGTTTTGAAACAGTTTTCCATTATGGATATTTGAGTTGTAATGATGCAGATAGCGATGTTCCCACTGGATCAGTAGGCTAGAGTGCCGGTGTTATTGAGGCTGGGGTCACAGCGCCGAATGCCCTTCGAGTATTTGATGCTAGAATTACTAGATTCATATTGGTCATAAATATATGTGGCTGCATACCAGAGCACATAGGATTATATATCCCACCCAATGATGGGAAAGGATGCATCACCATGAAACCTTTTTCAGAGAGCAAAGTTTATGCAGTCACATTTTATCGTGAGTTTGATAAAATCACTATCAATTAGATAAGATCTGTTATAACTTGATAAAACTGTAGCATTTTATATTGAAATGTATTATCGCCAATACTATGGGGAACCTTTTAATTCAATGTGTATGAGATATGATGTTTTTCAAACAATAATTATCATATCTAAACTTTCTTTTACAGTTTCTCTTGATATTGGGATCAGTGGGTGTTCTTATAAAGGCCATGATCCACGATGCGACAAAACGCCAACAGATTTTCTTCTCATGAATTTTTCGGTACCATCTATTCACACATCTACACATCCACACAAAGTCACACATCTAAAACATCACACATCCACGGGCCCATGTGCACTGACTATTTTCC
Source organism: Lepidonotus clava (assembly GCA_936440205.1). NCBI lineage: Eukaryota > Metazoa > Annelida > Polychaeta > Phyllodocida > Polynoidae > Lepidonotus > Lepidonotus clava. The sequence goes on along the minus strand of OW387135.1, from coordinate 47,054,141 downwards.
GCGACGTGAATGTGTGCCCATGCTCACTGACTATTTTCATACCCATGTGCACTGACTATTTTCCATGACGTGGATGTGTGCCCATGCTTGCTGACTATTTTTTACCCATGTGCACTGACTATTTTCAATGACGTGGATGTGTGCCCATGCTTGCTGACTATTTTGCACCCATGTGCACTGACTATTTTCAATGACGTGGATGTGTGCCCATGCTCACTGACTATTTTCATACCCACGTGCACTGACTATTTTCCATGATATAGATGTGTGCCCATGCTTGCTGACTATTTCGTACCCATGTGCACTGACTATTTTCCATGATATAGATGTGTGCCCATGCTTGCTGACTATTTTGTACCCATGTGCACTGACTATTTTCAATGACATAGATGTGTGCCCATGCTTGCTGACTATTTTGCACCCATGTGCAATGACTATTTTCAATGACGTGGATGTGTGCCCATGCTTGCTGACTATTTTGTACCCATGTGCACTGACTAAATTCCATGACGTGGATGTGTGCCCATGCTTGCTGATACCAAAAAGTCAGCAAGCATGGGCACACATCCACGTCATGGAAAATAGTCAGTGAGCATGGGCCCGTGGATGTGTGATTTTTTAGATGTGTGGTTTGTTTTAGATGTGAGAATAGACATGGCCGAATTTTTCACATATTTGTAATGACATGTCCCTGTGAAAAAACACTTTTTCTGACATAGATCATTTAAAACTCTCTGAAAATTGTACATTTTAAGAGACAAATTATCATTTAACAAACCAAATTTCAAAATCGGTTTAAAATCGGCCCAAAATCTCACTGCGGACCATCCCCTTTTGGGGAGGGGAGAGGCAAACTTTACGAAGCTCCCAGAACTCTTCCTGACCTTATACATGTTCTCTACCACAGACCCATGACAGGCCCCAAACACCCCTTTGGAGCCCCATAGTATATACATATATATGTCCATGTGTACCTTTCATCATGCCGGTGGCACCACTCTACCTTATCACCCACACAGGGTCAGGCTCGGAGTCACAGATAGGAGGCTCCCACATGTCACCCCTCAGGGGTCAGCCGTAGGTCGGCATCCTTTGTTTGAGGGTCGCCGGCCCTGGTTCCGTGAACCCGCGGGGGTCAGTCAGCCAAACCACCCACTGACCTCCACCAGCGTTCCCATGCTATACATATTTATGTATGTATGTAGTACATACGTTCTCATGCACCGACTCGAGGCGCTCCATTTAGGGGCTGGAATTTAATATTCATGGACGGATCCAGGGGGGGGGGGCGCACGCCCCTCCTTTTTTTTCCGGAAGATTTCGCATTTTTTTAAATGTAAAATTCGGCCAAAAAGCAATTAAAGAAAAAAAGAATTCCAATAGCGTCCCCCCTTTCAAAATCCTGAATCCGCCAGTGATGTTTAAACGTGCTAAATCTGGCCCGCCCTGGATAATTTATGTTTACGGCAGTGAGGCCTCGGGTGCCACCCTCTAAATCCGTCTCTTTTGTCTCTAGCAAAACAAAGTTCTCGTAAAGAAATTAAACATTTTGTCAATTTTGGAATGAAAATAATTTTTCTTTATCAGTTTGAATTGCTTAATATTACCTCCTTGTCAATACAATTCGGTTATTTCAAAGAATTCTGAACGCTATCCCCACGCCCTAGCATCTTACGGTTTGAAAGTCCTTACCTTACATCCCCTACATAGATTTCTTCCTAAACGACAATGCCTGAACAGCCCGACAGTCCATGTCACCCTAATAGTACACGTACTTTAGGATCCCTCTGGGTAACTACCTGTAATCAACTTGCTTTAAGTTTCAAAGTAAAATTCATAAAAGCCTGAAAGGTCCCTAATGTAACTTCATTACCAAGCATAGAATTCGGTTGTTTGTAGCTATAATATTTCTGCATCTTAAGGGAAGTAATGACCTAGTTCGAAGCCTTCCGACCCTTATACACATTTTACGAGAGTTAAGGTTATAACCCCTCGCATTCCTCCTCGAAATTGGCCACTCTCCGAATAACACAGGGATTAACCTCGTCTAATCACAACTAACGATGATAAAAAACAAACATTGAAATAGCCCAATAAGACCTCCAAACGCCAGTGTTGTGTTGTGTGATACCACAGCTGAACGCATTAAAATATTGAATGAGTTTTACTCCTGGGAAAAGTCTGCCCAAATGATAAATGGTAATTCCTAGGACAATTTCGGGAGGGAAATTATAGACTTTAGGGTTAGAACAATAGGAGCGGTTCATTGCCTCGGAAAAGGTCCTGAACTTTGTTACAGGTTCATGCCGAATTAATTATTTATCGTTTGTGTACCCGGTGAGTACCTTGCGGTATACCATGAGCAAAACCTAGTTTACCTACGTGATCCATTTGGAATCTACCTCAGAGGACACCCCGAACTTCATAGCGAAGCCGGGGGGGGGGGGGTGCATTTACATGGCATTTTCATATCGATCATGAAAATAAGCTCATCCTGCACTCCATCAAAATCAAACATAAGCAAAGTTTTCAACTTTATTGTCTAGATAGAGTAGCTATGGACAGAATGAATATTTGCTCTGGAATTACTGATAAACCTTACAAAACTCCGACAATTATATGCGCCAGCATTATTTTAATGATAAAGATTAGGAAGGTTAGTATCTATTAACAGTACTTGATCATGAAAAAGAGCGACACTTCCATGTTCTGATCTTCAACTTCAGATGCGGAAACTGGGTTCTGCAAGATGATCATGTATATGTGCAAACTCTATTGCAATCAAACTAATTGGGGATAGGCGTACTGCCCACTGGATACACAGAAGGGGATTACCCTGTACATTGTTGACATTTCTTTATCCTATGCGACAATCCCTCATGCGATGATTGCGTTTTCAAAACCAATGGTCCCTTGATCTACTCAAAGTACAATCTTAGGGTACAGCCTGTAATTGTATCCACCCCGACCTAAGATGATGTCAACCGTCTTACCTCAGAGACTTCATGTGAATGTGTCCGCATACGACTGACATTTACGACCCACAAGACATGACTGGAATCGTGCACTCCAACGCTCAGGTGAATTGACTTTTACAAAGTTTGTTTATGTGTGTGTGCAGGGCGTCTCTGTCGGGGGGTAGCTATATAGGGGGGTACTCGCTTAGACAACGGGCAATCACACTCTATAAACCACTTATCACTGTCTCTTGTTGTAGGCGCCGTCTGTAACCTCCGGTTTGCTGTTGTTTTCTTTGTTTTTCTTAACTAATACAAATTATCATCAAAGCTCCTTTCTTCAGTTGCTACGGTTACTTGGACATTAAAAGCAAGTTTGACGGAATGAATGAACTCGTTTCTTGAAACTTTGAGATAATTTGTTTTTTATTGGGTCTATCAAACTCAGCATAGCTGATTTTCCGTCTGCTCCCACAAACGTGCTAAACAACAAGATAAAACAACATGTCAGTCATAAAGGATACGACCTTTAAAAAAGTTGTAACAAATATTGTCATAAACTTATTGTCATAATATAGCTCTGATTATTAGACATAGGGGGCACTGCACTGTAATTAAAAAGCCAAATAGGTAATCACTTTATGTAATTTTTAACATCTTAGTTTTGGAAATATAGGATATATTATGAAGAGAATTAATACCGAAGATACACATTTCTTTAGTTATATAGGCTAACGTGGGTTCCAAGTGCATAATATCAAGATAATTCCACTTGATTATTCTTTTATATGCATATTTTTCCGAGTAAAACCATTATAATGACAGCAGGTAACTTTCAATGTAAGGGTTGAAACTCATTACTCATCCCACGTACAGCTCAATGGGTCCATCTCTGAATCATGATTCAATTAAAACTTTAATAAGGGTCAATGAGACCTCAGAAAGAGTAAATTATCTTTTACCAAACTTGTCAATATGTCAAGATTTTCATGGCCAGGTTGTCAGTTTTATGGTGCCAAACCCATCTGTTACATGACCGTCATTTTGGCAAGGCAAAAGTTGTATGAGGACACATATTAATGACAGGCTCAGCGAACCTTTTCTGTGTTTTGCCCATGTATACATGCACAACGCTTTCAGTCAGTGCCATTGTAGCGATATGTCACTATATGTTCTTTTTACACCTATGCGAATTAGATTATATGACGATATTACTTCATCGATGCTTGATGCTATCTCGTGTGTACATAGGAGCTGGTCTTTCACCTTAAGCTTATACTAAATAATTTGGCCTTTCACACTTTTCAAAAGATAAAAATAGATCTACATCATTCGCTACTTGTTTGCGACATCGTCATATCGCATCCATATCGCGTAGGTGTACAAGCCGCTGTTTCCTAGACGAAGTGTCACCTCTCCCTACCCTTCTGAGCTGAGTTCCCCCAGACTTTCCACATCAAAGTTCTATCATTGATCAATAACCTTGACGTCTAGCTTCAGCGAAAGCCCGATGTGATAAACAGGCTGTAACAAACATAACAATTTTACTTGGATGATGCTAACATCGAAGCTGCTTTGGGGTGGGGTTGGGGGGTAGATGTCTGTGGGGTGCAAAGAAGGTATGCACTATCCCAGACAGTGACCTCAGGAAGTTTTGGCACCATGTACCGTTTCAAGGCCAGATGCCTGATTAGTCTGATTGGTTCGAATAGGTTAAGGTAAGTGTGGATTCCAAGCGGCAACAAATTTACAATGTTCCATGGGAAGCATAAGGACACAAAGGTGAATCGCACAATCGCCAAATTAACTTTGAAAAATAGTATTGCTGTGTTGAAGTACTTCAATTAGATTTACCACTTTTGATTGCTTTGTTGCCCCCAGCACCCGGGGAGGTTATACTTGACTCCCGGGACTTGACTTATGATTTTATTTCCGCCAATTATATAGACCCAATCAGAAGAACTTATCCATGTAAAAAGGACAAACCCTTACTGAAGCGATCATGTATCAAATACACATTTAGAAAAAGACTGTTATACTACAATATTTTCAATTAGAATCTGTGATTTACAGTTCTGATAGTGTTTGTGATGATTATGGTAAAATAAATTAAGTATGATGTGACTGTTTTGCTCAGTGTAAATGATCCTGATAGTATTACAGGTGCTTCTTAGAAAATATCATAGCTGTTCTAATTTGACACCTATTTTGAGTGAATGTTGTGCCACTCATTTCACTCCTTTGAAGCTGAAAAACTTTTCGACACACACACATCCGTGCAGACTTGACATGAAGTCACCCCTCCCCCCTCCCGGGCCCCAGTGACAGCTATAAATGCGATTTTTATCGGCAAAAGAACAACAAATTCAGAAAGGCCGTTTCCTACCTGTCGCTGGACAATTAATGGTTTTTTTTCGCTACATGGAATGCCCCCTTGAACCTACAGAAGTTAGGGCTATTAGCTATGTGAGAGTTATAACTGCTTTGCTTAATTGTGCCCGTGCATTTAAAAGGACATACATTGTACTCCTGCTTGCGGAGTGAAGAGCGGTAGAACCTAGCACTAAAATGGCGAGAATTGTCTGAGAACTCTAATTGAACAACCAGTTCTGTTTATATCGTATTTCCTTAATGCAATTAAACTTTAACACATCATTGTTTTAAATATCAATAATTTTAATTAAATTCGAAAAAGGGACTATCGATTACACACCGTAGAATTGTATCTATCTACTTTGTTTCGACCACGTCAATTTTAAAACCTATGATTTATTTGAATGATCTTGAAATATAGGTCTATTGCTAAAATTATTGTTCCCGATAAATTGATGCAGGAACTCAATTTATATTTTCAGATGTGATACTGTCTGAAAACTTGAGAACACCCTGGAGTTGAAAACGATAGATTGTCGATTAAGGTTGTACCGTTTAATCTAAACGTGGAGGCTGTGTTTCAACTTAATGCACGTGTTCCATACATTAGCCGTTTCTGGCGAAACAAAGGCCCGTGAGGGTACATTGTGTACACTAAAGGGGCGTGAGAAAGACCAGCTACTCTAATCAATAAAAGGAGCCTACGGTATTGTCATGTATAAAGATATAATTCTATAAAGTCATGGTATTCGGCTACTTCTGGATCGCAGAGGGCAAAGGAGACAACCACCAATCATATGCCCATTACCTTCACCAAAGGAGCTTCATATCTAAGTGCTTCTCTCTTCACAAGTTATAAAAAGGACCATTTTGTTCCATTTAGTCTGATCTGTTGACGTCCTTTTAGTTTGTCCCAGCCTTATTTGAACCACTTTATTTCATTATTGTTACTCTTTTGAATGATTAAAATGCATATATCTATCTTTCACAATTTATTGTGATAATGTTTCATTTTGTCATCTTTAGAATTGTCTCATCTTCCAGATTTTACAAGCACAAATCCCTTGTCATATTTACAGGATCACATACATCAAGTTCTATGGTGTAATGATATCTACGATGAATACTTGAATATAGTATGATTACAACTAACTTGTCATCTACCGAAAGTTCGGACACCCCCCCCCCCCCCTCCCTTATTGATGCGTACGTACTTATTGGAAGGCCTTGTACAATTTGGCCAAAAAAAACTTCAAAAAGTATCCAAACGCACCCCCTTCCCAGCCCCCCCCCCCCCCCCCCCCCCGTTTGTTAGTTTTTTGCTTTTTTTACGGGGTCCTGTATTCACCCCTGTAATCATGTTTTTTTAGTTGATAGCACGGTGCAAAAAAGGAATGTTGCCTTGTCGAATACAAGAAAGTGCCATGTCATCCTTTCGAATTTTATAAAAACCCAATGCCATATGGCACTGTCTTTCTGGTATCCCATGTCGCATGTCGCATAATCACTGAGCCCCAAGAAGGGTCATGTCGCCGAGTCTAGGGCCATAGGCCTATGGGTGTTCCCGTCATGTAATTTACTGAAACCAAGGCCCACGTCTTGTTGTCTCAGGTGTCTAGGGTTCCCCGAGGTGCCCCCAGTCCTCCCGATTTACACCCCACCCCCGGGCCTGGAGCCCTAACTATAGCTCACAGCGGGCCCAAGGTGACCCCAATGGCTGAGGACACGCTATACACAGCCCTATACACCAATGTCCAGACAACGCCATCTCGTGAGAAGGAGATGGAACTAGGTCAATACTCCCAATTCAGATATATATATGTTCCGTTGGCTAAAGCATGTTAACTACATGACGTGTGAGGTGCTCTGCATGCGTGAGGAGGGACAGCATACATGTATGCAGTGACGACCAAGTGGAATATCGAAAAACTCTTTACCGATAAATGGAAACAGACAACAAACTAACATCTAAGAATCGAAAGAACAGGAAATAATGTAAGAATATGTTGCACTTTAAAAAGAACTTTTAGTAATTACCTACCTCAAGAATATTTGTAACTCAACGAAGAGACTACATCATATACATGGCTACATAAGAGTGCTTACAATTAACCTACAGATTGAGAAACGAAGATATTATATAGAAGCAATAACAACTATCAACTATGGTGTGCAAATTTGTAAAGTATTAGAGGGTGAATTACATTAATTTTTGTCATGGATTGTCTTTCTACAATGACAGAACGTGAAGACTAGAAATACAATTGATCAAGCATAAAAGTAACCCCGTACTTATTACTATTTAAGTGACAGTTATGAATCAATCTACAGGACTAGTCACACTCGATATCCACAACCTAGTCTAGACATGAATGACCACTCTACTACTCCAGATCTATCGATACTCATTCAGTAGTTGTCTAGCTGTTAGAACGCACTTTAGACCTATAATGTATTGCCATTGTGATTCTCATCTTGTTCTTGTTTATGTGTTTGTTTCTAGTGTAGATAATAGGTAGTGAAAATAATAAGACTTTTTACGAAGCACTACTTATCATCTACACCAGAAACTAAATGTACAGTACATAAAAGAACAAGATGATAATCACAATGGCAATAGAATTGAATAAAGTTAAAGAACCATCATTATAATTCGATATAAGATAGTGAATTATAGTAAGGGTTCTTGGCCTTAACTACTACAATCGTGAAGTAACTATTAGCTCTATTACTTGCACACACGAGTGCACGCACGGCAATAATTCATTCACTTAAAAAGCTAACAAACAATCTAGGAATAAAATGCTTTTCAACAAAAATAATATATATAACTGCATAATTACCCCTAGAGGCCCTCCCCTCCAGAACTGTGTGTATGATACTTTATGAGGTGTACACGAGGTCAGAATGACTGTGACCAGCCAAGGGGAAATGGTACTCCGAGATTCCTACATTTGCTATCCTAAACCTAATATTTAAAGAAATATGAGTAGACTTATGAAAAATAGTGATACTTTTGTCTTAAATTAACTTTTTGTGTAGAATTCATTTATCATATCCAAAGCATTCCATCATAATGAAATATTTCTGTGTTTGGAATGTCAATGGAATGTTCTGATATAGGAAATTCACTTAATTCATTCTATTTGGTTGCCATGGAAACTAAAATACATGAGATTTTCAGAAAATAGTGTAAACTACATGAGAAACTATCATTTTCAGGTTTCAACATTGAGAACAGAATCCATCTATCATTTCTAGTTAAAAATAATGAATAAAAGTGTGTTTGTCAATATTTACTTGCAATAATTATAATTTATGATAATTTATGCAAAATCTCAATAGATATAAGAAAATTAAGCTTTTCCTCATTTTCTGGTATCCTGACTGTTATGTTTATGGGCCCATAACTTCCTTGATAATTATCATATATGGACATGCTTGATATCATTTGAAAGCTAAGAACCGGCTCTACAACATTTGGAGCACCCTTTCCCCTCGTTGGGTCACATTTACTTGTGTATCAAAGTTCTAAAACGTCAATTCCTAAGAAATTAATGTGGCGCATCCCCGTGCACACAGCTTCACCTTGTTGGCGAAAGGAGGGGCCTAGGAGACAATCATTTATGAGTACACAGACACCCTGACCCTGGTAGTGTCTGCTGGTCTAGTCTGGATCGTTATCTTTATTTATCAGACATGGAAAGAAAAACCGGAACTCGTGTGTCTCTAAGCGGAACCAGTCGGGCAGCCACATCGTATAAGCTAATGTAATTTTGGGAAATAATTTTAAATAATTGTTGATTAATAGGATTATCATATTTGATCGTTTGGAAGTTAGATAAAGTGATATAGAAGGAAGTCAGATTAAAAACAATCATGTTGGAACTCGCATGCAATGACAGATTGAGAGGTTTGCAGCTGCTTTAGACTTTGTTACTTTTCTTCAGATGTAATTGGGTTAATAACCATCAATCAAAGGCCATGACACATATCCAAACCCGACTCATGAGTTGAGTTGACTTGGGAGCAATTGGCGGATGTTTCAAGGGTTTGTCGACAATTTAAAGATTGTATGCCTTATTGACAGGGATTAAGATCGGCTGTCCACCGCAATCAGTATACAATTGTCTTTATGGCCTAAAGCTTAATTCCTAAAGAATAGGTTTTGAGACAATTATACATGTTACACTGATTGATTTCAGTGCAAGACCCGGAAACGTTTTTAACTTGCGGTCTATTGGTTATCTGAGGGACAGCAACAAAATCTTATCAAATTCAATTGACACGGTCTTTATTACTTATATCGTTAATAAAATATGCGCTTGAAATGCATACATCTCATACGACATAACATTGCAAAATTATGAGGAAGTCTCAAGTGCATCACTAAATAATGCAAAGATATCGACGCTTCCTTCCTCCATCTAAAAAACACGTTCATTGTGAATTCATCGGATCAATAGTTTAAAAACAAGTTTTGCGCAACCTGTTTTCACACATTTGCGCAACCTGTTTTCACACACTGAGAAAATGCAGTGAAAAATATCATAGATTTCACAGAATGTAGCATGCCTGTGAAAATTACTTTCAGCTGTTACGCTTTGTGTTAGAGACAACTTCCAACTAATTTCAACTCATCATAAACTGTGTATGTGAGCTTTGATCCATAATCTTTGATCCATATAATCATTATGTATTTTAATCTATTTATTTAGTAACCTCACATTTTTTCTAGGTCTCCAAGTCGAAGATTCAATGATGAAATATTCTTTAATCATTTTAAAGATCTATGTGTATAGTCCAGGAGCCCAATCCTGAATTCAGTCAAAATAAGGATTTATTCTACATGGTGAGCCCCCTAGATTTTCTTGATTTTTTTCATCTTATAGCATCCTAGGGAACATGAATCAAGAGGTCTGTTCTTATTAGCAGTGTATGGAATGCGTTTGGGGGAGTGTGGGGGCGGGGGGGGGGGGGGTGAGAAGGAATAGTTTTGGTTGTGGTAGTTATCTAGCCCAGGACCCCAAACACCACTCAAGCTGGTTGTATAATTATACACTTTGTATGGTGGAATAGATAGGCTTGATCACTTTTATTTCAGAAAAAGTGTGTTGTGACTAACTCCCAAAAGAGTATGATTTAAGACTTAACATGGGACTTAAACAGTGAACAAGTTCACTGTTAGATTATATCAACTTAAGGGCAATGGCGCCATTATAGATCTAAAGTTGAGATTTTGTTGAAACTCAGAGAAATAGCAGATAAATATGTTTAGAGTCCAAAAATTTAAAAAAAATAGGGGTCACCATGCTAACTTTTTATCTACAGGTGGAATAATATGTGCATAATTCTTTCAAAACTAAGGTTTTGTAGAGCCATATTGATGGGTACAATTTTCATGAAAACTGTCATATTAATCCTTACATTAACAATCTAATCACTCAAATCTCAAGCTAAGACATATGTTCACAGACTTTATGCATGGCCTGGAAAAAAATGTTATATTTTACTGCATTTCAATCTATATTCCTTACAAAACAATTTAATAAAAAAAATCAAATTTCTGACAAAAAAGTCCACACAAAAAATCAAAGTTGAAAAATCAATAAAAATTACACATAATGTGCGTTGGAATGTTAGCTTTCATTTTCAACAAAGAAAATATGGGGTCACCGCATGAATTTAGGCAGAAAAATTGATTATCTACCTGCAAGTCTGGAATTAACCCACTAGGTCTATTTGTTTTAATGGTCCCTAAACCTATCAAAATACAAAATATACTGAAGTATTACATTCTAATAATATTGTTCCCTACATCATGAGGATTGTTTTACTGTTTACTGTGTGAAGATTAGATAGGTATTAACAAAGTTATGACCATAAATGCACTGCCCCCTACCCGCCACCCATAGTACCCATGCAGAACCCACTGATGGTCATGTTCCACTACACACTCATACATTCCAGCTGTGCGGCCCATGTGCGCATTAACAAATGGCGCGATTGTCTTTAAATATGGTTGTCTTAGTGTATCTTAACTACACCTTTTATCATGAAACTCAGTTACCTGCCGCAAAGAATAAAGTTACTGTTTTTGCATACTAATATGAATGCTGAAAATAAATGATAGCTTGGCTGTATTCTTCGACGATTGCTAAGATTTAGAGAAAACCCAGGTGGGTGGCTCAACAATTTTGGTCTGCTGGTCTTTGGGTTGCACTGCGCAGGGTCACGAAAAGGGTGTGTAATGTTGTGTACACCTTCAACTGTACACCTCTGTGTCACCTATAGGGAAGGTGAATAGAGAGGTGATACAGGAGGCTTATACAAGATTCTAAAGACGCATCTATTGAATGACTTGACCTAATAGCAGATAGGGGCACACTATCTTCAGTTATTGACAAAGTGCGAACTAATAGGCAACCAATAGGCAACAACAAAATACAACCCTCAATCGAAACCTTAACGTAAACATTTTGTAAAACATAATAAAATGTCAGAGGTGCCTGGCGATTGAGAAGGTCGTGTTGAAATTACGAGCAATCACCATAATATATTTACCAAGCGATGTTTGTTAAGACACTAAGTCACACAAAGACACTAAGTCACAAAAAATATATTTGTGTGACTTAGTGCCACTGTTAAGACACTAAGTCGCACAATGTTTTATGTCACAAAAGTTTGTGTGAGTTAGTGTCTTCCTATCTAAGACACTAAATCACAAAATGACTTAGTCTCTTCCTATCTAAGACACTAAATCACAAAAAGCACTTTCACAAAATGGAAGGAATTTAAATGAAAAAGGGCCTACATGAAAGGGATGTAAGACTATATGAAATCAGGTTTATAAGTATGCACAATTTTGTATATCTATGTGTATCATATTTACCAAGAAAACAATTCCATGAGACTATTTTCTGAAATACCTTATACTAGATTTTCTGAAATATCAATTTCTATATTCTGACAATGTTAATTGATAAATTATTGATATAATCATCAATCAAAGCTATTCCTAAGTACAATGTAATATAACAACTAAATGACCATAATGAAATATATGCACATTCAGCTATATGAAATCTATTCATATTTATCTATATGTAAGTCAAGAAATATATGTTCATAGGAAAGCTTTCTTTATGTATATTACCATAGTTATAGATATATTTGTATGATGTGTTTGAAAAAAAACATTAATGTATCTTTATATCAATGTAAGTTATTGAAAATTGAGGGATTGAAATATGCTTCTAATTATCCATAATATATAAGTTTCAAATGAATCATACCTTATTTTGTTACTTAGTGCCATCTGATGTTTTGTGACTTAGTGTTTTCACCACTTAAGGATTTTTTGTGTCACATAGTGTCTTGTTATGGCTCTAAGTCACACAATGGCACAAAGTGACAAAATTTTGTGATTTAGTGTCTTTTGTCACTTAGCGTCTTAACAATGTTTCCAATGGGACTACAGGGAATGTCTACACCTGGCCTGGGCATTGCATGCCTAATCTCCAGGAGGTCCTTTTTCCCTCGCCATGGAGGTACTGACTTCCAACTCCCTTCACCCCCATGGAGATACCTGCCCCCGCCCACTCACATCTTAAAATAGTAAAAGGGAATCCCCGGGATTCCCTATCGCATTCTCAGGATTCTCCGGGGAATACCACTAAACTGAGCAAAACCCCATTTAACCCGGCAGTAAAAAGGTCAAATGGCTAGAGGTTTAAAAACGGGTAGCCTGATTTCTGATATGCTGTAAATTCCATTGACTGTGTATACATTAGCCTTCAACGAGACCAAGGCTGGAACTGGGACCATCAGCCTTTTGGACCACCTGTAAATGTCAGATATATTTTCTGTTTGGTCAAAGAAGACCAGCACCTTTCACGGTGAATTTGTGCAGGTGTGTTGTTATGTCGCTCAAATTTAGGATGAATACTACTTATCTAACATTCATTTTCATTGTCATACACTTATGCCTCTGCATACGTTGTTCTGAATACATATAAATTATGTGTGCACGAATACATAGTTGTGTGGTAGTGTTCTACAGTACTCTACCTTCCTTATGAATGATTAACGAGAAAACCCGTAACTTGGCTGACTATTTTTGTCTTTTTGTTCTCTCTGCATGATTGTTTAATGATGGTCTAAATTATATAGCGAAACATTCATACCTTTTAGGTAATGTCGGCACGGGTTAGAACGTGTCTCTGCAGTTGGTTTACTCAGAACTAAAGTTTTATCTCATCTTCTTTTATTATGATCACAGTACATATTTTATCAGACGTGTAGCAGGTATGATATAATTCTAAAAAGCTTTTATGGTACAGATGACAGGGAAGATCTGCATGTCTCCGGCATAGTTTTTTAGTCCAATAATTACACTCAATTATCTGGTTGCCGCTTTCACTTTTTGTATAAGGTTATGATAGTCCTGATGTGTATATCTTATGTGTGCCGTGGCAGGCTTTTAGTAGCTAATCCAAAAACATCCAGTTTGGAGACAATAATTAAGACCCTTAATGAGTATAGGATTATGAATTATTTCGTCTGAATTTGAGGGTTTATTGTTTGGTCAAACTATGTTTACACTGATTTTGTTTCTGACTGAGATTATTCCTGAGATATGTACATCATATTATATATTAGATCGTACCACAGATCTGGTTCTCAATCATCAAAATGTTAACGTTTATGACACTAATAGATGATAGCTTAATGACATTGAGCCAGGAAGACCTGTCATAATGTAATCGAATCTGTGCCTACCTTATCCGTGCCAGTTTTGACTTGGTGATCCCACACCTGTATTGAGTTCTTACCTGTGATAAGTAGAGTTCATGTCTGAGTGAGGTAGAGTTCAGCAATGTATACACTGCATCCTCCGTCCACCTCGTCAGCTGTGTACATGGGAATGTCGACCTGTTTCCTACACTTATAGTGGGAGCTGGGGCACCCGACGGTATGCTCCATCAGAGAAACACTCCGGATTTTCATAATTGTGTGCATTTTTTTTAACAGTTTTTATTAGTAATTCACTTCACGGTTGCCCCTGGTTTTCGGTGATGTTACAATGAATAAATTATAGTACATGAAGATTCTAAGTGTAAATTATATTATGTACATCAAGATCAATACACCAATACATACATTTTTCTCTATATTGCCACCTTCTTGATAATGTAACAATTTAACAAAATAATGTAACAACAGGTTGTAACCATTGTTATATATACAATCGAATAAGTTGCTGTAAAGAGATGGGAGTAAGAATATATCACAACTATTATATTTTATTTGTTTTCAATCCATATTAGTTATTTTTGAAAATATGTATTATGAAGATATGATGGAATGTCAAACAATATTACTGCATAAAGCATCGTACTGGGTATTATGATCTGAAGAAATCAACATTTACATGGATCCTATGACCGTCCTTCTGCATTATCATGATCTGCTTCACTTATCATATTTGATATCATAGCTTGTTCATCCACAGTAAAAACATAGTAATATTTACTATGTTTTTGAATCCTTTGCCCTTCATAACCTCCATAGGACAGGAGCCTTTAGACCGGTGGGGAGGGACCGGGCTACCTGTATAGACGTTGTGCAGATGACGTCCCAATGCACTGATACTGTCTTTGGCACCATATTGGTGATCGATCTAAAATCATTGTTATCCATAATCAAAAACATTTAGAACATATATTTATGGCAAATTCATCTGAAATTATCTACATTCCTTTCAAAATGTATCAATTGTATTATCTGGTACTAATAAATTCTAGATTTATCTGATCACCACGTGGTTATGATCAGGGACGGATTCAGAGGGGTGTGCATGGGGCGTGCACCCCCCCCCCCCCTCCCTTTTGGCCAAATTTCGATTTGTTTAATGTAATTCCTGGATCTGCTCCTGATGATTAGCACATTGTAATCACCAAATTGTGATCACGTGACTGTCCTTTAATGTAGCATATGTTTTGTTTTTGAATACAAATATACGGCTGGATTAGTGTCAGATAGTCGGGTCTGAAGCAATCCCGATGATCGAATTAATTTAAGTATCTCGGTCTTAACTATCCTTATCAGACCATTATTTTATTCTTTCGTGGCTATATTTATTTAAAATGGAGTTAACCTTGTGCCCGCGTGGGTGAAGTTAACGTTGGAAAGTACACTGGTTAGGTAACCGCGTGTTGTACTTTCTTGGCAATGAATGATGTCATTACGTATGAACGAGAGGTGTTACGGTGTTGTTCTATGGTTCATGTGTAGACGCCGTAAAGCTGCTGATCCACCATATGACAAAACGCCAATTGATTCTAATCTGA
This sequence comes from Lepidonotus clava, assembly GCA_936440205.1. Classification (NCBI taxonomy): domain Eukaryota; kingdom Metazoa; phylum Annelida; class Polychaeta; order Phyllodocida; family Polynoidae; genus Lepidonotus; species Lepidonotus clava. The sequence continues at coordinate 47,038,459 of OW387135.1, read as the reverse complement.
TGCATTTTTTTTCAAGTTGGCACTGTATATCGAGTCAAAATTTCCATTCTGTGATAAGAATTTGCAAGTGTATATTAAAAATTACATTCTGAATAAGAATTTTTTTTTTTTTATAAGCCGATTTTTATAATTGCTTCAAAATCGGCGCAAAATCGCATCATGGATTATCCTCTTTACGGGAATATGTAATACCTGTTAGCTGAAAGGAAAGAAAATCAGTCATGAGGTATTTTACCTCAACAGTCTATGAAGTATTATGCAAATCTCAATGTATATTACGATGAAATTTCAAATCAAAATGATAGTGTAGTATGCTTGCAATTCTGAAATCGCATTGAATATCGAGGAAACAATGGGGCGTGATAAGTGCCTACCGCCCGGGGCCACATCTCGCCCACTTTGATTGTAGAAACACAGAATTTGTGAGTTGGACCACTGTAAACCACAGTCGCAGTTGTAAAACAGACTTAAAGACGAAAAGAAAAATCTGTTTATTTTCTCATGAGCACCTAGCTGTAGACTCCTCCCTCCAAAGCCTAACCTAAATCGATTTAAGGGAACCATAAGCTAGGACTCTAGTTTCAAAATAACTATAGAAATATGGCTTGTGGGCATCAAACAGGCATAATGGAAAAGCATAAACTATATGTGGGTAGGCATTACATTATTTCAGGTGCGTTTTCATTTATAAGTAGAGATACATCATAGGGGCATCTGAGCGATACCTGAAGATTAATGGATATGGTTCTGTAAATAGTTAAATTGGATCAAAAGAACTAAAAATGAATAAGATCTGTATTATTATTCTACAAATAGCTCAGGCTCTGAAACATCGTTTAAGTATTTCTTTCAGCTATATAATCCCCAACTACTTAATTTTATCAAGGTAAATATGTTTTCCCAATTAAAGGGTTTCAATGTGACACACCAAAATTCTGCATTATTGGTTTTCATGGCTGATGTTTTACAAATGGCTTGATTTCGAATCTTGAAGTGTATTTCATTAGTCTCGGTATTTTTAACGTGTTGTTACTTTTGAACACAGCATGGCCTTCTTTAAGTTAATTGTATTTTCCTTATTTTTTCTATTAAGAAAAAACTACTTCACAGTACATCGTGATCTTCCAGCGGTTACAAAATTAGGAAGTGAGGTAATAGTACCTAATGAAGATAGACATACAAGACAAGGTCGTAAAATTACACTTATTGCTGTTAGCCAACAGGTTCCTTTCCATAAGATGGAACTGGCTGGAAATCGGCTGACACTTGAGTCTTTTTTCTACCCGTCTGCAGGCTCTATATATGTGTTTGGGAGGAAACCAATAAAAAGTAATTCAGTGGAAACCAGCCTTGAACCTTTGGACAACCTCCCGTGGGTCTTTGATTAGTACCAATTCTCCAATTTATGAACGGTGGGTTTTCTTGTTATTTATGTATTCCATCGTTTTGAACTAACGGCTCTCTGTATTAAAAGTTGTAAACAGAATCTTTGTATTAGGTGTACGTTGTAAGGGGTAGTTACCCCTGTGTCCCAGGGCAGGTTTCCCTCACATTTAATCCTGTATATGAGCTGACACCACTGGTAGCAGGGGTTTTTGCCCCAATAACTGAAAGTGTCTTTCTCTTGGTGCATGCGGCACACAATCTGAAAACAACATCACCAATGGTAGCAGGGATAAGGCCTTACCGCTGGTAGCAGGGGTAGTTGCCACAATGTCTTAGGGCTTCCCCTACCACTGGTAGCAGGGGTAGTTGTCCCAATGTCTGAGGGCTTCCCTCACCACTGGTGGCAGGGGAGTTGCCCAGCATCTGAGGGCTTCCCTCACCACTGGTGGCAGGGGAGTTGCCCAGCATCTGAGGGCTTCCCTCACCACTGGTGGCAGGGGAGTTGCCCAGCATCTGAGGGCTTCCCTCACCACTGGTGGCAGGGGTAGCTGTCCCAATGTCTGGGTGCTTCCCTCACCACTTGTGGCAAGGGTAGTTGTCCCAATGTCTGGGGGCTTCCCTCACCAGTTGTGGCAGGGGTAGTTGTCCCAATGTCTGAGGGCTTCCCTCACCACTTGTGGTAGGGGTAGTTGTCCCAATGTCTGGGTGCTTCCCTCACCAGTTGTGGCAGGGGTAGTTGTCCCAATATCTGAGGGCTTCCCTCACCACTTGTGGTAGGGGTAGTTGTCCCAATGTCTGGGTGCTTCCCTCACCAGTTGTGGCAGGGGTAGTTGTCCCAATATCTGAGGGCTTCCCTCACCACTGGTATCAGGGGTAGTATTTTAGGGCAATGTCCATTTCCCAGTGTGTCTTGTACATAATCTGACAACACCCTCGCCACTGGTAGCAGGGATAATTGCCCCTATGTCCAAGAGCTTCCCTTACCACTGGTAGCAGGGGTAGTTGCCCCAATATCTGAGGGCAGGGTCCTTCTCTTGGTGCATCCTGTACATGATCTGACACCGCAGACACCAGCAGCGTTTCGGGGTGTAGCCGAGCCCGTCCTGGGCCGCGCCCTCCGGCTGGGGGCCATACTCCGCCATCCAGTCCGGCTCAGGGGTGTGCACCGGCACTCTCTCCGATACCTGGGGAGGGTAAACGTGTAGGTAAAGCTTGATTGGTGAGTAGGATTTCATGGAAAACGTGGTGTATTTCATTACCATGAGGAATAAATGTATCAAAGTGCCATTGAAAATATTTTCAGGTTAGGTAAATCCAGGGCGGATCACGGATGTTTCCATGACCAAACATGACAAGGGGTGAGGGGGGTCATGTCATGCATGACACCATGTTGTGAAATATTTCAATTTCAAGTATTTCAGGGACAATTTTAGGTTAGGTTGGGATCTTGAAGGCTGATTTTTCTTATTTTCAGTTTAAGATTTTTCTATGGCACGGTCATGTTTCTAGGCAAAAAAAAATCATTCGTTTTTATACAATTTCTCTAATTTGGAGGAGGGGAGTCCGGTTGATATGACATCATTTTTAGAGGGGGGGGGGCAGGGTCGCATGATGAAACATGACAAAGGGGGGAAGGTGGGGTAAAAAAAAATGTCAAAATGACGTTATTTATGGACGGCCCCACAGGGGGGGGCATGTTGTTAGGACCCCACGGACTCTCCTTCTGCCCCTGCAATCTAAAGGGAAATTTGGTTATTTGTGTACAAAATCAATCACAATTATAGGTTTCTGGGATACATTTAGATGGTCCTTATTCTGTGTTCTTGTGAGAACGAAATGGTCATTTCCCTCTGAATGATAACCGTATTTTGCCTTCTTGGATTCAGTTGTAAAGATAAACAGGAAATAATAACTCACAAATGTACTGATACTTAATAATAGAGCTTAACAAAACGCATAATATATATAGAAAACATATAATTCCGAATTTCACACCTCCAAAAACTGTCACAAAAATATGCTCTGAACCCTTTTATAAGATGAAACTTTTTATCATTTTTTTTACATTTCAAATATAATTTGAAATGTTAATAATTGATAAAAAGTCATTTGCATGTAAGTTTGATATAGCTAAATCCATATATTCGCCCACTATAATAGTTATGTTGACGAGGGTCAAAACGATATGGCACAGGGCAATTTTATAATTCCACAGGCAGGCAGATATAAGATACAATTTTCTGTTACAAATTGCAGTATTTACAATTCTTCCGACCACAAACTGGTCTTTATCTGAGCGAATCATCTAATGCTCTACACTAAAGATCACCATCTATGGACACCAATATAGAGCCCAGTTCCCAGTAACTCTGCAGGGGCGGATCCTGAGGAGAGGTGGGGGTCAGAGGGGGTGGGGTCCAAGGAGTCCTGATCATTTTTTATATCTCTATCAAGAAACGTGAATAAACTTCCTGATCCATTATGCCGTTGCTATCCTTGGACCAGAATGGTATGTCATATTACAGATGGCGCCACTGCATTAGTGTTGGGATAGGACTACCTAAGTGCCGCCACCTGTGTAGCTACCATGACACAAATACACAAGTGCGCACACTGAATTCTCAAAATAATACATTACATTGTGAAAGATATGGCAAAAAGTGCAAGTGCGCACAAATTTTGTAAATGGACTGCCATCATGTCCCAAGGGTTAGTAAAGTAAGCAGTGGCGGATCCAGAGGGGGGGCATGGGCGCGGGGGGGGGGGGGCGCCCGGCCCTCCCTTTTCCTGGGAAATTTTGCGTTTTTTTAATGTAAAACTCAGTCAAAAAGCAATTAAGGAAAATTTTTCCAATAGCGCACCCCCCCCCCTTTTTTTTTTTTCTTCTTAATTTTTTTCCTCCCCCCCCCCCCCCCCTCAAAATCCTGGATCCGCCAGTGGTAAGTAGGGATAGTATAGTAAGTGCGCTCAGTTTTGGGGCTCCCTATGCCCTTGATAGCTCACCGGCGTGGTCGTGGGCGGCGGGCCCCCCATCTGGTCCTCCAGGCGCTCGACCAGCCCCTGCAGGTTGGGGGAGGTCACCGTGATCCGGTCTATCTCCGACTCCTTCCTCCGGGCCGCCCTCTCCGGGCCCCTCCCGGCCGGCGGGGGGACAGCTGCATCCACCGTGATGGCAGGCTGGAACACACATTGTGTACTCGTTTTAGTATTATACAGTATTTTTTTTACTATAAAGTATATCTGAAAAATATGGACAACCCTGATGGTTCTTGTTAACAAGTACCTTTTTAATAAGTCACTTTTTTCTTCAAATGTGAAGAGAAAATAATCCTGAAAGTGTTGATATAGCAATCACTTTTCGAGATTCTTTCAAGAAGTGGTGAGGCCACTGACAAATAACCTCATAGGGGATTATTACATCATTTCTATTACTGAGGGAATCACTTATTATAAGATACCTATTCTTAAACTTGGACCTTAAAAGGGATGCAAAACAAAACAGCTGGGGTAAGTTGCTGCCCCTCCCCCCCCCGGGCATCTTACCCCACCTGGAAGGGCATCTTACGTACCCCAGGGGTGGGGTAAGATGCCCTTTCAACAAAATAATAATCTTTCATTTACACTAACTTCCCAGATTCAATAATCTTTCTAGAATATCTTAGAGGGTACTTGTTTGTATCAATTCCAGTATAGAGCTAATTAATCCATATTCATTTCTTTGAGTAGTGACAAATCTTGCTTAGGGGCGGGGGCATCTTACCCCATGTTACCCTAGTGATGAAAACACTCTAAGGATTGACCTAATCAGCCATAGACAGGACTGTCATCTCATATATCTGTCTGAACCTATACCCTACCTGGGAGTCCCACCTCTTGATGCTGGTGCCGGGGACGGCGGGCAGCTGGCTGGGTTTAGGGGGCAGGGCCCTCAGGGCCTGGTGCACCGTCCCGGGCAGGGAGAACTTACGGCCCTTCACCACCCAGGGGGTGGGCTCCTCCAGGGTGTGGTCCAGGGACCTCGACCTGTCCTTGTCGCCCTCGGCCTGCTGGAGGCCCTGCACCTGGGGCAGTTTGCCGGACGGCCTGTTGGCGATAGAGGGCGCCAGCGAGATCCGCCCTACACGGAATGGTTATGTCAGGTTGTTAAAGGGAGTCAAAACCAATGGACTCAATAAAATTTTCGAAAATCAAATAATCCATCCCTTGTCCCTATTTCTGGCCAATACTAAAACATGAACCATGAAATATAGTAGGAAATCATTGAAAACAAGTTTTCCTTGCTCAACTCAATTAATGAGGATCTGCGAAAATGGGGTTTGTTTACAAACAAGTGTAAATATTACCATCTCTCATGGAATTCTGCTTCAGTTTGAGCTAGTTTTCACAGCTAATTCTTTACTACTGACCTTAACTAGACTCATCTAACATATTTCTATACTTATGAGTTTTGAAAATATTGTCAATTACATTGGCTTTGGGTCCCTTTAAGGGTTGTGTGGTAACATGGGTTTTTCATATCTAATGGGGTTAACCAAAGTTTTATGTTTTAAATATCAATTCTTTGATTCTTCGGGGGAAAAGGGCTGAGAGGGAATGGGTTAAGGTATGCCCCTTGAATTCGTCACTGAAGTTTAAATCTCTATAGGACTGCTATTTGCTATATATCTTTCCATAAAAAAACATTACAGGCCCGTGGTAATACTTATAGCTATCATTGTGTAATATTGTCTAATGCTAAACAAAATTTCATCAATATCGGGTGGCACAGTGAATCTTTTGAAAGTACTCTGTTCCACACCGAACTATAGAGAGAAACGGTTTAAGGCTAGATAACTATCATTTCATTACAATAATGAAAATGTGATTGAGATTCTGAATGAAAAAAAAATCATTTTTGAATACTTTAAAAGGTATTTTCATAAAATTATTTAAAGGATGTATGAAGAAATTGATGGTCGCACACCTTTCTTGGACAGGAACACTCTTCTCGGCTCGGCGTTCGTCATCTCTACTTGTCCTTCGAGTATTTATCTTGGTATATCACCGTTTGAGAGAAAACATTTAGTATTGTATTGATTTCATGTGGACTTTCGTAATTGTGATTTTTGTACTTCATCTATTCCACATTAAATATTGTATAAACTTTGCACTATTTCTTGACTTTATGAATATGTCCAGTGATAATACTATTGAACTATTGTTGATGTTCGATTTAATACTGCTTGATGTGTATAATTATTCAATCCATGAGTTGTTCATCCAAGCTATCGAGCCAATCAGCCTGCGTTAAAAGTTAATACATCCATTCCCCAATAGTTCAAAAGAAATGGACGATGAGGGAGCTGGTAAAGTGAAAGGTCTTTTATTCAATTAACATCTCATCCCGAGTCAAAGCCACAGTGAATAAGTCTCCATCAGTCCACCTTCCCATCTCCTATTCAGCGATCAACCACATTTAGAATACAAGTTGTTCCGGTGCCCACAAGACCGCCCTAGTGCTTAGCTCTATCACAATCCTTTGTCCGAAGCTGTTGGTATTGGTAAACTCCAGTATACTGCACAGGAGCCGTAGGTATTACTCCAAGCAGTTCTTCTAACTCTATGGTTAAACTCTAACTCCTAACTAACTCGCTCCCTACCTTAGCAACACCTTTTATACTGGTTAACAGGTGGCGCTGGGAGCGCAAAATGTCTCCGCCTAGAAGTAGACTTGCTAGGTCTGATCATAACTAAATTATAGAAGATGATAATATATTAAAAGTACTAAGCTATTAGTACACTATATTGACAATATGTAATTATATTGGCAATATGTAAAACATCTTAGACAACACATCGCTACAGTATATGTGTAAGAAAAGCAGTTCTTGTCACGGAACGACTAGACATTGGATAATAAACAACAAATCCTTTCACAACGAGTGTTCACGTCTTACATGATGAGGGAACTATAATTATGTATTGGACGACCGCAGTCGACGAGGAGGGAGACTGCGAATGGAGCTAGCTATTATCTATACAACGAAACATCACATACACGCACTAACTTTAAATGGATAATTAACCTCTCTATAATTCAAAAGAAACGGTTATAAAGTGAATGTTTGCTTGAATGTTCCAAATTAATGTAACTATATGTTAAAGGCCTGTGACTAAGATATCCTTGATATATGATATCATGACGCGCTTTGATTGGTTTCTTTGATTTAGTCCGCAGGTGCACCACGTTACCAGGAAACAGAATCATGACGTGGTTACATTAACAACTTATTGTGGGTCAATTATGAATTTCATGAATGGATTATAAGGACGTCAGACAGCTTCAGAATAGCCAAGACTAATTGATAATAAAGGAGATGTATAGAACAGTTATGGGCGACTTTCATAGCAAGGATGGGTGAAGAGATTTTTGTTTAAAAATCAAGAGAAGTGGCGGTGGTGGTGGTGATGGGGGGAGGGGCAAGCCTATTCTAAAGAGCAGTTAACAATCACATTTAAGAAACCGAATAGGAGGAAGGAAAAAGCTAGTTGTCTAAGTATATTTAATCGGAGGAATTCATTCGGCAATTATATTTTCTAATATTAGTAGGCTATTGTGTCATCTATCTTTTTGGCAAGTTTGTCGCCATGTGTAATCCCCACTTTATGCTCGAAAGGAAGCCATAATGAGAATCGTTTGGCATTGAGTATCATGTATAGATTAGTAATGTTTACATTTGAGTACTTAATTGAATAGGCCTGTATCCATGCAATCAACCGCTACATGGGTATAAACAGTGCCCTATACACTTCATGGGGTTAATATATATAATATGAGTAATTGGGTGGGTATTATACATTACAACGCCTATCGAATTAAATGAAAGGTTTAAAGTAAACCTACAGTATGCCATATCTTTTGAACTGCTTCTGAATGATGTGAAATTTAATCATAATCCTTGCATATCTCCGGATGTTCACGTTGTTCTGATTATATCCTTTTTAGAAGTGTGTCATTGTATCAACATTGAGAATGCTTAGTGGGATAAACTCCTATGATTAATGACACAAAATAACGGATATCAATCAAAAACCGAGGGAGGATTTCTGTGACAGAAAAAAAAGTCCTATATAATTACATCATAATCAAGAAGAGTTCTATTTCACAGATTACGTCAAATTTGCCGTCCATACAATTTATGATATAATATAGACGACTGTTGCACGTCACGATGCCATGTAAGACACTCACCTTGATGTAATGCGAGACCCGACTCACCTGAGTCTCACCTGCTGCTGTCTCTGTCTCCCACCTCCTCACCTGTCCGCCTGTGTTCTCTGACTGGACGTGGCAGTGCCCCCCCCCCCCCCCACCTCGTCCACCCCGCCCTCCCCGCCAGGTGTTCCGGAGGTTACCATAGAAACCTGCATGCTCATTCCTACTGCATCTCCGGGAGAGTCATTTACACGTAATTTACAGGTGTCCTGGCGTGTTCAGTAATGACTGATTATTTTCTCTGTGAGTGCTATCATCTTGAATCCAATATTAAATGAAATGACTCTATAACTATCTTCGTGGTATAAACCCTGTCAAAGGTCATTGACGCCGGGATAAAGTGGACTTGATAGGAGGATTAGATAGGACTGTCGAAGGGATCTTTTTAAGGAAGCCATTTCTTTTGAGGAAAACACGTATTTCTATGTACTCAATTAGACCGGATACACTGATGATTAAGGGCCTATACATATAATTAATCCCATCTGAGGAACCCGTTGCCATTGTTATATTTTTTTTCCCCAATGTTTGCTAGTTTACCTGCATGAAACCCTTTTTAGACTCCCTCCCTTATTATTAGATGTAACAGGGTTTATGTTCTGCATATTGTGGTCATTTTGGACACTGCCAATAAAATGGAAAGAAAAGTATGAATACCAAAATAAGATCTTATAGTAGAGAAATTGTATGTCGACACCTCCGCGGTACCTATAGTCAACCCCGCTGGGACGTCTCTTCGTGGTTTGAGGACACACTGTTTCATCTTCTTACATTGTCACTTAACAGTGAAAATGTCACATGTTGGTTTTCTTTAGGCTCTTGTCCCACATCGTTATGAATTTGATTCTCGTTGTCATGGCATTAAGGCCCATATGCATGCTGCCACGCCGCTCACAATGAATGGGTTATGTTTCTTCCGTAAATATTCATTAATTGACACCGCTCCTAATTGCTTACAAAGAGTTTCCGTGCTTTTTTGGATTGTAATGGAAGCTATCATTAGACGACTGGGGTGTAAGGTGTACTTTGAATAATTAGTTCTCTGAGACCGCGGGGATTGGGCCGCTATCTCTAGATCTCAACGTATCCACCAGGGGGCAACCATGTTACTGACGACCATGGTTAGTGTAGTCATAGCTTGATGTAGCTTTCACATCTCGACAGCTATAATGACATAACTCGCATGGAGAATCTTTTGATCTCCCCAATCCTACCGTTACCTCGTAAATAAAATGTCAACCAATGTTTGAGTTTAATATGTCATCAACATTTTGATTCATTGTTTGCAATAATATGATGATGCTCAAATATCTATACTGAAACATGTATAAAGTAAATTTGTGGTATAGCCGTATGACAGAGAAACATTAAATTTTGTGAAATAATTTATCATAGACATATATATAATTATATCAATGGTTCACATAATAAAATGATATATTTGCAATTAATTAAATGAAGGTATGGACCAGTGGTTGTATTGTATGGTTTAATATTATTTTCAATACTTTAAATGTACATTAAAAGAAGACTCTGATTGATAGTTATTAACATTCACAAAGGCTTACCATCCTAATATGTGGTTACCTGTAAGAACTATAATAATATTTAATCCCAGCCCATAAGACGTCTGTGTCCAAAATTTCAATGTTATACAATCCATTATCTAAGAAACCTCCACCTTAAAATGATGCACTAGATTGAGGTATAACTATCTCCTCACTTTCTTGCTCAGTCCTGATTCTACTGATATAATCATTGACGTTTCTTCAGATATAATAGCATCCTGTTCTCCAAATGACTCCTGATATAGGATCAACGTTACGTATCGTTGCTGCTGCTGTTAATGTTGTCATCCTGGCTTTGCTGTTTGTTACTCCTGTGGCTGTTGCTGCTTCCTTGTGCATGCCCGTCGCATTATAACTCTTGCAATTAATTTTCACCTATTTAAATTCCAATTTTGGGCAGACATTTTAAAGATTGGTAGATCTAAATGTCTTTGTTGTACAACTGTTTACCGAAATACACCTTACTTAGGTAGTAGAACAACTACAAATCATCATCCTTCGTAACATCAACCTCCCTGTTGTGACACATTGATTTGTTCCATATCTGTGTTATGCGACGGGCCATGGTTGTTATAATCCCTATCTATATATTGTAGGCCTTGTTGCATGCACCTCCCCTAGTAGTCGGACATGAGGCAGCAGCAGATGTAGGTGTAGCAGCAGGTGAAGCAGAAGCAGTCGTCGGCCGCCTGCTGGGCAGCTGCCGCCTGGGCAGCCTCCTGGGCAGCGCTGTTATCCTGCACTACGTACCTGAAACGGGGCAAGAATAAACATGTCTTAGGGACCGAGTTAGAAACCAGAAAAAATCATGAGTGTATTTGCCGAAGAATACCAAACCAAAACAGAATGTTATAGGAACATTCTGATTGATTTGAAGAACATAACCAAAATTTTATAGTAATGTTGCAGTGCAACATCACAGCAGTACTTTGCAGCAACGTTATTGGGATCGAGCCATTAAAATATAACAAGAATCAGTACAGAACCAAACAGGGAATTGCTGCAACATTATGATAATGTCAGAACTCGCATCATCTGCTCTTAGCTGGCCCAGTGCTCTGTCGCATAACCGAACCCTTGCAACAACGAGACCACAGCGAGGGTTTAGATTTGGGTCTCGCTGTTGTGCAAATCACAGTGAGGGTTTGGTAAAAGTCTCGCTGTTACATGCGAAATTCGGCATCAATTTTCGTCCATTTCTAATAATTTTTCCAGTCTGAAAATTTCAGGAATTTTAGATCTAGATGTCTAGTTTTCAGAACCGTTTACAGAATTAAAATCGGTCTAGTAAAACAGTCTCAAATCAACAGCGGCACCCATCACAACAGTGACGTCCTTATAGGGACAGGTTGTATTGTTTCAATTTCTTAACAGGGAGTGGTCTCGCTGTGGTGGACAACCCTCGCAACAGCGAGACCCGGTATGCGAAGGACCACTGAAGCCATTAGAGGTTTTTTAATCCATATAAGAAATAACGATAATGCTCACAAAAAGGTGCTCCCCCTAATGGTTAAAAATTGTCAAATCCCCCTGGGACATGACTGTCTTGATGTTATCTGAAATACTATTCATGGTCTAAGAGGTCTGTTTTCGAATCTCAAAACAAAGTTTGATGGATTGTGAAAATTTATTTTCCCCTTACAACTTCCTGTTGTTCAAAAAGTGGTACTTGGTCACTAAAAACATTTTTTCAGACAAAGCTCACCCTTACAAGCTAAATGCACATGACATAAAGGAAACTCGTGAACAGTGCTAGAAAAAAATAGCTCCATTGAAAACTGGGTAATTTATTTATTTATCATAAATTGTTTTCAGTGAAGTGTAGACAATGCCCCAAAAAACTGTATAATGTGTTTTTTTCTGTTTGTCATATGTATTTCTTCATTTAACAAAGTAGAACACCCCGGGACCTTTGCAAATTTGTTGGGATATTATGTTGAAAAGGATGTACTTGGTTATTGGCTAAATTATCCTGTAGTGTGATTACAGGAAAAATAAAACTTTCAATGCTGCTAAAATTACATCCAGTGTAAACTGTATGGCATTTTACTATAGTATGTATTACAGTATATTATTGTTGAACTTAAACGGTTTTTATCCATAAGAATGAAATTCTGACGTATGTATTACAGTATATCACTGTTAAACTTAATCAGTTTTGAAAGTCCACCGTACATATTGCGGTATATTATTGTTAAACTTAAAGGGTGTTCGCCTGTAAAAAATACGGTCACACAGAATTACAGTCACCCGTTAAATTTACGGTAAAAGTTCGGCAACATAGTTGCCAGTACTTTAACGTAAATTTGACGGGATTTTTTTAACAGTGTGTGACTTGCACCAGTATCATTAATATTTCATATCAGTAAGAATCACAGATGCTTTGGACATTTCAGCATATACTTACACAGTGTGGACTTGCTGTGGTTGTTGATGCATAGCCTGTTCCTTTGGTGCCACTGGGTAGCCCCCCTGAGGTGGTGGGTAGGCCCCCTGGGGAGGGGGGTAGGCCCCCTGTGGGGGTGGGTAAGCTCCTTGTGGGGGTGGGTAGGCCCCTTGTGTGGGTGGGTAGGCTCCTTGAGGGTAGGTAGGCTGGGAAGGGTACCCTGGAGTGTAGGCTGGTGGTGCTTCAGACATCTGTAAAGAAAAGCATAATGAAAACTATTGATAATTACTGGTTAACCTAATAATTATGATTTAGGTTTCAGTTTACACACTGCACGAACTTTAGAATTTACTTGGTTTACTCATTGCTGAAAGGTCATGGAAACTTTGGTAAACATACACTCGCAACTTTAATTGTCTTTACAAGAAAATCATTTCTAAGATCTGATTCTCCTTGTAATCTTTACATTATAAAGTAAAGGCTACTCAACAACAAAAAATCATATTTACTACAGTAAATTTGGTGCAAAGTCTCGTATGATGACATTCACTTTTTCAGTAAAGACCATTTTCTGAGTTTGACATTCTTCCTTTACAGGGCACCACATGTTTATTTCATTTTCGTTTGCATGTTTCATGCATTAATTCGTGTTCAATTCACAAACATAGTGATATGTATCTGAGAAAAGGTGAAAATCTTTCTTGAATCATATCCTAGATCATTTAGAAATATGATTTCTGCTAAACCTATCCAATATACTAACACAATTACATGGACTTTTAGATGTTTTTTAATGTGCCTATCATGTCCTTTCAGGCATAGCTTAAATCCAAAAATATAACAATCATTATTTTGTGGTTGTCAATAATACTACTGGTGAGATGCATATCAGTGATTTTTTCCGAAAGTAAATAGTAACAGTGTCAAGTTTACTTTCAGTATATTTGTGTAAAGCCAAGTAAAGGTATATTATATGACCTTTATATTATCAGTAAAGCTCAGTTTCCCAACCTCACCATCAATAACGTAATTGTGACATGCCATGGTTGCAGATCATTTCTGTTACGTTGCAAGCTGGCTCGGCAGAAAGTAGGTTGGGGTATAAGTGTTCCAGCAAGATATGCAAGTTAGATCTGATACTTGTGGGGTAAAAAGCCACCCCTTTCTAATTTGGAATAATACCTAGGCCTATTAGAACAAAAGTGAGGGATGGTTTCATTGGCTATATTACTGTCTGTCAGAGCGTGTTACAAAACCAAGAAAACATCTACCACTGAAATTTCTGCTATGTCCTGTTGCTAGATATTGTTTGCACAGTGTTTATGAATGCCAATTCATGAAAACATGCATTATCTGCAAATAAGCTCTCATTTAACATAAAGTGTCCTGGAAAAGAACAGCCCCTAAACTTAGTATTCTATGGCCAGGTACAAAAAGGATCCAAAGGAAAACAGCGATTGTAAATGCTAATGATAAAAAACATGAAAAACTAGTGTAATCGTCAAACTATGACGATACTTGTAAATGAAATAATTTTCCTAATTCCTTAGAAGAATAACAGAGCAATTAGTCATTCAATGGAACATTTCTATTGTCTCTGATTTGAAACTAAACGATATGTTTATAACCCATAATACATGCATTTTAGATCAATACATTCGAGTGCGTGAAATTCGATGTTCTAATCTAAATTATTGATATATTGCTGGTTCTGCATGCATGGGTTTTCTGATCCCTAACACATGTGAATCAGGATAGGAGTCCCTACATACAATGTTGCAAGTCAAGCACTACTCCTCTCGGTTGGCAATACTGTTAACTGCATACGGGGGCCAAACATTCAGAAATCCAACTATCTAATCTCTAGGTCTATCTCATTGCCAGTTCCGTCATGTGGTGTGCTGACTCATGTTCTGAATATGATTGTTGCGTAACTTGACCCTTTGAAACATATTTTTATAATTTTCTCACCGCCACCCCCACCCCCACCACGTCGTCTCTTCCTCGATGAATATCATGTAATGCTTGGCATGTCTTGATCTCGCTTTCCTTTAAGCCTGTGTTCCTTACAGATAAGTATTACTATGTTAGACTGTTAAAGCTACAATGTCACCCAATTTGTTATTTTTCTTTCATAATAAAAATATTGAAAGTTTGTATGTTACTGCGACAGGTCTTATAAATACCATTGAAATTGCTCTAGTTCTTATATTTTACTGAAACATTTTGTTTTTTGTCTGTTTACAAGAAGGCTGAACCAGAGTTTTAACAACAACTTGAGACCGTTTTGAATACAGGTCTGAATTAAGTCCAACAAGGACTTTTCTGTTGTAAAATCATTTCCAACACATTTAAAGATAGTACAAGGTTATCAGGCAACATGGATTTGGATGTAAAAATCAAACTTATACCACAACAAGACTCACCTTGTCTTATTACTTGATGATCCGAATTATGATTCCAGTCGTTGGTAACTGAGTTGTGTATGGTGAACTGTGGCTGAGTTTTGTGGGTGGTCAGTCGTTATCTGACCACCACTAAGTCTGAGTAGGAGACCTTTGACCAGTGGTCAGTGATAAGGGCATTACAAGCGGCAAGACGTAACGGGACACGCTGCGCATGATAAGGACTGGGCGGGAGAGGGCAGGAGAGGTGCGAAGGCCTCGAGTGGTCCACAGACACCCCACAGACGTATAACACGATGTGATGACGACACAGAGAGTCGGACATGGAGAATGGCGTTGTCATAAACAAGGATTACATGTTTGTTGGGTTTATTTATTTTTCCATGTAGGCATGGGTTATGTCATATGAGAGGCTTCGTGATTTGTTTTTAAATATTGCTCATTGGGTTTCAATTAAAAGCCCCTTCCACTATTCATTAATCATCAAAATCCCTACTACCTTGTAATATATTCATACGACTAATTTGTAGATAATTTCTTATCACAATCCCCATCATAATTGTAATTCATTCATGAGATTTATAGAATGCTCAGAAATTCTAAAAAAAGAAATATCTCTAAGAATAGTTTCAACAAATCAGATAACCAACAGCACTTGATAAAAGAAGTTTTATTACTTTCCTACTCCAGAGAAATTTGGCGCAATACGTTTCCATTATCATTTGACTATTGAAAGACTTGCTTTGCCATTAGATAAAACTCGTTGTATAAATGTTTCGGAGGGATCGGAATAACTGTACGACTATGCCTCTACAAGTGTTATCTTTTCCGGTGTATAAAGGTATGGCCACCACTGCTTACACAGTATGTGTATATAAATACTGATGCCTATATAGACTCATGTGATTCATGTGACTTCCGGCATTCAGGTGCCTCACGTCACTTATACATTTGTAAATTAGGTGGCGGTGAGAGGTAGATAATTCCTAGAACAATAATTATTATTAACTGTACTACCCTCATTGTTATATAATTTATAGCTGGGTCACGCAATTATAACTGGCGATGGTTTTAGAAACTGATATTGGTATCTTGTGTTCTCCGGGGACATACATGCAGAACCCAGTTTCACAGGAGCTCACTAGTATTCTCTACTGTGACGCCACCTAGGAGTCGCTACAGTTAGTTTGTACAGAGATGGATCAGAGGAGAATCAAGGATACTTCGGAATCTTTTGGGATATTCCAGGCAAAGAAACTTTGAATGATAAATATATGAGCCAGCAAAGAAGGGTGGCAAGTTTCGCTCCGCCCATTACCCTAAACCCGCAGCTTAAGGTTAATGCTTTCATAGCAGCATCTAATGCCTCGTATATGGGAGAATAAGCTGAACTTGTTCTTTACTAGGTTTTTGGTTAACATAAATAGGAAAAGTTGTAAGCCGTACTCCTGCACAACCTTTTTACCTTTTTTTCCAATAAGTTCTTTCTTTTGTTGTACATTTTCTGACAAAACAGGACCTTTCCTCAAAATACAAGATATGCTTTTTCGTTTGGGAACATTCATAATACATACAAAGCTGATATAAATTCAAAAGTGAGAAAGATATTAACACCTTAACCCAGCCAAATTTCGGTTCATTGCAATATATTTTATTGCATTGCATAATTGTATATGGAGCATGTTGTTGACTTCTCCAAATTATCATTGGAATTAGTCATATGACAACTACTGAAAATCATGCAGAAAACACACTCTCTGTCTAAAACCTAACAATAACTGATTTCAAAAAAGCAGGGTCACAGTTACGTTTTCAGTAAGCATTGCAGCAAACTTTGGTCTACAAACAGCTGGGGAATATTCATTGCATTGTATCAGGCTTAAGGCCATATAAATGTACTTATATAAGACTATGCATATAATGCAGTCAGATAGAGAGAAGTAGAGCATGGTGGGGCAGCAGGCCATCAGTAACCTGTCTAGAAGTTGTTCCGTCATAATCTAATGTGGTCTGGGGTCTAGTCAGTCAGAAAACAGCAGAGCATGGCAGCACAACAGGCCATCAGGCCACAGTCACCTGCTGCCTGGTCACGGCGGGCCTCCTCAGCTGCATCTCTGTCCTCCACCAAACTGCAAACAGCAATTGAACAATGAATGAAACAGTCAATCAACAAAAACAGGACCTCAAGGAGTAGGAAAGTATGAAGTCCAATGAATATGTGGAATTCATTTGCCTATCAATCATTTGAATGTTTTAATCCGATTTCAAACCTGGTAATTGATACCCCATCCATTTGATAATCTTAAACAAACGACAGACAAGATGTGATATGGATACTTATTTAAATCTGTAGTAGGCCTACAGCATTTCATGAAATCTACTAGCATGTTGGTAAATGCCAGAAGTATTTCAAATGACTTTAAGATTGAATTAATGGATAACATTAGGAACAATCTAAATAAGAAAAGTAAAACAAATCATAATTTTATCTTTCAAGCATGCATATGACAAGTCAGTTTCTCATTATTAATTCTATAAGTGTATATGTTTTTGTTTCAAAAGTAGAAGCCCATTATCAGGATGTCAGATTTTACTTTCAGATTATGAAAAAAATCAAAAATCAAGAAGTAGTGCAGATGTTTGTCATAAATGCTCCAAAATGTAAATCTTCCATAGTAGAATACAGGCTAATGTCCCCTAATGTTGTCCACTGAGAGTATAAAAGTTGCTCACATCACAGTGTTGTACCCATGGGTAGGCTGCTCCTGGTGGTAATAGTGGTGAATGTCCTGGTAGGATGGGGCGTGTGGGTCACCTACTCCATAGGAAAGTTGGTTAGGTTCATATGGATTGTTCGTTAGATATCCTGGACCCTGATAATATCCAGGAGGTTGTGGGTATCCCATATTTGCTGGGTTTGCCGGATATCTTCCTTGATTTTGTGAGTATCCAGCATTTGGTGAACTAGGGTTATATACTGGAGCCTGAGGGTTATAGGGTGGTGGAGCAGACATTATATCTGAAATAATGCATCAATAGGTGTCAAGGAAGATACCTTTAATCCCCACTCCTTCAATGTGAATAAAATAATCACTTTGCAGTGCTGCTACAATTGAAAGGATGATATTGTGGATGTAATGGACAATCAATTGTGATGTTTCTGTCCTGATTCCACAGACTAGCATTCGGGTATTGTTTTATGTTAACTTGAGTACTTCTCACACCGTACTCGGGAAATGTGAAATAAAAAGTACCAATGACTTTAAATCCAAGTTAATTCTATCAAAAAAACACAATCACATGACATAGATGATGAATGCAGACGAACTTTCTATTATCAGCTTTTGAATATGCCAAGTAGAAGCTGACATATAGGTTTCTGAATATGATAGGGTCAGACACAACAAATCCATCAAAAATAGATAACAAAGAGTACCAAGCGAGATGCAAAATGTTACATATAGAGCAAAATGCAAGCAGTATCATACAAAACTAGAACAAAATGCTATATTTTTGTTCTAATTAAGATAAAAGGAAAGCTTGCACATAAATTCACAAGGTGCTATTTTTTGTGTAATTAACTTGACTTAAGTATTCTAAAAATGTTTCAAAAGTAATAACTTGAAAATATTGAGTTTTTAGGGAATTATCCAAGAAAGAAATTTGATTTAGGGAATTCCCTGAATGCTGGGCTGGTCAGTACTCCCCTTGCTACGTCACAGCTATGGGAATTCCTTCTAAAGTTATTTAAGGATTCCCTGATTAATGAAGGGTTGGAGCTGAATATATATTTTAATTTATTATGAGTTGTATTAGGTCAAATATATACACTTTGGGTTTGAGAGCATAAATTTTATCACAAATTCTACAGGGATGGGGATTCCCTTCTTAAGGCAGATGGGATTCCCCAGGAACTCCCCTTGCTACGTCATAAATTGGGGGATTGCCCTTAGAAAATTAATAAAATACAAGTTTTTTTAATGCCCGGTAACTGTGTGTAAACTAAATATTTTCTTTCCATTTTGCTCACATTGTCAGTACAAGTTGTGAATAACATGCTGAACTGAATTCCTTGAAAAATAACTACCCTGTAGTTATGTGCAAGGTTTCTGTTTTTTGCATATTGTAGCTTGAGAGTCCTTCTTTTCTCTTTCCCAAACTTTAGAATTTTTGTCACATGACCTAGTTTCTATGGCAACCAATTACGTCATCTTAGCAAGATATGTATGTTTTGATGTTCTTTCAAATTGCGGTCACCATGGCAACAGTATGGAAATATTAAAAGCAAAGTCTCAGACCACTGAGACCACAGGGAACTGGCCAGTCTGCCAGGCCCTGACCAATCAGAGGCCTAACACCTTGGTTACAGGTAAACAAGTCCCCGGTTACTACTAAGCAGCCAGGGTCACATGGTACCAATCACAGGTAAGGGAGGGAAAATTGGGACTTACCTGGTCACTTGCGGTCGCGTTAGCCAACCAGACAGCCACGTCGGATTTTGTAAAATCCATTTCATACTACAGTGAAATGTACTCATTTGTAAATACCTATCCATTCATCTCATTTTTATTATACCTTAGTGTGATACAAGGTTAGTAGTTAAGAGTTTAACTCAGGGCGATACAAACCTGGGTGATAACCAGCCTTGTATCACACTGCAGTGTGATACAGAAACTTTTTATTTTTCTAAAATTCATGAAAAAATGAAATCATTAAGAATTAAAAAATCTAACATTTGCATTATCTTCACAACGTTCCTAGCTACATTTTACTGCTTACTGTTTGTAGATTTGATGGATATCAAAAGAGTTATATGAAAAAAACATAAAAAAATGTGCAGCATCACAGTCCCACCATCACTGATTGCTGTGCATCCTTTCTGGGGAGCTCAGATCTAACAGAAAAGGTATAATAAATCCATAACCAACCGCGAAGGGAGTACTCGGGCGGTTATCACCCCTCGCCGGGACCCCGATATCAGCCCTCGGCCGGCCCTTCGGGCCCTGGCCTCGGGCTGATATCGGGGTCCCGGCTCGGGGTGATAACCACCCTTGTACTCCCTTCTTGGTTGGTTATATGTATATATCTTTGTTCTGTCACCTTCATCACCTGGAAGACCATGTATTTATCTATGTGAAGTTGACAATAAACAGCTATAAAAAATATCTGGGCACAACTCCATGCAGGTGTCATCTAAATGTCCTAGTGTCTTTGCTGCTCTTGGGAGTGTACATATGACTTGAACCTCCTCAGTCCCAAAGTCGGCAAGTGGTATCAAAGCCTCAACGACGTTGGCCACCCAGACCCCCTGACTCCCCACTTTGTCTTATCTGACAAGCACTCTGTCGCTACTTCTTTCCACTAGTACATCAACTGTCCTCTCCTTCCAGACTTTTAGATTGCTAACTATTGATCCACAGGCTGTCCTACCTAACCAGTAGCACCTCTTCCGAAATCAAAGATTTGTGCATTAATCCTACATTAATAAACTAAAAATGTAATAAGGTGGTCATTTTTGGTAAAAATGCATAATTTTCTTGATAAAATCTGGAAAAGATTCTATTCATGTGTAGGAAAATGTAGAATTCAAAGCTGTTTTTAGGGGGTCTGTATGAATACATTCCAAAATATATCCAAGACAAAACAGTTGGTAAGATAATGACTGTCACCCTGCCAGAAATACAGAGATGTGATTATTAACTACTTAAGATGGTGAGAATGGCCTCTACTGCCTGCTTTATTGCTTGACGTGCAAATGTTATTGGAATTGAAGACAGAAACTTTTGATTGAGACTGAAACGGTACTCTACTCAAAATTTATATATCAGACAATCTGGAACAAATTACCGAAACTGACTTAATCTAAAAACGAAGAAGACAGTTGGTGTTCCTTTACAAGATTAGAGGATAATTCATAGACAAATCAAAACCCAAAATATCACTCCGGACCAAAGACAATGTAAAATTTGAACGGAAGTTCATGCACAGTGAGATGGTATTAAAAAGTCCCTGATACAGTGGTTTATATCCTGTGGGAGAAGACACCAACTAACTTATAAAACATAGATTATGTGTATCAGTTCAAACATGAATTAAAGAAACTAGAACTTTGTAAGTTGGCTTGGTGATGAAGTGTATTCCCAAGGGGAAGGCTTGAAAACTTATACTTATGCAACCCTAGAAAGAGCAAATGAATAAAAAAGAAAATATATTTGAAAGTATAGTCACCATCAACTTGTGCAATACATTTCACTTCATTTATACCCTATCACCAAAACAACTATTTGAAGAGCACTGCAACGTGATGTAGCTATGATTCAATAGAAAAACAAGAAGCAAAATAGCTACAAAGTTTCACTCATGCATGAGCAATGGTCGTCCCTCAGTGAACTGAAGGACCTCCTAACACCAGAAACCTGTGTGTAATATGGGATATAGGTGCTCACCACCACCACCACTCCTGCTGTCACATATGGCTCAGGGAGGGGTTTAAAGAAAGGGCTACTACTAGGTCCCTGCATGACCTATCACTCACCCACCTAGAAATGCCCACCTGCAGGTGACAGTGGGGGCCCTAATGTGAAGGGGTGAGGGCTGTTTAGCTCAGGTAGTGATCATGTAACCCACTTCTGGCTTTTCACACTGCCTGATTCTAACAACCATTGTAGGACAATGCCCTTCAACTGCTGAACATGAGATTGTGTGACCGGTCATTGAGAACAAAGAGAATTAAATGGCTAAAGACATGACTTATTGAGGGAGTCCCCACCATTAGCCACAATACTATATAGATATATCTAGGGACTCCCAAAAACATTCTCTTCCGATGCTATGTATTAGTCTAATGCTAAAATGAAAATGCATTTACCTGAAGATCAGTCCATGCTCTGTTTATTTGCTGTAGCTGATATGTAAAGTAAACTGCATGACTATTTCAGTTGGCCACAGGTATGAAAATATCGTATGAGTCAATTGGGTACAAGTGACACCAGCCTCATTTATTTCGCTTTATTTCCATTCAATTTTTTAAATTCAATCTAATGCAATGATTCAATGTACTTTACCAAACTCGATGTATGTACATAGTGGGCCAGCATATAGGACCAGAATGGCACCTGTTGCCAGCCTGAATTTACTAAATTAACATGTATGATACAGTTATGGTACAGTTAAAGTACATAACTATATTCAGTGAGATCAGGTGCTGTCGATGAGTATTAATTCCATATCACTTTAGTAAACTAGTGTTCACAACGAGTAGTCGATTTAACAGTGCCATCCTTGTGCACTATTCTTTGGGCCCCTTATTCTTGAAGACCCATGTCATGCAATCTCTGCTTGCCAAAACCTCATCATTCGTCTCATCATCAAAGCATCAATGCTTAATATAATCTGTACACTATCGAACTTATTGGTGTAGATCAATAAGAAAAGGTTGGCATTAAAGTTTTACAGGTCTTAAGATAGTGAATATTTGTAGTTGTATAATAAGCTAGGAAGTGCAAATAACATTAGATTGTATAAGACATGGTTGACAACAGTATCTTCTCAAAAATAAATACTTTCAGATAAAAAACTTTCGACAGGATAGAACTAATGTTATAGGGGCTTGCTTATTCCTTATTTTCAGTTGGACACTGGTAATTTTCTTTCTTCAGATAACTGCTGATAAGTATTTATCAAACATAATGTACAATGCTATTAGATTTCTTGATAAATCATTATTTTTGTTGTACTCGTTTATTAGTATCAGTCACTAGCTTCATTTTCTGAACTTTCTATATGCATTGGCATTAAGAGAAAGGGTCCATTTTACTGCCAGAATAATTACTATACACACGTAGGAAATTGATGAAAGTTCTGTTAAACGTTAAATCATATTTTCTATATCATGTAGATAACTCAGAGACCTGGCTAGTTAATGTTTTAAGTATTTATCAAGTAGCTTTGCGGGGCTGGAATTAGTCAGAAGGATTTACAGCTTACGGAGAATCAGCATAAGGAGAGGTACAGTTCGTACAGGTGTGAACATTATGACACCGAACAATACAGCATGGAAATGTCCAGGTATTACTGTATCTACATGCAAATATATGTGAAGGTTCATCATCACAGTTTTCTTTGAAATAATATTATGTCATTGTGCCTGTCACTATTTAACTTCTGTTTTGTTTTCCGAAAATATACATACCAGCATACAGTGCTTGTTTTTATAGATTAGTTCAATGAGTTTGAACTAGACAGTTATAAAACAATGCCAGACATTTGACATCAGGCCATGATGCGTCGGATACACAATATCCAAATAATGTACTAAAACGTATTCATATTCCATACTTGATAATATTAACCCTTCTGAACTCTCTTTAACACAAATTCCAACATCTTCCTTATGCCTGACGAAAGGACTTTATAGATAATATAATTTTCATTTTGAATCGCTATCACCTTTTACCTACCAAGTTGTTGGTGTTGCCTGCACCACTAGTACAGATAGACTAGAGTAATAAAACATCTTTGTTTAGTTATAATTTTTACTTTTAAAACTAATATGAAACAGACGTGGGGTGCTAACCAAAGATATTCACGAACATAATGCTCGCAATTCCAATTTTTTGGAAAATTGAAATAAATTAAAATATTTATATACTTTGAAGGTCTTTCACATTGTGATATTATCGTCACGATTCCGTCACAATTATTACTTTTGTGAACATTCACAATTCATTTAACCGTGGAGATTTTCTTGGATATGTTTTAGAATCGTAGATGACCACAGAAAACTGTAACGTTTGTTTGGGTCAGCCTTTCACTCAGTGTTCATTGTAGACTTCTGTTGGTGGTAGGCCTCAGTCTACATGTTTGAAAGCCTCATGTTTAAGGCCATACACATGCATTTTTTTTAATTTGTAGATCTCAGGTCTAGTCAGCCAGACAACAGCAGAGCATGGCAGCACAGCAGGCCATCAGGCAGCAGTCCTGTGACGCCTGGTCACGTCGGGCCCTCTCAGCTGCATGATGGTCCTCTACCACACTGAAAACAGAATACAAACCATTGTATAGGTGCCATACTGAAGAACAACTAACAGCAGGAAAAAAGGAACTGACACCTCTTAGATAAGGGAATATTATATTGTGAGCGTTGGAAACTATTGAAATGTGAGTACAATGCAATGGACACCTATGTGGACTGCAAGAAATGTTGCATGATTGTCAATTGAAAGCGGTATATGACTAAAAAATATGACACTGATGAGCACTAAATTAAGTCTGCATTTTACTCACAGGTATCTCTGAAAGATTGCAGATGTTCGTCCAAAAGAAGATACAAAAAAGGAAAATTAAAAGAGAGATTGAAAGCCAAAGACCGCCTTTGAAATACATTAATTAGCAATGTATTTGGAACATAATAGCCGGATAAAAACCCAGGTGAAACATACATAGAAAATGGCAGAAAAACATAATTTCACCATTGTGTTCCAATTTGAGAATAATATTGAGTTGATGTTGTTGTTTTGAGGGGTTGGAGAAGAAGGAAGAAGTAGAGGGAACTGTATAATGAAACATTTAGATCTGTGTAGTAGGGAATTTTAGGGGAAATAATATTTTGAGTGTTCCACCAGGTGGCAGCAATAAACCCCCATGCACCCAAACATGGGGCAGGAGAATCCAATGCTATAATCTTTGTTGTAACAAAAATAATCATAAGAAATGAACCGACCTTGAATTTGGCCAATAGAAGTTTAAAGGTACTCACACTACAGTATTGTGGCCACGAGCATGTCCCTGTGGCTGGTGGTAGTGGTGGTGGATGTCCTGGTGGGGAGGGGCCTGTGGGTAGCCTGCTCCGTAGGGAGGCTGATTAGGTCCATATCCGCTGTTGGTGGGATACCCTGGGGTTTGGTGGTATCCAGGATTCTGTGGGTATCCAGGATTCTGTGGGTAACCTGGGTTGGGCGGGTATCCTGGGTTAGGTGGGTATCCTCCTTGGTTTTGTGGGTATCCAGCATTTGGTGGATATGGGTTGTATGCTGGGGCCTGAGGGTTGTAGGCTGGTGGAGCAGACATCCTGCCTGAAATAAGAAAGATTTGGTATAAAGAGCTACCAAAATAACTCCCAAAATATAGTCCTATGCAGTAAGTGCCGGGACTGGTTATACGCGCGACAATCGCATACGCGGCCGTAGCGTATACAAAATTCCTCAAATACGCGGATACAAAGTCCGCGCATACAGATCTGCTTTCATATGCGGATTTAAGACAAGGTGGCATGTACTGTATTTCCAAAGTCTTATATGTGCTGGAAATAGATAAAACATAGAAATAATAATAGAAAAGGGGGGTTCAGGGGCTTAGCCCCCAATTTACAAATATTATAAGGATGAAAACATTAGGTATGTCCACGTGTATAGCCTTGTCTGTATACGCAGACACAACTCTGCGCATACACACCTACCTGTATGTACGGACTTTATACCCCCGCGCATGCAGGTCTACCAATACATGCGGACCTTACACCCGCGTATACAAAAAATTCTATGTGTGCGGCCTTCTGGCCCTATGCCCGCGCGTACAACTCCAGCCCTATGCCTAAACCTCCTTACTGCCATCGCCAGGTCAAGACAGACCATTTAGTTGTTCTAGAAATTTAATTATTTATTACATGTATTTTGACATAGAATCTTTGATCTCTTAGTTAGGGCTATACATAAACATAAGTCAAATTAAGGAAAAAGAGGCAGTATGTTCATCCAGTCACCAGGACCAGCTAGGGACTCTAATCATGTTCGGCCCTTAGTGTCAGCGGCACTTACGGCTGGAGTTGTGAATTACCTATGTGTTGTAAGGATAATTACCACTTTTGTCACGCTATTTCCTCCAAGTCTATTGTTGCAAATGGTATATCTTATTCAAATAGCACCACCAATTATCTAATCAGGTATAATCAATAGCCTTAATGGAGAGG